>CAUJRU010000169.1:0-681390 GCA_963277665.1 Viscum album
TTTTGTGGTTTTTTGGAATTTTTTCAGGGTAATGATGATTTTTTTTTAATTTTGGGTGTTACACATGGTTGGCGCATGGTTACAGAAATCATTGAGGCTAGGAATGGAAAACCATATACCCTATGTTGAGCCACTAGAAGGGGGTGGATGATTTATAAATACTAAGAGTCCACCACTTATAATCAATTAACCTTTTATATTATGGGTTTTCATGATTGGAGTATGTTTAAGCTAACCATGGGGACAAACATTTCACCCCATCAAGAATCCCAATAGGAGCACACTATTACAACTAACTATGCGACCCAACAAGGAAACCATGCGTGTAGGTTTTTAATCCCTTGAAATTTTTATAAAAAATTTAAAGACCCAAATTTTAACCCCTAATCACCCCCATATGTCAAAAATATGATTACTTTATCATTAAAGGATCTCAAGATAATAAATTGACTCCTCAAACCACTTCTCTTTGTGAATCCATAATTCAATGTTTTTTTCCAATCTCATTCCTGTAAGTGTATCTCCTCTCATTTGGTTTATTCTGATCTTCCCTTATACAATTATTAGAGAGTGATAAATCATCATGTTATTGATGGATCTAATATTTTATTTAAAAGATCATGATTATATGGTTTATTTCGTGATCTCCTTTTCCCTCATTTTTCATTAGTATTTCCTGTTGCAGGTGTTATTTCGATCACATGATTAAATGTTTTTCATTCCATAAGGATTTACCTTAAAATTGAAACTCTAATTTATTGATGGATTTTAAATGAGTTTTTAATTGATTTAAATTCGGTAATTTGTGATGATTTTTTGTATTATTTGAAAATGGAATGTAAATTTTCAAAACCCCTAATTTCAATGGAATTTAAATTATTGGGTGGATTTTGATGAAAATGACAGATTGAAAGAAATTTGATTTGATAAAATTATTTTATGTTTATTTTTTAAAAAAATGAATTTAAATGAATGTTGTTTTGAAAATTCTATAATTTGATGAAAACCTATGATATGGTTTTGAAATTGAAAAGGCATGCTGCACATGAAATTGGTCAATTGAATTGTGAATTGTGAATTGATTTAAAATGAATGATTTTACAAAGAATTAATCATTTATTTATTGGTTGATTGAAGAACATGTTATCCTTTGTAGTTATTAGGTGATTATGACTATCATTCTAGGACTATGACTCCCTAGAAATTTATTGAAGAGAACAAAACTTACAAAACCAACTTTGGAATGATTTCCCATGATGGGTACCCTAATATGGTATTGATTTATTATATTGATGGATTGATATTTAGGGAAGTTTCCACACATATTTGATCCATGATGTTGATTGAGAATTGTGTGGATCGTATACCCAAAAACTAACGTACCTCGGGAATTATGACCATGGTTTTTTGTTTTGTTTGGTTGGAATATGGATTCCATTGTTTATAGAACTATTTTATTATTTCTAAAATTTTATATAAATATATTCTAAAATATTCTAATTTATGCCTAAATAGATATATCTACCATATTTTATTTGGAAATCATGTTTTGGATTAAAATATGTATATAAATTTCCTTGAGTTTTTTATTTAAATTGAAATCATAATTGTTTATTTAGTTATATTTCTCATGGAACTCTTGGTGATACCTTACTATGATGTTTAGATTCAATGCTACCTTTTACTTTTAGTGTTTTTGGATTTTTTATTCCATGTCTAGGTAAATGGAGAACACCACTTGTAGGTGGTCGGTGGGATTGATTCATGTGATTTCGAGTGGTAGTGGTGACTGGTGGAAATGTGATCCACTCATTACATGAGTTTTCTATGGATTTTTCTTGATAGATGATATATTTTTCATTGATTTATATATTTCCATGGAATGTTTATCTATCCTATTATGGTGAAACTCCTTGAGTGTTTAGCATACTGAGCATGTATTGATTTATCTTCCACAATTTTTTTTGTGATTTTGGAAAAACTGTTTCCATTATTGTTGATATGATGTCAGGTTCTAGTCTCCAACCTATGGGGATTGGGAATACCGATTATGATTTAATATTAATTTCTTGAGTATTAGTGTATGAAGGTATTTAATCATGTTCATGAAAATTTTCCAATCAATAGTTAAATTTATTTTTACGCATTATTTAATTTTTTTGAAATGTTATAAAAGGAATCATATTTTAAATTTATGAATGTGGTTGTTTTGACTTTGTACTAAAAATGTTAAAGGAATCATTGTATTAACTTATAGGAAAATAAAACAAATTCATGCCACTATGACTTTTCAATGAATTAAAGATTCCTTTATAATCTTAGAAGATTATTTTCAATGAAAAATGTTTTTAAGTGTTTTGAGAATTTGTAGTTTTAAAAAGGTGATTTTCAAAGTGAAAATGTTATTTTCTTAAAGAAATTTATAATTATATTTATATTTTATTTCTAGTAATCATTGATAACAACCTTTGATGATACTTATTTTTTTCTATAGATATAATCTAATGCTACCATATGTATTCTTTTTCTTGATGGTTTATGATTATGACGATGAGATGATTATGAAACACATTTGTTTTCTATAGGTTATGTTTATAAAACCATTTTTATTTTCCTGATTTATGATATGATGATATGATGAATGTTTAATGATATTATGGCACACATTTGTATGGGTTTCATTACGTGGTGGTTGGTTTGGAATTATATAGCCCTCAAATGCACTGGGCAAATCTTTATATCTCATGATATAATTATGGGATGCAATTCGATGTGATTGATTCACTATGGAAATCAAGTTGATGTGTATGATACACTATGGGATGTAAGTGGTGATTCTCGGTCCAATGTAATATGATAAATAGGTATAGATTCCTTATTCACTATTATTTGATGGTCTCGGTAGTTAACATTGACATATGAAATGGTTTCTAAACTTATGTTGGTGCCAAAATATTATAACATGAACTTATGGTTCATGATTTATTTTTGTTGACTTGTCACTCTTACGATTCATGTATTTTGTAATGATAAAGCTTTATTCCTTGAATCATTTTTATGATCTTTGATAGATTGGGTATGAACATTGTAATTTATTTCCATGATATCAAACACTTATGTTTTTCTTATCCTTTAATATGATCATCGATTGATATCTCCCAATTTTATACATACTGGGAAAATGATATCACCCTTTATGATGTCTCCATTCTCAAGGTAATGAGGAAAGTTTTTAAGTTGGGTATGTCTATGAAGGGTACAAAATGGAAAGATCTTTGTGGGAGTTGTTTATTATCTTTCATCAAATAAAAATATTGACTATTTCGTCTCCAAAGACAATAAAAATTTATGGTCCTCGGGTGTATATTTTTAAAATGTATCGAATATTCATATAATAATATATAATATATATGTATGAAAATAATGCATATTATTTCACCACTCGTTGGTGGATTTATATTTAGTGATCCATTATATTGGAAGCCTGAGGTAGGTACATATTATATCTATGTTCATCAAAGCCACAATTATCCCCTCTTTAGAGATACGAGCTTCTCTAACTAAGAAAAATTAAGGATAATTTTGTCTTGATGTAAAAAATTTCTGTAACATAATAGCCAACTTATTGTAGGTGGGTATCCTTATTTCTTCCCTTTTACCAGCATTAAATTTTTTCCTTCAATTAATAAATTCATTCACATCCCAAATACATACTGTATATTTTAGTTTTTAATATCTGGTATACTCAGTATATGCAAACTGCATATGATTTATATGAAATTTTAATATGTTTTATAATAGTAATGCATATACACTATAAGAATATTACATATTAATCTATAAAAATATATGTA
The DNA here is from genome assembly GCA_963277665.1 of Viscum album. Taxonomy (NCBI): domain Eukaryota; kingdom Viridiplantae; phylum Streptophyta; class Magnoliopsida; order Santalales; family Viscaceae; genus Viscum; species Viscum album. The sequence goes on from CAUJRU010000169.1 coordinate 3,855, forward strand.
TTTTAATAGATACCCAAATCATAAATAATGCTCATCTACCAATCATTTATTTTTGATAAAATTAAACAAATGTTATAATATTTTTTAATATCAATATTCTGTTTTTGAAACTGTAAGTTCTCGTCCATTTTCTAGCTATGATTTTTTTATAAAACTTGGTGAAGATTGGATTCCATTATTTAAATTCAAAAATTATTTATCAATTTTTTTGATAAATGTGTGAAATCCACAATTTCTAGTTAACTTTTTTGAATATTCAATTGAATATTTTTTGCCTTCGGCATTGAGTTAGTGTCAGATTTTGAGACCAAAAAAGTCCTAGTGAATTCTAGATACAATCAAAAAATATAATTTATCAAGTGCACACATTTTATTAAAAATAATTGAATAAGTCCAAAATCGAACATCATATGGAATATATAGTACCAACATTATGTAAAAAAAAAGGGCATTTACCCTAGGTGGGAAAAAACATTTATATATGTTGTATGTTTAGACATCTCGCTCACAAACATAATATTTTTATATTTAATTAATTATTTTAATCTTATTTTGAATATTAGATAATTAATATCTCACAAACAGTGTGCCATATGAGAAATCTGAGACCACTTTTGGGTTCAGAATGGACGGTTTACCCTAGTTAGGTTATAATGTTTTTGCACAATGGGCATTTGATGTTATTTAACTTTTATGTTAAGTAATTAATTTCATTAATTTAATAATTAATACAAAATTAAAAAAATTGTGATTATTACAATTATAATTATTATTTCATTAAGACAACAAGTATTTTAATATTTATCGAGAAGATAAAAATAATATTATTAATATTAAGTGTATTATTATTATTCAAAAAAATTACTAGAACAATAAATGTGTAATTAAATATTATTTTTCACTTTAATGATGAACGATGGTTCACCATGTGTGAAAATATGTGGTTGATCAATGTAATAGTGATGAAATTATTAGTCAATACTAAATAAATTCAGATTTTTGGTTAATATAAATTTATTAACTGTTATCAACAATTAAGGAAAGTTTTTGGTGAAAAATTAATGGAGACCGATGGTTTATAATAACAATACTTATTCTTGTTATTATTATTAATAATAAATTGAGAAAATAATTCTTTTTAAAACTCTATTTCAGTTATAACTCTTTCATATGGTGTTAGATAGACATGTCATCTGCCAAATCATGACCCAAAAATTGAGGCTATCATTTGAATACCAATGTTATATATTTAATTCTTTCTTATGGTGAATATCCACGAAATTCCCAAATGAAGATGGGTTAAAACACTAAATTAATAGGAGAGAATAATAAAAAATGATTCAATTAATAAATGTAACTAAATTAAATTACGGGAAAGTATTATAAATTGGAGTTTTAGTGGTGTATGGCATGGGTAGGATGCCCATTATTTATGACATACCCATTTCTTTTCTCCATATAACTCTTTTAAAACCTCAATAATCAATTTCTTTTTCAATATTGTTCATATAGATGTGCAGTCAGTGGCATTGGATTCTTCTTGATAAGAGGATGATTTGTATCACATTTGTTTTCATAGAAAATAATGTATTTTGAGCTGAGTTTTATTAAACAATATATGCTTATTTATTTAATTTATCCTTCGATAGTAGTCAGAATAGATTACCATCTTTGATATTGGATTCATATCGTGTGTTCATCATATTTGAGGTAGTTGGTCTAACAATCAAACCTCATAGTCTTAATTACAATCATGTTTATATAGTCGTAGAATTTATATTAGATGATTTTTAAATGTCTTTAAGATTAAAATAATTAATTTTGTAAAATAATTAATTAAATGATATGTGAAATTGGGATATTTGGATTTTAGATCATGAATAATTAATTTTTAAATTAATTATGAGAGATAGATATTGTTGATTTTTGATAATTAATTATAGAATTAATTAAGAGATATTGAAAGTATGAATTGAATAATTAATCTGTGATTTAATTATAATGTTAGGAGATTATGATTTGGTGTAATTATGAAGAGTTAGAGATTATTGAAATTCAATAATGATTTTACAAATTAATAATTTTTATATAGAGAATTCTGAATAAGGACAACTAATTATATAATTAATTATTTGAGATACTTATTATTGTTAAATGTATTGATGTGGAATAATTAATTGACGAATTAATTAGGGTTATTTCATTAATTGACATGGAAAAGTGAATTGATGAATTAATCAGGGTTATATATTTTTTTATGTTGGGGAAAATTAATTGTTGAATTAATTAATATAAGTTGTGTTGTTATATGATTTTTTAATTAAATAATTGGATTGAGTTAGATTAATTAATTGTGTAAATTAATTGATGGAATTTACATATACAATTAATTGGAGAATTAATTGAAGGGTGTGAGTTAGATTAATTAATTTTAGAAATAATTAATGTAGATGAGTTGGATTAATTAATTAGAGAATTAATTAATGGGGATTGTTTTGATGGAACATTTTAAAGAATTATATTTATTGATTGGTACATTAATTAATGTGGATGTTTAAGATATTAAATTGATAATATTGAATAATTAATTTTTGAATTAATAATGGGCAATAATATTTGTATGTTTGGTAAATAGTTGTTGAATTAATCATGGGATATTGAAAAAAATGATTTGGGATAATTAATTGTAGAATTAGTTATGGTTTATTAATACTATGAATGATATAATTAACTATTGAATTTATTAAAGTGAGATATGTGATTAATTAATCTGTGAATTAATTAATGGGAATGGTATGGTTAGTTAATTGTGGAATTAATTAATGGGAATGGATATTATTAATTAATTGTGGGATTAATTAATTGAATTGGATTAATTTATTTGTCTAATAATTAATGATCGAAAAATAGGGTGTTAGGAATGATGATCGACTCTTATGATAAAGATGTAAATTCAGGGTTTAACAAAGTAATTAATTGTGGAATTAATTATGGGATATAGATGATAATTATTTGAGATAATTAATTGTGGACTTAATAATTGGATTTTGAGTTTGTGGATATTGATTAATTAATTAATGGTATTTATGTACCTAATTAATTAGGGAATTAATTAAGGATATTCATGTGACAATCTAATTGTTTAATTAGTAATGTAATTAGAGGATAATAAATTGTTGAGTTAATTATCAAATTATTAAATTGTGAATTGTGAATAATTATTGGGTGAATTAATTATTGGATGTCATGTTTTTAAAAGTATAATTAATTTTTTAAAATAATTAATGGACTTTATATGGTTAATTAACTGTTGAATTAATTAATAGAGTTTAAGTGAACAATTAATTGGTGAATTAATTGAGGGCCCTTTTTTGATTAATTAATTATGTAAATTAATTAATGAAGTTTATGTGATTAAATAATCATAGAATAAATTAATAGAAATTGGTTACGATTAATTAAATAGTGAATTAATTAATGGAATTGATGTGGTTAATTAATTGTTTAATATATTAATAGAGATGGAATAACAAATTATTTATTGAATTAATTCAAGGGATAGATATGATTAATTAATTTTTGAATTAATTAATGGAATGATTGGTGAAACTGGAGTTGGTTGTGATAATGTTAGAATTGAGTAATACATGAGAAATTTAGTGTGTGAGAGTGAGATTAAAGGGAGAAGACTGAGAGATATTCTAATATTGTTTACATAAGGACCGTTTGAGCCTTAAACAATGAAGCATGCGAGGGCTTCTAATATTGTTTATTCGTGGACCGTGTGAACCTTAAGGGAAGAAGACTACGAGACCATCTATTTTTATTAGTTTAAGAACTTTGTGAGCCATCAAGGGAAATACCTTTTAATCAATCAAGGGGAAAAGAGAATGAGATCTTTCCCGTTTTTCCTACAAAGCATTAATTGTTCATTTTTCATTACACACTGTAGACCCTTGAGGTTAGAGATAATAGTGCACGTTACTCATGAAAAACTTGTTTAAATGTTTTATGTATATGATAAATGCTCTATTAACTGTGATAATAAATTGAAATGTGGAAATCAATATATGTGATATCCCTTGGGGATAGTACTCATTCCGTAATAAGACGAATCGGGTATTGAGGTTCGGGTTTCCTTGGGAACCTGAGGGTTTATGTGGTTAAATAAAGGATAATTTAATAAATGTAAACTGTTTACTTTATTACTTTTAGTTTATTTCTTACACAACTAAATACACTTTTATTGACTAGATTTGTTTCCTACCCTGTTGGTGGTGTCCTATTGAGTTTCACTCCCACACCACTTAGGCTTCCTGATCAGTACCTGAATAGAAATTCTGTTTTCACACAAGTAACGAAAAGAGGATCTGGGTACGATTTTTGATTGGTTATGGAACATGGATAAGGGAATCAAGCATGGTTAGGAACCCGCTTGGGATTAGTTAGTGTCATTACATTTAGTTTAATTTTAGACACATTGACACTTAAATTGGCATATCATGTTTCCCCTTTTTGTTAAATATTGTATCAGTTATTTTAGTTATCTTATAACATTGGTATTGTTCATGTTTATATATTCTTCTACATTTGTTTATTTATTTCTTCTAGTGTTTTAATCTGATAAAAGAGGGTATAGTATCCCCATTATAGACTTATCAAACCCTCTCTACTAGTCGGTAGCATCAAGCATATGAGGAGGTTTGTCTGAGGTCATGTGGAGAACCGGATCGAGGCACTGTTGCATGGAACTCGGGATGGTATTCTACACATACAAATTTATTTATTTACTAATATATTATATGTTAAATAATTTCAATATCATGATCATGTTACATCCCTTATCACATTGAAATTATTTCTGGTATTATAAATTTATATATATGATTTTTAAATTATTACATACAATAATTTTTTATGAGAACTATATCGATGACAACAAGTCAATTGCATGGGTGGATGAATTAGATTAGAAAGGCTTTATTACACGGGGGAGAATAACGAGTTTGAATGTGTTTTTGATGCTTTCATCGGGGTGCGCGCGTCTGTCCGCTTGGGCGCGACAGGCGCGACTTTCTTGTTACCTAGAATTCATTCTTTCCAAAGGCGGGCGACATCCATTCCTTATTCAGGGAAGCCTACTCCTTGATCGAAACCCAGATGATGGGATTTCGGTTCATCCTTCCATGGATTCCTCCTCAGAACTGGTCACCTAGTCTGGGTATCCCTCATATATTTAATACGTTGTTCGTGAAACTCTTCCGAGTGCCATATTTTCATAGACGCCAGTTAATTACACTGCTTCTGTCAGGACATTCCAAAGGGTCCGGTCAGGGCAGCAAACTTCAGTTGTTAGAGTAGTCACATCGAGGCATCATTAACATGTCTGAATGCTGGGTAATTGGCGTATCTATTGTTCGTCCCTTATTATAGGGCCTCTCGAGGGTGCGGAAGCCCGACGCATCCCACATCAAACATGGGGAATTGTATGACATAGGCATATATTTGAAGTTTTCCTCAGCTTCCCATATTTAACATGTGGTATGCCGCATGTTTAACGTCCGGAAGAGACAGATCAGGCTGATCAGAACACAAACTGGAGTGGATCAGGCTGAGGACCCTTCTCGAGGGAACACCGATATTGGGGCCATCCTGTGGGTGGCTTCCCGGATGCTGTGGAGGGGAGTGGGGTGGCATGACCTCACCGGGATGTGGCGGCCCGAGTAAGAATCAGGGTGGATGATGGAGAATGGAATGGAGTGGAGGGGGGATGAAATTGGGTCGTCATGGAGGTGATGGTGGTGATGGGCTTGAGCCTTAGGGAGGCTTCCTACGTATCCACATGGCGGGGAATCAGAGTATACGTAGTTCAGTATGGAATGGGGCTTACACTCTGAGGTGGCCCATGGATGTGGGGTCGGTGAACCGACGTGAAGGAGGACCTTAGTCAAGGTTGTGGTGGGCATGAACCTCGTGGAGGCTTCCTACGTACCATGCTTCGGCACAGATCAAAGACCACGTAGTTCAGGTTGGACGTCGAAAGGCCGTGTGAATGAGGACCTTGGTTCAGATGGTGTGGGTCTTACACTCTAGGTTGCCCAGGTGTTGGTGAATCGACACGAAGGGGGCCGGAGTGACCAACGGGTGGTGGGCTTGAACCACATGGAGGCTTCCTACGTACCATGCCTTAGCATGAATCAAAGTCCTTGTAGTTCGGGTAGGGTTTTGTCAGCGAACCGACATGAAGGTGAACCCGGGGGGGTCCACTGGTGGTGGACTTGAACGTCGGGGAGCCTTACTACATACCATGCCTTGACATGGATCAAAGTCCTCGTAGTTCGGGCGTGCAGTTTACCATCATGTTGGATGGGGGCATACAGTTTTACGTCATGCTTGACGAGGGTGGAACTTGACATGAAGAAACGACCGAGTAGTGGGCTTGAACCTCGTGGAGGATTCCTACATACCATTCCTTAACATGGATCAAAGTCCTCGTAGTTCGCTTGAGGTGGGGTTCAGGGTCAGTGCTCACTCTAAGCTCACGTGAGTTATGCTCAGTGTGATAAACAAGAGGTTGCAGGGACCTAACGATCACGTCGTGAAGGGTGCGTCCATGGGAAACGAAGAGGGGATTACGCGTTAGGTGGCCCAGGGTGCTGGGACATACCCCAGGATGCAGGAATGAGGTGAAACAAAGCACAAAGGGAGAGAGATTTGAGACCTAAGAAAGGAGGAGTCTCATTTCCCTATCGCTCCCTCCACTGGCCTTGGCGGTGAGGAAGTATGGAGGTGCATGGGTGCTACCTTCCGCAAGATAGGCTAGGGGGATTACACCAAGGTGGTTGCTCTTCTCCCATGGGAAAAAGCCACCACGAGAGGGAGGATATCATCCCATGTGAGGGTGATTCCATTCCCGTGGAGACGAGCGGCGTAAATAATGTCCGAGCTAGGGGGACCCTGCGTGCGAGGCACAAGGTCGGGTAACAGTTTAACATCATGTGTTGAGGATGAGGTGCTTGGCAGTTTAACGTCCTACAGCTCGGATGAGGTGGGTTTACTCCGCACCCCTAGGAATAACATAACCGGTACCCTCTACTCGTTGTGGTTGGGAAGGTACCTACAAGGCCATATAGAAGGGGGTCGCAGAGCGAACCATCAAGGGGTCCACGTTAGCGTGGATATGAGAAGAAGCAATAACCATTAGCGTGCCTATGCGGAGAAGCATTAGGCGAATCAACGCTATGGGTGGTATCGTCCAGGGAACATTGATATCACATCGTGCAAGCCTGGAGGGTCGCACATGAAGAGTAATTTCCAAGCAAAGGGGTCCATAGGCAGGGACCTTGTGGAGCTCAGTTTCTTTGCATAGTGGAGAGCACATTCAAAGGGGTGTGCTGCACGAAGTGGACTGCCTTGGCCTTATCATGGGGAAGGGGTGAGAATGGTAGGTGTTTAGAGAACTGTAATAGTATTCACGGAGCACTCTCCCACGAAGCAGAGGTTCCTCGCGAAGCATGGTGCTCCTCAGCAATGTGCTTCACAAAGTACAGTGATCCTGCCTTGGCATATGGATCCCATGTACATGATGGGTGTTTCGCGAAGCATAAACGCTCTGCGACTTCTCGGGTTCCCTTGGGAATCCCCTTCCATCGCGAATGTCCTTAGGATTCCTGAAGGGAATCCCTCTCAGAATAGGGGCTCAAAACAAGACAAGGTGAAGGCATCTTGCGAAGAATAAATACCTCACATAGCTCATGATTCCCAGGGGGAAGGATGCTTCGTGATTCGGGAGCTGTCAAGCCAAAAGGTCGGATTTTCCATCTCGAGGGATCAGGGGGAGCCCAGTATTTATAGGCAAGGGGCGCCACGAAGCAGAGCTCACATGGTGTGAAGGGGTTGCAGTTACTTCGCAGCGGGTCGTGAACGTCAACTGGGTTCGTAGAGGGTTACTGCCTCTTCTTCTCCACGACGGGCTCATGAACGTCAGGGTGCTCACGGACCATTACCACCTCTGGGGCTTCGCGTCAAGCTCGCTAACATCAGGGTGCTTGCGGAGTGTTACCTCCTCGGGGGCTTCACGGAAGGCTCGCGAACATCAGGGCGCTCGCAGAGTGTTACCAACTCTGGGGCTTCGCAGTGGGCTCGAGAACGTCAGGGCGCTCGCGGAGCGTTACCGCCTCTGGGGCTTCGTGGCGGGCTCACAAACTTCAAGGCGCTCTCGAAGCATTACCACCTCTGGGGATTCTCTATGTCTGCGTTCCTCAGAGGCCCTCCGCGTCTACGCTTCGTGAGGCAGCACGCGTGCTTCTTTTTCTTCTTCCCTTTGTGTCCAATATTTTGGTGCCAACAAATGCCCCCTCTCAGACTTGAATCCACAGAGGGATCAAGGGTCGAATTCTGAGGGAAAATTGCCAAAATTATCGGCAGTTCACGGTGCTGACTTGCGAAGAGGTCATGTGGGGAGGACATCGGTCGCGCGGTCCAGACGTGCTGCGATGCTCCACGCGGGCGGGACGCGCCGCAAAGCTCTAGGGTCTCCGCCTATAAATAGGGGGGATGACCTCTCTTTTGTACTCTCACGACTTTTGTTCTTTTGCACTCTCGACTTCGCAAAGATCCATGTACTCCGCGTCTGGTCACCGTGACTCGAGCTTCGTGGCGAACCGGGAGTCTCTGACTCTGACACTGCGCCAAGCGAACGTCTGCTTGCAGGCCAAGGTTAGGCTCCGCGTCTTGGCTTTGCATACAATCTTCGCGATCAATCTTCACGAGAAACCTTTCCGACCTGACCCGAAATTTTTTCAAGTTCTAAAACCGTAATGGCCCATCAAGAAGCTGTGTTGGGGGTGCTCACAGAAGATGCCTGAAGGGATGATATGGACAATAGTTTGGGCTTGGGGGAACTGGTCTGAAGCCACTCAGACCATAATTCATTGACAGAACAGCTATCAGAGAGTCAGAAGAACTATCCTCTGTGCAAGAATTTGCCCTTGTATGGCTTCGGGCTAAAGGTTGACATCTTCATTCCGGAGGAAAGTAGAGACGAACCTGCTTACTGGTTCAAGTACACGCCATGCCAGTGCCAATGGTTCAGGGCGGCTATTGGTCAGGCGTAGGAGGAATTCACGCCTGTCACCACTGACTGTCTGTACAACCACATGAACAATATTGATGGTAATACACTACAACTGGAGATGTCCCCTCCTCTGTACTGCACTATGTTTAAGTCATCTTTGCAGGATTCGAAAATGGGTGGTCTGATGAGTGGGACCTGCACCAGGGTGGAAACTTCACTAACGACTGGGAATGGGCCTACTGGGTAGGTTCCTCATGCGATGAGTTCAGGGCTGAGCTGAGGAGAGTGGGATTGTATGATGCGGCATGGTCCTCCAAGTTCCACATTTATCAACTGAAACAGCTGATTCCAGAGCTAGTGAGCAGATGGTTGTCTAAGACCAACACTTTTCACCTGCACCATGGGGAGGTGGGCATCAGTCTGTGGGATGTCCATCAGATTTCAGGGGTCCCTATATTAGGGGCCATGTATGATGAGTTCCTCCCCATCATGAGTGCGTGGGAGGATCCGGAGTAGATGTCGCGGCTGACGCTGGCACTGGTTCCTGGAGAGGGCAAGGAAGAAGTGAGGGATGTCAACTTCAAGAAGTGGTTCGAGCATTTCTTGAACCTCCCGGTATAGAGGGAGTTCCCTTCGAGGCCTCAAACGTTCCCAAATGGACTTAAACATGGAAAGGAGAACTCGTACTGGCGGGTCTTGGAGGACACCCAATGGAAGAATTGGGGCTTCAGTGTCAATATCGAACAGTAGCCGATAGTCCGGCTGGCGGCATTTATCGTGGCCCTTATCTGTGGTTGGATCCTACTGTTGAGGGATACCAACATGGGGGTGCGTCCCAGCTCGTTCATCACAACATCCATGCTAGCCACGGGATGGTGGGTCAATCTGGGGATTCCAATGCTCGCCAGATTGTACAGTACACTGCGTCATGTCAGTGAGGGAAAGAAGCAACCGAGAATATGTGGTCCCTTACACCATCTATACGAGTGGATCGCGACTCACATCATGGGGGTTTATGAGTATCCAAACCCCATCTCGCCGCCGGGGTTGAACTTCCACCCCTCCATTCTGAATGCGTTTGGGAGATTCCCATACAAACTAACCGTACCGATGGTGCTGAACTGGGTATGGAAGGCGAACAAGTTCAACTTCCACTCGTTTCCATTGCCGATGGGAGTGCTCACTGACGACGGTCAGGGAACCGAAGAGAACTGTGCCTATATCCTAGCCTTTCGAGGTGGAGTCTTGGTGGAACGGGTGGACCGTGAGCCGCTCTACGAATCGCACAACCCGCATCGGTTTGTGAGGAAATTCCAGGGCCTGTAGTGGCTGACCCAACATGTATACTGGGAGGTGCGTCATGAGGAGCACCTGTGTGTAATGAGGCAGCTATGGCTCATGTTCACATGGGAAGATGGGAAGATGCGAATTTCATTGACTCCATCTACCGCTACTTTCAGATTGGGGAATGAGTATGCCATCAGTTGGGAGGCATCTTATACGGGGGAGATGCTGAGGCATCCAACCATTCGAGCTGGTGAAGGAGGCCCCCCTATCCCAAGGTTAGGGCCGGAGGAAGATAAGGGCCTCTCGTGGTGGTGGGGTTGCCATGGTGGCGAGACCTACATATTCCAAGGATGATACATCAGTGGCGGATCCAATAGTGATAGTGGACCTGGTGGTTCCGGAAGAGCAGAGACATCTGGAGGGGTGACAGCCGAGGGGATTTCGCAGGATATCCACTCAGGATCTGGGGAAGCAGCTGCGCCACATCGACATGCCAGAGGATGCTGTCTTCTCAGAGGCCTGGGACATTTGGGACGTCAACCGTTAATTCCTCAGTCCACCCGAGATGTGGTCACACTTGAATCATCTCGAGATGGAGTTACCAGGCATAGGCCCAGTCCGGGCTGGTTTCACGGCGTCTCTGGCGGAGGTGGAGCAATACTAGGATGAGATGGAGGACTACATTCACTCCAGTGGTGTCCCACACCCAATGACAGACTGGGTGAGGGTACTATAGGATCATACGATTCCCCAACAGCTGTCATCCGCTGATCTAAGGGAGCGCTTCCCCCTGCTGGAAGAATTGGAGGAATCCTCTCGGGAGGATGAGGCTAGCGGAGGGAGCCCGTTGGAGGAGGGTGAAGTTGGAGATCAAGACTCAGATTCTAATGATTTTGCAGAGGCTCTCAAGGTAGCATTCCGAGATTCTTTCCTCGTGGTCCGATCTCAGGCCATCATGGATTTCTTACCAATATTAGAGCTGTGCAGGAGGAACTTGTACGCAGGCCTCACTCTCGCCTTTGGCGGGTGATGAAGCAGGACCTTCGGAACCCACGCCTGTGGTCGCGTATAGATCTGTGTCTGGCGGGGCTATAGCACCCGGGGCAGATCTTCCGGAATTTCCAGACCTTCTGACAATATACGGAGGGCCATGCCTTGGGGTCCCGTCGGCATCGACCCAAGAGCAGCACCAAGAGTTTGATCTCTGTATGTTTTTCCACTGAATTCGTTGCTTTCAAGTATAGATCGTGTTGACTGAGATCCATGACCTTCCCCATCATACAGTTCTTCTACTGGCATGGGCTGCTGCGGCAAGGCTAGTCGGGATGTCCGGTGGAATCCCTCGTTGGGGCATGCCGGTGATTATGGAGATAGTTCCCCCACCTACCTGAGATGCAGTACTCCCTATCATTAGAGGGACCACCAGCAGGGTTGTGCCCGAAGTTATTAAGGTGGAGTCCGATGATGAGGATCAACCGGCTGACCCAAGTCCCTCCACACCTACTCCGGCACTAGATGTCGCACCAGATTCAACGCCAAACACAGATCCTGCCGAAGATTTCCTGCGGGCGTATCCCACATACGAGCCTACCAATCGCGTGGACTGGGACGAAACGACCTCCGATGAGGAAGGAACAAACATAGTCCACCTTCGATCATGGAAGATAATCACACGCTTCATCAAGGACACCCCCAAGTGCTATGTCTGAATGAAATAGACAGATATCGTTCACAACTGCGTGAACTGTGCACTGGGGGAGTGGATGCACAATGTCCTCATGCTCTAATCCGAGATCTCATGGTGGAGAAGATCTGGGAGTATGATTAAAGGCTCAACATGGGATGGTAGCAGACGAAAGTGAAAAACATCAAGAAGCTCTAGGAGGCTAAAAGCGAGGTCCAGCAGCTGCAGATCCGGGCGGACGAGCATTCATTCTCTCTCAATGCACAATCTGAGCTGATATTTCTATTGAAGGCCCATCTGGCAGAGGCAGAAGAGTGCATGAGACAGGGTTCTGAAGGGATGTCCATCATCTAGGCTGGAGTAGAGCGGGCCCGAACTGAGGCTGATAGATTGCGCCCCATCGCTACTGAGGAGGAGTGGGAGCTATGTCGACAGCAGTAATTCTTGGACACCACAAGTCAAAGGGTGGTAGAGCTGCAATGCTCTTTCGACAAGGTCATTCCGTCCATGGGGGGAGTCGACCCCCCGAGTACTGTAACAATTACAAACCCATTAATGGTACTCTCGCGCTTTTATTTTCTTCATTGTTTGAATGTCGTAGCATGCATGATTTCCACTGTTTGCACCGGTTCTTTGCATCCTTACAATTTTTGTGGAACGTCCAGCGACAATTCTCTAAGCTCACATGGGTCGGGCCTTATGTGATACACAAGAGATAGTTGAATCATCGTCCCACCCAACATAGGAGTATAAACCAGACCTCAGGAATCTGGGGTTTGGATAACCGGTCCAAATTTCTGGGAAGTAGGAGAAACTTGAATAGAGAAGGAAGTTTTCAGAACAGCCAAATTACCATTTTTTCAGCGTGCTCTTATGCATGAATGGTGCAATTCCAGGGGCGCTGAATTCGGTCCAAACAGATGGAAATGGGAATTTTGAATCACGATACCCCCGATTCAGAACACTGTGGGGGTGGCGTGACACTAAAGGAAAATCGTTAACCGTGGCAGAGAAACGGTATCCTTACTGCGTTAGCCTGAAGTCGGGACAAAAAATGAGGGTCGACCATTGACCATGTTCGAAACACGGGACCATGTCACAAATGTTGTCGATCTATCCTTTGGGACGTTGTCCTAGGACAGTAGGCGAACCCTAGGTCGAGCATCCATACTGTTAGGGTGTCCTTTCAAACACGACCAGTCTTCCAAACCGTTGGTCCAGGATGGTAGGTGAGCCAATGCGGCATGGGACCAGGCCGTTAGGGGGTCGCTTTAGACATGAAAGAGGATGGTGATCCAAATTAGGGTCACTCAAATCGTGGGAAACGGAGCGATGGTTTGTTCAAATAGAATCCAACACCCGTGAAAGTACACCACCGTGGTTGGTGTACGCTAGATGGGCGTATTGGTTTTATCATGGATCATTCCTTCTTTTAGACAGGGCCTCTCTAGAGAGGGGGTATATATCTTCCCAATATCATCTTGAGGCATCCTGAACCTGTTCAGGGAAGAGTTTTGGTCGTTCGGTTCCCTACGAGGGGTCCGACCAGGGAGCCAAAAAGGAGAATAAGGGGTTCTATAACTTCTGGGGGTTGGACCTTAGGGAAAATGTCGGGGTGTCTCTACGTATCCCATAAGGATGAGAATCAAGCTGTATGTAGTTCTTGAAGGCATAGTTTAATGTCATGTAGGATGATAAGAAGCCTGGTTGCATCGGTCCATATCTCACCAAAACTACTAAGCCCACGTGAGTCATACTCGATGTGGGAAACAAGAAGTAATGGAGAAATTTCCCGAAACAAGCAGGGGCAGGTTAGGGCGAAGGGACACTCGGTGAATACCGGCCCAATGATGCTAACACGCCCATGTGGTGCACCTAGATGCATGAATAGGTATAGCCGAGTATGTCAGAATTCCACTTGAATATGATAAAGTGGAAATGTGTGAATCGTGATGCTCAGAATTTGGATCACAATGATGGTTGCGTGATGATGGAGGATAACTGTTGACCGTGGAGGAAACAAAGCATCCAATTCACATTATCCAAGAATGGGGACAGACAAATGAGGGTCGACCATTGACCATGTTCGAAACATGGGACCATGTGAGAAATGTTGTCAAGAGTCTTCCGGGGCGTTGGACCAGGACGGTAGGTGAGCCGATGTGGCATGGGACCAGTCAGTTAGGGGGTCCCTTCAGACATGGAAGTCGATGATTATCCAAATAAGGGGCACAGAAAGCGTGGACATGGAACTAGGGGATGACCCCATGAGAGTTCATCACTCCGGGATCTTTGTCAAAACGCATACAGAAGCATTAACGAGAGTGTTAGATAGAGGGAGTCGAGTCACTTCCCATAGGGAGATCTTAGTTTAGCGTCGTAGAATTTGGACCTTGGATGGGAGGAATCATAGGAGGTATGTAGCGGGTAATTAGGAAAAACCCAATGTGGGTGGGAACCGGGGGTGTGTATGGTGCGGTGAACAACCCGACGTGAATGAGGACGTAATCCCACATCACACCACACAACCCCCCCCCCCCCCCGAGTGAGGTTTTAGGTCAAGGGACTGAAAACGGGAGTTGAGCTGGGCCTGAGAAAAGTGAAAAGGCACTCCTACATACCCCAAGGGGATGGGGATCAAGCTACATGTAGTTCATGAAAGGGTCTTAGTTTAGGGTCTTAGAACTTGGACCCTGGTTAGGTACGGAGAGCAGGGGACACATGGTAAGGTGGTTTCAAAACCCGACGTAAATGAGGACATGAGCCCCACCTACCATGAATTCTATGGGGAAAATGCTCGAGTCGAGGGACCGAACATGAAAATTAGGTTGGGCTCGTGGGGAATACCCCGGCACTCCTACGTATCTCATAAAGATGAGAATCAAGCCATACGTAGTCCTAGAAGGTGGCACGACACGGTAAGGTACCAGTGCGAAGGATGAAAGGGGCGCGGGAAACTATCCCTCACACCAAGACAAGTGGTATTTGATAGATCTTGTTTGTCCTTTAAGGTGAGTGGTTTTTTTGTGTGTGAAGCGATAGACCTAGGGTAGAAAGTCCTGGTGTCGCCATAATAATCAAGCTATAGTAGGCATTGACAAATATTATGGCACGTGACCAATACCCAACGTGATATCCTCCATGATGAGGTCTTCACAATGTAGTTCCATTTTTCATTGTGCATCCAGGATGATAATGTCACATTTTAGGGTCATCTGATGGGACCAAGCATGCATTTTTTTTGTCACGCTATGCAGACGTAGCAGAACCGATTCTAGGTGGGGAATGTGCACAGTGTCATGAAACACAACCGATGTGAATAGTTACATGATCCCGAATCATATCGTGTGCCACTCCGAGAGGGAGACCTCATGCTGAGGGGGCCTATATAGAGGTAAAAGGCAAGAAAGGGGGGAGAGACTAGCTCCCCAAATGGGATGGACCCGAAGATGAGGCATCCGGGCGGTCCTATGTATCCCTTGAAGATGGGTGTCAAGCCACACGCAGTTCTAGATGGAGATCTTAGTTTATGGTCTTAGATCTTGGACCATGGGTGCCCCGAAGGATGCCTTATTGCAGCTTCATCCCCCTGACATGCAAAGGTGCACTAAGGGATAGTGCCAAAAGTGCCTAGATTCCACCTAGATAGGATGGGGGTGGAACATAATGTGAATCATGTAACCAACATTCGAGGACTGAAGGGGCTGGTGTGACGACATGGGATTACTACCGACCGTGGCGGAAAACTAGTATCTATATCGCATTAGCCTGAAATTGGAACAACAAACGAGCATCGACCGTTGACCACATTCGCAACGCGGGATTTGTATCGATCTGTTGTTTGAAACCCTCAGAGGCGTTGGCCCATATCGGTAGGAGATCCCATAGGTGTGGTATCCAGGACGTTCTTTGGGGTCCCTCCAAGTGTGAAAGGTGATGGAAGCCCGAATGAAGGGAAACACGAAGCTTGAAAAGTGTAAGGAACTTGACCAAGTTGAATCTGACACTCTTGGTAATAAACCAGAGTACTCTTAACTCATGGTATAACAACTGCAAGGGGTCAAGAGACTCATCTTGAGGGTAACCAAGAGATGGAGGATTCCTGGGATAAGGGGGGGCATGGTGCCAAAAACCCTATATCTCACCTATATATCCACCTCCTGGAGAGGGGCAGGCCAAGGGGCCTAAGTGACCGAGAGATCGGGAGATCTCTAAGAGGTGGGGCTGGACCCAAAGTCGTGAGATTCAGGTGGTCCTACGTATCCCATGAGAATGGGAATCAGGCCACACGTAGTTCTGGAGGGCGCCTTTTACTGTCAAGCAGGATAGGAAATAGGATGGATAATTATTTTAACGAGGTGCGCGTGGTGCAACTATTGCAAACCCGACAAGAATGAGGACATGATCCCGCACTACACCAAGTAGTCCCGTAGTCGGGGTCCCGAAGGCAGGACAGAAGAGACAAATTAGCTAAACTCAAGATGGACCCAAAGATAGGAGGTCTGGGCGTTCCTACGTATCCCATTAATATGGGAATCAAGCCATACATAGTTCTGATAAGATCTTAGTTTATGGTCTTAGAGCTTGGACCGCAGATGGATCACAACCTTCTGAGTAAGCGCAGACCTCAACCCAATCCCTAAGCCCACGTGAGTTAAACTCGATGTGGGAAACAAGGGGGGAAGATCTTTATTTCAATACCTGGAACGTCCATCAAAGGGGAGTCGGTAGAGAGCCCCAAAGGACACCATTAACGCGGGTTTGTCCCCATAATGTGCAGATGTGCACTGAGGGACAGTATCTAGAGTTTCGAAACTCTACTCGGACATGATGAAGTGGAGAAGGATGTGAATCATGTACCCGACACTTTGGGAATTATGGGGTTTGGCGTGGCGATGGAGGATAACTGATAATCGTGGCGGAAAAATAGTCTCCATATCGCATTAGCTTGAAGTGGGAATAACAAACGAGCATCGACTGCTGACCATATTCACAACGTGGGATTTGTATGGATTTGTTGTCCAAAACCATTAGGGGAATTGGACCGTATCGGTAGGAGAGCCCTTAGGTGTGGTATCCAGGCTATTCTTGGGGGTCCCTCCAGGTGTGAAAGGTAATGGAAGCCCTGATGAAGGGATACACAAAGCCTGAAAAGTGGGTGCATACGTGTCTGATTAAAGGCCGACATTCTAGGTAATAAACCAGAGTACCCTTAGGCACATTGGTGAACCGTCGAAAAGAGTCAATGAAACAGATCGGGAGGGAGAGGTATATGGCGTGGTCATTACAAGACCGACATGAAGGAGGACATAATCTCGCACCAGACCATATAATCACCTTGTTGAGGAAGGGTAGGCCAAGGTCCCAAGGTGGGATAGAGATTCCCGAGAGATGGGGTTATACCCGAATCCTATACATTCAGGTGAACCTACGTATCCCATAATGATGGGAATAAAGCCACACGTAGTTCTCAAGATGTAGTTTAATGTCATGCAGGACGAAGAGGGGGGTAAGATACCCCCAAGCACAGGATGTTTATGGTACATCGAACAAACCGACGTGAATGAGGACATAATCCCATACAACACCATACATACCGGGTATAAACTGGGGCTAAGGATCCTGATAATTCCAAGGGGCCCGAGTCTAGGCCTCGGTGAGGGAGGCCTGAGGTTGCTTTCAGTTTAATGTCTTGCAGTAAGAACGGGGGCCGTGGTCTCAGAAAGGCCGAGAGGCCTGAGGCTGGGCCTCGGTGAGGGGAGTGCATACGACATGGAAAGAAACCTGACATGAATGAAGACGTAATCTCGCACCACGTCATACACCCCCATGAGAGAGGACCTGGGTCGGGGCCCCGAAAAGGTCTAAGGGGCCTACTAGTCGGTGGTTTGGTCAGGAAGGCCTGACCGGCTTGATGTTTAACATCTTGCAGTAAGGAGGAGGAGGGGAGTAGGACTCCCTAGACAGAGGAGGTGTACGGCACGACGAGTAGCCCGATGTGAATGAGGACATAGTCCCACACCACATCGTACTCTCTGGGTAATAAGTTGGGAGGAGGGGCCCGAGAAGGCCAAGGGGCCTGAGGGTGAGCCTCGGTCAGGAAGGTCGGGCCAGTTTGTAGTTTAACATCTTGAAATGGGGACAGAGGAAGTGACTAGGAATCCCTAGATAGAGGAGGTGTATGGCGCGGTGAGTAGCCCGACGGGAATTAGGACATAGTCCCACACCACACCGTACACTTCGGGTAAGAAGTTGGGCGGAGGGGCCCGAGAAGGCCAAGGGGCCTGAGGCAGAGCCTCTGTCAGGAAGGCCTGACCAGTTTGTAGTGTAACGTCCTGCAATGAAGACGGGGGAAGAGATAACTGTATCTAATTTGGGTATGTGTATGGCATGGCTAGTAACATGATGTGAATGAGGACGTAATCCCACACTACACAGTATAATCCCCTCATAAGAACCTAGGCCAGGGGCCCAAAAGGTCGAGGGGCCTGATAATTGGTGCTTGGGTTAGGAAAGCCTGACCGGTTTGCAGTTTAACGTCTTGCAGGGAGGACGGGGCCAGGGTCTCGAAAAGGCCAAACGTTCTGAGGCTGACCCTCGGTCAGGACGGCCTGACTAACTTGCTGTTTAACATCTTGCAGCAAGGACGGGGTCATGGGCCCGAAAAGGCCAAGGGGCCTGAGGCTAGTCCTCGGTGAGGGATTGCGTACGACATGGAAGGAAACCCGACGTGAATGAGGAAATAATCCTACACCACATCATACATCCCTTATAGGATAATTGGGGTCATGGGCCTGACCGTTGGCACCACTCGGAGGGAAGTTTCTCACTTTGGGATGGGGCAAAACGAATCACTGCACTCGATGTTTGGGACATCTTGGGGTGGACCCAAAGATCCAGGACACTATTGACCATGTTAGAAACATAGCGTCCCTATGGTGACCTGATATGGGAGCAACAAATGAGTGTCGACCGCTGACCAAATTTGAAATGCGGGACTTGTATCGGCATGTTGCTCGGAAACCCTCGGGGGCGTTGGCCGGTATCGGTAGGAGATCCCTTAGGCGTAGTATCCAGGCCATTCTTGGGGGTCCCTCTAGGTGAGGAATGTGATGGAATCCCAGTCAAGGAGTAGGTGAAGCATAGTTGTACCCATCTACGAAAGAGGCGAACATCTCCAGGGAGGGGGACGTACAACCGGGTCGAGGCTTACTCGACGTAAATTGGGGAAAAAGTGTGCACCCTGCCATATGTCTTGACCCGAGGAGAAGATTTTGGATTTTGGGCTGGGCCAACGGACGAAATGTCCGAGCATTACTACGTATCCCATGAGGATGGGAATCAAGCCACATGTAGTTCTTGAAGGCTGAGCAGTTTAACATCATGCGGTAAAGACATGGGAGAATAGAATAATGGGAGTGGGCACATGGTGCGACCATTATAATCCTCGTATGAGTGGGGCTAAGGAAGCCTATTCCACACCATGCGAGGAACCTCCAAGAAAACTATACCCATGGGGGACAGTCAAAGAGAAAAGCTCGGGCTAGGCTTAAGATGGGACGTCTGAGCGTACCTACGTATCCCATTAGGATGGGAATCAAGCCATACGTAGTTCTAGAAGCGTAGTTTAACATCATGTGGGACGAGATGCAGTTTAGCATCATGCGGGATGGTAACACGCAGTTTAGGGTCATACAGGCCTGTGCAGTTTAAGGTCCTGCATGACCAAGGGTCTCATGCAAGGTATTACTTGAGAAACATGGCGTTGGTGGGAGGAGTTATATGCTCACCATCCATGGTCACTAAGGAGTATTCTTCATTGGGTAAACCTTATGAATGACGTAGGGTCCTTCCAATTTGGGCTCCAGTATGGGTGGTTTCCTGCCGGGGATCATTGGCGCTTGGAGGGACAACACCAGGTCACCTTGAAGAAAAGATTAGTGGAATACCTTATTGTTGCAGGCTCTGGATATCTTATTCTGATGCCTTTCCAGATTCTGCAGGTCACGAAGCCTGTTCTCGTCCAACACTTCCAATTCTGCTAGACGGATTTCGGCCACCTTATCTAGCATCTGTTAGTCATAGACCGTAGTACGTAATGACCGTAGCTGGATCTCGATGGGAAAGATGGCCTCAACCCCATACACCAGGGAATATGGAGTCACCTTGGTGGAATTGTGAGTCTTCATCCGATAGGCCCAGAGGGCGTTGGGAAGATTTTCCGGCCAACTTTTCTTGTTTTGACCAACCATCTTTTGCAGAATGTTAGAGAGGGTTTTGTTGAATGCCTCAATATGTCCATTTTCCTGTGCATGATAGAGAGAGGTATGGTTTGAATGGATGTTGTACTTGGAATATAATTTCTTCAGCTCGGCTACTCGGAAGTTGGTGCCGTTATCGGTGAGGACAGCGTGAGGGACTCCAAACCGGTGGATGATATTAGAGCTCATGAAGTCGATGATGGAATGGGCCATAACCTCTTTGAGTGAAACTGCCTCTGCCCACTTGGAGAAGAAATCTGTAGCAGTCAGGATGAACCTGCACTGGCGAGCTGTCGCTGGTGGGTATGGCCCCACGACATCGATTCCCCACACATAAAATGGTAAAGAGTACTTGGTGGAGTGGAGAGGATCTGGTGGCCGATGCAGGAAGTTAGCATGAACTTGTCATGCGTGGCATCTCATGAAAAAATCAATACAATCATGGATCATAGAGGGCTATAACTACCCCAATCTCCGGATCTGATGGGACAGCTTTGGCCCAGCCTGGTGGGCACCGCAAGAACTGGCGTGAACCTCTTGCATGACCTGAGAAATCTCAACTCATTGAATGAAACGGAGGATAACACCATTTAAGCTCCGCTTATAGAGGATATGCTCAAGACTGGGACCACTCTGAAGGGTAAACTGCAATGCACGGCGTCGGATTCGCTCGCGCTCGGCCCGATCACCCGAGAGGCAACAATTTTGGAGATACTCGACAAAGGGTTCCCTCCAGTTGGGAGTGGCCTCGACCACTACATCTGTAGGACCTGAGGCTCCTAGCATGGAGGATATGGTGGTAAGATGGCTTACCTATGGGTCGTCATCATCCTTCGGGGTGATGGGGAAAATGACCCTCCGGTGTGCCACATGTATGATCAAATCATCATGTTCTGGTTCCACAAGTGACGCGGCTAAGCCGCCCAAAGCATCTACTCGACCGTTCTGTGACTGAGGGACATGGGTAACCTCTGGTCGAGTAGGAAATTGGGCCACTAAACGATGGGTGCAATCCAACAATGGCACGAGCTCTAGCATCCTGACGACATAATCTCCATTGACCTGTTTGATGACTAGTTTGGAATCCCCTTTTACGTGTAAATGGGGAACATCGATCTCAAGGGCCAGCTCGAGGACGGTGATGAGAGCCTGATAGTATTCCTTGTTGTTGGTGAAGCCTTCTGACAATAGGAATGAGTATAGAAGAACAGATTACACCTGGGTGATGAAGACGACACCCAGACCCACTCTATTGAGCTTAGGATCGTTGATCCTCCTACTAGTGGGGCTCCGGGAGGCACCGTCGAAGTGCATTTGCTGGCATGAGATGAAATGATTGACTGAGAGGATGGCCTCATCAGGGATGTCCAGGTCCAGGGATTGATCCACAGAGGTTGGATGGGCGGCTAAGAAGTCTGACAGTGCCTTCCCCTTGATAGCCCTCTAGGGAAAAAACCTGATTTCAAACTATTGGAGTATCACCGCCCACCACGCCAGTCAGCCAGTCAACATGGGGTGGTTCAGGATGTACTTCAGTGGGTCTACCCGAGAGACCAAATGAACCTTATGATGATGTAGGTAATGCCACAATTTCTGTACGGAGAACACAAGTGCAAGGCAGCTCTTTTCGATGGGGGAGTACCTGGTCTCCTTATAGAGGAGCATGCGACTAAGGTCGTAGAGGTTGTTCTCTGATCCCTCATTGTTCTTCTCGGCAATAAGTGCACCAAGAGACCATTCCAGGGTGGTCACGTAAAGGACCAGTGGATTTTCGGAGATGTGTGGCATCAAGATCGGAGGTTGGAGTAGATACTGCTTGATTTCCTCAAAGGCGGTCTAACACTCTTCATCCTACTCATAGGCAGAGCCTTTCTTCATGAGTCTGGAAAAGGTCTTACATTTTCCGGCCAGATTCACAATGAATCGGTGTATGTAGGGTAAGTGTCCTTGGAGACCTCAGATCTCCCGAATATTTCTCAGGGGAGGCATCTAGCTGATGGATTTGATCTTCTACAGATCGATCTCAATGCCTCGGTATCTGACAACAAATCCAAGAAACTCCTGGAGGTGATCTCGAAGGCGCACTTAAGCAGGTTCATCTTCAAGTGGCCAGAATGGAGGAATTCAAACACTTCCTCAAGGTCCTTGAGATGGTCCTAGCAATGACAAGATTTGTCCACAAAGTCATCCACGTATCACTCCACCAATGTCCCGAGAATTGGCTTGAATATGCGGTGCATGGCCTGCAGATAAGTGGAACCTATATTTTTCAGGCCGAACGACATGACCTGATAGAAAAAAGTACCTTGGGGAGCCCTGAAGGAAGTGGACTCTTCATATTCGGGGGCCATCTGGATCTGGTTGTACCCAGAATACCCATCCATGAAGGATAGGGCTTGGAACCCATCTGTGGCATCAATCAACAACTCTATCACTGGGAGGGGTAAATCATCCTTCAGATAGTGGCGGTTGAGATCGCGGAAGTCCATGCAGACTCTAATCTATCTGTTCTTCTTTCTGACTGGTATAATGTTGGCTAGCCACTTGGGGTACTTCACCTCCTTGATGAAGTTGGCTCTGATAAGCTTGTCAACCTTGTCCTCAACCATGGAAACATGAGAAGGGTGCATCTTTCTGGGAGGCTTCTTGAACCCACGATGGTTTTTTGGGAGACCAAGGCGGTGAACGGCTACCTGAGGATCTATTCCTGACATCTCACCGTAACTCCAGGCAAACACGTCACGATGCTTCTTGAGAGATTCCACATACCACTGCTTCTCTTCGAGGGACATGGTGGCACTGATTAATGTGGGTCTCGTATATTCCTCGCTACCAAGGTTCACCTATACTAGTTCATCAACTGTGGTAGCAACACCTTCTTCAAAGGCGGGGGGAGCATCCACTAGATCTTCTTCTCCATTCGTGGAGGGATCCTCTGTGGAGGGAGTTGTTTCCAGACCACCAGGATCTGATGGGAGGCTGGTACCGGCCTGAGCGGTAGTGGTCCACATGTCAGGAGACTCATGCACTACTGAGACCATGGCGATGAAAGAAATTGATCCAATTCCATCCGGCCTTCGGCCCAAGGGGCCACACTTGATGACATCGAAGTAGTGGTGGCACGTCGGCTTGAGTTGGTTGATTCCAGACCGATGGAAGATACTCGTATGACATACTTCTATTTCCATGAGCCTTACATTTCGGTGCTGCACAGGGGTAGGAGGTTATGGGATTACCTGATCCTAGTTGGTGTAGGAGTAGGAGGTGATTTCCCACTATCGCTTGGACCTAGGAATATTCCTTCCTCTTGCACCCGAAACAAGAAAACACTGCCCCATTTCGTGGGTCTTGGCCTCCAACCGATGGATTAGGAAGATGTAGGCATCATTCATACCTTCCCAGGGATCACTTGTGTCCGGGGCGGGTTCAACCTCGCTTGCCAGGATTTGCTTGTCATTTCTCTTTTAATAGTCAGCATCCAGATAACGGGATTCACAAGAGGAAAAAGGAGATGCATCTCCTTGGAGCATGCCTACTCGACCGTTAAGGGAGTATTTGATGCATTGGCGATACGACGAAGGGACCATCGCATGCAGATGCAGCCACGGCCTTCCCATCAATGCGTTGCATGCAGTGTCCTGGGAGACAACCATGAATTCGGTGCTGGAAATTAGGCCACCGAACTGGGTCTTCAAGCAGATCATGCTGACCAGAGTCTACTCATTCCTATCATATCCCTGAATTCTGAGGTCGGAGGGTGTTAGTTAATCCTCTAACAAACCCATCTTCCGTAGTGTCTGAGTCGGGATTAAGTTAATCCCAGAACCCGTATCAATGAGGCAGTGTCAGACTTCCACGTCGTTGAACTGACTAGTGATGTATAGTGGGCGAATGTGCCCATGTATGGTAGGGTCCACGTCTTCACTAGAGAACGAGATAACTGCCTGGAATTCAGCATTCTCAATATCCTCAGCATGGAAGGCCTCTGCAGCTGCTACCTCCGTCTCAAACTGGAGGGGGCTCCTTAGGGCCTTGGCAAGTGCCTTACGCATTTCGGACGACAGGTGAAGAGCCTCAAGGATAAAAAGCCTTTCTGGAATGCCATAAAGGTGCTTCAGAATGTCATACTTCCATGCCAAATGTGAGCCTCTGCTTATAAGAGGTCGTTCTGCGATTGGAGGCATGACGGGCCTGGCCGGCTGGACCGGCGGCTGGATGGTACTGGGTACATCCCGTTGCCTACTAGTTGAGGCCTGAAGGGTGGCTGTCTGATGAAGACCGGACAACTGAGATTGTCCTATAGTAGGGCAAGGCTGGCCGTAGTGCGGTCAAAATAGCTCTTCCTGATCTAGTAGCATGAACGGTGGTGGAGGTAGATCTGAGGGCACTAGATGAGGTTGCGCGTGTTGAGCTTCGCGTTGGGCCTGCTGTCTCGTTTCAGTGGCATGCATGGCCTGGCTGAAATGCCCACTGATGTTACTTGATGACCCATGTGGCTGCGGTTTCACTGACGTTGACGTCAGCTGGGGATTTTGGGGAGGCTCGCATGGCATTCCCCCTCATCGGGAGTCATGTAAGGATTTACCAGCTCCACAGTATTAACCTAAATGTACCCCTATCTGCCGCTTGATAAATAATCCACCACTGGGCGGATTCTGGGAGGAATCCCCTTTTCAGGGGTCATAAGGTCACCAAGAGTGTGGGATGATGATGATAGTGGGGGAGCACGAATCTTCTTTTACGTCACCGCTGCTTACTCTTTTGAGATGAGGCCGGCTCAGATGACGACGCAGTGGTACTGGATGCTTCCTCTGAAGACTCCAGCTGATTCAGGCATTCCTGAATGATACCATGGGTAAGGGAGACTATTTTACGAGCCATCCAGTCATCGTACTTCAGGGACCCGTGGCTGGGAACCTACTGCCACTCGACTTCGTCATCACTACCGCTTTCTGATCTGACAAAGACACCCGCTACTTGTGTCGGGGCTCGGCCCAACCTGACTATGTTGCTGTTGACCTGGTCTTGGAGCAAGACTTTAAATACAAATAACTGATTGATGGTGTGCCCTAGGATCTTATGATAGGAGCAGTAGTTGGGGTGATCGGTGAGATTCGCCTCTGCCGGCCTTCTGCACTCTGGAAAGTGCACAATCCCCTGCTCTAGGGAAATTCCGAAATAAACGAGGACCTGATTCTCATTGAATGAGTAAGTATGGTGCCTTCTATCCAGATAGGGGGCTCTGGAAGCCTGGCCCTGATGAGGGGCCTGAGGGGCCTACCGAGGAGACGGAGCCTGATTATCCCGCCTAGGCGGTGGTGGCGCATTGCGTGGGGGAACCTGTCTGTTCTGAGGCGGTGGCTGCTGGGCAAGAGGTTGTGCCTATGGAGGAGGACCTAGGCAAGGTTGCGGGGCCGGCGCCACCAGCAGAAACTATAGCTGCCTTGGGACCTCTATCTGGGCCATCGCAGTGGGCTCGGCTCTGGACCTCCTTGCTGGGATCACAGGGGGAAGCATACGTGCCTAAATAGCCTATTGCAGAGCTTCCTCGAGGCGCTGGGCCTTATCTGAGATGTCTCTTAACACTCTAGGATAGTTATGGGTGATTCGGGAAGGAACCAGCTCTATTTTAACATTCCATACACACATCGTCAGTAATTGCTCCAGAGTCAGTGGCATGTCGAGGGAGTTTGTGAGCCCCTTCCACCGGGTGATGAAGTCCGCGACTCGCTCATCGGGCATTTGTTTTCACTTTAAGAGGTCTGCGATGCTGGTCTTTTGCGTGGTGGAGCTGAACTGATATAGGAACTGCCAGCAGAGATCGTCCCAGCCAGTCACCAATCCAATGGGGAGTTGGCTGTACCAGACGAATGCTGGGCCCTCCAATGTCTGCAAAAAATATCAGATCTTGGCGGATTCTTTCTAAACTGGGGACCCGAACATGGGGCCACACCTGGAGGAAAAGTGGGCCAAGTGCTACTGTGGGTCCCCTCTCTCGTTATAGGGAGAGAAAGTGGGGTTCCTAAAACCTAGAGGTGCGGGGATATCATCCACCCACAAGGGATATGGCATGCCATCTTGTGGGACTCCCACCTGCTGCATTTCCAACGCCTCAAGACGGGCGATGAGTACCACTATAAGATCATCTGGGTGGGGGTCCCTATCTTGACGGGGATCCCTAATCACGAATCCTTTTCCGGGCTCTTTGACATGGTAGCAGACTCCGACAACTCGTGGATCGACTGGAGGAACGGCCTATGGGGCGGCTGGGGGAACCCGGGCTGGATTCCTCAGATTGGCTCGCCATTCAGGAGGTTTTGGAGAGACGTATCACACCCTCTTTTTGTGTGTTTCGGATTCTACCCTGTTTTTGGGAGTAGCATGATCAGGGTTTTCCAGAGGCATCTCGCTAAGGGGAAATTGTTCCTTCCCCTGCTATCCCGGTTTGGGATCACCATAGTCGGTTCGCCGTTCTATAGAGCGATCCGCCAGGAGTTCGTCGACCATCCTCTTCTGTTCAGCGAGCTGTTGGTGCAACGCAGCCTTCTCATGGTCTTTGCCCATCAACTGTTCTGAGGCGGACGGGTCGGTTTACTTGACAGTTCAGACGTTCTCCTTACCCTTACCAGCAATACGACTAAGTACCCGCGACTTAGTGGGTACAAGGAGGCCTAGAAGGTTCCTCTATTGATGGGTAATCCTGCCTGATGGGTCCAGCAGTTGTGGTACACCCTCAAGGGGTAAGTCTCCATCGAGAAACTCCACCTCGTCCTATTTGTCCACTATGTCAGCCATATGGACCGCGACCCTTCTTAGGGGAATTTCCTCAATGTCTCATAATGAATTGTGCTGCCACCGGATTGGACTAAAGAGGAGGGCGGCATACTGTCCCCAACCACGAACTTGCACGTGGGGGTAGCTTCCCTGATGATTTTGCAGAGTACTCTGAAACTCTGAACGCATTTTTGTTGAAGGTCACTCTGGCAACCTGGTGCCTCAGGGCGCTGGGCCATGGGGAGTGCGGCCAAATTGACCAGGCGGCATTGCTCACCGATTTCCTCAAAGTGATCTCAGATCCTGGTGTACGCCACCCGCTCATAACGAAGGCGAAAGTGCATCGGCCATAGGGTTTTGCGGAAGCACTCTACTTCCTCAAGGGTGAGGGATTTCGACGCACAAATGTTCGGTGCTACCGTCTGCCAGAACTTCTCCAGGAAGTGATCCACCGCGAGAATGTTCCAAAAGCTCCTGGGCTCGGATTCAGGGTCTGGCCCCATATTGCCCCACTTGTCAACCGGGGGCGGCTGAGGAACCGGTAGCAGTACCGAGGTGGACTGCTGGGACAGTAAGCTAGGCGGTGGAGAATACGGTGAACGAGCCGACTGACCGCCGAAATCCGAGCCATCCTCGAAAGAGTTAGGTGACCTAACCACAATGTCGCGATACAAAGGGATGACCATCACGGCTTCTGGAGCAGGGATTGCGGTCACCGGTGGTGGGTCACGCCGTTGCTCAACCTCCGTTGGTCCCCAAAATAGCTCTCTATGATCTCTGGTAGAGGTAGATGGTGCTTATGGTGACGATGGTGGTGACTGCATGGTCGGAACCTGTGGGATCCACATAATTTCCTCCTCCTGGATGTACCTACCAAGAGAGGCAGGAATCCGGTGGGCTTAACATTTTGGGAGAATGAGGCTAACTTGCCTTGTTTCATGCCCCGATCCATGACACAGAGGAGCGAGGGGAAGGTTCCATCGATGAGTCACATTCCGCTTCAGAATTAAAGAATCGGGTTTGTTTGATCTCCGGCCCGGCCTTCCCAGGATTCTTCTTGTGGTGGCGGCGACCTGCTCTCTTATCCTCAAATGGCTCTTCAGAACCAGGATGATTATGGACATGTAGTTTCGGGGCTGTGGTGGTGCTAGGGCGGAGAGAACTTCTGCTTGAGATGGCCGGGGTGCGAGAGGAATCAGGGAAGATGTCGAAGGGTACATGGGGAGGACCTCCATGAACAGCACCTGTGTGGGAAGAACCTTTGTTGGAACTGGCAAGAGCATGGGGAGGACCTCCATGCTTGATGCGGGTGGAGCAAGGCTGACCTTCACCCCTCAGGTTTCCGGGGTGAGGAGGACCTTCTCTAGTTGCAGAGAGGACGTAGGGAGTATCCCCACGTTGGATATATACCGTATGGGAAATACCATCACATCAACAGTCGGGGGTAGAAGGAGGAACTCCATACCCCGTGTGGTGGGCGCGGGAGAGGCTTCCACGCCGAGTATCACTGCAGCGGGGCATGTCTTCATTCAGGATGGGGGTAGCGCGAGGATTACCTCCATGATTAGCTTCAGAGAGGGGAAGGACCACTCTCTGTGGAGTGGTGGTATGGGGAGGGCCTCCGTACGGGGTGGCGTTACAGTGGATTGGTTCGCGGCAATCACCACTCAGGCCTGCGACCCAGAGAGTCAACCCAGCCTACCCATGGGGCAGTTGGGGCGTCGATCCTGGTCAGGCGTAGGAGTACCCATGATCAATGTGTGAAAGGGATTCATGATGCACGTGGGTAGTGGATTGGGCCACAGTAGCTGTTGATGTTAACACCCCTTTATGGGCATCCTCAGCTCGGGCCCGATGCTGGCGTCGGGTCAGACAAGCCGGTGTTGGGGCATATCCTCCCTGCACATCTGACAAAGCTGGACGGCGGCGCTGATGCGGCCGGATGGGGTCCCATTCTTGGATTCCATGGATTGGGACCCTAGCCGGGCTGAGACGGACATCACCCACCTCATTAGTGTAAGGCAGGGAGTTACCGAGGCATTCCGGAGATAGGCTACCAAAATGATTGAACGTTGGGGTGGGGAGTAGGGGCTCCCTATGCGGCCCTCGAGGGAAGCGTTGACGGCAGGGCCTAGACGCCTCAGGTCCAGGTGGGCCATATTCCGGGTTGGGATGACCCCTTCCACATCATACCTACGCACAATTTCATTGATCACCCTTCGTTGGATGATCTCTGATGGGGAGAGAGGACGTGGGCGTCCCACATTCACTGATATAGAGGCCATTGTGGCGGCAGTGGAGCCACGCGGAGCGGCTGTGCTGGTATTTCCCCACCCCTGTGTAGGCGAGCAGGTGGTGATTATGTCTCTATAGTAACAACCTGATTCCTGGGAAGCAGGGAGATTAGCTCTTCAGCACTATGAGGAAAAGAATTGACAACCAGTTCCCCAGTTTCATTCCGTCTTCTATGGCTAGTAAGAGGGATCCACGCCGACAACAATGCAGAACAGAATGCCCCACGTTCTACTTCCCCAACTTCTGGTGAGTTTCACGCCAGGCCCACTATTTGCCTCGCAGGGCCCGGGGCCGGATATCTAGATCTGGTGACACATCAATCTACTGATGTCTCAAGCGATACTAATCTCCAAATTGAGGATAATACCTTCACGCTGGGTTCACCATTTATATTTCTGACGCTTTCACCAGGGCGCGTGCATCCGTTCACTTGGGCGCGACAAGCGCGACTTTCTAGTTACCCCGCATTCCTGCTTTCCAAAGGTGGGCGACATCCGTTACTTATTCAGGGACGTCTGCTCCTTGATCGAAACTGGGATGATGGGATGTTGGTTCTTCTTTCCATGGATTCCACCTCGGAACTCGTCACCTAGTCCAGGTCTCCCTCATAGATTTAATATGATGTCTGGGAAAATCTTCCTAGTGCCAAATTTTCATGGACGCCGGTTAATTACACTACTTCTGTCAGGACATTCCAAAGGGTCTGGTCAGGGTAGCAACCTTCAGTTGTGGGAGTAGTCACGTCGAGGCATCATTAACATTTCTGAACGCTGGCGAATTGGCGTGTCTTTTGTTGGTCCCTTATTATAGGGCTTCTCGAGGGCGCGGAAGCCCGAGGCATCCCACATCGAAGGCGGGGAATTGTATGACATAGGCATATATATGAGGTTTTCCTCAGCTTCTCATGTTTAACATAAGGTATGCCGCAAGTTTAACATCCAGTGGAGACTGATCAGGCTGATTAGAACACTAACTGGAGTGGATCATGCTGAGGACCCTTCTTGAGGGAACACCGATAACGGGGCCATCCTGTGGGTGTCTTCTCGGATGCTGTGGAGGGGAGTGGGGTGGCATGATCTCACCAGGATGTGGTGGCCTGGGCAAGAATCAAGGTGGGTGATGGATAATGTCATGGAGTGGAGGGGGGATGAAATTGGGTCGTCATGGAGGTGACAGTGGTGATGGGATTGAGCCTTAGGGAGGCTTCCTACGTATCCCCATGGCGGGGAATCAAAGTCTGCATAGTTCGGTATGGAATGAGGCTTACACTCTGAGGTGTCCCATGGATGTGGGTTTGGTGAACCGACGTGAAGGAGGAACATAGTCCAGGTGGTGGTTGGATTGAACCTCGTGGGGGATTCCTACGTACCATGCCTTAGCATGGATCAAAGACCACATAGTTCATGTTGGACGCTGGCAGGCCGACGTGAATGAGGACCTTGGTCTAGATGGTGTGGGGATTACACTCTAGGCTTCCTAGATGTTGGTGAATCGATGCGGAGGGGGTCAGAGTGACCAACGGGTGGTGGGCTTGAACCTTATAGAGGCTTCCAATGTACCATGCCTTAGCATGGATCAAAGTCCTCATAGTTCGGGTAGGGTTTCGTCGGCGAACTGACGTGAAGGTGAACCCAGGGGGTCCACTAGTAGTGGGCTTGAAGCTCATAGAGGCTTCCTATGTACCATGCCTTGACACGGATCAAATTCCTCGTAGATCAGGTGGCAGTTTAATGACATGTTGGATGGGGGAATACCGTTTAACATCATGCTGGACGAGGGTGGAACTCGACATGAATAAAGGACTGAGTGGTGTTCTTGAACATCTTGGAGGCTTCCTACATACCATTCCTTAACATGGATAAAAGTCCCCATAGTTTGCTTGAGGTGGGGGTCAGGGTTCGTGCTCACTCTAAGGTCACGTGAGTCATGCTCGGTGTGAGAAACAAGAGGTTGCAGAGACCTGATGATCACGTCGTGAAGGATGTGTCTGTGGTAATCTAAGAGGGGCTTACATGTTAGGCGGCCCATGGTGCTGGGACTTACCCTAGGATGGAGGCCCGTGGTGCGACAAAGCGCAGCGGGAGAGGGATTTGAGACCCAATAAAGGAGGAGTCTCATTTTCCTATCGCTCCCTCCACTGCCCATGGTGGTGAGGAAGTACGGAGGTGCATGGGTGCTACCTTCCGCAAGAGAGGCTAGGGGGATTACACCAACGTGGTTTCCCTTATACCATGGACAAACTCCACTCTGAGAGGGAGGATAT
Organism: Viscum album; assembly: GCA_963277665.1. Taxonomy (NCBI): domain Eukaryota; kingdom Viridiplantae; phylum Streptophyta; class Magnoliopsida; order Santalales; family Viscaceae; genus Viscum; species Viscum album. The sequence continues at coordinate 35,495 of CAUJRU010000169.1, forward strand.
CATTCCATGTGAGGGTGATTCCATTCCCGTGGAGACGAGCAGCGTAAAGAATGTCTGAGCCGGGGGGACCCTGCGTGCGAGGCACGGGGTTGGGTCATAGTTTAACGTCATGCGTTGAGGATGAGGTGCTTGGAAATTTAACATCCTACAGCTCGGACTAGGTGGGTTTACTCCGTACCCCTAGGACTTACATAACCGGTACCCTCTGCTCCTTGTGGGAGGGAAGGTACCAACAAGGCCGTATAGAAGGGGGGTCGCAGAGTGAACTATTGAGGGGTCCACGTTAGCGTGGCTATGCGAAAAAGCAACAGCCATTAGCGTGCCTATGCCGAGAAGCATTAGGCGAAGAAACTCTATGGGTGGTATCATCCAGGGGACATTGAAATTACATCGTGCAAACCTGGAGGGTCACACATGAAGAGGAATTTCCAAGCAAAGGGGTCTACAGGATGGGTCCTTGCAGAGCTCGGTTTCTTTTCATAGTGGAGGGAACTTGGAAAGGGGTGTACTTCACGAAGTGGAGTGCCTTGGCATTATAATTGGGTAGGGGGTGAATGGGAGGTGCTTCGTGAAGTGGAATAGTATTCGTGGAGCACTGCCTTGCGAAGTAGATGTGCCTCGCGAAGCATGGTGCTACTCAGCAATGTGATTCTTGAAGTACAGTGATCCTGCCTTGGCATATGGATCACATTTACATGATGGGTGTTTCACATATCATAAATGCTCCATGACTGCCCGGGTTCCCTTGGTAATCCCCTTCCTTCACAAATTACCTTAGGCTTCGCGAAGGGAATCCCTCTCGGAAGAGGAGCTCAAAATGAGACAAGGCGAAGGTATCTCGCGAAGAAAAAATACCTCGCGGAGCTCATGATTCCCAAGGCGTTGGATGCTTTGCGATTCAGGAGATGAGAATCTGAATGGTCGGATTGTCCATCTCGAGGGATCAGGGGGATCCCAGTATTTATAGGAAAGGGGCGCCGCGAAGCAGAGCTCAGGCGACGTGAAGGGGCTGCGGTTTCTTCGAGGCAGGTCGCGAACGTCAACCGGGTTCGCAGAGGGTTACTGCCTCCTCTGCTCTGCGGTGGGCTCGCGAACGTCAGGGCACTCATGGAGCATTATCGCCTCTGGGACTTCGCGGCGGGCTCAGAAATGTCAGGGCGCTCGTGGAGTGTTCCAGCCTCTGGGGCTTCGTGGAGGGCTCGTGATGGTCAAGGCGCTCGCGGAGCGTTACCGCCTCTAGGGCTTCGCGATGAGCTCGCGAACGTCAGAACACTCGCGGAGCGTTACCGCCTCTGGGGCTTCGCGGTGGGCTCCCGTACGTTAGGGAACTCATGGAGAGTTACCACCTCTAGGGCTTCGTGGCGCCCGCATTTCTCGGGGGCCCTCTGCATCTGCGCTTCGCGAGGCAGCACACATGCTTCTTTTTCATCTTCCCTCCACGTCCAATATTTTGGCACCAACAGAATGATACAATGGGAATCCATATCACTTCATTAAAATTCCAATAGATATATCATTACATATATGGAGAAAATGGGCCTATAATATCACTTCTTCAAGTACAAACACGCTGTTTAAAGCTTTCCCCTCAAGGTTTCATGAATTTTGGATGCCTTGTCGTCATGGAGGATTCTAGAATGGCATCTGTGGATACCAAGTTCAAATATGGTGGGCTATACAATCAATGTAAAATCTGGTGGGCTATAGTTGGAATGTTGGGTGATTCTATTCCAAAAAGTCTTTGGTAGACTTTATCTTTTTGAATTTTAGAGAACAAAGTAGTTTAGACTTTATGAATTTTGGGTATTAGACCTTTGAATATTGCACAACCCCCTTGGCTATAAATAGCCACTCCCATGGAATTTGTATGTAATTGAAGATTTTAATTGAGATATTATGCTTTATTTATCCCCATTGTGTAATAATTGTAATCTTTTCCCCTACCTCTTATACATTCTTACCTTATAAATTTATTAGTTAGATTTTTGATCCGAGATCACAAATTCTCCCAATTCTGTTCCTTAACCGAAGTGAGTTTCTGTGTGGATTGACTATTCCATCCCTCCCCTTAGTGTGTTGTCTATTTATTAGTTCACACCCCTTATAGTTTTTATTGACTACTTGATTCCTCTATCCATACCCATCATCCGCCACATAGCAACAAACTACATCCTTCATTCACTTCCCTATGCTGTGAATATTAGGCCACACTAATCATCCTACATCAGTTGGTATTAGAGATCTGGTTAAAACAATAGTAATCTATAACCCACTTTTGTCGCATATATATATTTCCATATTATCCTTTCTTATTTTAGACTTATTAAAAAACTAAAAAAATCATTTTCTTTTAAAACCATCAGATTTGGATTTTGTTGTGCATGATTGAAATATTGTTACATTGAGCCAATTATTCATAAATCTTCTTTTCACAATTAATTTTCTATATGTAATTTATATCTGATAAAAAAATATCAAATTCACTCAAATCATCATTATATTCTTTTCAAAATTAAGAACATCCTTTATTTGGGAGGTTTTAAAAAATTTGTCTTACTCTCTATTCAATTATCATGTGCTTTAAAACTACACGCACACCTCTTTTTCAAGAGATTTGATCCAAAAAGGTGATACAATTACTTCTTTGTGATTTAATTTATTAACACTTTCCTTTTCCGTACATAAATTCAACATCATTTTACTTCATCGCCAAATTATATTTTCCCCATATTGTTATTCCGTTTTTCTTATCTTACACAATCGGGGAAAACTCAAATACCACCTTTCCACCCTATTCCCCACCTTTTATCCATTTTATACCATTCTTTTCACCATTTACCCATTACCACTCAAATAAGATGTGTTAATCCATACCCTAACACAATATGGGTTTGGGAAGGATTGGTTTCACGTGATATCCCTAAATAAGGTATAAGATCTAGGGATTTTATTTGTGTGTGAAAGTGGATATAAATTAAAAAAATCATTTTTGAGAGAGTAAAACCTTGTGTGAATGTTTACATCTTGTGTGTGTGAGTGTGAGTGTGTACATCTCATGTTCATGTGTGTGTACATCTTGTGTGTGCTAGTGTGAGTGTGTACATCTTGTGTGTGTGTGTTTTTATTTGTGCATGAATTTATCGTCACATGTGTTATTGTGTGTATCATTTTGTGTGTTTCACCCTTTGTGTGTTTATGTTTGTGTAATATATTGTGGCTAAAGATCAAGGGAATAAAATTACTCTAGCATGTGATAAATGAATCTGAAGTAGGTCTCATTCAACGGAAGCTTCGCAACTCCAAATTCAAGATTTGGTGAGGCATTTAGAGACAATTATTTATTGGATGATGTAGGAGCTACATGAGAGTATTGACAACATGGAGAATCAACCAATCCCGAGGACGGTCTATGGTAACCGGTGACACACTCATGTACTATGTCACCCCCACATCATGAAGGAGGAGATGGAGAAATTTTATAAATATTTTTAGGATGTCCCACAAGGAATGAGGTTGTTCCAATAACCTATAGGATGCCAATGAATACCGCATGATGATGAAATCCTTGGTGACATCAATGTGAAGCTCACTTCATTTCAAAGAAAAAAGTGATCCAGAAGCATACTTGGAGTGGGAGATGCAGATCGAGCATGTGTTTTCATGTCATACCTATTCTGAGGAGAAAAAGATAAAACAATAAGCCCTTTAATTCATTTATTATTCATTAATATGGAAGGATCAAGTTCAAAAGGAGAGATCCCATTATGGAGGACGTCCTATTTATACACAGGAAGACATGAAGTTCACCATGAGGAAGTGATTTTCTCTCTAACACTAACATAGAGATATCCACAACAAGCTTCAATGGCACACACAAGGGAGTATGATTGTTGAAGATTACTACAAGGAGATCAAAATTTCAATGATTTGAGAAAATATTGAAGAATATCTAGAGGAAACTATGGTGCAATTCTTACATGGGAAAAATTAGGAGATTTCCAATCAAGCAGAGATGTACCACCATGTGGAAATACAAGATATCATCCACCAAGACCCCAAGATCAAGAAACAAATAAAAAGGAGTAGAAACATGAGGAAACCCACTACCAATTTCACTCCATGGAGAAATTCAAGGTAATATAATGGAAACTATCAAAGGAAAAATAGGTGGTTGATCACAAAAGTGACAAGGTAATTCTTATACCCAAGAAACCTACTTTTGAGTATATCGAAACTCGGAATCTGGATATTCATTTTTATAGATATCAAGGAAGGGGTCACTCTGATAGTGAATGCCCAAACCTCCACACCATGAACAGAAAAATATCTGAAGAATTGGAGACTAATAGAGAGATATTGAAATAGGTGGAGGATGAATCTCTCGAAATTTATAACGAACAATTTGCGGAAGATGATGAAATTATTGTAACTATTTGATTTTTATGTTAAGAAATGACCGATAGAGATACATAGAAGTGAGAGAAAATTTTCCATACATGATGAAAGATAAATGGGAATGTATATAGTATTTTTATTGATGGGGAAAGTTTTAGCAATGTGGAGATTACTGAGTTGGTGGAGAAGTTGGTACACCAGACATCAAGGCACCAAAATCTATACCAGATTAAGTGGTTGAATGATTGTAGGGAGTTTATGGTCACCAAGATTGTGATGGTATTGTTCACTATTGTTAAGTACAAAGTTTAGCTTTACTGTGATGTTTTTCCTATGAAGGCTTGTTCTTTGTTTTTGGGACAACTGTTGCAGTACGATAAGTGTGTTACACATAACAGTTTCTTAAATCATCACACTTTTGTACTCTAAGTGGAAATAATAACCCTTAACCCCATATTCCCCAAGAAAATTATAGAAGATCACCATTTCATAGAAATGAAAAAAAAATAGTGATGAGGAAAAAAGAAAAGAAAATTAAAAAGGATAGATTGAGGGGATAATTTAAAATTACAGTTGAAAAGAAATGGAGAGTAAAGGAAAATCAAGAGGGAAAAATATTTTAGAGGAGGGAAAAGTGTGATGTTGGAAAAAAATTTGGAGGTTAAGGAAGCATCGATTTCTTCAAAAAATATCTTAGTACATAAGTATAGAGAGGTGATGTTGTACACTAAGTACTTAACATCCCCTTTTCCACATGTTGTTGAATCTTTTTTGCGGAAATATTAATATGTGTTTCCCAAAGAGGTTCCACCTAGTTTTCCACCCATTATATGTATTGAGAATCAAATTGACCTCAAACATGGATCATCACAACGAAACCAAACTACATATAGCACCAACTTGGAAGAGCCAAAAGAAACTCAAAGGAAAGTTCAAGAGCTTTTGAATGGGGGATATATTAGAGAGAGCCTTATTTCTTGTTCCATTCTGGTTATTATAGTACTAAAGAAGGATGGAACATGGAGAATACGCATTGATGGTATAACCATCAATAACATAATGCTCAGGTATCTTCAACGTATCCCTAGGTTAGATGACATGATATATGAGTTAAATGGATCTACTATTTTCCCAAAATTTCATTTAATAAGTGTCTACAATCAAATTTGGATGAAAGAAGAAGATGAGTGGAAATAAACATTTAAGACAAAACATAGACTTTATTTATGGTTAGTCATTTTATTATGTATCACCAATTAACCTATAAAAATAATGAGGTTAGTGAATATTGTCTTACATTCATATATTAGAAAATTTGTTGAATTTTACTTTGATGACATTTTGTTATATCGTAGGACTTTCCATGAATATATAGATTAAATAAGAAAAGTCTTAAAGGTGTTATATAATGAAAACATGTTTGGAAACATAAAAAAGTGTGAATTTTTGCTTGATAAGATTATTTTACTTGGATTTTTTGTGAGGGAAAATGGATTTTAAGTTGACACTGAAAAGATAAAATCCATACAAGAATTTCCAAATCCATCCTCCGTTGGATAGGTTAGAAGTTTCCATGGGATTACTTTTTTTATAATAAATTTATGGTGAAATTTATCACACTAGTCACACCATTTAATGAATTTATAAATAAGAATGTTACTTTCAGATGTGAGACAACCCAAGAGGAGGTTTTCCATTCACTCAAGGATCGACTCACCCACGCCCCTCTAAATGAACTCTTAGACATTGGTAATACCTTTGAAATTGAATTCTATGAAAGTGTAATTGGAATTTTTGTAGTACTAATGTAGGAAGGAGATACTATTTATAATTTTAGTGAGAAGTTAAATTGCCCAAATCTAAACTATAATACATATGATAAAGAGTTTTCTGAATAGTTTAAATTACTAGAGACATGGAATCACTATATTTTTTCTTGAGAATTTGTGATCAATTCTGATCACAAATCTCTTAAGTACCTTAGTTGAAAAAATAAACTAAATAGGATACATGATGGATGATTATAATTCATTGAATCAATTCCATATATCATAATGAATAAAAAGGGAATAGAAAATACTATATAAGATGCACTATTATGTAGATATTATCTTTTATCGTTGTTATATTCAAAACTCTTTGGTTTTGAATGAATTGATGATTTATATTCTATAGATAGTTATTTTCATGAATCATATGGATATTTTAAACCTGGAGTTAGTTGGGAAAAGTTTTATTTACATGATAGATTGTTCTTCCATATTGATAAGCTTTGCATTACCAATTTCTCTATATGTCTAATTTTACTAAATGAGTCACATTCTGATGGGTTAATGGGACATTTGGGTGTTGAAAAAACATTAATCATTCTTAGTGAGATTTTTATTGGCCTAAGATATCTAGAGATGTGGAAAAAATTCTAGGATAGTGCATTGTGTGCCATAAATCCAAATATTAACTGAACCAACATAGAATATATCATACTCTACCAATCCTCAACAAATCCTTGGAGGACATATCAATAGAAATTAATTTGGGCTTACCAAGGACCAAGAGGGAGAGATATTACTTTTTTTTGTTGTGGAGGATTGGTTTTCTAAAATGGAAAATTTTATTCATTGTCAAAAAATAGATAATGCCACTAACATCGCAACACTTTTATTTCAACAAGTAGTAAAACTCCATGGAATTCCATGGATGATTGTATCAGATTGGGAAAAAATTTCCTTAGTTACTTTTTGAAGACCTTATAGAGAAAAATAGGAACGAAATTACTATTTTACATTACATTTCATCCATAAAAGATGAAAAAACAGAGGTGGTGAATCAGACACTATCATCCCTTCTGTGAGCAACTGTCGAGAAGAACCTCAAGATTTTGTAGGATTGTCTACCAAATGGAGAATTCTCATTTAACATTTCCTAGAATTCCACTACTCAATATTCTCTATTTGGAATTGTTTAAATATTCAACCCCTTTCCTCTATTGTTATAGTTACTTAACCATTATAGGAATAAACTATTATGGATGAAAAAGGGTGTGCAAAATTCATCGAGAAAATTCATGAAAAGTCAATGATAAATATCAAAACAATGACCCAGAAATACATTGATCATGAAAAAAGAGACACAAGCAAGTGTTTTTAGAACTTTTTGACTTTTTATGGATTCATATGTGGAAGGAAATATTTCCTGGAAAATGGAAATCAATACTCATTTTAGGAGGAGACGTAACTTTGTGAGTTCTCAAAATTATTGGAAATAATGATTACAAGATATCTCCACCCGGTGAGTATGATTTAGTTTCCAATTTCAATGTTTCTAATCTTTGTCCTTTTTGGGGTGCAGTGGATGAAGATTCAAGGAAGATTTCTTTACAAGAGGGATATGATAATGAGAACCATATCAAAGGCACCAAGTCAATTACATGGGCGAAGGAGTTTTATTTTCAAGGCCTGACGACACAAGGGAGATTAAATAGGTTGAATGCAACAATGGTAACCCATATCACTTCATTAAAGTTCCAATAGTTATTTCATTGAATAGATAGAGAAAATGGGCCTATAATATCACATATTCAAGCCCAAACATTATGTTTAAATTTTATCTCAAATGGTTCCACGAATTTGGGAATCCTTTTCTACAGGGAGGATTCTAGAATGGCATCTTTGGAAACCAATGTAAAATCTGGTGGACTATTCACTCAAAGTCAAATATGAGGGGTTATAGTTTGAATGTTTTATGATAATTTTCATAATAGTATTTGGTAGAATTTATCATTTTTAATTTTATGGAACAAATTATATTTGCCTTTATGACTTTAGGGTATTATAACCCTGAGTATTGTACCACCCCCTTAGCAATAAATAGCCACTCCCATTGAACTTGTATTTCATTGAAGATTTTAATTGAGAGATTATGATTTTTTTATCTCTGGTGAATGATAATTATTCCATTTTCCCCTAGCTATTATGAATTATTTTCTTTTCAATATACAAGTTAGATTGGTGATCCAAGATCACATAAGCCCCTAATTACATGTCTCAACCCAAGTGCATTGTTGTGTGGATTGAAAATCGCATCCCTCCTTTGAGTGTTTTGTCTATGTAGTTGGTCACACTCTTTAGAGTTTTGATTAAATATTTTCATCTTCTATACATACCCATCATCTTCCACATATCCATGAACTGTATCCTTCACTCTCTTCCCTACTCAATGAATATCAAACATCACAATGCGTCTCGTGTCAATTTTTTTTGGAAAATCATTCAATTTTGAATTATCCAAAAAAGAGAAAAAAATGTTCTCTTTCAATATATAAACTATTTGTTTTAAGTTAAACTCTTTTTTTTCAACGATTTTAATAAATAATCCACTTCTACTAGAGTAACTCCTATATGATATGATAATTATTATTATACAATTTCCCTTTTTATTTTTTTCATATCTTTATGGAAATGCTGAAAGTAAATTGGATCCTTTGTGTTCATGGGTTAAGGTGGAGAGTCTTTTAATTTTTTTCAATATTTTCACATTTTATTATTTATTCTACATTGTTTTCATGATTATACACTCATTATTATGAGATTATTATTCTACCATGGTTTATAGGATTATTATTTTTTGTGTTATAATTTGGTGTGAAGGTAATATTAAATAGTTTTTGGACATCCTTATTGGAATTGAATTATAGGATGACTCAGTTATGTCCATTTATGAGTTCTTTTTACATTTAGAGTGTATTTCATTATGAGAATGTCTATAATATCCTTCAATTCATCACCATGTATCACCTTTACGCATGTTGAAGGATATCCTATTGTAAAACCAAATTATACTTTCTCAATTTGGTTGACCAAGTGATGGTAAATACTGAGATGGGGGAGGGGTGAATTAGTGACTTAAAACTTTTTATTAACATGTATTCCCTAATGTTTATTCAGTTGTAATATCATCATACAAATTATTACTGAATAAAAATTTATAAAAAAACAAGTTTGTTAAAAAGGTTTTCCTCCCAAAGAATGACTTTTTACTCGGTGAATGGTGGTTATTATCTCACTCACACACAACTATAAATTTATTAATAAATTATAGTTAGTAACGAAATTATGAACCTGAACTTGTTACAAGTTACTCGAACCAACCAGAGATGTATACATTCTTTCTTATTAAATAGAATAAAAAAAACACATTAAGATAAACCAATAATAAAAATCATGTGGTTATTCAAATTTAACTAACTAGGATTTATTACTTTACTACTTATACTTTTCAATTTATTCATGAAACAGTAAAAATATCTTCACACATAAATAAAACACTTTTGAAACCACGAATTTTATTTCTGTATTTCCTCTCTTAATATTCAGAAGCTATTTGAATAGTATTTCCTCATTTCCTATCACTTATGTTTTCCAAATGTCACAACCTGCACTTAAATTATAATTATGATTGTATTATGATAGGGTAAATTCAATACAATCATTTTGAATTTTTCCATCCATTCCACATCATCCAAAATTTTCTTGTTGGCATTCAAATATATTTTCCATCTAAATATTCCTTTCATGAAGAGGATAACTAAAATAGTTCCTCACTTGTTCTCATTAATGTCATACCCTTACACTATTCTCTTTCCATAGAATATGAAGAAACATATTATACCCAAAAATGTATTCATTATGTACAAGTATGACACATCACCAATAGTATCCTGGAAAACATATTATTTTGTATTTTTTCCATTATAGAATTATATCTCTTCACATTATTAGGTGAGTTTTAATATGTTTTCAAAAATCCATTTTCAATTTATTTCTATACATATCTCATATTTTTTAAAAAAATCCCTATTATTTTTATCATTCTATATGTGAGAAGATTATGAATTATAAAATGATTTTTTTGTTGAAATAGATTTACATTTTCCTATGAAATCATAAGAGATCAATACTTATAAGATGAGATATCACTTGTAATTTAAATTTTATATTCACAAACCTGAACATCAAAATTGATAGATTTATTTTGATTAGAACATTTACCTATGCTTCTATAGAATTTGTGATTCTATATTTTCCTTCATATCTCTCTTTTTTATGATAAAAAATTCAATACTTCAATCTATCAAACAATTTATCCCCACTAGACTGAACACATCTTCTAAAAATACTATCTCATTCAAGAAGAAATTTTTTCTCACCAATGGACTAAATACATGTGATTGGAGTTACATGTGACGTATTGATCCACTTAGATTAATGAAATGTGTATTCTTTATTCCGATTGGTCAGTCTATTTTAGTTAATTGAGAACATATCATATGTTATACAGTAAATTAACATATTATTTTTCCACATTATACTCAATTACTTAAAAATATACTATAAAATAATTCAAATAATTTATTTACATATATCCTATGGTGGACACATTCATTTGAAGATATGAATTTTTTTGATTATGATCACTATAGATCCCTTTATAGATTAAGTAGAAATTATGTAATTTTATATTAGATACAGTTTTCATAAAATTATTTGTTAGGGAATTATAAATTTTTTATATTATACAACGGAATGTATTTTTATTCATCATGGAATATAATTAGGGTAAATTTTGGAACAAATGTTTCTCCCAATGATTGTGGGTGTTTATATGAAAATCATACCCAAAAGAGTTGGAATCATTTCAAAATGATTTTCAATAATTATAATAAAAAATATGACGAATAAATGAATGTGGTTGATTATTGTAAATATTCACCAATGTATAATCATGAGGTTGTAAAATCCATCATGTTCTAGTTTGTGTTATCTAATGATTCATGATACCACTCTTTTGTATGTGTGTTGAATGACATTTATTATCATTTGAACAAAAATAATTTATTAATGAATATTTTATATAGTATCGGTGTTTACATATCAATCTGAATATTCTTTTATCATTGTTAGTAAAGGATTCATGTGTCATTTTTCATGTACATTTAACACACTGATCATATATATATATATATATATAATTATATTTCACTTATTTTACAATTATTTTCTTATAGGTGGTTTCTTATGATGAGTCTTGTTCAATCCAATTTCATCAAAGGCATTGATCTTGAGATCATATTCTAGTAAGGATTCTTTATTTTTATTATGTGGCCAAATTTTAAATAGTCATTTTGTGATTTTTAGATTCCATTTATTTTTTTGTTGTGTTTTTTATCTTGTTGAGGTGGATTCAAGCTACCGTTGCTGAAAGAAACTTAAATATGTTTGCATAGGTATCCATATACATATATAAGTTACCCCTTTATATGTATTGGCTCATGGAAGTATGAATCTATATATTGGGGCTTGGTGACCTTATTTGTATATATATGGATAATTCATACTTGTGTAAGTGTAATGGGGAATATTCATGTATAAAAATATATCTAAGGACCCCCTTGTGCATATTTGTCCATGAATATATGTACATAAGGGATAATTTTCCTTATATATATATGTGAAAGTGGATATGTGTACAAGAAGAAGAAAAATAAATATTGAGTTTTCTTCATCAAAAGAATCATGACTTGACATAGATGTAGGTTCTCTATGCCTAACCCTATAATTTGAATTTTCTAATTACTTGATTGTTTTCAAAATAGGTTTTTCACTGAAAATTGTTTTGGGCTCTTTAAAATAAAATTTTGACCTGTTTTACAATATTTTACTAAGTCTACAACATGAACTAGATTCTATCTTGGTATTCGAACCTATTCATCGGTATTTGAACTACTTCCATTTTGTTAACAGAATGTTTATCGTCTTCACATTAATCAACAATTAGAGATGGAATATTTTCATAAAAAACTACATTATTACTTCTTATTAAAAGAACCCCATCAACCCAAACTTAAAAAGACATATTATATTCCCTTAAATTTTATACTACAACAATAATTGGACTATGCACATAAAAAATCCTTCTTCTTGAACCTAAAACTATTTGTTTCTAATATATTAAAATATAATCATTGATCATCTCCTGATGAGATTGTACATCCATTCTTCCTCATCATGAATCCTCTAAACATCATCACGTAAAACTAGAGTAGCCTAAATCTCATCATTTATAGTAGGGTTATCCTCACAATAAGACTCTTTAAAACTCTCTAATATGACTTCATCATCATTTGATGCAGGACTATCTACCTCAGAAACAATATGTAATACAAGTAATGAATAATCTTCTCTAAGATTCTTCCCCTGAGCATCTATAGGGATTTCATCATAATTTTCTTCCTCCTCTCATTTTTTTCTAATAACCACCATCCTTTTCAAGTATGAATTTAAGATGAATATAATGGAATTATGTTGATTGACTAATAAAATTATTATATGATGATGTTCTAAAGGATGATTTAAATCTAAATCTACCTTTCCAAATAGAAGGATGAACAATTGAACATAAGGATATAAATTTATTTTTTCTGATCATTGTGTTATATAATACATGTATATCAAAAAATATTTTTACTCGTTTACTTTATACTCATTTAATAAAAAATAAAGAAAATAAAATTATTAAAACAAGAATTTTCAAAGCCACTACCCTTTGAGAAATACCTTCCAAAATTATAATAAAAAGGATATCATATTCTAGTTCTAGGTTCTTTAAAAAAATCTTCAAGACTGTGTGAGATCCAAATGGATTTAATATAGAATCCTATGGAATAAAAAACTCACCACTCAATATCTTGGGGATCAACATGAATCTCACTTAATCTGTTCACTAGAAAATTTCATCTAACTCAATAGTATAAAAATAAATTTTATTCACTCTTGAGATGACAATATCTTTAGTTTGAGAAAGCATGAAATGAGAATTCTCATAAGAATTTAAAACCTACAGATTTTTTTATTTCTTTTCATAAAACACAAACTACTGTCATTGAAAAAATGACACTTTCTTCAGTTACATCACTAGGAAATTGAACTATATAAATTTGAATACATTACAAAGATGGATTCACGTCTTTTTAGATAAATAATTAGTTTTTTATGAACTATTCGGACCACCTTCATAGGTTCTATTTGATTTCCCTAAACTAGGATGAAGGTTCAATTTTCAAGTGATCAAGGAATACCGTTTAATGAGATTATAAATAACTAATATATAAAATGAAATATTGTTTTTCCTCACCATATATCATTTAATTTCATGAAATTGAATTTTCATTTTATAGTAAATAACATAACCATGAAATAATGAGATTCCTAAAATATTATCTTTTAATTGAGAACGATACAATGACCGTTTGGGCATGAAAAGTGAAGGTAATATTTTAGTGTCTCAATTGGAATGAGTTGGTAATTATCCTAAGTGTGGGATAAAGGGTTGAATTCTTGATGGGATCACTAGCATTCATAGTCAAATGAGATTTCTTTGGGAATAAACCTTCAAGTTGTAACAATTATAAAAGATGTACTATGTTGATGATGTTGAGAGTGGAACATTGGTAGTTCTCTTGAGATGAAATTGGGTATATTTTATAGTCTATATATTAAACACTAGTGATTATAAAAAGGGTCTGTTTTAATAGGTATGTAATTTTAATAGATCTTATTGAAAAATGTGTCATAGATTCCCATGTATGAAGTGGAATTGATAATCCATTCACATTACGATGGATTATATATCAGAGCATGATGTTTAAGGGTTATACAATGATTATTATTGAGTGATACATTATATTATTATTATTATTATTAATGTACGCGATGAAAGGATGACTTGTACTAGATATATGTGATTAAGGATACACACATGTTGTATATTCTAGATACTAGTAGAGTACCAGGATTAGGTTCTATATTCCATATTTCATTTTCATTATTATCTTAATCATTTTTTAATGTAACATTGTTTTGTTATGATGCATATCTTTTCATAGTGATTCACTGACATGGAACCCAGTGAAAAAATAAAGGGACATAATATATTTCTTTTGGGGGATTTTCCATGATAAATTACCTCTATATTTCATTATAAAAGAAGATTGGATAGACTAATATTATGTTGGGTTTCATTGTTAAATTATATCGTAGATAAACTGGTTGTGTAACCAATACTCCATGTTATTCCGTCAATTATATTGACTTGTTTTGTTATAATGAATCTTTATACTAAAAGGATTCAATAGAAAAATATTTTATTTATATATATCCTTTCTAGTATATAGATTAGATAGACTAGTTATATAAACAATACTCATTTCCAGTCTATTTTTTAGATATATATAGTTCCACAAGGACTCCATGTTGTTATATAAATAGGATAAACTATTTTATAACCATTACAACATTTTCATCTATAGTATTTCATGATCAGATTGTTATTCGTTACAACCGATGGTAAAATATTACAGGGTTGTGATTCAAGGTAGTTAGGTTAGTACATGATAACATTAAAATAATTCATTAATTTGAACATTAAATTTTTTTTCATATGAATAAAATAATATATTATGGTTTATATTAGGTTAATATTTTCAATTGTATAAAATGATTTACTCTATCATGTTACATGTTTAACATAATCGATATGTAGACCATAGATTGCAATTTAAAGTGTGGATAATTAGATAAGTACTATGTTTTCATGGGATTAAAACTATTATATATATAATTATTCCCCTTAACCTCAACCATTGGTAATGAATAATGGATAATGGTGCAGCATTCAGAACCAAAAAAAATTAATTTCAAGGAAAACATGGGAATAATATATATTTATTGGGAAGATCTCAGTCTACAATAGCACCTTGTCGAACCCTTCTTGATTATTCCATAATAAATAAATGTGAATCATTTTAGTTCATGTTACAATTAAAAAAATTACATAAATACAAAGCTTCACCAAACATTCATCGGTTCACACCATGATACTAGCCTCCCCATAATAAATAAAGTTAAAAAATTCATTTCTAATGTTACACTGTGATGGATCATCCTTCAATGAAACACTTTAGAGAAAATAAATTTAAAAAATTAATTGATCTGGAAAAAAATATATTTACATCATATCCAATGGTTTCATGTCATAACATTTTAAATGCCTTTAGATACCCATCAAAACCGGTAGTTTTCACCCTGATCACCGTCCCCTCTCTCAGTCATGGTTCCACCTCCAATTGGCCGAATATTCACAGAAACCCACCACTAAGACCTTGATTCAACCTTGTAACCCCTCCAAACACTACTGTAGTCGATTCATATCCTTCTTTTCATCCCTTTAAATCAATATATTGCATCATATTCCAACAAACACCCCAAAAACCCCCATATATCCCCTCAAACCACTACGTCTATTCATAAAAATCAAATTTCGATTACCATTTCCCTAACACCTATCTAATCTCTCACTCTATATAAAATACATGGATCATATAAATAAATTAAATCACCTATAAAAATGAAAATAACAACCACATTCATCAAACCAATAACCTACTTGTTAAACACACAATGTAGTGAAAGACCATGCTTACCCAACCTCCACCCAATCCATCCAATAGAACATCCTTTAGCCCTATGACTTCTCCAAAACATATCAATACGGACTATTCTACCCCTTAATCATCATTTAGTGAGGTTTTACACAAATTCCACCTCAACATTTTCGTAGTATTCACAAATCCCATTCATAAATAACAGACTGGGATGCCACATATGTGAATGTTGCAAATGAATAATGCTGGAGCTCTCTAGTTTTAATGCACACAAATCATGTCAACCCATGTTTAATCATGTCTTATGTTTTATGTTCAAATATTCTTAATTATGATTATCTATTTTCAATTATAAGTTTAACATATTATGTTAATGTTTATAATATAAGATATGAAAACAGAAAAAAAGGCAAAGATGATTCACTGATATCATGAGTCATCGATAAAAGTATGAGCTACTGATAGATGAGTCACTAAAAAAAGTATGAGATACAAATATATTAGTCACCGACAAAAGTATGAGCTACTGATAGATGAGTCAGCAACAAAATTGACTCACTAACACATCCACCTACCAACAGGTTAGAGTCACTGATTGTCTGACTTGTCGACATAACAACTCGCTAACATAAGGACTCACCAACACATCGACTTACTGGAAGAAGGGATTACCAATACATCAACCTACTGATAGAAGGACCTACCAACAGAAGGACATACCGACATATTTACCTACCTATAGAAGGATATACTGACAGAAGGACCTACCGACAAACCTACATATCGATAGAAGGGCCTACTAACTAAATGACCAATCGATCAACACATAGAGAACTCTATACTATTAAATTGAAAATTAATTATAATGGTCATATTTATGAAACATAGTATTATATTTTGAATTAATTACCTTTTATTTATTTTATAGAAATTTTCAGTGACCAGTACAAAGTACGAGGAAGCCCTTATGCTTTTGTCGGCCTCTGTGGTATATACAAAATTCACCTGTGAAAAAAATAAAATCCACCATATAGATAAAATCCTAGTGTATACAATTTTTCTTGAATGTGAAACAAACTTGATCAAGGTACTGTGAAAATGGAATGATTCTATGTGAAATAAAAATAAAAAAATCCTTACAGCATCAAACCCCAGTGAAGAAATCCTTTGAGGATCATATCACCTCATTGGAAACCAGAACAGGAAGCTTCCATGACACTCTATTTTTTTGGATGTTTCCAGAAGTGGATTTGAGCTTCACATTTACTACACCTTATAATTCCAAAAGATTCAAGTACATCAAAAATATAATTCTAAATCATTTCATATTATTTCTAATTTGTTGCGTACATTCTTACTATTCTTTCGAGAAGTGTCTCTGTCTGTATCACAAATAGATACTATCTACTGAGGTAAGCTTTAGGATACAAGATATCCTCACTCACTCATCTTTCTACACCATTTTTCACCCACATATAATAGTTGAAGAGTTCCCTATGTGGCCTGATTGTATTTAGTTTCCTACAAATAATTACGGTACATGTCTAGTTGACCTGGAGAGCCTTTTGTCCTATTGTGATCTATGATCCATGGTGTGGATAATGTTTATTAATATAAAAATCTTGGTTGAAGGTGATAACCAAGTAGAGATGAATAGGTATCTCCTTGAGAGTAAACATCTTGTTTCTATCAAGTATTTTTTGAATTTAGTTTTCTCAATATTCAAATTTTTTTCAAAAAACTAAATATTACTTTGATAGTTAATCTTAGTTAGTGTTTATAACTATTTTGATATAGTAAATAAATTTCAGAAGTTATTTCAATCTTTTAAATTTTTGTAATGTATAATTAATCGATCTTTTGAGAAACTAATAGAATATTCAAAAATATTATAAATCAACTACTTTGGTTAACTGGGATGGTTAGATTT
This sequence comes from Viscum album, assembly GCA_963277665.1. Classification (NCBI taxonomy): domain Eukaryota; kingdom Viridiplantae; phylum Streptophyta; class Magnoliopsida; order Santalales; family Viscaceae; genus Viscum; species Viscum album. The sequence continues at coordinate 53,317 of CAUJRU010000169.1, forward strand.
TAACTTGGGTAAATTTTTAAATAAGGTTTTTAGCATAAATTTTGATAGGAACTGAATTCACCCTCCTCTTGAGTGTCCCACTCTAACCAAAATTTTGTATCAAAAGTTTTTTTAATCTTCTATTTTGAATGTATTCAAATACCTTTTAAAATGTTTTCAACTATGAATATAGTTTTGTTTTAAATATCATTAAATTTTTGTTTGTCCAAAAATTTTATCTCTTTAAAAACCTAGTATTTATTCTCTATTATGGATAATAGACCAGAAGGTGCTACTAGAAACTGACCTCCATTTTTCAATGGAACTTATTATGTTCGGTGGAAAATTAAGAAGAAAATACATTTAGAAATTATAGGTTTTTGAATTTTGTCTTTGATTGTAGATGAATATAAGATTACTTCTTATGCTAAAAATACTTGGGATAGTCCAACTACGGCATGTTATAATAATAACTAGAATGCATTGAATTCCTTATATTATGCCTTAGGAGATGAAGAATTCAATAGTATTTTTTCATGTAAGAAAGACCATGAAATATGTGATAATTTAGCTGTTTCACATGAAGTAACCTCTAATAATAAAAAAAATGAGACTCATTAAACATGCGATTAAATATGATAACATCAAAATGAAGCCTGATGAACCTATATTTTACATGTATCTTAGGTTTAATGAAATTTTAAATACTACAACATCTATGGGAAAAGATGTTGAAACTAAGGAAAAAACCATGTAAATTCTCATATGTCAACCAAAACGATTGAGAGGAACCTTAGTGTCAATTAGAGAATCATGTGATATCAGTATGTTTCTAGTAAAGGATATGATTGGTAATGAAATGTTGTATCTAGAAGAATTGAAGTTCAAAAAATGAATGGGATGCTGAATTAATGAGAATGTCACTGGCTTTCAAGAACCCTTATAAACATAAAGAGAATGAGAAGGAAAAAACATATTATGATAGTTCATGAAATGAAGAATCACCATCTGAAATTAACAAGGAAGCGGATCAAATAGCTATATGGTTTAAATAGATTTACAGAAATAAGATGCTACTTAGGAATCTCAGCTACAAAGGAAAGTATAACTAAAAGGGCAACTGGAAAAAGGACTGGAAGAGGGGTGATAACTCTAAGGATATCGACAATTAGGAATGTAAGAGAAGAAAAAATATAAATGTGTAAATTCCTATGGTAATGTATAAGAATAATAATTAGGAAAAAGATAAAAGTTATAAGAAGACAATGATGGCCACCTAGAATTCATCAAGGATAGCTCTAGTGAGTCAAAGTATTCACATGATGATAAAGGTGACAAAGCTAACATGCTCATCATGAAAAATACTTCTGAGGTAACTCTTTAATCAGTTGAACAAAAATATTACTATTCTAGATATGAGTATGATTATGAAAACATGACCAATGTGTAAATTTTTTCTAACAAAAAAAATACTTGATGACACATGTAATGAATTAAAAGATAAAGATAAATTATTGAAGAAACAACATGCTCTGACATCTACTGTTAAATCTGAACATACAATAGAGAAAGAGAAAAATGATCAACTACTTAAAGAAAAAAATGATCTTAAATTATTAAATGAGAAGTTGAAAAAGTACATAAAAATTTTTACCAATGAAATGAACACTCTCTCTCAAATTATCATTAAATAGGTTGGACCAATATATTCTATTCGTATAGGTTATCAACCAGGATAAAGTAACTTTGTTGAAATTAAATTTTTATCAAAATATAGAAAATTATGCTTTATACCAAGATTTAAATAATCTATTGCATTTTCCAGTAGTGGAAAATATTTTACTACTTATAGTTTTTCCAGAACAAATAGATTTTACTTTTACAATACTTTAAAAACTATTTTTAGGAAACCCACAAAGCATGTATGGGTTACCAAAGCATTAATTACTAATATTACTGGACCCAAGCATGTCTGGGTACCAAAATATTTTCTTGTATGAATTTTATTTTTAAGAATTATGCTTGAGGTGATCCAGAAATAGCTTATGGTACATGGATAGTGGTTGTTCAAGACACATGAAATTGGACTAATTGAGCTTCAAGAATCTTATAAAGATTTATGGTTGGCATGTCACTTTTGGTGAAAATTCTAAAAGAAAAATAATTGGCATTGGCCAAATCGGTAACACTAATTGAATTTTAATTTCTACAGTACTATTTGTTGATGGATTAAAGTAAAATATACTCAATATCTCACAATTATGTGATGATGGTTTCAATGTAAAATTTTAAAATGATTCATGTAATGTGTTTAATTCTTAAAATGAATTAGTATTTACTAATCTTAGAAATGATAATTTTTATATTGCGACCATGGAATCATTACTTTTTCAAATTTTATCTTTCTTATTATTTTTTTATAAAGAATGGTGGCTTTGGAATATGAGATGATTCCACTGTAACACTCACTCACATAAATATCATGCAAGGAAAGGGTTAGTCAAGGATCTACCCAAACTAGAATTTCCAGACCATAATGTCTGTAATCCTTATAAAAAGGGGAAACTTCCAAAAATATCGTTTAATCCAAAGAAATAAGTTTCAACTTCACAACCATTTGAGTTGGTTCTCATGGATTTTTTTAGATCATATAGAGTTTCATGATATAATGGGAATCACTAAGTCTATGTTCATGTAGAGGACATCTCTAGGTATACTTGGACCTTCTTTTTAGCTCACAAGAGTGAGGCTTGTTCTTACTCCACCAAGTATGCTAGATCTATAGAGAACCTATATGGTATTATGATAAAAAACATAAGTAGTAACCATGATCATGAGTTGGAAAACCAATATTTTTAATCTTCTTTCTCACAAAATGGATATAGTCTTAACTTATCTTCTCTTAGGAAACCCTAGTATAATGAAGTTATAGAAAGAAGTAATAGAACTGTACAAGATATACCTTGTACAATGCTAAATCAGTATGACTTACCTATTTAGTTTTGGGCTAAAGCTATCAATATTGTTTTTTATATAATTAATAGTGTCTTAAATAGACAAATTATTAAGAAAAATCTCTATGAGATATGGGAAAATAAGAATCCCAACATCAGCTACATTATACTTTTTGGTTGAAAGGATCATATTCGCAATACTGAGGACAATATTAAAAAATTTGATCCAAAAGTGGTGACATAATTTTCTTAGGTTACTCAAACTCTAGTAAAGCCTATAGAGAATTTTTATAAAAGAACGAAAAGTGTTGATGAATTTGTAAATTTAAAATTTGATTAAGTAGATCCACATGAACCTAGAACCCCTCTTGAAAATATTAAGGATGATCTGTCCAATCTGAAAATGAATACTAGACCCCCTAATTCTTCTATTAAGCAGGGTGTTAAATCCTCCATTTTTGAAAAATCTTCAGACTCTAATCATAGTGAACCTGAACCTGTAGATGAACCTGAAATAACTAGTCCTTCATTTTATAGATATGTTAGGACCATTAAGAATAATCCATTAGATTTTGTAGTTGAATAATTATATAAAGGGACATAGAATATAGCTTCTCTTAGGAACTAGGATGAACATCCAGCCTTCTTGTCAGAGATGAAACCTAAAAACATTAATGATGTAATCGATGATGAATTTCGGGTAAAGACTATGTAAGAAGAGTTGAATCAGTTTGAAAGAAATAATGTTTAGAAACTAGTGGATAGACCTAAAGACACCTTGAACATAGGAATTAAGTGGGTATTTAGAAACCAAGTAGACGAAGCATGAACCATAGTGAGGAATAAGGCAAGACTGGTTGCACAAGGATAAAGTCAAGAGGAAGGAATTGACTATGAAGAAACCTTTTCACCAGTTTCTATACTTGAATCTATTAGAATCCTTCTAGTATTTTCTGTTCATCTCAATTTCAAACAATATCAAAGGGATGTTAAATCTGTATCCATAAATGCGTATATAGTTGAGGATGTATTTGTTAAATAAACCCTGTTTTTACCAACCCTCATTTTCAAAATCATGTTTTTATGTTACCAAAGCCTTCATATGTTTTTAAACAAGATCCAATTGATTGGTAGAATAGGCTAACTACTTTTCTTATTTCTAAATGTTTAATAGATGGTATACTTTATCCTAATTTTTTATAAAATGTATTTATAAATATGTCCGAGTATTTCAAATAAATATTGATGACATTATTTTTGGATCTTTAAAGAATTATTTATGTATTGATTTTAAAAAAATGATTCAAATGGAATTTGAAATGAGTTTAATGGGAGAACTAAAATTCATTATTATATTTCAAATCATTTAAAATAACTAAGGTATTATTTAAAATCAAAGTAAATATAATGAATATATTTTAAAATGTTTTGGATTTGATAGTAAAAAAAGTAGCAACACTTCAATGAGTACCAGATGTATGTTGTACCTTGATGAAAATGGTAAATTTGTTGATCAAACAAATTATAGAGGAATTAATGGATGTTTGCATTACTTAACTTCTATCTAGCTTGATATTATGTTTAGTGTATGTACGTGTGCCTATTTTCAAGAAAATCCCAATGAATATCATTTAAATGCCATTAAAAGAATTTTTAAATACCTCAAGAATACTACCAACATAGGATTATTCAACCCTAGTGGAGAATAATTTTATTTAGTTAGTTATTAAGATGTGGATTCTGGTGGTTGTAAGTAAGATAGAAATAAAACCTCTAGAATATGCCACTTTTTGGGAAAGTATCTAGTATCATAGTGTAGTAAAACAAATAATTATATTGAAATATCTAATACAGAGGCTGAATACATAACTATTGGTTGTTTTTGGGCTTAGATTTTGTGTATGAAACAAACTTTTCTAGATTATGGATATCAGTTCATACATGTACCAAAAAATTGTGATAATACAAGTGCTATTAACAATTCAAAGAATGATGTTGGTCACTCTATAACAAAACAAATTTATGTAATAAATCACTTTTTGAGAGATCGTTATCAAAAAGATGATATAACAATTGAATTTATTGGCACATAACATCAACTTGCTCATATATTTAAAAATACATTAGACTCTAAGAGAATGAGTTACATCAGACATTAATTAGGGATGATTAATTTGTTAGGACCTACTATTACAAACAAAATGCAAAGAAATAGGGGGGAAAACTCACTGATAGAACACCTACAATGTCATGCCGACACTGAAAGTGTCATGGTGTTTCATGTCAACACCAAAAGATTCATGTTTTGTCATGCTAACACTAACAGTGTCATGCCGATAGTGTCTTACCAACACCGATGATATCTCAACAATGATGACTCATTGGTAGAACTCTCTGACTATTTTTTTAAACGATTCTATTTTACGTATTTATTTTTATTTATCCCAAATTACATAATTTTAGGTTTATAAAACCCTTAATGATAAAACTGAGCTGATCCTACATACTTCTTACTCTCGATCTTCCACTCTCGCACTCTTACCCTTAATCTTTCTTTTCCTTCGACACTTTCACCTTCATACCTTCAACCAAACCCTCAATATGGTCATATTAAAATGCTTCTCAGAAGGATATGTAGATTATTCACAACCCATGAAGATATAGAAAGGATACTTGATCAAGTCTATGCTTATTCATCTAAGACATGAAAACTATGTAGTAATGTCTAAAAGAGAAGTGGACTCAGAATGGTTATTAATATGTATGTATCTATTGTTTAATGTGTTGTAGATGATAGGATGGTTGGAATGGTTCACAAATAATTAAATACCTTTTTACCCTAGATTGGTAGATGAATTTTATCTTCATAAATAGTTTATTTTGGAAGGCTTTGAGATGTACTGGATTAAATCTGTGGTGAATTAAAGAAGTGAATCATTTTCTTCCTGTCATTGGGAATAATGTCTGAATGTACCACATTTAGGGATTTATGATGACTATCAGGGGACTAATCCTTCTACAAGTGATTTATTTTTCTATGAGACAACTTTAGGTGAGCTAACAAGTAATATAGAACATTGAAGACCAATTTCTAATAAGTTGGATGGTGAAAGAAGGTTATTAATCAAGTTTATCAAACACAAGTTGTAACCCCAGAAAGGGTACTTTTCTTCACTCATGTATCAAGATGTATATATTTTGTAATTTCTAAAGAAATGAAATAAGGTAAATATGAAACAACCCAATGTTTCATTAATGGAAATCCCTACTGGCCTAATTAAATGTATCATTATGTAAAATGTTTATATAAAATGTCAACTTCTTTGGTTTTATGTTAAGAATGTAGACCGTCACTTTTATAGCTATTGAAAAATGATAACATGATTAGTATAAATATAGGCCTTTAGCAAACCCAATTTACACAGACAAAGGAAGTGATGGCCTCATCCAGCAGAATTGGTCCATACGAAGCCCATTTATCGTATCTCAGAAAAGAGGTGGCATATTTGGGATTTACTCTTGACCAAGCCCAAGATGAGATTCATCATGTCATACTCTAACGAGACTGTCTACGGGAAAAGTGTAAGTTGATAGATATTACCACTCGAGCGATGTTATCTGAGCCACCCCAAGAGTCTGTCACCATCGCACACCCTACCCTTAGGTCTTATGCGACTATTTTAAGGGGTTGTGTAACAAAACGCTAGTAATATGTTCATTTATATTATTATTTTGTATATATTAATGAATATAACTTCTCTTCATTATTGACACTTTGTAAATAGTTTCTTAAAGCACAAATAGTATTTTTTAGTTAATATTCAACTAAGAAATATATTTTGATGAATTAATGTATTTTTTAATTAAATAATATTTTAATAAAATATTATTATTATTATTAAATTATTTTTTATTAAATATAAATGATTTTATAATTTTATGAATGCAATTGTAATTTTTATTAAGGTTTGAAAGACATTTTGGTCAAAACCCGTGAATTTTCGATAAATGTTGGTTTTTATGTTAAAAGTGAAAATTAACATATTTAACAAATTATTTAGATAAAATAAATTTTATTTTTTGAATCAGGATGTCGAAATTATCCAATGGTTAATTTTTTATAATTTTCTGAGACAGTCAAATTTTTGGGTAAAAATTAAATACCGTTTAAATATATAATGTGTTTTATGACATCATAATGACCCAATAGTGATGTAATAAAATTCTATGAGATTTTTTTTCCAATATATATTATACCATTAAAATAATTTTATTTTGTATTTGATTGACTTATTTTACTAAGCATTAATGGACCCCTCAATACTTATTAAACATCTTGTCTTTTTAAATTATTTTCCATGGGAGTGTGACTCACCTCCACATAAGAAACCCAATTATTTTAAGAAGTTAGGACTTTGGAATTATAAAATATTTCTTTCCTCTTCCCTTTTCCAAAAACCATGGGCAAGAACCATGACCTGATTTGTGGTTTGGATTAGTTTAATGTAAGGGGTCCCAAACCTAAATAATAAAGAATTCACTCACCTTTCCTATATAAACACACCCAAGCTCCCACTACCTCCTCACACAAAGCCTTTGGAGTTCGTCCAACATCTGCGCTACTCTCTCTAGAATCTTCCCGAGGTTCCCCAAGCCCCCAAAAAGCCTCTCTCAAGCCTCTCTCAAGCCTTTGGAAGCACACTTCTATGTAAGGGTTTTTTCTTCCTTTCACATTTTTGTCCAATTTTCATTATGTTGTTTTGCCCTTTTAATTTCAATTATGAATGTTGGTTTATGGTTTCAGACCTCCATCATACTGCCCTCTTTATGTTTGAATTATGGGAGACCCCTTTATGTCTCGTTAAATGCCTCCCGTGTACACCCGTTACTATGCCGAAATTCCGAAAGGAACTTCTCTCTCATCATTTACATTCAAGCAATAATTTTGTATCATGGATCTAAATTCCATTACAGTTGTTGGGACATATATCCATATGACCTCCTTACTATCCATTACATGTAAATATGATTAGGAACCTCTTTCTCTCTCATCAAACAGTTTTTTTTGAATTCTCATGTCACACCATTAGGTTGCCGAAATCGCACCAATTTTCTAAACCTATGCCATTGTGTAGTGAATACCATGCCCATTTATCCGTCAAGGGTATTCAACTTCATTCAAATTTACTTATTGATTATAAATTTTCATCCCACATTCCTTTTTCATGGAATAAATGATTATGTTTTATGAATCCATGTTTTATGATCCATGTGGCACACTTATGCATGAAATGAAATGTTTAAGAATGGTGTTCCCTTATAGAGCTCCAATGCATTGGGTGAAGTATAGTATCATGATACATCATGTAAAATGAGTGTTTACTCATGCTACTTCAAGTGCAATGAGGTTTTACTCATTCTTCATGTGCAATGAGGATTTACTCATGCTCCATGTGCAATGAGCCTTGGCTCATGCTAATTCCATGTTAAGTGTTGTTGCCACATTTCCATGTTATGATTATCATGCTTTATCATGCCTTTATGTTCATGTTTCTATTATTCTCTACTGATATGACTGTTGTCTAACATGTATTGTACTCCTCATTTATTCCATGTTTATTCCTTTACTGGGCTTTATAGCTCACCCCTTTTCTTATGCATGCCCTCAGGTTATCCCATGCAATGCTAAGTACGAGGGAATGTAGTGGTCATGTAAAGGATATTTTATATAAAGATGTTGTATTTCATGTTTTATGTTTTTATTTAGTCATCCTAAGCCCCAAATACACTAGACCTCTCGATCTTCCATGTTGTATCAAGTGAATATTTTATGTCATAAATCATGTTTAAGCTTGTAAAATAAGCAGGGTTGTCATAGCTGGTATCAGAGGATTGGTTTAGTTATTTTTTGGATTAGGATTAGAAAACCCTAGTAATTCTTTAGAGACAAGACTAAGTATAATAAAAAAATCCCTATGTTTTGGTAAGTACTGAGAAAGTGGTTTATCAAACAAATACATCCATGTCTGGATACGAGCAGGTAGAGGCGGCTCTGGCACAGATGCATCCTAGGGGTAAAAACCGAAAACACCGCTTTGAGCTAGACTCGAACGGGAACTGGTGAATGACAACAGGCCTTGTTGAACTCTTGGTTATGACACTTTCGGGGGATATTTTTTGATAAATTCACCAGCTTAGTATGAACCCTTATTAAGGGAATTAAAAAATCCTCCTAAGAATATGTGTTAGAAAGTAGATCATGAAAATACTAGATTTATGCCTATAGACTCATGAGTTAAGGAAATAAAATTTTATTTATAATTCATCAACTTTTGTCTTTGGATTACCCTTTATGTGTTACCCCCTAACGTTCCTTTTATTCCAGCCAGTGGCCGGTAATAGGAGGACTCGTGCTAACAACCGATGTGGAGATCAGTGTGATGGCTGTACTAATGAGATGCCCAATCCAATAGGAGCGCGAATCGAGAACATTGTCACTCTTCTCTCTCAGCTAACTCAATATTTGAAAAGAAACATGGGTCAATAGGAACGTCTAAACCCCCCTAAGAAGGAACAAGTCACTATCGAGATCTTCATGAGACAAATGCCTCCTAATTTTAGTGGATCGTCCAATCCCATGATCGCTGAACAATAGATAAAATCCATTGAAAAGATATTCTCCATCCTTCAATGTTCTGAACAAGAGAAGGTTCTCTTGGAAGCTTATCAAATGGAGGGTGAAGCTGATCAATGGTGGACGTTGATAAAAAATACGAAGCCTGAGGATGAGATCGAGGCATTGGAATGGAAGGATTTCTAGAAGATGTTTTTCAATAAATATTTTCCATGCACCATCTGGCTTAAGATGGAAAGGGACTACCTTTCCCTCAAGAAAAAAAGAAGAAGAATCTATTGGAGCATACAAGGAAAAATTCACAAGGATTGCACGATATGCTTATTTATTTTTCATTACCCTCCAATGAAAAGTTGACCGCCACTTTGGTGGGATGAAGCCTAGCCTACGGAAAGAATTAGTGATCTGTGACTTGGACAGCTATGAGGAAATTGTATGATGTGCCCTCAAGGCCGAACTAGAGACCGGGGAATCATAGGGGTATCAATGCGACAAGAAGCGTAAGGTGGACTTCAATTCTGGTGGTCTGATGGATAAATCCAATGGTTCTAAGAAGATATAGCACCCTACTTTCAAAAAGTGCGGAAATAAGCACAATGAAAATTGCCTCAAGCGGGTGAGGAAATGATTTAGGTGTGGAAGAGAAGGGAACCTAGCTGTTAACTGTCAGCAAGAAAGACCCGTGGCTGCGAAAAAGGAGAGGAATGCTCCATTTGAACCTCAACGCATTATTAATTGCTACAACTACAAAGAACTGGGGAATTTTACAGATCAGTGCCCTAATCCTAGGGTTTTCGAAGGCAACCAACAACCTCTAAGGTAGCAAGGAAGAGCTTTTTTCCATCACTTCTGCTGAAGTGAACCCCGACAAGGAAGTGGTGACAGGTACGCTAGTTATTCATTCAAGAATAGTGACCATACTTTTTGATTTAGGTTCTACGCATTCTTTTATATCTAGAATGTTTAGTAGAACAATCCCAGCACCACCACAATTCATGGAAGTGAAGATGTCTGTGAGTACAAAAAATGGGGCCATCATTTCATCCCATGAATATAAGTCCTCCCCAATTATAATCTGTGGATTGAATTTGCTGAAGAACCTCCTCATACTCCCTCTGGTGTAATTTGATGCAATTCTTGGCATGTATTGGCTTTCCTTATATAGAACAAACATAAATTGTCAGGAAAGGGAAATCACACTCTATATGGAGAATCGACCCCCGATTCACTACTTGTGTAAGGAGGAAGATGAATCTCCTTTAGCACCATCATAAAAAGCATGGATATTACTATCCTATGAGCACGAGTATCTGGCTCTGATGATTGAGTCTAAGGGAGAAACCATCCTTGAAGAAATTCCTATTGTGAAGGAATTCACTGATGTGTTTCCCGAGGAACTTCCAGGTCTTCCTCCTAGAAGAGATGTTGAATTCTCAATTGAACTTATACCAGGGGTTCTACCAATATCCATGACTCCATATAGAGTTTCTATCATAGAGTGTGAAGAGTTGAAGAAACAATTACAGGAGAATCTGGATAAAGGGTTTATATGCCCAAGTGCTTCCCCATGGGGTACACCAGTCCTCTTCGTCAAGAACAAGGATGGGTCAATGCGGCTTTGCATTGATTATCGTGAACATAACAAAATCACGATAAAGAACAAGTTTCCTCTTCCAAGGATCTATCACTTGTTTGATCAGCTGTGTGGAGAACTATACTTCTCCAAGGTAGATTTGTGGTCGGGATATTATCAAGTAAGGGTGAATAAGGAAGATGTTCCCAAGACTTCTTTTCGTACAAGATACGGGCACTATGAATTCATAAGAATGCCTTTCGGACTCACTAATACTCCATCAATCTTCATGGACTTGATGAATAGAGTCTTTATAGATTACCTCGACAAATTTATGGTAGTCTTTATAGATGATATTCTAATATACTCCAAAACCAAGGAGGATCATGAGGAGCATTTAAGAACTGTACTAGAGACATTGCGCAAGGAGAAGATCTATTCAAGGTATAGAAAGTGAGAGTTTTGGTTGAAAGAGGTCTCATTATTGGGACATATCATCACAAGAAATGGGATATCTGTGGATCCCTTTAAAACAGATGCAATTGAGGGATGGACAAGGCCAACATCGGTAACAGATATCCGCAGCTTCTTGGGGTTAGCTGGATATTATCGAAGATTTGTGGGAAATTTCTCAAGATTTTCCAACCCTCTTACCATGCTAACTCGAAAGGGAGTAAAGTTTTCATGGAGTGATGAATGTGAAAAAATCTTCAAAGAGTTCAAAAAGATGCTTATCATTGTTCCCGTGCTCACTTTACCCACAAATGAGAAACTTTTTATGGTATTCAGTGATGCTTCGAAGAAGGGCTTAGGCTGTGTGCTAATGAAGAATGATAAAGTGATATCCTATGACTCAAGGTAGTTTAAAATCAATGAGTGAAACTATCCAACACATGATCTGGAGTTGGCGGCGGTGATCTTTGCCTTGAAAATCTAGCGGCATTATCTTTATGGGGAGAAATGTGAGATATATACTGACCACAAGATTCTTAAATATATATTCACACAGAAAGAGCTTAATATGCGCTAGAGAATATGGATAAAGCTCATCAAGGATTATGACTGTTCAACACATTACCACCCTGGGAAAGTGAACAAGGTGGCAGATGCCCTAAGTAGAAAGGACCCAACGATTCTACTAATGATGATAATTGAGAAGGATCCAATATTCTTAGACTTGATGAAGATGGACATGGGAATCATAAAGAAGGTAACATCATCAATCCTTTCACAAATTATTTCTCAACCGTCTCTTTTGGAAAGGATAAAGGATGCTCAAAAAGGATGATGTGGGAATTCAGGAAAAAGTAGAAGATATCAAAAAAGGGAAATCCTCGAAATTTAATGTTAATAAAGTAGGAAGTGTGTGATTTGGGAAAAGACTATGTGCTCCATCATGCCTGGAGCTGAAGAAGGAACTTTTGGATGATGCACATAGTTCATATTTATCTATTCACCCAGGGAGCACGAAAATGTATTGAGATCTCTGAGAAAACATTTTGTGGGATAATATGAAGAAGGAGATTGTTTTATATACATAAATGTTCCTAGTGTTCCAGCAAGTGAAGGCAGAGAGGCAGAAGTTTATGGGGATAATTCAACCATATCCCATACCAGAATGGAAATGGGAGAACATCACCATGGGCTTTGTCACTAGACTTCTGAGGAAATACAAAGGAAAATATGCAATTTGGGTTGTGGTGGATCATATTACAAATACTACACACTTCATTTCTATTCGGGTGGATTTCTCATTGGATAAACTGGCACGGATATATATCAGGGAAGTGTTAAGGCTACATGGAGTACCACTATCTATTATGTCTGACCGAGATCCAAGATTCACCTCTATGTTTTGGAAGAGTCTTCAATGTGCTCTGAATACTGAACTGAACATCAGTATGGCCCATCATCCTCAAACTGATGGCCAATCCGAGTAGACTATCCAAACACTTGAGGTCATGTTGAGAGCGTGCTCAATGGACTTTAAAGGAGGATGGGATCAACATCTTCCCCTGGTTGGGTTCTCTTATAATAACAGTTTCCACCCAAGCATCCAAATGGCACCATATGAATCCCTGTATGGGAAAAGGTTCATAACACCGGCATGTTGGGATGAGGTCATTGAACATAAGCTTCTTGGACTAGAAATGGTTGAGGAAATAGTAGATAAGGTAAAAACCATTCAGAAACATATCAAGGTATCCCAGAGTCGATAGAAGAGTTATGTAGATAATCGTTGATGAGACCTTGAGTTTAAAGTTGGAGACATGGTTTTTCTATGCATATCTCCATGGAAGAAGGTCATGAGGGTTGGAAATAAATGTAAGTTAAGAACAAGGTACATCAGACCCTTTGAGATTCTTGATCGTGTCGGGGCTATGGCCAATAGACTAACACTTCCACCTACCATGGCCAAATTACATGATGTATTTCTTGTATCCCTCTTAAAGAAGGACATATCGGACCCTTCACATGTACTCTCTTATGAGGTGGTATAGTTGGAGGATGATATTTCTTATGAGGAGAAACCAGTAAAGATCTTAGATCGTAGAGAAAATGTTCTATGAAATAAGACCATACCCCTCTCCAAGGTGTTGTGGAGAAACCACATGTTTGAAGAAGTGACTTGGGAATTGGAGGAAATGATGAAGACGAGTTACCCACATCTGTTTTAGTGTGGGAAAAGGAAATTTCAAAGGCGAAATTTCCTAAGGGGGGAATATTGTAACGACTCAAAGTTTCTTTAATGGAAATCCCTCTTTATCTAATTAAATGTCTCTTTATGTAAAATGTTTATATAAAATATCAACTTTTTTGGTTTTATGTTAAGAATTGTGATCGTTGCTTTTATAGCCATTGAACAGTGATCACATGATTAGTATAAATATAAGGCTTTAAAAAACCCTATTTACTCAGACATAGGAAGCGATGGCATCATCCAGTAGAATTGCACCATACGAAGCCCATTTGTCAGAGCTCAGAAAAGAGGTGACATCTTTGGGCTTCGCTCTTGACCAATCCCAAGCTGAGCTTCATCATGTCAAGCTCGAACGAGACCTTCTATGGGAAAAGTGGATGTTGATAGTGATTACCACTCGAGTGATGTTATCCGAGCCACACCAAGAGGCTGTCACCATCGCACACCTTACCCTTAAGGTATTATGCGGCTGTTTTAAGGGGTTATGAAACAAATCGCTAGTAATATGTTCATGTATACTTTTTTCATATAGTAATTAATATACCTTCTTTTCATTATTGACACATTGTAAATAGTTTTTTTAAAGCACAAATAGTATTTTTTTTAGTTAATATTCTGCTAAGAAATATATTTTGACGAATTAATGGATTTTTAAATTAAATATTATTTTACTAAAATATTATTATTATTAAATTAATTTTTATTAAATATAAATGATCTTATAATTTTATGAATGCAATTGTAATTTTTATTACGGTTTGAACGCCATTTTTGTCAAAACCCGTGAATTTTTGATAAATGTCGGTTTTTATTTTTAAAGTGAAAATTAACATATTTAGAAAATTATTTAGATCAATTAAATGTTATTTTTGGAATCAGGACTTCTAAATTATCCAGAGTTGAATTTTTCATAATTTTATGAGATAGCAAAATTTTTGGGTAAAAATTAAATACCGTTTAAATATGTAATGTGTTTTATGACATCATAATGACCCAATAGTGATGTAATAAAATAAAATAAGCATTTTGTTCGGCTAATATATGTTTTATATTTAAAATAATTTAATTTTGGATTTTTTTGACTACGTTTACAAAGCAATAATGGACCCCTCAAACTTATTAATCATCTTGTCTTTTTAAATTATTTTCCATTGGAGTGTGACTCACCTCCACATAACAAAACCCATTATTTTAAAAATTTAGGACTTTGGCCTTATAAAATATTGTTTTCCTCTTCCATTTTCTAAATACCATGGGCAAAAACCATGAGCTGATTTTTGGTTTGGATTAGTTTAATGTAAGGGGTCCCAAACATAAATAATAAAGAATTCACTCACCTTTCATATATAAACCCACCCAAACTCCCACTTTCTCCTCACTAAAAGCCTTTGGAGTTCATCCAACCCTTGCCCTACTCTCTCTAGAAACCTCCCAAGGTACCCCAAGCTCCCAAAAAGCCTCTCTCAAGCCTCTCTCAAGCCTTTGGAAGCACACTTCCTAGTAAGGGTTTTTTCTTCCTTTCTCATTTTTGTCCAATTTTCATTAAGTTGTTTTGCCCTTTAATTTTTAATTATTAATGTTGAGGTATGGTTTTTCATCTACCTTATACTTACTTCTTTATGTTTTAATGATGTGATACCCCTTTCTCTCTCATTAAATGCCTCTCGTGTACACCCGTTACTATGCCGAAATTCCGAAAGGAACTTCTCTCTCCTCATTTACATTCCAAAAATACTTTTGTATCATGAATCCAAATTCCATTAAAATTGTTGGGACTTGTATCTATATGACCTCCTTACTATCCATTGCATAAAAAAATGATGAGGAACCCATTTCTCTCTCATCAACCTGTTTTTTTTGAATTCTTATGTCACGCCGTTACGCTGTCGAAATCACACCAATTTTCTAAGCCAATGCCATTGTGTAGTGAATACCATTCCCATTTCTCCATCAAGGGTAATCACATTCATGAACATTTACTTATTGATTATAATGTTTCATTCCACATTCCATTTTTGTGGAATAAAATATTATGTTTTATGAATCCATGTTTTATGATTCATGTGGCACACTTATGCATGAAATGAAATGTTTAAGAAGGGTGCACCCTTATATCTCTCAAATGCATTGGGTAAAGTATAGTATCATGATAAGTCATGTTCAATGAGTGTTGACTCATGCTAATTGTACTGCAACGAGGGTTTACTCGTACATCATGTTCAATGAGGTTTTACTCATGCTCCATGTGCAATGAGCCTTGGCTTATGCTAATTCCATGTTAAGTGTTGTTGCCACATTTACATGTTATGATTATCATTCATTATCATTCCTTTATGTTCATATTTCTATTATTCTCTATTGATATTCCTATTTTCTAAAATGTATTGTACTTCTCATGTATTCCATGTTTATTCCCTTACTGGGTTTTATAGCTCACCCCTTTTCTTATGCATTTCCTCAGGTTATCCCATGCAATGCTAAGTACGAGGAAATTTAGTTTTCATGTAAAGTAAGTTTTTAATAAAGATGCTGTATTTCATGTTTTAAGTTGTTATGTAATGATCCTAATCCCCTATTACACTAGACTTCTCGATCATCCATGTTATATTAAGTGAATAGTTTATGTAATAAATCATGTTTAAGTTTGTAAAATAAGCAGGGTTGTCATAAAATATGTGTAGGTATTTCATAGTCCATATATGTGAAATGATAAAGCCAAATTGTAAGAAAAATTTTCTATTTTACTCAAGAATAATATCTACCATGGTAAAAGCCAAAGGATGTGTAAGTGATGACGAAGAAACCATTTTTCCTTATAGTGATATCTGCCTAAGTAAATAAATTTGCATGATAATTCCATGTTGACCATCTATCTAGGCCAAGAAATGTAGTTTATCCTAGTCTTCCACCAAATTCAAATTTTGTCTATTATGATAAAGAAGAATAAACTGAAAATGGTAGAGAATATGAGTCTCTTATAGATGGTAGGAGTGAACCTGATATTGGTGAAAGTACCAAGGGGTGAATTTTGGACATATTAATCCACCTTTATCTCTACCTTCCATGGAACATAATCTACCTTGTGATGATGTTGATGAGTCTAATGAATCAGGCAGTGTGGAGTATAGAATCCAATTTTAGGGTTCATGTGATGAAACTGAAGAAGAGAAAGAAGACAATGTGAAATGGTAAATGGAAGTGAAGCTAAATGTAGTGGTAGTGAAGAATAAGATAAAGAATCTATTTATAAAAGTGAAAATGATGGATAAGACGAAGATAAGAAAAAAATTGGTGGATTTGATAGCAGTTCGGATCATCCAGATGATGATCAAGGTGCTAATGAAGAACCTATTGGTATTATGGCTCATGAACAGATTGTAGATCCTTCTAAAGATGGTGATGAAGAAGGGGTAGTAATTGATGTTCATGGTGAAGTATAAGCACAAGTAGACCCCATACCAAGATTAGTTGATGCTAGAAGGAGAGATCAAATTGTGGGGTAGGCTCAATACAATAATGTGATAATTTATACACTCACTCCATTTAATGCTAGTGTGGTATCTGAATGGGAAAAACATCCTAGTTATATTTCTCCCTTTTTAGATTATTTTTATTCTGATGTTGAGGATGGTGTAACTGTTCAAAGTAGATGAGTAGTCAATGAACCTATTTTTTCTGAGACACCTCTATTAGATTCCTCTAATTCTACTCATGAACCTACAGTGACATCAGTACCAAGTGACTATGTCAACAAATAATTTTTTTTAAAGTTTATAGAAGATCTTATCTCTCCTATTAGAACATCATCCCAACCTAAAAATGATCTTCTATCTACTCTAAGTGAATGAGATATTTTTGTTCTGATAGAAAGAGTGATTTATCCATTGGAACCTATGCTGGTCTTATTTTTTGAAACTATAGTGAAGAATAACTAGAACATGTAAAATGAGTTGACTAAAATAATTTCATCCACAAACAAATTGACTATTGATTACATTACATCCTTAGAGAGAGTGAAAAAAACTTTTGAGGATGTAGTTTCTATAAATGCTGCTCCTCAACCCCAAACTCCTGATATTTATATGAATTATTTTAGTCAGGAACTCAGAGATATAGTGCAATGCGCATCTAGATCAGTTGCTCCAGTTGCACACCCTCCAGATATTGAGATTTTCATGAATGTGATCAGAGATGAACATCAATCAATGATGAGTGGAACTAACTAGGAGAGTCTCTCTAAAAATACCAAGAACTATGACCATATATATAACATGGAAAAGTACTACTCCAAATATTCTACCATTGTACAAGAATAAATAACCAAGATAGTGGATTTCTATTTCAACATAATTTACATGGAGAATCAACTCACCAACAACTTCCAATATTTGGTTGAGAATCTAAGACTTCCTACAGTGACATATGAATTTAGAGATCGTGTGAATCTACATAATGAGTTTAATCATACCACAAAAATGTTTTTATAATAAAAGTAATATTTCAAAAAGGCTATAGAACTTGGTGGGTAGATTATCTTGGACTTCATAAAACTTATCAAGACTTATCTACGTGTACATATTACGATTGTTATTGTAACATCTTCCTCACCGCTCAAATATCTCTCCAATCTTCTACTTGTCCTACTATCTCTTTTAATTCTCCGAAACACTCTCCAGCTCATGAATTTATGCAGATCTGTCCTGTCATTTTTAGCGAGCTTATAGGACCTCCTGCCCCCCCTAGCCCAAGCTTTACCCCTTCAGTGTTTTTTGGAGTTCCTCTTCTTCCTATCATTATTAAATCTAAACATCCATCCACTACTCCTACATCTATTATTCCTACCCTGAAGTGTAATAAATTTAAATGGTAAAAAATATAATGGAGTCACTGTAGTGTGTAGTTGTAAAATGTACCTCACCTAATTTTTTTCCTTTCTAGTTGCAAGGGATATAATATCACAATAGTATGAAATAGAGTGGTGTTGTTTATTTCTAAATCTTATAGGATTTGGATGATATGAGATCAGGGATCCATTTAAAAGAGTTTTTATGGAATATGGAGTATATATCCATGGTTTATACCATATATGTAGGCCTTTGTAGCCATGGATAAACCATGGTGATACCTGACCATGTCCAATGATCAAACAATTTCAAAATATACCCTATTAGCATTGTTTACATTGTAGTAGTAAGATTCAATATCCATAGTTAAACTGTGGCAATACAGAGTTTTTTCACAGTTTCAACTGTGGAAATATCAATCATTTTCTAAAGTTTAAACTATGTCAGTAGGATTGAATATCCAGAGTTAAACCATGTCTATGCCTAGGAAACGCTATTATTTAAATCATTGTCCTATATGGACTTGATTATAATAGAAATAAGGACTATAATTTATTCAAACTATGTCCAAAAGTTACCACCATAGATTTCAGATTATTTTCATGGTTTCAAACCATAAAAATACCCTAATTTTGTAGTTGTTCATAAATGTCTTAATTAACATAAGATTCATGGATACCATCATGGGTTATGAGATTATGATTGACCATAAGTTCAAATTCTTAAAAACCCCAATTTAGATCATATTAAATGGGATTATACCAATATTAAGGATAATTGGGGGGATATTTAGGAAATACCACCCATTTCTTTATAATATGCTTTAGTGAAAATGTTATTTCTAGAAGAATACACTCAATTTTTGTGGGAATAATTTTAAAGTTATTAGTGACCTTTAGTGTATATCATATCATTTTTGTTGATATAATTATGGGATATTTCTCTCTAAAAATTTAGTAGGTACTATACTAATTTTATTTTAGAAAAAGAGATACCCGTAAACTGGGTTCCAACCCATCTCATTTGGAAAGGTTGGATGGATCAAACCCATAACTAAAAGATGCAAAGTGTGATATTACAACCACTGGCCTATGTGATGGTCTGATTAATATATAATTGTTTTTACATAAAAAATAGATGGATAAATATTAATATTGGACCAATGGTGATACTTTTGTGGTCTATATATTAATATAATATATTGGGTTAATTATGATAACCATTTATGTTTTGTGAAGACAAGATAAATTACTTTTAACTCTTTTATGAATATTATGAGACATTAAATGTTAATATTAGTGCTATGGACATAAAAAGTTCATTATTTCATATTCATTTCATTTAGTATGATATTAAGTAGAAATTTATAGAAGAATGATAAAAGGGTAAGATTTTTCTTCCTCGTGTTCATAATCATACTGTTAATGTAACTCCTCCACTTTTAGAAAAAAGGATCTTGAACCAATAAAGTTAACTAATACATTCATATACATTGATTAAAATGTTATTTTAAATCATAATTTATTTATGGTTGTTAGGACCTCAACATCCTCTTGATAATATAATTTTTTGTTATCAATGATATCAATCACTCTCTATATTTATTTGTGATTTTTTATGTTCATATATTCACCTCACCCTAATGTTATCCATATTGGGAATCTAGTTATGTGTTATTTCATACAACCTTTGAGATTATGTTTCTCTCATATTAGGATTATATTTTATTAAGACATATTACAATGGAGGTTTACAATAAAGATATTTCACATTTTCAATCCCTTAATTACAGAGATCAATATTTAATTGTAAGGACACAATTTATTTAAGGGGTTGAATGTAACACCATAAGACTTTAAAATGATAAAATTTTGTTTGACTGCATGTATGACATAGAAAATAAGATTATTAAAAAAATTCACACCCGAGGAAATTATGATTTATTTCCTGTTAATTAATTTTAATATATTTTATAGCTCGCGATACATGCAACACCATGTTTAAATGAAACACAATACTCTATTAAACAATTATTATTTTAAATATGACCATTATAAAAAATTCATTAAGATTTATTTAATCAAAATTAATATCTAAATTAAAAAATGAAAATGGTTTAAATATTAATGAAATGATTACTGATTATAACTTTATTATAAATAATATAAGAATCATTTTAACTAAAAATTGGTTTCTTAAAAACAACATTTCCATAAAAGGATATTTAGTCGCGCTTCATGCAATAATTTAAAATTAAATATTACCAATTTTAAAAATTTATAACAAATAATAAACATATTTTTTAAAATATGAACATAAAAATTTTCCCTGGGTGAATTTTCTATTATTTTCTTCAAATACTTTTTTTATTAATAGTAAAGGATACAGATTTTTGATGAAAATTTTCATTTCATTTAAATTATTTAAAAGTAAAATTATATTTTAACCTTTTTAAAATTTGAGTTATTTCAATTATATTGAAATTTATCTAATTTAGGTCATTGAAATCAATTCTATATAGAATTTTGATAAAAAATTTAACATTTTTATTTTTGAGCTTTCAAAACCCTATTTTTTCCACACATATGTGGGTTTAATAATAAACTGAATCTTCACACATATGTGACATGAATATGAAGAAATTAATTCCATATTTGGAATATTCATATTTTTTGTTATATAATAATTTAAATTTATTTTTGACCACAATTAATAGAAAAGAATTAAAAATTAATTACCCCGGTTAAAGTATTAACGAGTTTACATGGGGAGGGATAAACTAAGAATATAATAGAAAAAATGACCTAAAATTTTTGAAATACCAAGTTTATTGTCATATAATGACCATATAAATAATAATTTTTTATAATTACCCATTTTATCCATTTTGTATTTGAAAAACATGGGTACACATTAGTCTTTTTCAAAAATTACTTGTATGCCCTTTCGCCCACTTATAAAAGGATTATGCATCCCTTTACTTACTCACACCTCCTAGAACCTTTTTTCTCAACAAAATCCTTACAAAAATATTTTAAAAACATATATATATTCATTATATATCTTTTTTTATTAACAAAAATTCTACCCTAGGGTCCCCAATAAGAGATTGAAATGGCGGTTTCTCTTAGAGAAGGTTGTTGCCTTTACAAAGATCGTTCATTTTCCTTCTTATTTTTCCACCATAAATAATGTATTATAACATACAATATAATTAAATAATTATATCCCATATAATATTATGTTAATATGATTATGGAACAATATTTACACATTTCCTCCACCAATAAATGGGGAATGAAATTGTGGATTGCATGTCTGGCGAATTGTCACATCGTGATCTAGTGTAACTTTTTTTCGTCAACACATATATATATTTTATATAATGATTTATTTAATATATATATATATATATATATTATTTATTATATTATTACCCTTATGGAATCATAATATTATATAAAACATCTTACATTCCATGCTTTCTAAAATATGATAATATTGCTCTTTTGTACAGTGGACAACCGCCTTGTGAAGAGCTGCGAATAATTTTTCACTAACTTTTTACAAGGAAGGTAATAAGGATAAATTTAATGAATATATATGTTATATATGATATGGTAAAAATTATTTAAAATTAAAATTCTATCCAATTACTTAACATTTCACTCGTTAAGGGAATGATATCATTGCTCATCGTTATGTGCGCCCTACCACATCCACAAAATAATGCAATTAATTTTCCCTGTCCACCATTAAATAATGATTCTAAAAATGATTATACTAAGTAAATATGATATTAATATCGTTATTATATTTATGGATATGATTTCTCTATATCGCTTAAAAAATCATTAGAACATTCAGGACAAAACAAACATGAGAAAATAAGGAAAGTAATAGCCGAAATAATGAATATTATTAAATATTATTAACAAATGGGTGGTAAAATGTTATAAAAAGATCATATATTAATTTTTAAATACTAATATTGTTATTCTATAAATAATTAAAATTCTTAAATCCATTATACATTATGATAAAACATGTTATCCAAATAGTAGTGTAAGGTAAGAGATTTAGTCTCAATTTCCCCCCATTGAGACATATTAAAATGTTTTACAGATAAAATTATTTTTTATGATTTGTATAATATCCATTTGAAATATAATATAATAATTTCATAATATTTCATTTCATTATAATTTTCAATCTTAATATTTTTTTCTAAAAGGGGTTTTACCTTAAAATTACACAAGGGTAAAGAATTTCATAACTCAATTTCTTCTCATTTGGTCAAAATAATTATTCATTGTATTTGATATTTTAAGATTATGTGTGTATTGAATTTTAATTATATTATGCTTTATTTTTTTTATAAGGACTTTCATTTGATACAAATAATTTATTCATTTACTAATTATTACGTCATCATTTCAATCTTTTTGAGGATTTATTCCATAGTTTCATTTTAATTGGTATTTCTTATGATTGAATATTCATTTGAGAAATTATTTGATCATTTAAAAAAACACATTAATTTTATTATAATATAGTTATTTAGGATTTTTCATGTAATATTAAAATTATACTTTCTTTGGTACCTAAAATGATATAGAATTTGTCTTTTTTAAAAGTTGGCTTCATTTTTCAATTCGAATGAAATATATTTTCATTATAAAAACATGATTTCTAAAAATGTTTTCAAAAATTATTTCATAATTACCAAAATGGTTAATTAAATTTTAATGACACAAGTTTTGACCCATAAGACTTCATAATATTTCATAGAATATTTTAGGAGTTGGGTGCTAAGTTGGCGCGAGAAGTCGGGGCTCATGCAGCCTCAATGTAGCAATATTAAAAATATTTTTTCACACACACATCCGTTCACATGAAATTTATTTAACTCCCAGGTGGATTCTCAGATCATAATTCTAAGACTATGGTTGAGTTTTTAATGTCGTGTTTACCCTAGAATTTCAATTAGGGGTGTTTTGGTTGACTACGTGTTATGAGGTGGGCTAAAATAATTAAATGAAAATTTAATTAAAAATATAACCTAACCCAACCTCCCCTCACATTGGGAGTGCATGAAACAAGGAGGATCAGATCTCCCCCCCTTCTCCCCATTGGGGAAGAATAGAATCAATTCCAAATCGAAGAAGCAAGATGTAACATCCCAGGTAAATAAAGAATAAATAATTTTCAAATTTATTAATATTTACAAATTAAATATTAATTTTATTTTAAAGGGGTTTCTATGTTCGATAGCGTACCCGATACACAACGATGAGTTTCTTTGAAACTTACGTAGCACACTAGTAATAAAATAATATTATTTTAAATGTTAGTTAACAAGTAGCCATTGTACTGGCGGGAATGGATAGAAATAACTAAAATATGATTAGATATGTTTTTAAATGTTTATACATTTACCCAATAAAAGATAAAAGCTTAAAATACGGAAAGAGTTCAATTTTACGAGTATATATACTCTAATTTTCACTAAAGGTTCAATTATCACCTTTTAATGGTGAACCATCATTAAATATAGTTTTCATCACTCTTATACTTTATTTTGCACCAAATATAACTCTTCTTTAGAATCGGGACATCAAAATTTACTTTGTGTAAATTTTTGGTACCTTTCTGATAAAGTTCATTTTTTTTATGAATAGTGTAAAATGTTGTATTTTAATTTAAAACCTCTTTTTAATCTAAATTATTTATATGATTAGATTATTATTTTAATTGGTTTTAAAGTAAAATTAGAAAATATTTTTACCAGTTAATCCAATGGTGGTCATTGGAATCAATTTCACTTTGAAATTGGACTTAAACTGGTGTCAATCTTTTGAAACTTATTGTTTCACAAAAACACGCTATTTGTCATGACAGCGGGAATTAATTATTAAATTAATTAATTTGACTTATATGTTTTGAATTTTGTAAAATGGACTTCATTTTTGAATTCGGAATATCAAATATAGCTTTGGGTGAATTTTTGGTAATTTTCTGAAAAACATCAATTTTTGATGAATAGTGAAACCACTAAGTGGTAATCAAGCAAACTGATTTTTCAGTTAAATGAATGTTTACCACTAATGTGTATTGAATTTTGAAAATCCTACACACATGGTTGTAATTAAGAAGTAAAATGTGGTTCAATGAGATTAAAATAATTTTTTTGGTGAATAGTAACTTTTTTTCATTAATCGCGATTAGAGGTAATTAGTGTAGTTTAAGGTAAAAATGGTATTATAAGAATGTGAAAGCACCATGACACTTGTCCTAAACCTATTGGGTGAGTCATGGTCGACCAAGACAAGCCATGGGCCAACTTGGGGACCCCATGGAGCCACTTTAGTTGGAAAATGACATTAATATATTTTTATTTAATGTTAAAGTGAAAATGACACTAACATAAATTGTTTTACTAAAATAATTTTTAAGTGGGGTTATACAAGTCCAAATTTTGATTATAAATTGTCATTGGAATGATAAAGCGATTTCCTACATCATAGTATTTTTTTATAATTTTTAGATATTAAATAAATTAAATTATATATGACATAATAATGATGCAGCGATGACATCATTATTAGACGATTTAAATAAAATGGAAAGATAATGAAAAATATAAAACCTAACCATGTCCAAAACCAATTGGATGAGTGGATTTAGAACCCTTATCACCTTATCCACGAATTATCTCAATGTGGGACCTTTTAAAACCGAAACACATTTTCAAATAAAGTAATATTTCTTTACTTTCCAAAAGTGCCCCTCCTCTCCTCTTATAAAAGGCCCCCACCTCTACCTCATTTCACACACTTCTCAAGCCTTTGGCTCGGCCAACCCCTGCCCAATTACTCTCTCCACGTCCCTATCCTCATCCTAGAGTATTCCCTTTGGGCAGAATCCTTTCAAAGGAAGCCTTTAGGCTCAAATCAAAAGGGAGTTACACTTTTAAAGGTAATTCATTCTCTCTTGTTCATTTGTTTTATTTTGCTTCTCCAACCCTCTAAACTCTTTTTATTTACTTCTTTTGTAACAACACCAGTATCTTAAATATACTAGGATGTTGTTATAATATTTATTTGAGCTACACTCTCACACAACTACATCAAATGGTTAAAGAACATACGGTTTCCGTGGATGGAGAAATTCTGCCTCCCGGAACGATGATTGTTCAATACTCATTTAACACCTTCAAGGGTGGCCATTATGATGTCACTATTTTTATATATGATATATAATATGTTTATGTTTTATTTAAGCTTCTGTATTTTTCATTTTTGGCATACCTTTATGGTTTCCATTATGGGTAAACACAATATCTTCATTTAAGGAAGTGCGGACTACCGCCCCCTAAAAGTGATGTGATCCGTTAATGCCATATGTGGGAAGTGTAAAGGATGGATTTAAAGTTATTATATATGATGTTATACTGGAATTATAATATACCTCTATATCATTATTATTTCTTTCCATTAAAGTATGAGATAGAAATGAAAGTAGTGTTCATGCGTACGTACGGCTTACCGTCTCCATGAACGGTGCATTTCATTTCTTAACCCCAAATGTAATGTACTATTAAAATTACATGTATATAATGTATATATATAATTAATGATATATCTAAATGATGAATATAATTATGGAATTAAAATATACATACCCCTCATTTAGTTTTAATTCCACTAATATGACAAAGAAATGAAAGTAGCGTTCATGCGTACGTACGGCTTACCGTCTCCATGAATGGTGCATTTCATTTCTTACCTCTAAATGATTATGTAATATTATAAATACAGGTATATGCTGGATATATATGATATATATGATATCCAAATCAGGAATTTCATTCTGTATATAAAGAACTTTTGGCCACACGAACAACATGTAATTGTAAGAAGTCAACTTTCGACTTAAGAACCAAATATTGACAAAACAAACATTATTAACTTAAATGGTTACATAATGTTTATAACATGGCAATAAGTGATATAAAAGGAATAATGAACTTTAAAAAGGTTCTTAATCAAGTATAGATTAACTCAAGTTTATTATTCAGGACTTTAAAGAACGATCGAGTCAAGTCGGACCCGAGGTAAGGGACTTCGTCTCAATCTCCTTTCATTGAGGCTTATTTTGTTTTATACACAACATTCTTTTATACGGTGTATAAACCCCTTTGACTTTTACTTTTATACCAAAGGAATCTTTTTATACGAAGCGTTTTACAAAACGACAAAAAGGAATGTTTCTTTTAACGTACGTGGCGACAAAAACCTTTTTCCGCCACCGCGAGTATTATTTGGTCTTTGGCTTCCTCAACAAGCCGTAATGTTTTTCGAATAAAATAAATACCATATACTCTTTTATGTATTTTGGTATTGAAAATGGTTTTGATAAATGATTCTATTATGTCAATATATTTATGATATATTGTGATTGAGATGTGGAAATGTTATCATTCCTTTATATTGGTTTTTTGATTTTATATTGGTACTTAGACATTTTAACAGGTGGTTACGTTATAAACCATATGACGGGTGGTGCCGTGAATACCAGGATGGGTGGTTACGTTATAACCTCCAATGCTTTGGGTATGGAAGTCGGCCGTATGGCTATTCCATTAAGTATGTATGGAAATTGGCCGTATGGCTATTCCATTAAGTGATATGGGTGGAAGTCAACAGTATGGTTATTCCACTTAAGTATGTTTATGTCCCAAGTTACCTTTATATATTCTATGTGTTCTTTATATGGGTTTTATGGTAATCCTTTGGTTACAAAAATGTAAGTAATGATACTTTATTCGGTGAATATTTTTTTACTACTTCATGAAGGTGAAGGTATTACTTTGATATAGTATACATGGTTTACTTGATGTTTGAAAAACTAACATTTTTCATTCTTTTTGTATCCCTTACTGAGCTTTTTATGCTCACCCCAAGTTTTTCGAAATGTTTTTCATAGGACTTAAAGTGGAATAAGGTCAAGGATGGGATCAAGGGAATTTCATGCTATCTAAAACATGGAATCTAGACATCTTTTTTTTAAGAGTTTTTATTTTATGGAGACTTAGTAGAAGTGTCTACTTTGTAATCTTTTAAGATGTAATAGTTATGTTCTAATTCTCTAAAACTCCAAACCTAAAAAGTTCCTCAATGTGAATTATTCATTTAATTCAATATTAAGTAAGGTTTAAGGCTGGGGCCTTATAGTTGGTATCAAAGGTCGGTTTAGACAACTTTAGGAGTTAGAAAAGTGTTAACTTATAATATGATTGAAATGATATAGCATTTACAGATTAACATGTTGCTTCGCCTAAGATATTTCTGTGTTCATAATGGTTTTCCGCAGAGGAAACAAAGCAGCTATGTTGGGACGACATCAGGAGGAAGATAACCTTCCAAATCAGCAACCTGAGATGGTCGGAATCGGAACTGAACAGTTTGTTGCAGTGATGGCACAGTTGACTCAGGCTATAAATGGTGGTGGTATCCATGCACGAGATCAGCCAGATCAACCACAGAGGAACATGTCAGTGGTGGAACATTTCATGAGGCAACATCCCCTATCATTCAGAGGATCATCTGACCCTGTGCAAGCTGAAGGGTGGATTAAAGCACTGAAGAAGATTTTTGATGTCATGGGGTGTTCAGAACATCAAAAGGTTAGTCTTGCTGTTTACCGTTTGGAAGGTGAAGCTGATCAGTGGTGGTCGATGGTGAAAAATATAAGGGATAGTGATGAGATTGAAGATCTTCACTGGGACGAATTCAAAGGTATGTTTCTTGAGAAATATTTTCCTAAGGTGGTTCGTCTTAGGATGGAAAAACAGTTCCTAGAATTGAGGCAGGAGGATGATTCAGTGGCTGATTATGAAGAAAAGTTCACTCGATTGGCAAGGTATGCTCCAAACTTCATACGAGATCTTGATAGTAAAATAAACCGTTTTTACTCAGGGTTAAAGCCAAAGTACTGAAGGGCTTTAGCTTCTCGTGAGTTCCAAAGTTATGAAAAACTTGTTCTGTGTGTGGAGAAGGTGGAAATGGAGTTTTCCGATGATTAGGTGTTCTATGACAAACAACAGAATAAGATATCTAGTTGGCAGGAAAAGGGGAAGAATTCATCAAAGAAGCAAGGAGGTAAGAAAACCAAATATCCATCCTGTGAGAAGTGTGGTAAAATGCATCCTGGAGAATGTTTATCCATGTCTGGTAAGTGATTTCGGTGTGGTAAGTCTGGTCATATTGCTCATAACTGTAAGGAAGATGATCAAGCAGGAAATGGAAAGCCAACGGTAAGATGTTTTTAGTGTAATTAAATGGGTCATTATGCAAACGAGTGTCCAACGAAGAAATCAACTGGGGGAATGCAGCCAGACTACAAGCAGAAAGGGGTGGTGAAATCCTTTTAAACAACTTCAGCAGATGTTGGGCCATCGAATGAAGTGGTATAAGCTCCAGGGAGCTCAGTATTTTTCAAAGATTGACTTGAGGTCGGGGTACCATCAGTTGAGAGTAAAAGAAGCAGACGTTCCGAAGACTACATTCTGTACTAGATACGGCCATTATGAATTTGTAGTTATGCCTTTTGGGTTAACCAATGCACCTGCTGTATTCATGGACCTTATGAATAAAATTTTACATGAGTTCTTGGATAAGTTTGTGTTTGTGTTTTGAGGTTTCTGAAGAGGTTATGTGTGCCTTGTGATTCACAGTTGAAGAATGAGTTGTTTTTTTCATCCTGGCAGTACTAAGATGTACAGAGGTCTGCGGGAGTATTACTGGTGGGATGGACTGAAAAGAGACATTGCTGATTTTTACTGTGAAGTGTTTGACAAGTCAACAGGTTAAATCAGAGCAGCAGTTACCGAAAGGGATGCTTCAGCCTTTACCAGTGCCAGAGTGGAAATGGAAGAATATATCCATGGACTTTGTTGTGGTATTACCGAGGACATCTCGAGGTAATAATGCAATCTGGGTTATTGTTGATCGCTTGACCAAATCTGCTCATTTCCTTGCTATACGAGATACTTTCTCTCTTGATCAACTTTCCCATTTGTATCTTAAAGAGATAGTCAGGTTACATGGAGTTCCTCTCTCTATTGTATCGGATCGTGATCCCAGGTTTACTTATAACTTTTGGAAAGGCCTTCAGAAGTCGTTGGGTACTAAATTAAATTTTAGTACAGCTTTTCATCCTCAATCAGATGGGCAGTCAGAACGAACAATTCAGACCTTGGAGGATATGCTACGAGCTTGTTCGATGGATTATCAGGGAATTTGGGACCAACATTTTTCTTTGGTTTAGTTTTCTTATAAAAAAAGTTTTCATTCCAGTATACAGATGGCACCATTTTAGGCATTATATGGGAAGCGGTGTCAAACTCCAGATTTATGGGATGAAGTGGGTGAAAGGAAGTTGATGGGACAAGAATTGGTAGAAGAGATGGAAGAAAAAATTCAGTTGATTCAGAAAACACATGAGAACAGCTCAGAGCAGGCAGAAGAGTTATGCGGATAACCGGAGGAAGGATCTATCTTTTGAGGTAGGTGATCATGCTTTTCTCAAGGTTTCTCCTTGGAAAAGTGTGATGAGATTTGGTAAGAACGGAAAGTTGAGTCCATGGTTGGTTGGACCATACGAAATTCTGGAAAGAGTTGGATCAGTTTCATACCGAGTGGCTTTACCTCCGAGTTTATCTCAGGTACACAATGTTTTTCACGTTTCGATGTTGAGAAAGTATATGCCAGATCCATCTCATGTTTTGAGCCCAGAGGTAGTTCAGCTGGAAGAAAACCTATCTTATGAGGAACAACCGGTCCAGATTCTTGACCACAGGGAGAAAGTGTTACAGAATAAGGTGATTCATCAGGTAAAGGTTTTGTGGAAAACCCATGTGATTTAAGAGGCAACGTGGGAATCTGAAAATGCTATGAGGGATAAATACCCCCACTTATTTTGATAAGTGAATAAAATTGCGAGGACGTGATTCCCAAAAGGGGGTAAGGATGTAACATCCCAGTTAAATAAAGAATAAAGAATTTTCATATTTATTAATATTTATGAATTAAATATTAATTTTATTTTAAAGGGGTTTCTATGTTCGATAGCGTACCCGATACGCAACGATGAGTTTCTTTGAAACTTACGTAGCACACTAGTAATAAAATAATATTATTTTAAATGTTAGTTAACAAGTAGCCATTGTACTGGCGGGAATGGATAGAAATAACTAAAATATGATTAGATATGTTTTTAAATGTTTATACATTTACCCAATAAAAGATAAAAGCTTAAAATACGGAAAGAGTTCAATTTTACGGGTATATATACTCTAATTTTCACTAAAGGTTCACTTATCACCTTTTAATGGTGAACCGTCATTAAATATAGTTTTGATCACTCTTATACTTTATTTTGGACCAAATATAACTCTTATTTAGAATCGGGACATCAAAATTTACTTTGTGTAAATTTTTGGTACCTTTCTGATAAAGTTCATTTTTTTATGAATAGTGTAAAATGTTGTATTTTAATTCAAAACCTCTTTTTAATCTAAATTATTTATATGATTAGGTTATTATTTTAATTGGTTTTAAAGTAAAATTAGAAAATATTTTTACCAGTTAATCCAATGGTGGTCATTGGAATCAATTTCACTTTGAAATTGGACTTAAACTGGTGTCAATCTTTTGATACTTATTGTTTCACAAAAACACGCTATTTGTCATGAAAGCGGGAATTAATTATTAAATTAATTAATTTGACTTATATGTTTTGAATTTTGTAAAATGGACTTCATTTTTGAATTCAGAATATCAAATATAACTTAGGGTGAATTTTTGGTAATTTTCTGAAAAACTTCAATTTTTGATGAATAGTGAAACCACTAAGTGATAATCAAGCAAACTGATTTTTCAGTTAAATGAAAGTTTACCACTAATGTGTATTGAATTTTGAAAATCCGACATACATAGTTGTCATTAAGAAGTAAAATGTGGTTCAATGAGATTAAAATAATTTTTTGGTGAATAGTAACTTTTTTTCATTAGTCGCGATTAGAGGTAATTAGTGTAGTTTAAGGTAAAAATGGTATTATAAAAATGTGAAAACACCATGACACTTGTCCTGCACCTATTGGGTGAGTCATGGACGACCAAGACAAGCCATGGGCCAACTTGTGGACCCCATGGAGCCACATTAGTTGGAAAATGACATTAATATATTTTTATTTAATGTTAAAGTGAAAATGACACTAACATAAATTGTTTTACTAAAATAATATTTAAGTGGGGTTATACACGTCCAAATTTTGATTATAAATAGTAATTGGAAATCTAAAACTATTTCCTACATCATAGTATTTTTTTTATAATTTTTAGATATTAAATAAATTAAATTATATATGACATAATAATGATGCAGTGATGACATCATTATTAGACGATTTAAATAAAATGGAAAGATAATGAAAAATCTAAAACATAAACATGTCCAAAACCAATTGGATGAGTGTATTTCGAACCCTTATCACCTTATCCACGAATTATATCAATGTGGGACCTTTTAAAACCGAAACACATTTTCAAATAAAGTAATATTTCTTTACTTTCCAAAAGTGCCCCTCCTCTCCTCTTATAAAAGGCCCCCATCTCTACCTCATTTCACACACTTCTCAAGCCTTTGGCTCGGCCAACCCCTGCCCAATTACTCTATCCAAATCCCTATCCTCATCCTAGAGTATTCCCTTTGGGCAGAATCCTTTCAAAGTAAGCCTTTAGGCTCAAATCAAAAGGGAGTTACACTTTTAAAGGTAATGCATTCTCTCTTGTTCATTTGTTTTATTTTGCTTCTCCAACCCCCTAAACTCTTTTTATTTACTTCTTTTGTAACAACACCAGTATCTTCAATATACTAGTATGTTGTTATAATATTTATTTGAGCTACACTCTCACACAACTACATCAAATGGTTAAAGAACATACGGTTTCCGTGGATGGCGAAATTCTGCCTCCCGAAACAATGATTGCTCAATACTCATTTAACACCTTCAAGGGTGGCCATTATGATGTCACTATTTTTATATATGATATATAATATGTTTATGTTTTCTTTAAGCTTCTGTATTTTTCATTTTTGGCATACCTTTATGGTTTCCATTATGGGTAAACACGATATCTTCATTTAAGGAAGTGCGGACTACCGCCCCCTAAAAGTGATGTGATCCGTTAATGCCATATGTGGGACGTGTAAAGGATGGATTTAAAGTTATTATATATGATGTTATACTGGAATTATAATATACCTCTATATCATTATTATTTCTTTCCATTAAAGTATGAGATAGAAATGAAAGTAGCGTTCATGCGTACGTACGACTTACCGTCTCCATGAACGGTGCATTTCATTTCTTATCCCCAAATGTAATGTACTATTAAAATTACATGTATATAATGTATATATATAATTAATGATATATCTAAATGATGAATATAATTGTGGAATTAAAATATACATACCTCTCATTTAGTTTTAATTCCACTAATATGACAAAGAAATGAAAGTAGCGTTCATGCGTACGTACGGCTTACCGTCTCCATTAATGGTGCATTTCATTTCTTACCTCTAAATGATTATGTAATATTATAAATACATGTATATTCTGGATATATATGATATATATGATATCCAAATCAGGAATTTCATTCTGGGTATAAAGAACTTTTGACCACACGAACAACGTGTAATTGTAAGAAGTCAACTTTCGACTTAAGAACCAAATATTGACAAAACAAACATTATTAACTTAAATGGTTACATAATGTTTATAACATGGCAATAAGTGATATAAAAGGAATAATAAACTTTAAAAAGGTTCTTAATCAAGTATAAATTAACTCAAGTTTATTATTCAGGACGTTAAAGAACGATCGAGTCAAGTCGGACCCGAGGTAAGGGACTTCGTCTCAATCTCCTTTCATTGAGGCATATTTCGTTTTATACACAACTTTCTTTTATACGGTGTATAAACCCCTTTGACTTTTACTTTTATACAAAAGGAATCTTTTTATACGAAGCCTTTTACAAAACGACAAAAAGGAATGTTTCTTTTAACGTACGCGGCGACAAAAACCTTTTCCCCCGCCACGAGTATTATTTGGACTTTGGCTTCCTCAACAAGCCGTAATGTTTTTAGAATAAAATAAATACCATATACTCTTTTATGTATTTTGGTATTGAAAATGGTTTTGATAAATGATTCTATTATGTCAATATATTTATGATATATTGTGATTGAAATGTGGAAATGTTATCATTCCTTTATATTGGTTTTTTGATTTTATATTGGTACTTGGACATTTTAACGGGTGGTTACGTTATAAACCATATGACGGGTGGTGCCGTGAATACCAGGACGTGTGGTTACGTTATAACCTCCAATTCATTGGGTATGGAAGTCGGCCGTATGGCTATTCCATTAAGTATGTATGGAAATTTTCCGTATGGCTATTCTATTAAGTGATATGTGTGGAAGTCAACCGTATGGTTATTACACTTAAGTATGTTTATGTCCCAAGTTACCTTTATATATTCTATGTGTTCTTTATATGGGTTTTATGGTAATCCTTTGGTTACAAAAAGGTAAGTAATGATACTTTATTCCGTGAATATTTTTTTTAATACTTCATGAAGTTGAAGGTATTACTTTGATATAGTATACATGGTTTACTTGATGTTTGAAAAACTAACATTTTTAATTCTTTTTGTATCCCTTACTGAGCTTTTTATGCTCACCCCAAGTTTTTCGAAATGTTTTTCACAGGACTTAAAGTGGAATAAGGTCAAGGATGAGATCAAGGGAATTTCATGCTATCTAAAACATGGAATCTAGACATCTTTTTTATGAGTTTTTATTTTATGGAGACTTAGTAGAAGTGTCTACTTTGTAATCTTTTAAGATGTAATAGTTATGTTCTAATTCTCTAAAACTCTAAACCTGAAAAGATCCTCAATGTGAATTATTCATTTAATTCAATATTAAGTAAGGTTTAAGGCTGGGGCCTTATACAAGGTGCTTCCAATCTCCATTTCTGAAGCATATCATCATCATACCCAAGAAACGAATGATTCAGATGTTTTTATTAATCCAAAGATTCAGTATTTTTTCAAATAGGTATGCACATTTTTGTTTTGGTCATGATCCCTTTTGTTATGTAATGGTTTAAGGTTATAGAGCCCAAATTTTTATGTTATTGATCTCTGTTAGGTAGGTCTATCAATTTTGGGGAAAAAAGGTTGAATTGGGGAGTATTGTAGTCAATTACCAACTATAATTTTCATATATATGGTTTTTAGTTTAGTGACACACACCATGAAACCCTTCCTATTAGGGAAAGATGACATTTTGGAACTACACACAGTGTATTTGGATTACACGTCATGTAGTTCCCCAAACTGTGTGACCATGGGACATGGTTTTGGATAGTCAGGTGAAACTACATAGAAGTGTACTAACAGATTACCAAGGTACACATACATGGGTACTGGTAGAAAAAAATGGGAAAACTACATGGGAAGGTGGTTTTTTACCATGAACATGCCTTGTAGTATAGGATACACGGTGTGTAAGGGACACGGTTGGTCGATCTGTGTAGAAGTGGAACATGGCCAGAGGCCTAGTGAAGTGGGACATGGTGTGTGCCTCCTTCACACACTGTGTAACCTGACATGGGTTGGTAAAATGTGTAGATAGGATACCCATCCTAGTTCTTGGGCAGGCTCATACACCGTGTGTGCCCTAGTGCATGTTGTGTACTCCTAGGAGATCCTCCTAAAATCTTTTTCCTTCCAAATCTCCTTCTCTGTGACTCAGATTCAGGTTTTTGTGTATCCTATCTTGAGTGATTTCCCAAATATAATGTGATGGTGGAATCTTTTATATCTTATGAGATATTAGGTGGTGTAAATCATGTCAGGCTCTAATGAAGATGTGTTAATCCATTGTTGGAGATTCAGTGTGGCTCATGAAGTGAGACTCTGGGACTCATACTCCCATGTATCTTCAGGGTTCAGGTTTCCCTTATCTCTCTAATTGGGAAGAAATGGTACACACCACATCATTTTCATAGGATCGTTACCTTTGGGTTGTTTTTTTGGTAATTTTACTCCCCTGAAGGACTAGGGTGTGGGTTACACTTTATATTCATAAAACAGGACAGTGCTCCCCTTCCATGTCTGGGTGTGGTCCCTCTAAAATCATTAGAAGGTAGAGTATGTACTCCCCTATTGTACTAGGGTGAAGGCCCTCTTTACATGGATTCATTAATCCCCTTTTTGACAAGGGAATGAGTCCTCCACAGATGATGTATAGATCGAGTGGGTACTCCTCTACCATGTTTGGATGCGTGTCCCCTTTTCTGAACATCTGATATCACCCATATGTTTCCCTGTATAAGGAATATAATATGTGTAATATGAATTATAAGTAATCTAAAAACCCAAACATGACATATATGGACATTACATTAATTTAGCGGAATACTTGATTCATGAAAGAAATAAACTCCAAAAGAATGTATAAGTTTAGTTCATTTCAATACTTGGAACACAATATTCTAGTCTAGTGAAACATATACAATATTTCCCACATAGATGATCCCCATTTTGTACTCCCGCATAAAACGTTTCCTTATAACCTGGGTAAAAGAACACAAAAGAAAGGGTGAGCTCAGATGAGCAGAAATAGTAAAAAAAGGGTTATATATGAACACAAATATAAGCATATAGCATATGATAACAAGATCATAACATTAGAATTTCATGCCCTTTATATCAAAGGAAAAATTGAATTATAAGGAAATCAAATAACACAATCCATAATATCATAAAATTGAAATAAGGTATGAAATTGTGGCATACACATAAAGTTGGAACTTTGTGAATATGTATAAATAGTAACTAGTTCACTCATTAAGGAAATGAAATCAAACCCTTGAATATACAACTGGGCAAGGAAACTAGGTCCACTCATAGAATTATGGACATGAAAACTAGGTCCATGCATAGAATTGTGAACATGAAATTAGGTTCATAAATGAGTTTCGTAAATATCATTCCATCATAAATAAAGTGGCCCAACTTTTACTACATTAATATTACATCATTTTAGTTATAAAAATATAAAAAAATTACACTTCAAGGATCCAAAGGTTTAGTTTATTGGTAAAAATAGGATCATATATAATATTTACAACAACAAAATTATATTTAATTCCTTCTTCTCTAGCTTCTTATTGGCTATTGACCACTTTTTATTGTATATAGTCACCTGAGGATATACATCCAAAAGGGGTGAGATAAGAGACCGGTAAGAGTATAGGTAAAAACCTAAAACAACATAACATGGTATGATCATAGTCATTACCATCATACCATAATGTAAGACCAAATTCATGATAAGAAACATTAATAAAATACATGGAATGTGGAAATGCATAAAAAAATAAACATCATTTCTTAGTGGTCAACTACCACACATAGTTGTGAACAATTCTAGAATCATGTTCAGAAATAATTTCCCTTTAACTCATGAGATTCATCACTTTACCCAATGAGTTATAGTGCTTTATAATTCTAGGTGCACCCATCACATTCAAACATTCATATTGCGCTATATAGTTTTGGGCGTACTCGTCACAATAGAACATCTTCAATATTATGCATGCCACATAAAACATACAGAAAAATAAATAATCTAGTGAAAGGAATGGGTTTAATATCATAAATAATATGTTCATAAGCATTTTTCTCCAAAAATAAATAGGGGATAACATTATTTACATAGAACAATCAACGATGATTGTAGTAGAAACAATCTTTGAGAAGTAAAAAGAGGGTGTTTATTTGTAAGAAGAATTATTTTGGAAGAAAAGTGGGTTTTCCATAAACTCTATTTGAAAAAATTTATATCCCAGAATAGGTAGGATAATGATGAAGAAATTATTCTTCCGGATTATCCATATTGAAAATGGGTTGAAAGAGGGAAATCCGAAAGTATGAGAGTTGGGTTGAAGAATTTCCACTTACCTTGTAACCAAATGCTTCCTTCACATTATGGTCTAGTATAATGACATTATATTCATTAAATAACAATTTCAGAAGCTTTCATACATTAATATAAATATTTATGGTTTCATTAATTTTTTTATGGGCCTTTCAAGAGTTATAGAGTTTAAATTCATTGTTCAGGAATGTTCATTTTTATAGTTTTCATGAACAGTTCACTTGTATTCATGAATGGAAGTTCATTTGAAATGTGGATAAAAATCCAGAATTGTAATTATATGTTATTTATGATGTTACATAAATTTAAATGATATTATAAATAATTTCTTATATACCATGAGAATGAATCATTAGATAATAATTTAATGATAATCGTTTGGGTTAATTCCGGCTATTTTTCAAACACAAAAAACTTTTTTGGTTTAATAATTTAGTAATATGTAGATAAGATAGTTCCAAAATATTAAATATGGTATAATAAATATAAAATAACATGGTTCAACCATAAAAATGATTCCATGACTAGATCTGAAGGCGGTAAAGGAAAATGAAAACATCTCATTCTTGAAAGTGATAAATGAACACATTAGGAACAACTTTTTCCATTATAAAATAAAAATAAGAGGAGAAGGGGATGGATGATATATTATCCCATTAGTATCATAACATTCATTTATATGTAATATAGTAGAGTTATAATACCATGAGGATGTTGATCGGTGGGGAGAGATTAATAAAAACATAAAATTGGAAAGAAATTAAAAGAAAAGAGAGAGAGGGGAATTACCTATTGAATCCTCCTTATGGAACATTTAATTGGTCTTTTGATACGACCAAAAGATCTCGGAAACTGGGGAGTGGCCAGGGACGGTTTTTGGGAAGATTTTAGACAATTCTTGAAGCTTGAGAGGTGAGCGGAAATGAGGGTGTGAAGGGTTGTATTTATAGTTTTGGGGAGGGGTGTTTTCCAAATATTTTAATCATTATTTTATTAATTTCCCTAAAGACAGAAAATAATGAGATTCCATGAATAAATATAGTAAGTAGGTTTGGTGACATTGAATCCATTGGTATTGCACCATCATAACATCACCCGTGACTCTATAATTAATGTATTTAGCCTATTTTTTAAATTAATGTCTTTCACTATTAATAAAAAATTCAAGTATTTCAAAAAAATCCCAAAAATTCACCCTTACTATTTAATGATATGTAAAATCAAAAAATGAACTCTATTTTTTCAAAAATAATTTTCTGAATATGATAAATTTAATTTTTAATTAAAATCATAACTTACTTGAATAAAACATAT
This sequence comes from Viscum album, assembly GCA_963277665.1. Classification (NCBI taxonomy): domain Eukaryota; kingdom Viridiplantae; phylum Streptophyta; class Magnoliopsida; order Santalales; family Viscaceae; genus Viscum; species Viscum album. Next base: position 92,403 of record CAUJRU010000169.1, read on the forward strand.
TTTAAAAATAAAACTATTTTCTTAATGATTTCAAAAATTAAATAAGGCCATATAAATTTATCTCAAAACTAGAATACATAGAATTGTTAATTTATGAACACGTTTTAGGAAAATAAATTATCTTTTAAATTAATTAATTTATTATAATTAATTATTTATGACTTACTAAAATACCAAATGTTTACTATGGTCATATTGTCACTTATAAGATGCCTAAATTTTATTAATACATTAATGAGTGAGGTTACAATTATTTTGGAGGATTTTCTATTCATAAGGGTAATATTACAATTCATTGGGGTAGGATACTATTCATAGGGGTTGGTTACTTTTCCCCAAAAATTAATCTTTTCCTATCAGACTCCAAACATCTTACTGGTCCCAACAGTGTATGTTCAAATTTAAAAATTCAAAACATAGAAGTGGGAAGTTTATGTTTAATGGTCACATAGTATTTTGTATCCTTATATTTCAATTTTTTCTATTGTGATTATACTTTAAGGAAAGATTATAAGAAGGGATTTTCATTGATAAAACATTAGGTCCTTATATTCTTCCCACCTTATGAATTTTTTCCCTCAAAATTTTGTTTTACACAAACAGGTGAGGGTACTTATCCTTCATCACCTCCTATGGATCCCAAGTTGTTACTTCATACATATGTTTCCTCCACAAAAAATTGTAACGGTGGGTTATCTTATGGTGTAGAACCTTATCTCTCCAGTCCATAATCTTTTTTGGTTTCTCCTCAATATAGATATCATCTTCTAACTGTATGACCTCAAGGTTTAGTACATGTGAGGGATATGGTATGTACTTCTTCATGAGTTATACATGAAACACATCATGAACTTGAGCCATATTTGGTGGAAGTTCAAGATGATAAGCCATGATTCATATACTGACATAGATATCAAAGTGGACAAGTTACCTTTGGTTGAGCTTCCCTTTCTTTCCAAATTGCATGACTCTCTTCCATGATGATATTTGAACAAAGATTATATCTCCCACATCAAACTCCAAGTCCCTTAAAAATTTGTGCACATAACTCTTCTTCTGACTCTGAGAAACATTGATAAGTTTCTGGATGACTTGAACCTTCTCTGTCATCTCTTGCATAAGATATGGTACAAGTATCTTTTTTCCTCCAAATTTATCCCAATAGGTTGCTTATCTACATCACTTTCCATACAGAGATTTATATGGATCCATTTGAATACTCGAGTGGAAGCTATTTTTTAATGATAACTGAACCAATGGGAGATGATGATCCCATCCACCTTTTTATTCTAAAGAGTAGGCTCTTAGCATGTCTTCAAGATTCTAAATAGTCCTTTAAGATGAACATCCGTTTGGGGTGATAGGTCATGCTGAAATTTAATTCAGTACTTAAAGAGTGTTGAAGACTTCTCCAGAATTTAGTTGTGATCCTTGGATCGAGATCAAGGATAATCGAGAGAGTAACACCATGCAGTCTCACCAATTACTTCACATATATCTTTTCATGTTGTTGAAGTGATAGATCTTACCAAATAGCGATAAAATGGGAAATATTTGTGGGTTAGTAAACCACAACCCATATAGCATTATTTCCCTTCGATTTATTCAGGAGACCCGTGACAATGTCCATATTGACAGTCTCTAATTTCCACATGGGTATAGGCAATGTTGACTTCAACCTTTTGGAATTTTTTTTCTCTTCTTTAACATGCTGACATACCAAGAATATGGAGATATATTCCATATTCTTATTCTACATGTTATCCAACTAGAATTGTTCTCAAAGATCTTGGAACATATTGGTGCTACTAGGATGGATATATAATTTTGAGCTATGTGAATTGTCCACTAGCTACTTATTTATCCTGGGTGATGAAGGCACACAAACTAAATCACACCATCATCATTGATATGGAACTCATAGAAATTACATTCTTTTAACGCAACCTCCTTCTTTGTAACTCTAAATCATCCCTTTTTGCTTCCTTAATCATCTCTTGGATTGATAGCTACACAATCATTTAGGAAGGGTAGGATATATCTCATGCCCTTATGATTTACAAATCCATCCTTTTCATATCCAAGAAGATAGTTTCTTTCTCTATCCATAACATGGATAGAGTATCATATTCTTTTCTTTTGAGAGTATCAGATACTTGTTTTCCCTTCCAAGATAACAGTGAATAGTCCAATAATAGTCCTTTATTTGATCAACCATCTCATTTGACACATGTTGATACCCTATTTTTGGAATGTACAGTTTAGGCTTTTTTGGATAGTGTATATGTCACACTTATCACCACAAAGGTAGTGTAGTCATATTTTCAAGGTAAAAATCATGGTTTCCATATCTAGATCATGTGTCGGGTAGTTCTTCTCATGGATCTTCAAATGCCATGAGGCGTGGGCTACCACATTATCATTTTTCATGAGTACACAACAAAACCCTTTATTTGAAGAAACACTATATATCACAAAACATTATCCACTATTTAGTAATATGAGTATATGTGGAGTGATTAGCCTTATCTTTAGATCCTTGAAACTTTCCTAACATTCATCTGCTCAGACATACTTTACCCCTTTCCATGTTAACTTATGTAGCAGTCATGAAAAGCATGAGAAATTTCTCACAAAATGTCAGTAGTACCCAGATAATCTTGGAAAACTACATATTTTTGTGACACTAAATGGTCTAGACAATTCGTCAATTTCCTTTTTTTGAAGGGTCCACATAAATTAAATCACTTGTGATCAGTTGTCAAAAGAACACAACTTGATTCATCCAAAAGTTAAACTTGTTGAACATGGCATACAACCTCCCCTTTCTCAATGTCTCCAATACTAGTCTTAGAGGTTCTTCATGTTCCTCTTTACTCTTGAAGTATATGATAATGCCATCGATAAAAAATACAACAAATATTTTGAGGTAATTTATAAATAATATATACATAAAATTTATGAATATTGAAGGGGAATTAGTATGTCTGAAGGGCATCACCAGAAACTCATAGTTCCTATACCATGTACAGAAGGAAGTCTTTTGAATACCTTCCTTATTCACCTTTAGCTGATGATATCTAGAATATAGAACCACCTTTGAAAAGTTCTGAGCTCCTCTTAACTGATTAAACTAGTCATATATCCTTGGAAGCAGATATATTTTCTTTATGAGGATCTTGTTTAGTTCTCGATAATCGATACACATCCATATTGTTTCATAATTCTTATTTATAAAGAGAACTAGTGCACCCAAAGGTGATGCACTAGAAAGTATAAATCCTTTCTCCGAATGATCGTGAAACTACTTCTTTAACTCATCCAGTTTGATCAGATCTATACTATAATGACACTTTTATATAGGATTAGATATGGGTATGAGTTATATGAAGAACTCTACCACATGATCTAGGGGAATTCCAGGTAACTCTTCCAGAAATGCATCACTGTATTCCATCAGGATAAATATTTCTCTTAGGCTGACAATTTACTTTAACTCAAAATTTTTTCCAAGGTATGCCTCTTCATAGGAAATCAACACCCACACCATTGAATGATTTTTCAAAGGAGATTCGTGAACTTCCTTTCATTTGTAGAGGAGCATGGGATGGTTCAGAATATGAAAAGATATTTCCTTTTCTTGATAGTTGATACGTGCTATATATAATGAGAGACAATCCATTCCCATGATAGTTTCAAATTCCACTAAGGGAATTCTTACAAGATTCGCTGGAATAATCTTCCAACATACACCAATATGTGAAAATTAAAACATTTGGGTTGAAATGATTACACCACTTATATTTTTTAGATGTATATATACTTCAAGGACTTAGGGATTTGATTCAATAGTTCTAGAAAACTTGGAAGACATAATGGAATGTGAATAACTATAATTAAATAATACTTTTTCCATTATCGATTGAATATAAATTATACAATGTACGAGTTCATTATCTTACTCTACCTCCATAGTAGTGGTGGAATAAGCGTTCCCTTTTTTCCTTTGGTTTTATTGGTTCATATTTGGACTACCCTTGAGGGATTGAGGTTTAGTGCACTAGATTTCATAGTTCCATTTATCCCTATAGTGGTATCATTGGACATGGGTGGTGTTATCCTTTCTTCCACCACATTCTCCTTCATTATCATGTATTTTCGATAATCTTGAGCATGGTGGTCTTCTTTCCCACACTTAAATCATTTCCCCATCCCTTTGAGGTCGTTCCCACGATGTATCTTTCTACATTTTTGGCATGTGGGAGGTTGAGTATTCTTACCAAATTTATCATTAGATCATTTGGGTTGAAACTTCATCTTCTCTTTATTATGAGCATGGCCATTAGACAATTATCAAAACTCCACCTCCATTTTTATATCACATAAAAAAATTCATCATAACTCCCAAAGTCTCTAATTCAAATATACTTTTAAGGTTTGGTTTTAATACTCAAAATAATCTATTAATTTTTTATCATTTTTTATAATACAACCCAAAGCATACCTTTCATGCCTTTTGAAATTCGCTTTGTAGGTCTTTATATATTCTTCTTCCTTTGTCTTGAGCTCAATGAATTCTCTATACATCATCGTATGAAGAGTTATTTGGAAATAATTATTAAGAAACACGATCTTAATCTCATCCCATTCCATCTCTTCAATTTTTTCACTTGGCTTGGTGTTCATAATTAAATCCCACCATTGATTGGCCTCTCCAGCTAGATGATAAATGGAAAGTGTAACCTTATCCTTCTCAGAGAAGTGAAATAGATAAGAGATCTTATCCATGGAGTTGAACCATCTTTTCGCATCTAGTAGATCGGAAGATCCACTAAACATTTGTGGTCATTTCCATATAAAACATTCAATAGCTAGTTCCTCCCTCTTTGGTGAAGGATAAAATTCCTCATTATTTGGGTTATTATTCATAACCTTAGATATTTTGGTAAGAATCTCCATGGTGGTTTTAACACCACCTCGCATGGATTTTGTTTCCGGGTTTATCCTCGTTCCCACTATTTTCTATAATAGAAAAGGTTATAATCAAACATATGTCAACTAGTCATGAATAAATAACTTATTCATCAATGAAATTTACACTAAAAGAATATATTATGGTATAAATATGTTTATAAAAGCTTCTTGTGTGCATAATTTTACTTATTCTCATACTATAGGTTTTATCTTGGGTTCATAATCATAATTCCCAAATTAACTAAAGAGTACAATTGATACCCACTAAAGAGACCCTACATTTTTTACATTAAATTTACATCATTTTATTAATAAATAACACAAAATCATTAAAAATTGAGGATCCAAAGCTCTAGTGTCTTTGAAAAACTAGGACCATATATAACATTTACAACACAAAACATTAATCTAATTCTTTCTTATCTATCTTCATATTGGTTCTTGACCTCTCCTTAGTACATGTAGTCACCTGAGGATATACATCAAAGAGTGGTGATCTAAAATCCCAATAAGAGTATATATAAGAAAATTAAACAATATAACATGGGATTATCATAGTAATTTCCCTCAAAAAATGGGAATATGATTATAATCTTCAGAGGAAACATTAAGAAAAGACTTGGAATGTGCCAATGCATGAAAATGAAACATCAGTCTTAGTGGTTAACGACCACACATAGTTGTAAACAGTGATAGAATAATATTCACTTATAATTTCAATTTATATCATGAGATTATTAACTTTATCTAATGAATTAGTTCTTTTTATAATTTTGGGTGCACCTGTCACATTCAAACATTCATATTGAGCTATATAATTTTGGGTGCACCCGTCACAACATAACATCTTCATTATCATCCATGACACATAAAACATATATGAACATAAATAAAACATGTAAAGGAATGGGTTTAACATCATAAATAATACATTCATAAACATTTTTTTTCTCAAAATAATGATTGGATAACATTATTGACATAGAATAGTTAACAATGATTGCAAAGGAAACAATATTTGAGAAGTAAAAAGAGGGTGTTTATTTTTAAGAAGAGTTATTTTGGATGAAAATTGGGTTTGTCATAAACTAATCTAGAAAAAACATATATCCCATAATAGGTTTTATGATGATGATTAAATTATTCTTAAGGCATATCCATACCGAAAATGGGTTGAATGAGGAAAAACCCAAAGTATGAGAGTTGGATTTGAGAATTTCTTCAAACCTTGTATCTGACTGCATATTTCACTTTATTATCTTATATAATTATATTATATTAGTTAATTTGAAATTAGAGAAGATTTTATACATGAATATAGTTCATTATGATTTCATAAATCCTTTTATTGGCGTTTATATGAGTTATAGTGTTTAAATTCATTGTTTGAAAATGTTAATTTTTATAGTTTTCTTGAACGGTTCCCTTGTATTCGTGAATGGATGTTCTTTTGAAACATGGATAAACATCCAGAATTGTAAGTATATTTTATTGATTATTTTAAAAAACATAAAATGATCTTATAAAATAATTTTTTATATAACATGATAATGAATCATTAGATAATAATTTAATTATGATCGTCTAGGTTAATTCGGGCGGGTTTTCGACCGCAACTAAATTGTTTTGTTTAATAATATAGTAATATTTACTTAAGTTAGTTAGAAAACATTAAAGAGGATATAATAAATATAAAATAATCTTATTCCACTACTAAAATTCTTCCATGACTATATATGAAGGCAGTAAAGGAAAATGAAAACATGTCGTTCTTGAAGGTGATAAATTAACACGTCACGAACAACGTTTTCCTTTCTAAAATAAAATGAAGAGGAGAAGGGGGTTGGATGATATATTATCCCATTGGTATAGTAAAATTACATTATATTTAAGATAATATAGTTACCATACCTTGTATATAAATATTGGTGGGGAGAGATTAATAAAATAACATGAAATTGAAAGGAAACTAAATGTAAAGAAAGAGAGGGGAATTACCTCTTGAATCCTCCTTATGGAACCTTGGATTAGTATTTAGATGAGACCAGAAGCTCTTGTATGTGGGGTAGGGGCTAGAGAATATTTTTGGGTATATTTTAGACAATTCATGAATCTTGAGAGGTGTGAGTAAATGAGGTTCTGAAGGGTGGAATTTTTAGTGGAGTGGAGGGGTGTTTTCCAAATATTTTAATTCTTAGTTTATTAATTTCCCTAAAAAAAGAAATAGTGAGTATTGACTGAATAAATAAAGTAAGGTTTTCTAGTGAGTTTGAACCAATTGGGCTTAAATCATCATAACATAAACCATGAATCTTTAATTAATGTATTTAGTGTATTTTGGAAATTATAGTGTTTCACTATTCATCAAAATCCATGTACTCTAGAAAAATCCCAAATATTCACCATGACCATTTTTTTATATTTAGAATCCAAAAATGAACACAATTTTTCAAAAAAAATTCTAAATATAATTAATATATTTTTTAATTACAATCACAATTTACTTGAAAGAATACAGATTTTAAAATTAAAACAGATTTCATAATATATTCAAAAATTAAATAAGGCCTTATAAAATTATCTTAAAACTAGAAGACATATAATTGATAATTTATGAACACATTTTATGGAAATAAATTATATTTTATATTAATTTATTAATTATAATAAATTATTTATGACTTACAAAAATACAAATACTTTTACTATGGTCATATTGTCACTTATATGATACCTAATTTTTATTTATTGATTATTAGGTGAGGTTACTATTCTTTTAGGGGATTTAATAATCATTATGGTGAAATTAATATTCATAAGGGTAGGTTACTATTTATAAGGGTTGGTTATTATTCATAAAAAATTATGTTTTTCCTATCAGACTCCAAATATCTTACTGATCACAATTCGGTATGTCAGTTTTTTGAAATTCAAAACATAGTAGTGGAAAATTTATTTTTAATGGTCACCTAGTATTTAGTATCATTATATTTCTTTGTGTTTCCAATTGTGATTATAATTTAAGGAGTTATTATAATACTGTATTTCCATTGATAAAATTTTGGGTTATTACATTCTCCCCCCCTTAAGAAATTTCTCCCACGAAATTTCATTTTACACAAATAGGTGAGGGTAATTCTCCTTCAACTCCTCCTCTGGTTCCCATGCTATTTCTACATACTATTGGTTCCTCCAAAACACATTGACAAGGATGGTTGGGTTATTTCATAGAACCTTATCTCTTCAGTCCAAAATATTTATTGGCTGCTCCTCATAATAGAGATTATCTTCTAGTTGGACCACAAATGGGTTCTGTATATATGAGGGATTTGGTATGTACTTACTTAGGAGTGATACATGAAATACATCATGAACTTGAGAATTATTTAGTGGAAGTGAAAGCTGATAGGCCATGCATCCTATGCGGTCTAGGATCTCAAAGGGGCCAATGTACATTGGAATTAACATCCCTTTATTTCCCAACCACATGACTCTCTTACAAGGTGTTATCGGGTGGAAGGAATTATCTCCAACATAGAACTCCATGTCCCTTCAAAGATCGTCATCATATCTCTTTTTCTGACTCTGAACAACTTCGATATGTTTCTAGATAACTTAAACCTTCTCTTTCATCACTTTCACAATATCATGTCCATGTAGCTTTTTTCTCCAACTTTATCCCAAAAGGTTGTAGTTCTTCATTTCTTTTCATACAATGCTTCATATGGATCAATTTGAATACTCGAGTGGAAGCTATTTTTGTATGATAAATCAACCAATGGGAGATTATGATCTCATCCACCTTTTAATTCTAATGCGAATGAGCTTATAATGTCTCCAAGCATCAGAACAGTCCTTTCATACTAGTCATCGGTTTGGGGGTGATAGATTGTGATGATATTTATTTCAGTACTCAAAGAACGTTTAAGACTTATACAGAATTTAGATGTGAACCTTGGATCACGATCAAAGAAAATATTGAGTAGAACACCATGAGGTATCCCCACTTCTTTCAAATATATCTTTTCAAGTTGTTAAAGTGAGAGATCTTCTCAAATAGCGATAAAATTGGCATTCTTGGGGAGTTGGTCGACCACAACCCAAGTCACATTATTTCCCTTCGACACCTTTAGTATACCAGTGAAAAACTCCATAGTGACATTATTCCACTTCAATATTGGTATAGGAAATGGTTGAATCATCCCTTTGTACTTTTATCTCTCTTCTTTAAATTGCTAACATACAAAGCACAGTGATATATTTTCTGAAATCTCCTTCTTCATGCTATACCCCCTAGATGTGTTCTCATGGATCTCGATGCAGCTTGGTGCTACCATGATGGATAGATAATGTTGAGATATGTGAATTTTACAATAGCTTTTTCTTTATCCTGAGAGATGAATGCAAAAAAAGCTGCGTTCCAAACCAAATCACACCTTCATCATCGATATAGAACTCATGAAGCTTACCTTTATTTACTACATTCACATTATTTTGTAATCCATATCATCCATTTGTGCCTCCATAATCATCTCTTGGTTTTTTGGTTGCACAATCATTTAGGAAAGGTAGGATGTATCCCCTACCCATATGATTTCCCAATCCATCCTTTTCATATCTAAGAATATATGGTCATTCTCAATCCATAACATGGAGAGAGTATCAGGTTCTTTTCTTCATAGAGCATTAGATACCTTGTTCAACATTCCAGCATGATAGTGAATAGATAAATCGTAGTCCTTGATTAGCTATAACCATCTCCATTGATGCATTTTAAGCTCTTTTTGTGAGTATATACTTTAGGATCTTGTGGTCAATGTATATGTCACACTTCTCACCATAATGGTAGTTTCGTGAGATTTTCAAGGAAATAACCACATGTGTAGCTCTAGATCATGTGTAGGGTAGTTCTTCTCATGGATATTCAACTAGTATGAGGCATGGCTATCTAATTATCATTTTTCATGAGTACACAACCCAAGTATTTCTTTGAAGCATCACTGTATATCACAAACTTTTCTCCACTCTTTGGTAATGTGAGTACAAATACAGTGTTAAGCCTCCTCTTTATCTCTTTGATGCTTTCCCCACATTCATCCATCTAGAAATACATTACCCCTTTCATTGTGAACTTAGTTAGCTGGCTTGACAATCATGATAAATTTCTCGCAAAAAGTCTGGTGTACCCAACTAATATAAGAAAACTACACATTTCTATGACAATAGAGGGTTTGAGTCATTCCTAAATTGATATTGTTTTTTAAGGGTAAATATAAATCTTCTCACTTTTGATCACATGTCCCAAGAATGTGACTTTCTTTATCCAAAAGTCTTACTTCCCATATATGGTGTACAACTTCTCCTTTCTCAATGTCTCCAACAGAAGCCTCAGATTTTCATCATGTTCCTCCTTTCTCTAGGCGTATATGAGAATATCATTGATAAACACTAGCAAAAATTTTTTGAGGTAATTTTTAAAGACTCTATTATTAAAATAACTGATGATAGTAGGGGAATTATTAAGTCTAAAGGGAATCACCAGAAACACATACTGCATATACCTTGTACAAAAGGTATTCTTCGGAATATCTTACTAATTCACCTTTAGCTGATGATATCCAGAATGATGATCCGCCTTTGAGAAGTATTGAGATCCTTTTATCTGATCAAATAAGACATCTATCCTTGTAAGAGGATACTTGTTCTTTATGGTGATCTTGTTGAGTTCCCAATAACCGATAGAAAACAACATAATTCCATCCTTCTTCTTTACAAAGTATATAGGTGAACCTCAAGGTAATGCACTAGGGAGTATGAACCCTTTGTCCAAATTATCTTGTAGTTTCTTCTTTACCTATTTCATTTTGATAGGGGCCATCCTACAGGGAAACTTTGAGATTGGAGTAGTTATGGGTGTGTATTATGTGGAGAACTCTACCACACAATTTGGGGGTAGTCTGGGTAAATCTTTAGGAAATAAATCATTGTATTCCCTCCTTATGGTAATTTCTGCTAGTTTGACACATTACTTTGACTCAACCATTTGAGCGAGGTATTACTCTTCCCAGGGAATCAAGACCCACACCGTTGAAGGATTTTTCGAAGGATATTCCTGATCTTACTTGTATTTTTAGAGGAGCATAGGATGGTTTAGAATATAAAAATACATTTCCTTTTTCTGATAGTTGATATCTTCTCAATATAATGTGATCCAATACATTCCCATTATAGCATCTAATTTCACCAAGGGAAGTATTACGTGGTTCGCTGGAAGAATATTCCCACATATGCCTACTGGAGAAAAGTCAAACACTTTGGATGCAATGATTGTACCTCTTAGGGTTTTTATAGATATCACTACTTCTAGGTTTCAGGGCTTCAATTTTATAGTTCTAGAAATCTTGCAAGATATAAAGGAATGCGAAGAACCTGAATCAAATAATACTTTTCACATTATTGAGTGAATAGAAAGTGTAACTTGTATGAATTCATTATCTTTCTCCACTTCTGTAGTTTTGATGGAATAAGCCTTCCCTTTTTTCCATTGGATATAGTGGTTTTAGAAATTGATTACCCTTGAGGACTCGAGGTTTAGTGAACTATCTTGCATAGTTCCCTTTCTCATTAAAATTATAGCATTGGACCATGGGTGGTGATATTATTTATTCTACTTCATTATCCATATTTCTCATGTATTTTTGACACTCTTGAGCATGGTGGCCATAATTCCCACACTTTAATAATATCCTCTTTTCTTTTGAGGTAGTTCCCACAATGTATCTTCCCACATTTTTGGCATGTGTTTGGTTGAGATTTCTTCCCACATTAATCATTAGATCCTCAATCTTGAAGCTCCATCTTTAGCTTCATATGGCCATATCTTGGGGAACATTCTGCAAACTCCATCAACACTTTGAGTGAATATTGAAAAACTTCTTCGTAACTCATAATGTCTCGAATTTAGAGAGACATTTGAAGTTGTGGTTTTAATACACTAATGAATCTATCAATTTTTATATCATTTCTGATAAAAAAACCCTAAGAGTACATTGAAAGCCTTTGGAAATTTGATTCATAGGTTGTGATAGATTCTCATTTTTTTCTTGAGCTCTATGAAATCTCGCTCCATCTTCATATGAAGAGTTATTTGGAAATACTTATTATGAAACATGATCAAAAGTCTTCCCATTCCATCTCTTCAATTTTGTCACTTGGCCTAGTGTTCTTAATCAAACACCACCATCGATTGGACTATCCATCCAGACGATAAACAGCTAGTGTCACCTTCTCTGCCTCAGAATAGTGAAGCACAAAAAAGATCTAATCCATGTATTTGACCCATTGTTTTGCAACTAGTGGATTAGAATATCCACTAAACTTCGGTGGTCATTTCCGCCTAATACAATCTATATCCAGTTCCTCCCTCTTTGGAGAAGGATGATATTTCTCATTATGAAGGTTATTATTCATAACCTAAGATAGTTGTGTAAGAATCTCCTTGAACTTTGGAACTCCACCTCCAAACGAATTGGGGTTGTCATTCCGGAAATTTTTTCATTGGCCCTCACATGGATTGTGGGCCTGGTTTCTCCTAGTTCCCACCATTTTCTAACATATAAAAGGTTAGAACAAAACCAAAGTCAACAATTCATGAATAAATAACATATTAATTTGTGAAATTTACACTAAAAAAATATATTATGGGATCCCTATGTTTAGAAAATATTATTATGTGCATAATTTTACTTAGTCTCACACTAGAGGTTTTATCTAGGTTTCGTTAATCATAAATCCCACATTAACTAAACCATACCTCAGATACCAACTTAGGTGACCCTACTTTTATTACACACTCTTACATAATTTTAGTGACAAAAAACGTATAATAATTACACATTGAGGATCCAAAGGGTTAGTGTCTAGGGAAAAATTGGACCATACATAACATTTACAACACAAAACATATATTTAATTCTTTCTTCTCTTGCTTCTTATTGGTTCTTAACCATTCCTTAGTCTTTATAGTCCCCTGAGGATATACATAAAAGGGGGTGATCTAAAAGTTAAGTAAGAGTATAGATAAGAACATCACACAACATAAAATGGGATAAGAATAGTCATTACCATCATAACATCGTTATAAGATCAAAATCACGAGAGGAAACATTAATAGAAGACTTGGAATGTGGCTATTCACAAAAAAAGAAACATCATGTCTTAGTGGTTAAATATAACCTATAGTTGTGAACAATTCTAGAATAATGTTCCCATATAATTTACCTTTAAATCATGACATTCAACACTTTACCCAATTAATTGGAGTGCTGTATAATTCCAGGCCCAGCCGTCACATTCAAACTTTCATATTGCACTAAATAATTTTGGGTACACCTGTCACCAAATGAAATACTCCTTATCAAGCATGCCACATAAAACATATAAAAAAAATAAACAATGGAAAGAATTGGGTTTCACATCATAATTAATACATTCATAAACAGTTATCTCCCAAAATATATATGGGGTAACATTATTAACGTATAACAATTAGCAATTAGTGTAGTAGAAACAATATTTGAGAAGTAAAAAGGGTGTTTATTGGTAGGAAGAGTTCTTTTGGAAGAACATTTAGGTTTTCATAAACTCAATTAGAAAAAATTTATATCCTAGAATAGGTAATATGATGATTAATAAATTATTATTAAGTGATATCCATAATGAAAATGGGTTGAAAGTGGGAAACCCCAAATTAAGAGGGTTGGGTTTGAGATTTTCCACTTACCTTGTATCCAATTGATTCCTTCACTTTATTTTCATCTATAATGACATTATATTCATTAATTAGAAATTTAAAAATATTTATTACCTGAATATGGTTCATTATGGTTTCAATAAGTTCTTTTATGTGACCTTGGATGATTTATAGAATTTAAATTCATTGTTCGGGAATGCTAATTTTTACATTTTTCTTGAACGGTCCACTTGTATTCATGAATGGAAGTTCATTTGAAACATGGATAAACATATATAATTTTAATTATATATTATTTATTATGTTACAGAACTTTAAAATATTTTTATAAATTATTTTTTATATACCATGAGAATCAATCTATAGATATGAATTTAATGATGATCGTTTGGGTTATTTCAGGCAGGTTTTCGACCACAACAAACTATTTTGGTTTAATTATTTAGTAATATTAACATAAGTTAGTTACAAGAAATTAATTAGGATATAATACATATAAAATAATATTTTTCAACCATAAATACATTTCCATGACTAGATACGATGGCGGTAAAATAAAATGAAAACATGACTTTTGTTAAGGTGATAAATTAGCACCTCACGAACATCATTTTCTGTGCTAAAATAAAATGTATCGGAGAAGGGGATTTAATGATATATTACCCCATTAGTATGATAAAATTAAATTATATTTAAGATAATTTAGATACCATACCATGTTTTTTAGGATATGTTGGGAGAGATGAAAAAAATAACATGAAATTGAATAGAAATTAAAGGAAAAGAGATAGAGGGGAATTACCTCTTGAATCCTCCTTAAAGAACAATGTATTGGTCTTTTTATGAGACCAGAAGCACTTAGACGTGGAGGAGGGTATAGGTAAGATTTTTGGGTAGTTTTTAGAAATTCCTTGGAGCTTTAGTGGTATGAGGAAATGAGGGTGTAAAGGGTTTTATTTATAGTGGAGGGGAGAAGTGTCTTCGACATATTTTATTCATTAGTTTATTAATTTACCTCAAGACAAAGATTAGTGAGTGTTCAATGAATAAATAAAAAAGTGTGGTCATTTTAGTTAGAATAAATTGGGAATAAATCATCATAACATCACCCATGACTCTATAATTAATTTATTTAGCTTACATTGTAAATTATACTATTTCACTATTCATAAAAAATCAAGTATTTCATAAAAATAACAAAAATTCACCATAATTTTTTTGATGCATAGAATCTAAAAATTAACTCCCCTTTTCAAAAATAACTTTATAAATATGATTAATTTAATTTTTAATTAAAATCATAATTTACTTGGAAAATACCCTTTTTAAAATTAAAACTGATTTCATAATGCTCTAAAAAAGTAAAAAAGGTCTTATAAAATAATATTAAATCAAGATGATAGAATTTTTAATTTATGAACACATTTTAGGGAAATAAAATTTCTTTTAAATTAAATAATTAATTATAATTATTTATTATGACTTATAAAAATACCAATACTTTTACTACGGTCATATTGTCACTTATAAGATGCCCAACTATTATTTACACATTAGTGGGTGATGTTACTATTCTTTTGAAGGATTTAATATTCATAAGGGTCATATTACTATTAATAAGTGTAGGTTACTATTCATAAGGGTTGGTTTCTATTCCCCAAAAAATTAATCTTTTCCTATCGGACTCCAAAAAACATACTGATCGCAACCGTGTATATCATATTTTGAAAATTTAAAACACAGAAGTGGAAAATTTATGTTTAATTGTCACATAGTATATAGTATAATTATATGTAATTTTTATTTCTAATGTGATTATAATTTAAGGCCTAGTTATAAGAAGTGATTTCAATTGATAAATCATTGGGCTCCTACAATAAATATAAACCATTCATATAAAGAATAAGAATTTAAAAAATGAACCATATCCCTAGAAAAACATATACAACAACAAAAAAATTTATCTTATATGGAAAATAATTTTGATATATCTCTTGAAAAAAATTCATTTGGGAAATAACCTTTCTTCTTCGAAAACATTTTCATTTCTTAAAATACCATGTAATTTTAAGAGAAAAAAGTTTATTGGAAAATAACCATGAAATTAAATAAGCAATGATACATGGAAATAAGGTGTTATAAAAGCATAAAAATCCATTCATTCCAAATAAGTTTAAAAAATATTTTCTCATACTTTGGGGGAAAAGATAAAAAGTACATCATTTGAAAAAAAATAAATATTCCATTCAAACCATATATTAAAATTAAAAAATGGGTAAAAATTTCTTTAAACAACCATAGGATAATAGTAAAATATTTTATGAATTTTGTTAGAAAAAAAGGAATTGATGATAAATATTCCCTGATAAATACTTACATATAAGAATCACGAATAATAATGATATTGTGAAATTATCCCTTACCTTAGTTCTGGGATCCTTCATAAGAATCTGAAACTCCTTTATAATGAAATGAAGAATTATATTAACTTATTACAGAACCATATTTACATTTATGAAATCACATATGATCACATTAAAACCCATTTAATAATATTTCATTATTACACTTCTTTCGGGTGTTAACTGGTTCATTTTCATATGCATGTTTTATAGAATAAACTCTAATTCTTATTCATAACTTATAGTTATATCATTTATAGAATGATTTTAATAATATATATATATATATATATCATATTTAATCATTATATAAATTTATATAATTCAATATTTAATGGGTATCATGTATAATGAATTGCATCGCATTGTGGAGATGGTAGGTCGTCCGTACACATGAGAAACTATATCATTCCCATAATTATGCTATGGTATGAAAGTGGACGATATACATTTTTTAAAAGAATCAATATAACATTATAAAAATTATATATTTTTATTATTTCCATCATTATACTCATCCATTCAAGGTGGTGGTGAAAATAGATTACACCACGCCATGGAGATAGTAAGTCATTCGTACGCACATGTGGTGATTTAGTTATTCGTAGGATGGATAGAAGGTGGAATATGGTTGTTACATAACCATAATAAAATATAATTATATATTTGATAATATATTTATAACCATATAGTGTAAACATCAAAGGAAGATAAAAAAGAAGACAAAATGGTCTTGAGAGATTCAGTAAAGGATATTAACTCTTCTTCGACGAGTTCCCAATAGATCTCCTTTTAAGGAACTAGAGACAGTATTTTGAGAAGAGAAACACCTATAGAATGTGACTAGAAAATTATATAAGGGGATATTATTAGATGATTTATATGCATGAAGTCTCAATTTTAAGTGAATAAATGAGGGAGGAGGTTCCCTTTTATAAGGGAAGTGAAGGGACCCTCTAGAATTTCAAAAAATATATTAATTTTAATAATATAAAAAACCCATCCAAAAACCACCTAAATGACCTATTTTGGAAGATGAGAGGAGATATGGTGGTAATATCATCAACCAATAAATTTTAGACAATTTATTATGTCAATTTCAACATTTTCCTTTTAATTAACACTTAATTATTTAATTCAAATTTTAACTTAGGTAAAAAATATTTCAATATTAAAAGGGTTAAATATTTACATATTTCAAGAAAATTATACCATAAATGAATAATTTAAATCATTTTACGCTATATAATTAGTATTATTTATTTTTTATGACGTTTTATGATTTTAAAATAATTTAATTATACATTATTTTGACAAAATACCAATAATGTTAATTTTGACACTATTCATTTCATGGATTTTTTAAAATATCCATACAATATTTTAACCTAGATCCCAACTTTTTATTATATCCCTAAGGGTTTAGGGCCACATATAAAATTCATTGGATATATGAATTGTAACATCCCAGCCCGACTTACCATCGAACCGGTTGCCAGACCGGTAGGTCACATGGCCTCAAACACGTCTCCCCATATGCCAAGGGCTGCCAATGGTAGCGAGGGTCTCGAGAGGTGATAGTGGGGAGACTATACCCTCAAATCAGAGTAAATCATCGGTATTATCAGAGTAAATAATATTCAATAGAGGAAGTAGTAATCAATTGAAAATAGAAGCAAAAGGCAGGAAATAACCATTTTATAAAAGGCAGCAAACGCCAGTTTACAATGCATGCATGTACAGATGCCGATACACTTATGAAAGTAGAAAATAATATAGAATACTTTACAAACAATACAAAATGAAAAGACAGAAAATCCTTACAGTGAATCTCCTGAGCATCCCAAGATACCTCTGGGTCCTTTGCTCTTAACTCCTCAAGTACAAACAGCATATCACACAACCTAGGTCCAACAAGCAAGAAGGTCTACTCGGGTACCCCAGTGCAATGGCAGCCCGAGTAGGGTGTGAGATATAAATCTCAGTTGGCAAGCACCACTGGATTCTAACCCAATCCAGAAAGTGTGTAATAATTAAACAGTGAGAATGTATGAAAAAATAAGTAAGAAGAATTACGTAAGTAAGAAACACCCGCCAAGGTTCCCAAGGCACACCTAACGGTTATACCTGCTTCGACTCTTGCCGGTAAAGTAACTTGATCATTTAATCACACACACACACACACACACACACACACACATATATATATATAAATTCATTTAAATCATATATGGAATGGTGTAAGAATGCCTCCCACCCATTAATCGTGATTAGCGGGCACGAGGTAAGAATGCCTCTCTTCCCTATGAGTCAACTGACAAGGTGTAAGAATGCCTCCCTTCCATCACGTAGTCATCAACTGAAGTCAAGTAGAAAGGGGTAATAATTCCTCATTTATATACATGTAATCATCAACTGAAGTTCACTAGAAATGGGTAAGAATTCCTCCCTTCCCGACACGTAATCATCAACTGAAGTCAACTGGAAAGGGGTAAGAATGCCTCCCTTCCAGACGCGTAATCATTAACTGAAGTCAACTTTCATGGGGTAAAAATTCCTCCCTTCCAGACTCGTAATGTCACAATGTCATGGGGTATAGCTCCCTCCCATCCAACCATATATCTATCACTAGGTGGCCTTAGCATGCACTCACCTCTATTATCATTCATTATGTGGCATCAGCATGTGAACACTCACAATACAAACATGTCTATAGTATACTAATTATGGAATTACCACATAAGCATTAAAAGAGTCATACCACAAACACATTCATTCTCATTATTATTATATAATTCATAAGGCAGTACCTCTTATGCATTTCAAGTAAACATTCCACATTCACAATCAAATATATATCTCATTTCTATAAGTTCCCATACACACGTTCATCACATGTATACTTAAGACAACTCCTCTGAAGTATTTATAAAAACATCAACATCATATTTACCACATTTATACCTAAGGAAACTCCTCTTAAGTATCTATATCAAGTAATTAGCATATTTAGTTTACTAACATAAGACGTTCTCACTATGTTATCCCAAGGCATGGTCATACCACCCAAATACATTCATTTCTAGTTTAATCATTTTATCTTGGAGGATATGTTTATCATTCTTTAACCCTTTGACACCTTCTAAAGGAACATGTCATATAGTCTTAAGTCATCCCACTAAGGTTAAAATCTTACTCAATTTGCCTAACATGGAAAATTGACCCAAACACAAGTACCATATCCATATCATTCTCTTTGTCTGAACAAAGCAAGTTTACATACAAAGCATTAAAGAGGAACCACAACAATCCAGTAGGAAATCATAAAAATTCTATTAGTACTCTTTGTATTGAAGACTACGTACCTCTGATCGAGGGGTTTTATTATTATATTGTTTGTTTAGTGACCATGAAACTTCTTTTATCTCGTTCCTTCAATTAACATGGTTTTCAAGGAAGCATTCAATTAGAACTAAACTGGCATAATTAAAATGCCAAGGAAGTTCAATATTAAACTCACTATTACTTTACTTAAATCTAAAGGAAAGGCAGGGGACCCTACCTCAATGTGGATCCATCCGTCCACTCTGGCTGTTGATGCTTTCTAACTACGAGTTGCTGCTGCTACCCCACGAGACATATGTGATTTCACACATCACCTATGTCTACACAGGTGAGTGGCCTTGACTTGGCGACTCGAAACCACGCCAAAACCTTTAAAGTACTAACAAATAAATACAAGGAACCTTAAAACAATTAAAGGAACCATTCTAGGTGCTACGAAACCAAAAGAGTAACAAAACCATCACCTTGAAACAAAGCCGACAAACCCAAATAAGGCAGAACTACACAACGAACCTCAACGCACTACAAGAAACATGTCGGTAACTAATAAACACCAAAAGCCTCAAATTTTACAAGTGAAAATATATTAAAAGGGTAAAAACCTTACCTCAAAACCAACCTGACGATCTAAAACCACCCGAACTGCTTCTCCTTCGGCAGCGGTTTCCGGAACGCGCACCTATGAGTCCCAACAGACCTTCTGCATAACCTAGAACCAAAATAAAACTGAAATTCGGATCGACCCAAACCCTAGGGTGTTCGGATGATTATAAACAGTCACCAGATATGCTGAAATCAGGCCAGAAAACAAGTGGATAGGAGGGAAAAACCTTACCTAGGAGATTCGAAGAAGGAAGCAGAGGAAATCAGTGGGACAAAATGAAAGAGGAGGAGGCCGTATGGGGGGTGTCGTGCAGCTCACAGGGGAGAGCCTGTTGGCTGGTGCGTGTAGGTTGAGTGAGGGTGAGGGATATATTAGATTAGGTTTTATGTTTTTCTTTTATTTTATTTTAAATTTAATTAAAATATTTAAACAGATCGGCCCGCACAGTTTGAACCGCACGATTTTCCAAACTGTTCGCAAAACGTGCGACACCCTCTGCCTAAGAGAGATCTCTTGCATGGGATAGGTGCACTGTTTGGGAAACTGTGAACATCCCATGCGCAAGCCATTGCCTCTTTAAATAAGGCCGCATGGTTTGGGCCATATGTTTTGGTCAACCCGTGCACCAACTGGGTGCCCTTTGATGCTCTTTGCAAACTTGGGTCCGACACTTCTGAAACCTCTCGGGCCACCTGAGAAACTTAACGGGCCTTCCCCCAAGTCCAAAAAACATTAAAAGGAAGGGTTCCAACCTTTGGTACAATTTTCTGAAGACCGGTCTTCAAAACAACTGGTTCAGTAAACGAAAAGATCAAATTCCCTCGGGTTTTAGTCTGGTTCAAAATGCGGGTCATTAAAACCTTCCCACCTTAAAACTTCTCGTCCCCGAGAAGCCTTCAGGAACAACATACACATCACCCAACCTACAAGGGTATTGAAGCTTCATTCAAACGATCACGTTGAATTCACAAACTTCCAACACACCCTTAGGCAACCATCGAACCCTATGGTTCTTAAGACACCAAAACTCGAGCCAACGCTCGTTTCCCAAATGAAACACCAAGAGGTCTCTTCCCGAGCCCATCTACCCAGAGACATGAACCTGTCGTCGTCTCGCCAAGAATTCATCCATATGTACTTCCCCCCTTATATTTTAAACATTAAGCAACCAAATCCAAAATATGGTTCAGACAACCATTGGAATTAGCTCTCAAAGCACGCCCCAAGCGTTCCCATGATGCTCCTAGCGTGATTTGAAACAGATCAAACGGTCGATTCCCCATCAACCTCAAAGCCCAAGTAAATATGGCTGTTTATATTAGGCACAAGCCAACATAAACCGCACCCGCCTCTACCTGATGACATGCCAGAGAATGGTATGTCACCGACCTCAGATATTAAACTAGAACCCCGAGTCAAGCCATCTCCGGCTGACTATTTACAAGAACACTCGACCTAAATGACGGACATATTTCAAACAGAACCACAATGCCTTTCTCCAATGCACCTTACGTTTTTCACAACAACGTTCACTAAACCCTACACCCGACTTCCGATAACATTTCCAAGATCAAACCATACAAGAATCCACGCATCCCGCATGCAACACAGAAAGAGAACCATCCAATCAAGCCCAACGGCTTCAAAGCATTATCTCGAATAAGACCAACACTCTCTTTGTGCATCATGAACGAGGACAAGATAGGGGACATGATCATTGCTAAACAGAATACACTAAGAGGTTTGAATAGATTCCAGTTAATCATTCTAGACTGTTGGAAGGAAGAACAGTCGAACCTCAACTGGTGGACTTCAATGAACGAACTCGGCTTCACCTACCGACACATCCACACGTTTTAAACTCGCATTACCCACGGGCATTCAGACATGATCTACCTTTACAGAAGGAATTATAGGTATTTTATCTTCTACATGGAAGGCCACATTTACATGATTCGACGCGACACGCTACAAACCTTAGATGTTTCCTAGTGGTTGAAGGGAAAAGAGATAAACTAGCTGAGCACAAGCATGCTAATACACAAACTCCTCAAACGATCGTGTGACACTCCTCCGCCAAAATCATGTCACCAAATAAATGAAGAAGATCCAAAACAAGGAAACCAACATGTCAAAACACACGACTCATTCGAAAGCCATCCCAAACATTGAGACGAAACAATTCTTTAACGTTGGGCCTCTCTACTGAGGAGATGACCCAATGCCGCAATGAAAGTCAAAACCCAATGACCAACCATCCTAACAAGGGTGTCATTAGAAAAATAAGAGTCTAATAAGGGAAAATGACACCCGAACGACACCTCACATCAAAAAAACCATGGTTCAAGAAAGGAATCAAAATGAAAAGGGTGCTACCAACCACGGGGTAGCCCATTACGAAGATCAATCATCAACCTTAACGTCGGGTCACGCGAAACAAAGTCGTTAGTCTCAAAAGACAATAATCGAAACACTGATAAAGAAGCAATGCCCACGGGAACCACCTACCATCCCGTTCCACGGTAACTCAAAGAGAAAATCAAAACTACCCCTTACACTAGGGTCCCAACACACAACCATGAGTTCCATTACCAATCCATTCACATTTTATCTAATTTATTCTTTAACCATCAAAAGTTTCAACTTCACAACAAAGTAAACACACATGTTTCCCAAAAAATTCATTTTAAAAACATTCACATTCATAGACATCCCATCTTTATCAACCAACTGAGAAAAACAAAACCATTAAACAAAAAGGCGACCTAATAGGGTCCCATTCTATCCATCTCGGGTTCTTCCAAAAAGCAACCCCAAATCAGTTACTCAAATCCTTTTAAAATTCAAATTCCCTAGCCCGGATATCCCATAAAACAATTTCCAACTGACCTACTCGGGTCCAGTTGCACATTTAACAGTTAGCCAAAACCATTAAATTTAAAAAATAGGCAACATTTTCCATTTAATCATTTCACAATACAACCAGACTTTACATTTAATATGGGTTTCCATTTCCCAATTCATGACACTCCCATACACTTCATGGATTGAAAATTTACGCCCCTTTTTAATCAAAACCAATTTACTTTAGCATTTTAAACTTAGCAGCCTTTTACAGTAGTTCAAATACACGGGTAACCTTTTCCCAGTTATAAGGCGCCCATACACCTTACAACTGAAAACTAGCTCCTATAATATTTTCTACCAACAGATTCAACTCATTCCATTAATTACATATATAAAATAGACCATGTCACTACAACCAGCTAACACTGAGGCATGTTATATCAAAGAAGCACGACACATAAGCAAGACATGCATCATGGCATATTATCACTGAAACATGCTATCTAAATAGGCATTCTAATAAATACAAGGAATGGAATGCAATCAACACACACAATTCGAACCAACAGGAAACCTAAAATGAAAATAAATGGCATGAAACTATTCATGGATGTTAATTTCCTCTGTTCCTAATATGATGCATGGAATGTATCTCTCTTGCCATATCAGGCCAAGGGTAAAATTCAAGGACGATCATAAACCATAAGCATTAGTAAATAAAATAGTCACTCAGGGTGAAATCATCTCAATTGTAACGGCAAAAAACATGAACAACAAATCCCAGCCCTGGCCACAAGGTCATTCCCCGTACGTGGGGTGATCAGTCCCAAGCATGACTATTATCTAAGCACCGACACTTTACTAATGTCATGTCTACCAAACCCATACAGTAAGGAAAAAGGAAACTCCTTTGATTCTATTTTGTAATGTCCCTACCCAGCTTACCATCGAATCGGTGGCCGAAACGGTAGGTCACATGGCCTCAAGCATGTGTCCCCGTACGCTAGAGGCTGCCGACTAGCAGCGAGGGTCTCAGGAGGAGATAGTGGGGAAACTATACCCTTATATCAGAGTAACACAACAGTATTATCAGAGTAAATAATATTCAATATTTGAAGCAGTAAATAATTGAAAACAGAAGAACAATACTCGAAATAACCATTTTATAAAGGGAGGCAAATGCCAGTTTACAATGCATACTTTTACAGAAGACGATAAAGTTATGAATGCCGGAAAAAATACTGCATGCTTTACAAAAAATACATAATGAAAAGACAGAAAATCCCTATGGCGAATCTCCTGAGCATCCCGAGATCCCGCTTGGTCCTTTGCTCCTAACTCCTCAGGTACAAACTACATAGTACACAACCTAGGTCCTTCAAGCAAGAAGGTCTACTCAGTTACCCCAGTGCAATGGTGACCCGAGTAGGGTGTGAGATATGAATCTCAGTAGGCCGGCACCACCGGTGTCTAACCCAATCCAGATAGTGTGTAATAATTAAACAGTGAGCAGGTATGGAAAAATAAGTAAGCAGAATTACCTAAGTAAGCAACACAAGTCTAGGTTCCCAAGGGACACCTGATGGTTATACCTACTTCGGCTCGTGCCGGTAAAGTAACATGATCATGTCACCCCATATATATATATATATTAATTTAAATCATAGATGTAGTGGGGTAAGAATGCCTCCCACCCATTAATCGTGATTAGAGGGCATGAGGTAAGAATGCCTCTAATCCCTATGAGTCAACTGGAAAGGGGTAATAATGCCTCCCTTCAATCACGTAATCATCAACTGAAGTCAACTGACAAGGGGTAAGAATGTCTCCATTCCAGACACATAATCATCAACTGAACTCAGCTGGAAAGGGGTAAGAATGCCTCCCTTCCAGACACGTAATCATCAACTGAAGTCAACTGGAAAGGGGTAAGAATTCCTCCCTTCCAGACACGTAATCATCAACTGAATTCAACTGGAAAGGGGTATGAATGCCTCCCTTATAGACATGTAATGTCACACTGGAATGAGATATAACTTCATCCCATTCGACCACATATCTATCACTAGTTGTCCTCATCATGCACTCGCCTCTATTATCATTCATTATGTTGTATCAGCATGTGCGCACTCACAATACAAATATGTATATAGTGTACTGCTTATGGATTACCTCATAAGTATTCAAAGAATCATACCACATACACATTCATTATCAGCATTATAATACAATTCATAAGGCAGTACCTCTTATGCATTTCAATTAAACATTCCACATTCATAATCAAACATATATCTTATTTCTATAAGTTCCCATACACACGTTCCTCACATGTATACTTAAGACAAATCCTCCCAAGTATTTATAAAAACATCAACATCATATTTACCACATTTATACATAAGGAAACTCCTCTTAAGTATATATATCAATTAATTAACAAATTTAATTTACTAACATAAGTCTTGCTCACTACATTATCCCAAGGTGTGGTCGTACCACCATAATCCGTTCATTTCTAGTTTAACCATTTAATCTTTGAGGATATTTTTATCATTCATTAACCCTTTGACACCTTCTAAAGGAACATGTCATATAGTCTTAAGTAATCCCACTAAGGTTACCATCTTACTCAAATTTTATAACTTGGGAAATTGACCCAAACACAAGTACTATAGCCGTATCATTCTCTTTGTCTCAACAAAGCAAGTTCACATACAAAGCATTAAAGAGGCACCACAACAATCCAGCAGGAAATCATAAAAAGTCTATCACTACTCTTTATCTTGAAGACAACACACCTATGATCGAGGGGTTTTATTATTAAATCGTTAGTTTAGTGACCAAGAAACCACTTTTATCTCATTCCTACAATTCACACGATTTGCACAGAAGCATTCAATCGGAACTAAACATGCATAATTAAAATGATAAGGCAGTGCAATATTAAACTCACTATTTCATTACATAAATTTAAAGGCAAGGAGAGGGACCCTACCTCATGTTGGATCCATCCATCCACTCCGGCTCTTGATGATTTCTAACTATGAGCCACCACTGCTCCCCCATGAGGCATATGTGATTCCACACATGACCAATGACTACACAGGCGAGTCGCCTTGACATGGAAACTTGAAACCACACCAAAACCTCCAACAAACTAACAGATAAATACAAGGAACCTTAAAAAACATAAAGTAACCATTCTAGGTGATGTGAAACCAAAAGCTTAAGAAAACCCTCACCTTCAACCAAAGCCGGAAAACCAAAACAAGGTGGAACTACAAAACGAACCTCAACGCACTACAAGCAACATGTCAGGAACTCATAAAAACCAAAATACACAAATTTGGCAAGTGAGAAACAAAGAAAAAGATGAAATCCATACCCCGAAACCAATACGACTATCTGAGACAACCAGAACCGCTTCGCCTTTGGCGGCGGTTTTCAGAACGCGCACCAAGGAGTCCCAAGAGACCTTCTGTATATCCTAGAACCAAAAGAAAACTGAAATTTAAATCACCCCAAACCCTATGGTGTTTAACCAATTCTCACC
The DNA here is from genome assembly GCA_963277665.1 of Viscum album. NCBI lineage: Eukaryota > Viridiplantae > Streptophyta > Magnoliopsida > Santalales > Viscaceae > Viscum > Viscum album. Next base: position 118,883 of record CAUJRU010000169.1, read on the forward strand.
AGGCGCCGGATAGGCTAAAATCCAGCTGGAAAACAAGAGAGGAGGGAGAGAACCTTACCTTGGAGATTCGAAGAAGGAACAGGAGGAAATCAGTGGGAGAATACGAAACAGGAGGAGGTTGTATGAGGGGTGTCGCACGGCTCATAGGGGAGAGCCCCTTGGTTGGTGCGTGTAGGTTTAGTGAGGGTGTGGGAGAGATTAGATTAGGTTTTATGTTTTTCGTTTATTTTATTTTAAATTTAATCAAAATCTTTAAAAAGATCGGCCCACACGGTTTGATCTGCACGGTTTACCAAACCGTGCAAAAACCGTGAAACACCCTCTGCCTAAGAGAGATCCCTCGCACGGGCAAGGTGAATGGTTTGGGAAACCCTGTGCAGCCTGTCCGCAAATCACTGCCTCTTTAAATAAGACCGCACGGTTTTGGCCATACGGTTTGGTCCACCTGTGCGCCAACCGTGCGCCCTCTGCAGCTCTTTACAAACTTGGGTTCGACGCTTCCGAAACCTCTCGGGCCACATGAGAAACTTAAAGGGCCTTCACCAACATAAAAAAACATTAAAATGAACGGTTCCAACCTTCTGAACCTTGTTCCGAAGCATGGCCTTCAAAATGAATAGTTCAGTAAACGAAAAGTTCAAATTCCCTCAGGTTTTAGTCTGGTTCAAAATCCGAGTCAAACATGAATCATCCCAAATGATATTTATTTTAATGTTCTTAATAATATTATTTCTATATTTATATTAATAAAATAATTAATACATCTATTAATTTAAGTATTTAATACCCATATTTTTTGGGTAAAAAATAAAAATAATATAATATAACAAAGATAAATCCTCTATATTTCAAAATAATACTTATAGTCGAATATATCTACTAGAAAATCCAACATTAAAAATAATATATTTATTAAAACATGAATGAGACAACTTTAAAATCACTTTAAATAATATATTATAAGGGTCATAATATTTCTAGGTACTGTAGCAGTACTATAGCAGTTACTATCGTAGTAGTGTAGCAGTACAATAACATTACTGTAGCAGTTACTGTTCAGTACTGTAGCAGCAGGAACTAGTCACCCGATTTGGGCCTTCAGGCCGCCACTTTGGGCCTATGGGTCTCAAGGGCCTTTGTGTCATCAAAGGCCTTCGGGCCACAGGGCCTTCGGGCCACGTAGAACGTGGAGTAGCCCAGTTTACACAGAACATGCCCGAGAAGAGGATCAGTGAAACAAGAGTAGAAGCTACTAGAAGTAGAGCTAAGCATATTGGAAGAATGAGAGGGTATGGCAGCCGCCATCAGGACCAGGCACCGTGCAGCTTTGTACGGGGAAATGCTAACCGATCAGCAATGCAAGGTGGGGGCTAGGTGATCAACGATGCAGAAGCTTGGGAGGGGTAGTTCATGAGGTATGGGCATATGGGCCAGGTATTGGGTATGGTATGACTCTAGGACTTTGGGTTATGTATTGCGGGTCAGTCGGGCCTTGTGCCATGGGCCTACTGGTCATGTACATGTTCCCCTTCAACCCTTAAAAGGGTAATTATCCCTAATAAAAAAACTCCATCAGGACATTCAGGAAAATAACTCAACCATTGGATGATTATGGTTGATATATACTCGAAAAAATATATTTGATCACTTTTTTGTCTTTTAATTGTTATTATCATTTTAATTAAATTTATTTTATTTATTTCTCATCAATTAAATGATTTTGGCATCATCAAGGTATAATCTTTTAAGGTAATTATTTATTTCCTGAAAAATAATGATAAATTACCATGATAAATAAAATTCTTTATATTTCAAATTAGTATTTATATTAAAATTTAGCATCTATATAACATTATTTTAAAAATTATAAATTTATTAAAATTTGAGTAATAGATATTTAACTTTTCTGTAAATAAAATATGTTAAATGTCATAATCTAATCAAAGTGGCTTACAAAGGGTACCATCATGAACCAATGATTATTTATGTCTAAAAGAACTTATCAAATTATATTAGGGCAAGTGTTAAAGTAATTTTATAATATTATATTTACCCTTAATATCCCAATTTCCCTTTTCACCATATTAATAAAAATTATTGAAGTTACTATTCATAATTCCAAAAAAATAAAAGAAATAAATTTCCATAATTTGGAACCACTAATTCAAAATATTTAATCACTTTTAAAAATTCAAAATACAGAATTTTTAGTAATTAATTTAAAATAAATCTCGTTGTGGGGATGAAAAATATGTTTTTAAAAGTTAAAGCATTCCAAAAGATTTAAATGCTTTTACATATAAATTCTCAGTAAAATTAATGATAATTAAAAAAATTATATTATTCGATAAGAATATAGTATATTTTCACTTTAAACCCATTAATTAATAAAATTTTACCATATAAATTATTTTCGATGAAAAAATTTGTTTTCAACAAAAGATTGGTATACTTTTACTGTTCATCAAAATGTAAAACTTATTAGAAAAATATCAAAAATTCATCCAAAGTAAATTTTTATATCCAGATTCCAAATAATAATTTTATTTTTTAAAATAGAATATATAAATTTTTGAATATCTAGATTTATAATGGGTTCACCATTAAAAGGTGGTAAAAATGCATTTTTTTTAAAAAACATATTTTATCTAAAAAATTGAATTTGATCTTATATCATCTATAGAGAACATATAATATGAATTTTAAATATTATATTGGATATATTACATATATATGTAATTAATAAAATCTTTGAAGAGTGATTTGGTTATTTCATAAAATCACTTATTTTTATTCAAATAGTTTTTCAGAACAACATATTTGTTCATTTAAAAAGGGTTTAATTTTCATATATAATTAATTGCTCACTAATGAATTATGTATATATATATATATGTGTGTGTGTATGTGTGTAAAATAGATTTTCATAATTCATTTGTTCATACTCACCAATATAATGCCTAGGTTATAAGGTAACATAATAGAATTTAGATGTTCACTTGATCTCAGACTTTCATAAAAGGAATTCTATCAAAAAATCATTATATTTTGTGTAACACAAGACAAGAATAGTGTTGTGAATACAAAAATCTAAGTATGTGTTTCATGTAGCAAAAAAATTATCTTGGGGTAGTCTAGATCACAAGACATCAATGAAATTTAAAAAATCTATCTCATAAAAATATCAGGGTGTTACATTATATTTTCCCCCTTAGAATGAATTTTCCCTTGAAATTCATCTGGGTTAAAAATTGATTAATACATGAATGTTTATTTCATAGAAACCCTCATTGTAAAAACTAAGACAAAAATCCCTTTTAAAAAGGAATAATTTTAAAATAATATTTACCCACAGTAAATAATTACTAGGTCTTGATGTAGGAGAACATAGGTGAAGATTTGGGCATGGAGGAAAAACATAAAAACTCATAGAGATTAATAAAGGTCACTGATCATAAAAAAAAAGAGTGATCCAGAGAAAGTTAACAATCTTAAAGAATTTTGAAAGTGGTTATTGATATAATAAAAATGATTACAATTTGACACAATTTTATATGATGATACCTTTTCCTAATGATGAAGAATTTTCATAAGAACATATACTTATTTTAATTTAGTAAAATATCACCATTATTTATGACTTGAAAATTTTCATCTTCATCACTTATTCTATGAAAAGAAGTTTAATTTGTCATCCATTAAGAATTACCAGGTCTTGTGATTCATAAATATAATGATCGTTCATTCCATCTGTCTTTATCACAACAAAATGTTCAGCATAAGTTATCGAATATGTATAAGTCCACCTATGGTAAGATAATTCTTTATTATTTTCTTACTTAAGTCCAAATAATTATTTATTATTTATTATTTATGTTATGATTCATAATTCATAATTATTTTTCAAATATTCACTAACGCGGCATAATTTTTATGCCCCATATATTATAAGGTTGCTCTTATCGGTCACATTCCAAACAAGTGAACACCTTTATCATATATTATCTTGAGTGGTGGTAATAACCTGAGTTACCATATATCATTATTGAAAACATGCATGTATCATTATTATTATGTCCAAAAAGATGTAAAATTTACTTAGGATAACATTAACTTTTTTTAGAAAAAATCCGTAATCATTTCTAAGGAAATCATTGTCATCTAATTTACTTATTCATATCCAACATATCCATATAAAATAGAAACACAATTTTCTCCACATATTTAACAATTTAAGGATTACCATAACTTAATCAAAATATTTATTTTCCCTTAAATCAATTTTCTATGGGTTTTGAAAAATTTAACATATCCTTTCCAATCCTTAATGAAAAAATTATACTAAAAGCAGTTATATATGTCCTGATTCGTATAACATAATCTTTTAATTCCAAAACATATACACCTCAATCATCCAAATTTATTATTAAACCATTACTCAGGATCCATCAACATAGTCTTCCCTAAAAAATTAACAATTTATTGTGGTTCCCCAACCATAATCAAACAATGCTTCTTAGGTTTAATATAAACAACAATGCTAGATAATACCAAACCTTTCATATGTTGTTTTAATTTTCCTTATCATCAACAGTATAACCAATACTTGTAATACCTTCATGATTCTGTTTAGGAGATCTCCACATAGTAAATTGATTTTAATAATTCCTATACATTCCACATATGAAACATTCAATTTTAACCATGTTTTATCTAGTTTCGTCTATTGACTATGACTAGAAAGAAAAGTGTGAGAGAAAATTATCATTGATGAAAATCACATAACTAAGGGAAATTACTTATAATATTTCAATATATTATATCTTAGTTTTAATCCTAGGTTATTCATGATCATTACCCAAATAATAGGATTGTAACATATAATTATACATATCCTTAGTACATCCCTAGACGTATCCTTAGAAACATCTCTAGGGATATCACTATAGTTTTTCATTTCCAAGTTTGAAAAGGATGAGTAAAATGTTTCTTCCATTACAAATATAACATCCTGATCTTAACATACAATGAATTTACCTTAATTTTTCATAATACATAACACATTAAAGATATAAACACCCAAAGACTGTATTCAATTTGTTCCTTTTGAAATTTGGAACATGAAATTATAGTCTAGTGAATGATCTTAAATGTTTCCCACAAAGATCTTCCTCATATTGTACTCATACCTAAAACCATTCTTTATAACATGGAGTAAAGAAAATGTAAGAATGGGTGAGATTAGATGATTAGTATGAGTAAACAAGGGTGATATATAAACATAAATATGAGAATAAGGGGTATGAAAACATGATCATAATAATAGAAAATCATTCCCTTCATATGAAAGGTAAACATGAACCGTAATGAAATAAAATAACAGAATCCATAAGATCATAAAATTTACATAAGGTATGAAATTGTGTCATACACATCAACTTGTAACTTTGTGAACATGTATAAATAGTAACATGTTCACTCATTATGGAAATGAAATTAGGACCTTGTATAAACATAATGATATGGAACTAGGTCCACTCATTAAATTATGGACATGAAAACCAATTCCCCGAATAGAATTTCAAACATGAAATCAGGTTCACACATAACATATATTCATTATGAGTTAACCATCCTCACCCAATTAATTAGATGGAGATATAGGTCCCAACCATATCATAATAAAATAATTCTAATATTTTCCATAAAAACATAAATAATTTATCATATAATAACCCAATGAATAAAATGGGTATCACAATCATCATTCAATGATAATATATCCCATGAAAAGTAATGAGATTCAGAAATATCCTTCCATAATAAACGTAAAACATTCATATAATTAATAAGAATTGAAATAATGAACCATATCCATAGAAAACATAAGTAACATCAATTAGTTTAATATTGTATGTAATTTTTTTTGATATATCCCTTGAAATCAATTATTGAAGAAAATGTCCTTTCTTCCTCAAATTGTTATTCTTTTCATAAAATAACAAATAATTTTAAGAGAAAAAACATATTGGAAAATAAAATTTAAATCATGTAAGGGAAGATACTTGGAAATAATGTGATATGAAAGAAAAAAAGCAATTCATGTTGTATAAGTTAAAACACATTATTCTCATACTTTTTTCAGAAAAGTCATAAAGTACTTCATTTAGAAAATGAAAGAAATATTCTTTTCAAAGCATGTAGTAAAAAGACAAAAATGGTTAAAATAACATGAACCATCCATAGTATAATATTAAAATATTTTTTAAAAAATTATTATAAATCATTGACATGGATGATAAATATACCCTAGTAAATACTTACGTACAAACAATCCTAGATAACAATGTGATTGCTATGTTATCTCTTACCTTATATCTAGGTTCCTTTGTAGATTTTAAAAACTATTGTATAATGGATTAAAAAATGTTATTAACTTTTTATATAACCATATTTACATTTGTGATATCATATATGATCATATTATCTCATGTTTTATAATATTTCATTATTACGCTTCTTTTGGGTGTTAACTGCTTCATTTTCTTATGCATGTTTTGTCGAATAAGTTATGATTCTTCTTCATAGGTTATATTTATATAATTTCCATAATTATATTAATAATATATATATCATATTTAAATATTATATACCTTTATATAATTTTTTCGTTAATGGAGATCATGGAGAATGAATCACATCGCATTGTGGAGATGGTAGGTCGTACATACGCACAAACGACAGTATCATTTCCGTAATTGTGTAATGTTATGAAATTGGATGGTATTTTTAACATATCCCATGTCATTTTATGATAATCACAGATATTTATTATTTAAATCATTACACCCTTCAATGTATGGTGGTGGAGAAAGCAGATTACACCATGGTGTGAAGATGGTAAGTCATACGTACGCACGCATAGTGATTTCATTTTTCATAGAACGGATAAATGGTGGAAAATGGTTGTTCTATAATAATAAAATAATATTTTTACATATTTTATATTTTAGTTATTACTTTATAATTTAAAAAACAAATGAATAGGATGTTGAAGAATAAATGGTCTTGAGAGAGTCTGTAATGGAGATAAACTTTTCTTCGATGAGCTCCTTATAGATATCCTCTTAAGGAACTAGAGTTTATCCTTTTAGAATATCAGAACCAATATAATGTTGCTAGGTTATTATAAGTGGTAAATGGGTATGGTTTGTCTGATCTTGAAGTCTTAATGTGATGTAATGAAATGAGGGAGGAGGTTCCCTTTTATAATTGAGGTGAGGGAAACCATCATAATTTCCCAAAATAATAATTTATAATAAACTAGAAACCCATAAAAAGCTAAAAATGTATCATTTTTATAATAATAGATTATATATTGTTGTAGTATCATAATCCAAAAAAATTTATACATGTTTTTCTATCAATTTAAACCTTATCCTTTTAATGAACACTTAGTTATTTAATTTAATTTTTAACATAGGTAATACATATTTCAATATTAAAAGGCTGTAATATTCACTTATTTAATTTAAATATTACCAAAATTAAAAATTTATAACATTTTAAAACATATAATAATTATTAAATATTTTCAAAAATGTTTTAATTTTTTAAAATAATTTAAAAATACATTATTTTGACAAGATATTAATAGTGTCAGTTTTGTTAATATTACGTTCATAGATTTTTTTAAAAAATATAGATAAGTTTTTAACCTAGAACAAAGTATTTCATAATATCCCTAGGGGGTCAAGGTAATAAATTATTGTTTTGGATATATGAATCATAAAATATTATATTTATTTTTATATTTTTAACAATAATAATTTTATATTTCAATTATTAAAATAATTTATAATTCCTTTTTGTATAATTATTTAATATAATAATTTTTGTGTAAAAATTTATAATAAAATACCAAGATGAATATAAATCCTCTTTATTTTATATGAATACTTATATCCAAATATATTTCCTATAAAATTCATCATTAAAAATATTATTTTTATTAAAACATGTGTGTGACAACTTTAACATCACTTTAAATAAAATATTATAAGTGTCATAATATTTTCCATATGGATTATAATGGTCAATAATTAGACTAGTGGATAATTATGGTCGAGATATACTCAAAAAAATAACATTTTATCAATTTTTTTTCTTCTAGTGGTTATTATCATTATATTTAAAATTATTTTACCGATTTCTCATCAATTAAATAATTTCTACATCATCAATGTATAATCCATTAAGGCAATAATATATTTACAAAAATTTACAAATAAATTTACATGATAAAGAAAAACATTTTGAGAATTCAAATGAGTATTTAAAATCTAATTTAAAATTTTCATAATCTTTTTTTAAAAATGATAATTTTATTAAATTTTGAGTAAGGAATATTTAACTTTTCGTAAAATAAAATATATTAATTTTTCTAATAAAATCTAATTGGCATCCAAAAGGTACCATTTCGACCCAAGGATTATTTTTATTGACAGTCACTCAAAACATTATGTAAGGACATGGTTTAGAGTAATTTTATAATATTATATTTTCCCTTAATTAAAAAAATTACCTTTTTACCATATTAATAAAAATTACTGAATAAACTATTCATAATGAAAGAAAATAAAATAAATCTATTTTAATAATTTGGACACACTTATTACAAATATTTAATCCCTTTATAAAAATTAAAAACCCAAAAGTTTTAGTAATTGATTTAAATTTCATTTCATTTTTAGGATGAAAAATGGGTTTTTAAAATTTAAAACATTGCAAAAGATTTAACTGTTTTTACATCAAAATTCATAGTAAAATGTATTATAATTAAAAATATTATAATAATATATTCAAATATAGTCTATTTATTCTTTAAAACTATTAAATAATATAATTTAACCATATAAATTATTTCTATGAAAATAGTTTTTTTCAATTAAAATTATAGTATATTTTTACTATTCATCCAAACAGGAAAATTATCAGAAAAATGTTAAAAATTCATCTAATGCATATTTTCATATTATTAGTATTAAAAAGAAGTTTATTTTTTAAAATATAATATATAAAAGTGTCATAAAATATATTTTAAATGGGTACATCATCAAAAGGGGATAAAACTTCATTTTCTTAAAATTACTTCTTTTATCTAAAAAATTGAAATTGTTCTTATATTATGTTGAGAAAACATATAATATGAATTTTAAACCATATATTGTATATATTGATTAAAAATTTCATTAATAAAATCTATCAATATTGACTTTATTATTTCATTAACACACTTAATTTTAGTCAAATAGTTTTTCAAAGAAATTCGTTTTATTTAAAAAGGGTTTAATTTTCATTTATAATTAATTTCTCACCAAATAGTTATTTATATATACCTGTGGAAAGTTAAATTTCATAATTATGCTGTTCATGCTCAAAATTATAATTACTAGGTTATAAGTTAGTATCAAATTATATATTTCTTCACCTAATATCGGAGTTATGGGAAATTAATTATATCAAAAGAACATGAAATGGTGTGTAACAGAAGTCCAGAATAGTATTGTGTATTCTGGGATATATTTCGGTGTTGTGTTTTTTGAAAACATAACATGTTTTATCGTACTACACAATACATGAAATAAATTAAAAAAAATCTATCTCATAAAAATCTTGGGGTATTACATATAAGGATATCCTAGATGGAATAATGATATTCTCAAATGAAAAGTTTGATGTAAGTTGTCAATTCAATTGTAATTAAGACACAAGTATGTATCTAGTTTAATATGACCACTAAAATATTTTTTTCTTCAAGAAATAATCACTTCTCTCATGTTCTAATATAATCATGTAAACATCAACTCTAGGATAACGGGTTCAAGGTATTTATATATAATTTATAATTACCCTTTTATTAATAACTATTTTTTTAAAATCCTTATTTGTGATGAAACATGTTTATTTTCCATTCATTATTTTATTTATTCTGGTCCTTACAATATTATAATGGTTTTACCTTCTCCAAAATATCAATAATGTAATTAATTTAATATTTTTTCAATATTTTTTTAATTTATTCATATAGGCTGGTATTGAAAAATAATTACATCACTTTGTGAAGATGGTAGTTTATACGTACAAATGAGTATTGTTTCCATTTTTTAGTATTTGTAATGAAAGAAAGATAAATAATAATTAACTATACCTAAATCATAATTACACTATAACAGTCATATACATTCTTTAAATTTGTGTATATAACACTCCAATAGAGATAGTGATGAAAAATGAAATGCATCCCTTCATCGAGGTGGCTCTCCAAACATATGTATGAGTGATGTTTTCATTTCCCATTAGATATAAATCGAGATGAAAAATGGGCATTCCATTAAAAGAATAACATTTTTTATATTGGTTACCCTAATATAATTATTCTTACTTCATTATTATAGGTTTGATGGAGTTATAATAACAAGTATACATTAAATTACTTGGTTATAAGTTTTAATTTTTTTTATTATCATCTATTATACCTCTTTCTAAGGGACCTTGTGTCAGAATTTTATTAAGACAAGAAAATTTTGGACATTTCAAGGAATTTTTATAATATATTTAGTTATATTTTGGTTGAGACATGTTTCTCAAGGATGAGTGAAGAAGAGATGTGAGGAGGTTCCCTTGAATAAGAGAGGGTAGTGACACACCTGTAATTATTATGAACATTAAAATAATATAAGGTCACTTTCCTAGTCATGTGGAACCAATTAGGATAAATTTAAAATATGTTATATAATAGAGCCAAAATAAATTCAACCAATAGGGTTTTTAAATGTTAAAATATTATCTTAACTCATATCCTTTTAGTGTAAAACCTTATTGAACATTTTAACCTTAATCAAAGTTTTAGATTTTTTACTTTTGATGTTATTCATTATATAAAACAATGAAATTTAACTATGTTAAAATATTAGAAATTTTTGTTTAGAAATATGTAATCCATATTAAAAAAATTTATTTCTTTAATTAGAATATGTTTAATTATAAATAATCAAATGAAGCGTGATGAAAAAAATTTGAAGGAAAATTAAATTTTCATGAATAAAATGAACTTACACTAATTATTTTATTAGTAATAATAATTAGTTGAATATTAGTTCATTTATATTAATATACACACTATATATTATTATAATTACAAAATATATATTATTATAACTTATTAGAATATAAATACGTGGTTCACTTAAACAATTATAAGAAATATCTATTTTACCTTCATTTTATTTTGTCATTATTTCTATTAAATTGATATCCAATGCCATAATTTTTACTAGTTAAATAAAATTATATTTCATAAAAATTAATGGTCATTGTTGATTATGCTATATAATTTATATGTTAATAAAATATCAAGAAAAATAGATACTCTAACATTAAATTATTTTATTCTTGATATTTCAAATAGTGTACACATTTTATATGGAATTTTTAAATACATTTGGATTAAGGGAATAATTTATTCAAATATTTAATAATTCAGTTTCTATTTTTCCTAACTTATAATAAAATTTCTTGATTATATATAATATAATATTTCAATAATCATTCCTTTATGTTTATATTTTTTTTCTAAATCTAGACAAGGAATAATTTGAAAAATATAAATATATATTCTAAAATATTAGTGTGTTATAGGAACCACCTTAGTAAGGAAGAAAAAATGACTTAAGGGAGTAGAGGGAAATTTTTTTATAGTTATCTTATCATAAAAACCAAGGATACGGTACCCCTATTGGTGTGACATACTATATTCATTGATTCCGCTTTGAGGCTTATTTATTTTAACACTAGTGACTCCAATGATTTTTTTCATCATATGTTGTACAAAGAATGAGAGTTTATATGGATATAATGGCTCATGTTATGTGAATCAGGATAACTATTAGGCAATAGGAGTTAAATGTTTTTAATTTTCAAGCTAGTTTCATCAATATTGATATTTTTTAATTTTTATGGGGCACTATTTGTTCAGAAATGAAAAAATTTGGTCTCTTATTTGGAATGGATTGGCTGGTAGAATTCAAGGTTCATATTGATTACAACACTCAGTAATTGAATTTTACATCTCTTGAAGGATTGATATATTTATTTAAGGTAGTGTGGGATATAAATACATGAATAATATAACATATTTGTATGGTGGTTGAAATCATATCATATTAGTTGGTAATGATCACCTAGGGGTCCATTAATGCAACCAATCAAAGAAATTTTCCTAACATTGTAGATCGACGCCATAAGGATTTTCAATATAATTAATCTAATAACTAACTAAAATGGATGTGTAATTTTCTATCAACCTCCACCAAAAAATGAATTTAATTTCAGTCACATCATATACAGTGGATCCAATAGAGTTCTGATAGTTGACGGTCTATCCAGAAAAGTTGAAAAGAATGTGTTTTATAATAACATGTATACCTTCTTAGTCAACTAAAATATAATTTTTTTATAATACAGATGAAATAATATAACTTTTAATTGATTATCATAATATAAATCATGTTATAATAAATAATAAATATCATATTTAATGAATTTATTCTCCTTTTGATCTATTGAAGGGAGATAGTGGTTCTCAAAAATTAACTTCCAATCAGAGTACACCAACATTAGGTCCTGATTGAAGATACCCCTAAAAGAGATTTTTTTGGATGTTACAACCACTTTGAATAATTGAAAACTCCCGGTAGTCTTAATAATTCACATGTATTCTTAATAGAATATGTGAATGAGATATTTTAGAGATAATTGGATTCATTCATAACAGTATTTGTTGATTTCATTTTAATAAATTATCACATGAAAGATGTATATAAAATTATTTTCTTAATTTTTTCATTATAAATTATGCTATCACTATATATATATATATATATTAAATTCATGATGTGGTACTTTTATATATAATATCATTTATAACTTGGGAATTCCATATAACAAATGCATATTTTTCTCTCCAGAGAAGATTGATGTCACTAACTCATAGTAACAACAGAAGAACAACATCAATATATATAGAATTTAAGTAGTACTAAGATATTATTAAAACTTTTACCATGATTTTTCACAACTCTATTCCCCATAAATATGTTTATGAGGAAGGTAATTCCTTTAAAATGTTGTTATGATTGTAAAATGTCTTTTAGGGAACATAAGGCCCAACATGATTCAGTACATATCTTAATCATTCAAGATGCAGATTAGGGAAGTATTGTAATTTATGATTCTTTTGGATATCGAATGAATTGTGTTATCATACAAGGATATCCCATCATGGTTGATGTATCATGAAAATCGAGGACACATGAGAAAAAATATCAAACCCATTATTTGAAATTCTCTTTAGTGGTCTATGACAATTTTTTATCACTACCGCTTTGGGGAATCATCCATGGTTCTCACAAATCAAAAATACCATGAAGAACATATTTCTCAATCTGGAACAAAATACTGATACATTTTTTCAAGATGTGATACCTTTATATTTTCAACATTAAATTTGTTTATAAACCTGATAATGAAAATTTTAAAGCAGATTCCATGAGTTACAAGACATATAATCAAGTGGTCAGAGATGATAAAGAACACTTATGATTGATAGTGGAAATTTTTTATAAGAACACAGAATATATTGAGTAGGATAAAGATAAATATTAAATTTAAGATAACCTTAGTCTAAACAATGTTGATTTAGTAAAACTGGATCTAGAAATAGATCTAAATTGTATTAAATTGAGGAAAAACATCAATAGTATGGAGGCCATTGATTTTTGAAATGGCGATGAAAATTTAGTGTTTCACATTAAATTCTGGAATATAGTTCCTCCATAATTCCATGAGGAAAATATTTTTTATCATCTTTCAAACATGGTAATATAACTAAGTACCAAGAATGTGTATATGTAAATGAATGACCATTTTTTGATGTTAGGTATGAAAAGGAATGTTGCAAAATATGTTGTATGATATCTCACTAATAAAAAAGTCAAGGAAATACATCAAAGATATGTCAGCATGTTGTAGTCATTTCTTTTGCCTATATAGAAATGGCAGCACATTACTATAAAATTTTTCATATGTATTCCATGGTAACTTCTTAATCACGACTCATGTAACACCCCAAGCTTCGACAGTATGTTTCCTTTTGAATAATGCCATAGCTTTCATTATACGCAACGTCGAGATTCTAACACACCACAACCAATAAATGTAGCAGTTATGAATATTAATACCCACTTTTTGAACTTTTATAAATTTTACCTTTCCAAATGGACTTCATTTTTGGATTCAAAATATTGAAATTAGCCTATGGTGATTTTTTTGTATTTTTCTGAAAACATTAAATTTTTGATGAATAGTGAAAAACGCTGAGTTATAGTTTAAAACCAAATTTTTATTTAAATAATTATTTATTTTATTAAAATTTATTTTAGGTAAAAATAGATAACTAACACCTATATAATTTCAATGTAATTCATTGGAGTCAATTTATAATAATTTTAGAAATATAAAAAGTTTATTTAACTTTTCACTGTCTTTTACCCACCTCCTAGGAGAAGTTGCAAATTCACATAAAACATAATGATATCGCTTCTGTGAGTTGAATTTCAAAAATCCAAGAGGTTCGGTTGATATCAATATGTAAAATGTGGTTCAATAATATAGAAATAAGTTTTGGGGAATAGTAACATTTTACTTTTATTTACCACGGTTAACAGTAAATAGGGTAATTAAGGGTAAAATTGAGATTATTATTAGCCTAAAACATGTCCTAATTATATAGGATAAGTTTAATTTGACCAAGAAAAACCTTACGAATAAAATATGATCCTTTAGGTCCACTTGGAATAGATTATGACACTTATTATTATTTTATTTAAAGAAGAGTTAAAATTGTTGAAATCAATGTTTAATAACTAAAACATTTTTAATATAGGGTTAGACATAAGATAAATTCAACTATAAATATTAATTAGAAAAATATAAAGATTTACTACATAATGGTATTTTATTTATTATTTTAGAAATTAAATTATTTAATTTATCTATGACCCAATGATGATGCAGTAATTATCTAATTAATGAAATATTAAAATAATTGATAATATAAATATCTAAATAAATATAATTTGAGACTTTTTATGAATTCCACTAATTTTATAGGTTAATTTTACATGTTACGGTTGGTTAGATGAATTTTTTTCGAAGTAATAATTCTGTTATGAATTTAGAAAAAACAAAATACCAAATAGTTTCAAAATTGACATAAAAGAGGTTTTAAAACAAATATTATATTATTTGTTGATATTATATTCCAAAAAATCGAAGGCTAGGATAAAGGACTTATATAATGATATTTGGATCAAAAATGAACCACTTTCGGTTTACTTGAATGTTTATATTATTTTTTTAACAATATAATATAAAAATACAAAGAGACATGGTAAATGTCAAACTATTTAACTAAGAGTTAAATCTAAACGATAATGTTAATATAGTGACCAAAACCTGTATAAAACACATTGTTTGAGTGGTTTTCGACCCATCCCCACCTTATCCTTTAAATAATTCATTTTTAGCCATTAGAAACCGAAAATTATTTTATTATAAAATAATATTTCAATCTTTTCCTAAGGTTCCCCTCATCCCTCTTATAAAAGGGAACTTCCCCTTCTATCAAATTCACATCTCCAAAGCCATTTGGCTCGGCCAAACCCTGACCAAATACCCCCTAAACAGTACTCCCTTCAACATAGAGGACTTAAATTAGTCATAAATCCAACATATGGAGCCCTTTTGATCAAATCAAATGGAAGAACCCGAAGAAGAGGTAAATATTTCATCACCTCTTTCAAGTTCCTTTCTTCTTCCACTTCCTCTTTCTTTGATGTTTTGATTCTAAAATAATAACTACAGTATCTTCTATATACTATGATGTTATTATGGATATGGTACAACCATATTAATTATTCTATCCATCCTTTGAATGACATGTCACCATAGGTGTGTACGTACGGATTACCGTCTCCACGTCGTCGTGTAATTGTTATTCAATACATTATTATTTGGATGGGTATAATAATGATGTGTAATTGATGTAAATAATTAATATAACATGATAATGACTATTTATATATGATATACCATCCAATTATATATTATTTTAATATCAAAAGAATGATATTGTCACTTGTGTGTACGTACAGATTACCGTCTCCACGAACGCGATGAGAATCATTCCCCATCGTATCCATTCAAGACTAATTTTCATTAGATGATTAAAAATAATGTTTACAAACTAGATATAATTATGGATATGAAAAAAATACATCCCATACATAACAAATATGACTCACATAACAAAGAATATAAATGAAAACAAATCTGTTAACAACTGAAACAACGATAATACTAAGATATGTTTAACAAAGAAATCATATATGATATCATATTAATGTATATGATTCTTGTATTATTTAATAAAAATTATTTCACCATTATACAAGATGTTATCTTACCATAAACCATGGAAAAGTATAAGCTAAGGGTTAATTTCACAATCTCTTTATTATCCAAGGTTGTTTATACGTAATTATCTACTGGAACCTCTTTATCATCCACATCCATGTTTTTTAAAAATGTATTCCAAAACATTTTTTCTATTAACTAGACTATGGGTTAAATTCATTTATACCCTTTTTTGACATTCTATAAATTTTTTTGAAGGAAATATTTCCGTCATTTTCCAAATAAGGTACCTTATGACATTTTCGACAAAATTAAGGTAAGAATGTTTTTTAACTTATATGGAGGGTGCGGCTATATTATGCCGTTATAACATCATCAAAGCTTCCCTTACAAGATTATAAAAATATTTCCAAAATAAAAGTTTTTTTATAATTATTTGAATTTTAAAGTAATTAAAAATAGAAATAGATATTTCTCTAAAAAAAAGGTTTTGATTTCATCTTTTTCAACATCCTTTGATGGATTTTAAGATTATTTGAAGTTGATTTATTATGATAAAAAAATTCCATATTGTATTTAAGGTTTTGTTATATGTTTAACTGTGGATGTGTCATTTTTACACCCTTCATGGTTTATGGATAAAGTATTGACATTTAGTCTGCTAGTTTTAATACCAATGTTTATGTTATGTTTAAACCTTTTCATATGAGGAATGCATTAAACAGATTATGTGACGGGTAGAGCCCACTATAGCTCCAATATTCATCGGTAGGTCTTATGAGACAAACTTCTGTCTTGGAAAAGGTCCTTGAAGAAATCTTATTTGTAGGCTTGGCACATTCCCTTGACTATGTGGTTATGAGAGTCTGGCATTATGCATTCCATCATTTTGAACGTGGCTATTGATATTTCATTTGATTATTTGACTAGTAGAATATCCATGTGAGTAAGTAAATCGAATTATTTTGATTTTTATTTTCCATATTATGATGAAGTTAATGTTGAACAGGCTTTTGTTTTAGTTTTATACATTGCCTTAAATGTTAATGCTTATTTATGAATGTTTCTTCTATATTGTTATCCTTACTAAGCATCTGAGCTCACCCCTTTCTAGGTTTTATGTTTCCTAGGATGCGAATAAGTATATAATTACTAACCTGAAGGGATAGTCTTTGGGATATCATTGTTTTCTATGGAAACAATGTTGTTGTAGTTTTTCATTTTATGATAAAATGTAAACCTTATGAATATATCTACTGCTTCCAAGGATACTAAACTAACCGGTCATTTGAGACTTGATATTTTGTGATCATTACAATTTTATGTAATAATGCATCAAATCTGGGTTTCTGGGTTCGAGGCCTTACAATCGGTATCATAGGATGTTTAGTACAAACCTTGGAAACTAGATTTAGGTAAACTCTGATTAGAGAACATATAACTAAGATGGAATTTGAGGATTAGTATAGAAGAACTTCCTAGAATTTTTGTATTGTATAGATTTTGTGATTTTTCCAAGAAATACATCTCAGTATAGATACAAGAAGGTATAGGTGGCTCTGGAATAGACGTACCTAGGGGTAAAACCCAAAAACACCGCTTTGAGCTAGACTCGAATGTGAACGGGTGAATGAAAACTAGTGTTGCTGCACTCTTGGTTATGACACTCCTCGGGGATATGCTTAGGATAATACTCAATTTATTTAAAAACTATTATGAAGGGTTTATGATTATATAATTCCTCAAAGAAAACATTTTTATGATTATGGATTTTATCCATAAATTGTTCAATTTTTGTTATGTGTTTTACAAGTTTGTAATTATGTATTTCGATTCATAAACTAATATAGTTTATGCCATTGTTTAGAAATGGAACCTAGTGGAAGAAATGGAAACCGTATCAATGCACACACTCAATGTAGGGATTTCCCTCTAACTCAAGAAAATTATAGTGGAGTTGATGATATAACTGGTGATGATCAACTTCTCACTGTGTTGGGACAACTCACTCAGGTTATGAATAATAACCTAACCCATATGGAGCACCCTGATCCGCAACATGGAGGATCAATGTTAGATTAAATCATGAGGCCATAACCACCAAATTTCAATGGGGGTACAAATACATTAGTATCCGAGAAATGGATAAATTATTCAGAGAAAATATTCCACGCCTTGGGGAGCAGCGAAAGGGAAAAAGTTGTCATGGAAGTTTACCGCCTCACTAGAGATGCTGATCAATGGAGGTAATTGATTCAAAACAAAAAGGAAGATGATTAAGTATCAAATATTTAATGGAGGGAGTTTAATGAAATTTTCGTAGTGAAATACTTACCTCATGAGCATCGAGAAGATATGGAAAGGCAATTTCTGAGTCTGAGGCAAAAGGGGGATGATAATTTAGAAAAGTATGAAGATAACTTTACAAGGTTAACGAGGCATGATACAGACTATATACATAACCCAAGAAGTAATATTGATCATTTATTTGGTAGGATAAAACCATTTCTCCATCGATAATTAGTCTCACAATCCTTCTCATCGTACGAATATATTATCTCATGTGCTATCAAGACAGAAAAATAATTCTCTAAGTCTTAAGACTTTAATGCAAAGAAAGGGAAGAAGAGATCTTTTGAACACTCTGGAAATGGAAATAAGGGGTTGAAGGGAAAAGCAGAATATATATCTTGTAGAAAATGTGGAAAGAAACACCCTAGTAGTTTCATGAAGGGAATGGGAGTCTGTTACAAGTTTGGTGAAAAAGGCCACCAAGCTCGTGATTTCACGGGGAATAAAGATGTTGTCGATGTTGAATTCTACAATTGATGATTAAGGGGGAATTATTAAAATGAATTTCCAATGAGACAGGAGAACTTACCTTAGAAAAGTCCAAGGGATCAAGGCCATGATAATGCTATCACTACTGCAGAGGTTGAAGCTCAGAAAGCAGTAGTGGAAGGTAATTTAATGGTTTCTTTAAGTTTATCCAATGCTTTATTTGATTCTGGATCATTGCATTGTTTAATATCTTCCCAGTTTTCTAAGAAAATTAGATATTTCCTATTTTATTTAACAAGGGAGTTGTCTGTAAAAACTCCCAAGGGAAGTATCATCTCAACAATGTTTTGTGAATCAATTCCCATTACAGCATATAAATGTTATTTATCTACTGATCTCATTGTCATACCCATGATTGATTTTGATATAATCCTCGGTATGGATTGGATTTCGGACCATGATGTAAAGATTTATTGAAAGAAGAAGGAGGTTACAATTTTTGATGATAATGATAAAGAACATCGTATATTTAGAGTAGAAACGTCGCCACATAATTCTTATCTAGATCCACCCCCAGTAGCTCAACTAAATTCAATTAATGGGGAGTAAGTGAATGAAATAACTGTGGGTGAGGGAATCAATGTTGAAATAGAGGATGTACCTATTGTGCAAGAATATGTTTATGTGTTTCCATAATATTTACCTAGACATCCACCAGATTGAGAAATTGAGTTTTCCATTGATTTAATTCCTGGTTCAAGGCCCATATCGAAGACCCCTTATAGAATGGACACTAGGGAATTAGTGGAACTAACGAAAAAATAGACGAATTGAGTAATAAAGGATTTATTTTCCCTAGTGTTTCTCTATGGGGAGCCTCTGTCCTTTTTGTTAAGAAGAAATATGGATCTATGAGGTAGTGCATTTACTACAGGGAGATCAATGCTATTAAAATAAAGAACAAGTATCCCCTACCTTGAATTGATGATTTATTTGACCAACATTATGGAGCTCAATAGTTTTCAAAGATTGAATTATGATCTGGATATCATCAGTTGTGTGTGACGAATGAAGACATTTCGAAAACAACATTTCGAACAAGGTACAGGCATTATGAGTGTACATTAATGCCTTTTGGATTGACTAATGCACCCTCTATCTTCATGTATCAAATGAAAAGAGTTTTCAAGGAATATATTGGGGAATTTTTAGTGGTATTAATTGATGATATCTTGGTACACTCCAAAAGCTATGAAGATCATGAAAATCACTTATGCATTATCCTTAAGACTGTTAGAAGACATAAATTATATGGAAAGTTTAATAGGTGTGAATTATGGATTCCGGAGATTTATTTTCTTGGACATATTGTCTCTAAGGATGGAATCTATGTTGATCCTTCTATGACCAATGCAATCCATGAATTTCCAGCACCAACACGTATAACTGAGGTATGCAGTTTTATTAGTTTAGCAGGTTATTATCGACGTTTCATCCAGAATTTTTTCCCGTTGGCTAACCCATTAACAAAGATCACTCGAAAAGGGGTTAAATTTGTTTGGAAAAAAGAGAGTGAAGAATGTTTTGAAAAACTGAAGAGAGGATTTTTCAGTGCTCTAATATTGTCTATACCATCAGGAAATTATGTGTTTGTTATTTACAGTGATACTTCAAAGAAAGGACTTTGTAGTGTCCTTACGCAGAATGATAGGGTTATTGACGATGCATCACGATAGCTAAAAATTCATGAGAAATACTATCCTACTCAAGATCTTGAGTTAGAAGCTGTAATTTTTTCTTTGAATATTTGGAGACACTATATCTATGGTGAAAAATGTGAGATATATACCAATCACAAGAGTTTGAAGTATATTTTCTCATAGAAAGAACTCAACATGAGGCAAAGGAGATGGCTTGAACAACTCAAGGATTTTGATTTCACTATACACTACCACCCGAGGAAGGAAAATAAGGTGGCAGATGCTTTGAGTAGAAAAGATCATGGAGTTTTGAAAAATATGAGAGTTGAAAAGGATCCTATATACATGGATCTTGTAAAGTTGGATATGGGAATCACCACGGAAGGTGAAACATCAACACTTTTTCAAATGGTTTCCAAATCATCATTACTAGAAAAGATAATGATTTCTCAGACTGATGATGAAGAGTTTCAAAAAAAGAATAAATATGTGAATGATGGGAGATTGAGTGACTTTGTGTATGAAGATGGAATTTTGAAATTTGGGAAGAGACTTTGTGTTCTTGATATACCTGATCTAAAAAGGGAATTATTGGATGATGCTCATAGTTCAAATTTCTCTATATACTGTGGTAGCACCAAAATGTATAGAGATTTGATGGAACATTTTTGGTGGGACAACATGAAGAGGGAGATTGCTGATTTTGTTTCAAGATGTATGATCTTTCAACAAGTGAAGGTTGTAAGGCAACAGCCTGGTGGAGTCATGCAACCTCTTCCCATACCTGAGTGAAAATGGGATAATATTACGATGGACTTTGTCATGGGACTACCAAAGACTCCTAGAAGGAACATTGCAATATGGGTCATTGTTGATCGTCTTACCAAGTCATCACATTTTCTTGTTATAAGAGAAGATTTACCACTTGAATGTCTAGAAAGACAAAATATTAATTAAGAGTTAGACTTTATGGAGTACCACTATCGATTGTTTCTGTAATGACCCGAATCCATAGCCCCTCCACTGGTTCCTCGTACCCTGTTCTCCACATGACCTCAAGCGCATTTCCCCAAATGACAGAGGCTGCTGACTAGCAGCGAGGGCCTTGGTAAGTTATTGGGGAAACTATGCCCTCATTTGGTAAGGTATACAAGGTAAAGAAAACAACAGTCAGTAGTGGAAGCGGTAACAACATGCATAACAACTGAAACCAAATAGCGGAAGCAAAGAATATATAGTAATGATGATAATGATGCGGCATGTACAAGTATCAAAGGAATGCAACAAACACAACAATGTGTTGAAATAAAACTGAACGCTAAGTACTAAAGCAACAGCAACTCCAGCAGCATCACAAGCCTAATCTTGGTCCCTTGCTCTCCAGCTCTAAGCAATCAAATACCGAAAGTCGAAGGTTGCTTGCCATTATCTATACCTGCAACAAAAAAGTCTTCTTGGGCCCAAAAGCATGGCCCAAACAGGGTGTGAGATACAATCCCAGTAGGCAATCACCCAGAGATATGTGCCTAACAGTCAATGAAAACAAGGCAAGTAAGAGTGTAGGAAGCAGTAAACAAAAAATCACACAACAGCTACAATCCACAGTTCAAACACATATAAGTGCACAAGGATACAACCAGCAACAAGAAGAAAACAGGTAACCCTCTGGGTAGCTCTCACAACCTAACCCCTATGGTTCAACCTACAAGTACTAGCAACCCTCAAGGAGGCACACATAGTCTCAACCCTCTGGTTCAGCTAGAAGTAGACATTATGAGGAAGAAATCACCGTCAATTCCCCCCATAGTCTCATATCATGCTATAGGATCTTCTAGGGAAGCACTCAATGTCTCATTCCCCATGTGGACTGCGTCGAGGAACTATAAAATCTCTAAGGAAGCACTCATCGTCAATTCCCACTGTGGTCTCACATCGTCTTAAAAGACACTCTGGAGAATCCCACACATCTATTCTTCCTATGGTCTAATACACTAGGTTCTCACAATAATGTGTGTAAATAAACATTCATAACATGCGTGTGTCATCCATGTAAACCTCACGAACTACTTTTCTATAAGTACAAGGCTCAACAGCATAACATAGCAACAGTTCCACTATCCTACAACTAGGCATGGCAACCATTAAAAAAAACGGAAAATCAAGCGTGGAATACATCCAGAGTATAGTAAAAACTACAATATTTATAGGAAAAAACATCTACACAAGAAATCAAGAAATGCAGGCAAAAGACTGGGAAAAACAGGAAACACCCAATACTCTTTTCAAGGGTATTGGTGGAATTTTTACAAAATACTCAATGACTTTCTACAGAAAGGCACAAACCACCCACCTGGATGATAGGAGATAAATATACTTGAGCCACGCAGATTGATTCTCCTTAGAATGATGAAGATATATGAAAAGTCACAAAAAATTCGACCTTAGATAACTTGAGAAGGAGGAAGAATTTGAAAACAAGGATCAAGAAGAAGGAACAACACACCACTGCACTCTCAACGCAATCGACTGAGCTCGAATCAGAGAACGGATAGAGGATTGGGGATCTAGAGAAGAAACGCGGCTGTACGGGCCGCTCTTGGACGAAGAACCTGGAGAAGGGGTGTGTTCTGTCTGTCAAGCGTGACCCCGATGCGTTTAATGAAAAAAAAAGATAGTACACGACATGTAATTTTAGATTACACGACGTGTACTAGGTCTTTTCCATACTCCTCCAAAATATGCCTCCACGCCACCCCTACACACCATGTGTGTGGCCCGGACACGGCTAGTACACGAATTCGATCAGGAAAAGAGTACATGATGTGTACTCAGAAAGTACACGACGTGTACTTCAAAAAACTCCAAGAACATTATTTTTCCCAAAAAATCCAGAAAATGGGAAAACATACCTGAAACAAAGATCCGGGTTCTTAAAAACATCCCCCCTTAATGAAATTCATCCCCGAATTTCCCTAGAGAGGCGTAGAAGAAGAAACACCGAATAGCTCCGGCCACTGCGATCGTACATCGGCCTCCCTCTCTCAGGTCTCATCCTGTACTCGCACGTGCTGCCATAGCACCCGTACTAGAGGAACAGACTGCCCATAGAGAACCTTCATACTGCGATCGACAATCCAGATAGGATTCTCCTCTAACGACACATCCGCTTCAAGCTCAACTTCCTCAGTTTGAAATACATGAGAAAAGTCTGAAAAGTAACGTCGGATCTGAGCGACCTAGAAGACGTCATGCTTGGCCCAATACCTATAAGGTAACTTCAATCGATAAGCAACCAGCCCCACTCTACCCAACACCTCAAATGACCCGAAGTACCGCGGAGAAAGCTTTCCCTGTCTCCAAATCCTCTGGTGTCCCAACCTCGGTGCGACACAGAGGAAAACCTGATCTCCGACCTCAAACTCCAGGGGTCGTCTTCATTGATCAGCATAAGACTTCTTCCGAGACTATGTTGTAGCCATCCACTTCCGAATCATCTCTATCTGCTCTGAGGTCTCCTGAACAAGACGAGGTCCCAACAAAGCTGCCTCTCCTGCCTCCATCCATCATAAGGGTAATCGACATGGCCTACCCTACAAAGACTTGTATGGTGCCATCTGAATGGTCGCTTGGAAACTATTGTTGTAGGTGAACTCCAAAAGAGGGATATTCTTCTCCCAAGAACCTCCAAAGTCTAGGATGAAAGCTCAGAGAATATCCTCAAGCACCTGGATCGTGCGATCGGACTGGCCATCAGTCTGGGGATGGTATGATGTACCCAAAAGTACCTGTGTACCCAAGGCCTTCTGAAGTCCCTTCCAGAACTGAGAGGTAAAGCATGCATCCCTGTCTGAAACAAAAGAGTGTGGAACTCCCTATAGATGAACGATCTCTCTGATGTAAATTCGTCCCATATCATCGACACTGAAGGTCTCCTTGATTGGAAAGAAGTGAGAAACCTTCGTGAGCTTGTCGACGACAACCCAAAAAACATCGTTCCCTCTAGGCGACCTCGGCAATCCGGTGAGGAAGTCCATCACGACATCATTCCATTTCCACTCAGGAATGGGTAACTATTGTAAAATTCCTTCTAGTCATTAATGCTCTGCCTTCACGTGATGAGAAGTAGAGCATCACATGAAGAAACCATCAACATCCCTCTTCATACCTGTCCACCGGTACTGGCGATGAAGATCTCGATACATCTTGGTGATTCTAGGATGAACTTCCCAAACTGAGGAATGAATATCCCACATAATCTCCTCACGTATGTTTTCTGGATCCCATATGCATCCCTCAAAACACAAGATCTCATCCTCTCCCAATTTCCATCCAGGCAGAGGGTCCTCTCATGAAACACTCTCCCGCAGGACTGAGCCTTATGAGTCTGATAGTTGCCTCATCTGTACTCGATCAAGAAGTGTAGAGTTAACAGCTAAAAAAATAAGAATGTTTGTCCCTGTCTTTCATGAACCTCCAGATGCATCACAGAGAACAGGGCCATAAGCTTCCACTCACTACTGGCCTCCTGAACTGCCTGAATCTGAGTTCTCCTGGTCAATGCATCTGCCACTACGTTTCCCTTTCCCGGCGTATAGGAAATATCGAAATCAAAAGACTGAAGATACTAGACCCACCTGCGCTGTCTCAGATTCAGATCACACTGAGTGATGATATACTTGAGACTCTTGTGGTAGGTAAATACCACAAAGTGCTCTCCCATAAGAGTGTGTCTCCAACAGCCTAAGGCATGAACAGAAGCTTCCAACTCCAGATCGTGTGTAGGGTAGTTCCTCTCATGTGGCCTCAACTGCTGAGACACATACACAACGACTCCATCACCCTACATAAGCACAGCTCCCAGCCCGATACCTGAATCATCACAGTAAACAGTGTAGCTCTTTCCTGGCTCTGGCAAGAATAGTATCGGTCCTGACGTCAACCTCCCTTTCAGCTCCTGAAAGGCTGACTCTCAAGAATCTGACCATAAGAACTTCGCCCCCTTCTTTGTCAGACCTGTCAAGGCTGTTTCTAGAGGAGAAAAGTCTTTAATGAAGCATCTATAGTATCCATCCATCCCTAGTAAGCTCCATACCTCAAAGACATTCTTCGGCTGATCCCAGGAAACTATAGCTCTCACTTTCTCTAGGTCCACTGATGCTCCTACCTCTGAGATGACGTGTCCAAAGAAGTGAATCTGATCCATCCAAAAGTAGAACTTCTAGAGTTTAGCATAAAGATGATGCTCTCTTAGTGTACTCAGAATAATCTCAAGATGAGTGGAATGGTAATGTTGAGTGTGAGAGTACACCAAGATATCCTCCATGAAGACCACGATGAATGGAGTCCAAGTAAGGATGAAACACTCGGTTCATCAGTTCCCTGAAAGCTTCAGGTGCGTTCGTGAGACCGAACGACATGACTGTATACTCGTATAGACCATACCTACTCTTGAAGGCTGTCAATAGTATATCTAATGGTCTAACGCGCAACTAATGATAACCGGACCTCAAGTCGATCTTCCAGAACACCCAGGCTCCTCGAAGCTGATCAAAGAGGTCATCGATACTCGGAAAGGGTTATTGATTCTTGAACATAAACTGGTTCAGCTTCTGATAATCCACAAAAAGCCAAAGGGTACCGTCTTCCTTCTTCGCAAACATGACAGGAGAACCCCAAGGAGAAGTACTGGGTTGGATGAAACCCTTTCCATGAAACTCCTACAACTTCTTCTTGAGCTCCTGGAACTCAGGTGTGGCCATCCTATAGGGATGAATGGACACCGGTGACACTCCTGGCACGATCTCAATAGAGAAGTCTACCTCACACTCCAGAGGAAAAACTGAAAAGTCCTCTGGAAAGACATCCCTGAAGCGATCCACCACTAGAGGAAAGTCCAACTGTGGAGTCCCCTAACTATCTAGATGAAGACTAGAAATCTGGGCTATCACCCCTCATAGCCCAAGATGCTCGAGTCCCGCTCTAATCGACTGAACGTCCCACTCGCCTCTATGAAGAATGAATTCACCCTCTGGTGGGATGAAACTGACCCAATGGTGGTAACAGTCGATGAATTCCTAGAAGGGAACTAGCCAGTACATTCCAAGAATGACATAATAACCTGTCATCTCAAGGACATAGAGATCCCATGAGAAACGATACCTTGAAACCTCGATAGGGCACTCCCTACACTGGCATGCACTAGATGTTCTCATCCCCAAAGGTGTGTCTAGTGTCAACGAGTCGGTAGAAGAAATGACACAGAGCCCAAGACACTCCACAACAACAATAGAGATAATGCTATGCGTAGAACCAGTATCGAAAAGTGTTTAAGATAAAACAAAGGCTACTAAAATCATACCTCGAACTGTAAAGGGTCGGGATCCTGCTCCTGATTGGTTTGATCCATGGAGAAAGACTGGCCTGCACCACAGCCATGCGCTCCTGGATGACCACTCTGAGCTGAACCTCCCTACTGCTGCTGAGAGACTGGTGGCTGACCACCACGGCCTCAACCTCCCCCTCATCCCGAACAGCCAGAAGAACTCCAGTTCCCCGACTGGTGATAAACTGGTGGTGCTTCTTCTGAATGAGGAGTCATGGAAGAACACCAATCACCAGCTAGTAGTGAGAAAACCTGACAGAAACGCTGAAGGTGACCCATCTTGCCGCAAGATCGGCACACCACGGGGTCACTCTGGCACTGCGACCTTGTGTTCCCTGACCGACCACACTGGTAGCATATCACCTGGCTGCCTGACGATGCATCTCGCTTCCTTGGATCACTGTGCGTAGACTCTTTATGATGCTACTTGCTGTCATCTGAAGAAAAACTTTCTCTGGAAGCAGAACCGCCCTGGCCCGTAGCTCCAGAGTCTCTCAGATTGTGCTCCGAAATCATTGCTTGGTTGATGATGGAAGTGATTGAAGTCAACTAGAAGATCTTCAACTATGAGCGGATCTACCACCTGAGACCATCCTCAAACTTCCTTGCTAAGAACACCCACTTCTATCTCGGAGGGGTGTGAAATGTTGCAGCTCGGTGAAACGAGAGGAGTACTCTATAACCGAAAGAGTACCCTAATATAGGCTCATGAACTCCCGGGATCGATCATCCCTTAGGGTCTCCAGGTAGAAGTAGTCATATAACACGCGCTGGAACTCCTCGCAAGCCATAACCTGCTAGTGACCCACCTGTGAGATCACGTCCCATCACTTCTTGGTGGAGTCTCGGAGCATGTAGGTAGCGAGCTTGACTCGCCTCATTGGATTTTTCTCCAGATTCTTGAAGATAGTCAGCATGGCTTCCATCCATGACTCTGCAGCCTGAGGTCCTCCTTCCCCCGAGAACATGGGAGGATACTACTTCTGAAAAACCCACGTCAAGTCTGCCATAGTTGAGGCAGGAGGTGGTGCTCCCTGAAAGGTCTGCATAATCCCCATAAAAACATTCCTAAGCTGTGCATCAGTGCCTGAAACTGATATGATAGCCGGTGCCAAGGCTGGCCCGACTGGAGGATCGGCAGGAAGTCCCTGATCAGCCATATCTGGCATCTGATCACTGCCTGATGGAGACGTACAACCGGAGGACATCTCGGAGGCATAGATCTGAAAGATCAAAAGTACACCTTAGATCATAAAAACAAGGACATAGAACACAATGTTACAAAATGGTAACAACGCAAGAAAAACACACAAGTTTACAAAACACGACTACATGGCATGTAAAAAAACTATATGGCCTGTCTTCTTAAGCCACTGACATGGGCGTGTACTCCTTCCCTACAAGTCGTGTAACACCTAAAACTACACGGCGTGTTGACCCAACACACGACATGTACTTGAAAACAATTCCCCTGCTCGAGTCTCTTTAAATGGCTAACCCACATTGTCTGACTTAACATGAGACTACACGGTGTGATCTAAACAAACACGACATGTACTAGACAAGGATTCGGCGGACCATGTTGTTAAACACATAGACATCTACATGAATGAACCTTACACGACATGTTCCAAAAAAATGGCATGTATATGTGAAGGTGACACCGTCCCGTGTTGTTCGTGACACGGCCGGGTACCTGAACAAGACTACATGGCGTGTTCTGAAAACAACAAGGCATGTCGAAGAGAAGGTAATGTCGAACCTTGTTGTTAGTGACATGGTCGGGTACCTAGACAGAACTACACTGCGTGTTCCTATACAACACGGTGTGTTATACTCGAGCTTCCCTGAACCGTGTTGTTAGTGACACGACCGGGTACACGGCTCCGAACTACACGGCGTGTACATACCGTACACAGTGTGTTCCTGAAGTTATTCTCCCGACAACGTGATTCTGCTCACACGATCAGTGAGACGTCCTGAAAACTACACGGCGTGTATCCAAAAAGTACAGGTTGTGTGTTCTGGGTTTTTCTGGGCAGTAGCTCAGAAACCGCAAAAAATCCCAGAAACACTGAAAACAAGGAAAAGAGGGGCCCAATTCCAATCCGAGAGGGCCCATAATCCCCGCGAATCAAATCTTGGCATCTCCTACAGTCATAGACAAGAGAAAACAAAATGATGATCCACCAATTTATGATTCTAGAGGGCCCATAACACATCAAGGATCAAAATTTGTCTTTCATTTAAGCAATGTATGAAACAACCAATCCTCTAACAAGGAAGCATAGATTCTAGAAAACATTAATCATAATAGAATGTATAATCTACACAAGTCTATCACAACAGCATACAATCGCTAATACACCCTAGATGGCATGGAAAGAATTCCTGGCATGTGATTTCTACAAGTTCCTATATGATGCATGAGATCTCATACCCTCATCTCATCGGGTTGTGATAGAAATAGAACCAAAATCATCATGAAAATAAAAACACAAAGCATGTGAATCACCCTAGGTGAAACCATATAATCCGTAAAATCTAAAAACTAGAAAACTAAAATTAACGAGGTAGTATGGATTTTCCATGTACATGGGTTAGCTACTCCCAAGCACAGCTTAATACCAAGTACCAAATATGTCCTATCCCTGGCTAAAGTCTCCAAACAGTAAGGCAAGAGAAAAGAATCCCTTTGATACTAATTTGTAATGACCCAAATACGGAGCCCCTCCATTGGTCCCCCATACCCGGTTCACCACATGATGTCAAGTGCATTTTCCCAAATGCCAGAGGCTTCCGACTAGCAGTGAGGGACTTGGAAAGTTATTTGGGAAACTATGCCCTCATTTGGTAAGGTATAAAAGGTAAAGAAAAAAAGGTCAGTAGCAGAAGCAGTAACCACATGCATACCAACTAAAACCAAACAACAGAAGAAATGAATATATAGTAATGATGTTAATGATGCAGCAGGTATAAGTATCAAAGGAAAGAAGCAAACAGAACAATGTGCAGAAATACAGCTGAACGCTAAGTACTAAAGGAACAACAACTCCAGCAGCATCACAAGCCTAAGCTTGGTCCCTTGCTCTCCATCTCTAAGCAATCAAGTACCAGAAGTCGAAGGGCGCTTGCCCTTATCTATACCTGCAACAACAAAGTCTTCTTGGGCCTAAATGCATGGCTCAAACAGGGTGTGAGATACAATCCCAGTAGGAAATCACCCAAGGATCTGTGCCTAACAGTCAATGAATACAAGGCAAGTAAGAGTGCAGGAAGCGGTAAACAGAAAATCACACAACAACTACAATCAACAGTTCTAACACATATAATTGCATGACTAAACAACCAGGAATAAGAAGAAAATAGGTAACCCTATGGGTAACTCTCACATCCTAACCCCTATGGTTTAACCTACAAGTACTAGCAACCCTCAAGGAGGCACACATAGTCTCACCCCTCTGGTTCAGCTAAAAGTATACTTTCTGAGGAAGTAATCACTGTAAATTCCCCCTATATTCTCGTATCGTGCTAGAGGATCTATGGGAAAGCACTCAACGTATCATTCCTCATGTGGCCCGCGTCTAGGAACTACCAACTCTCTGAGGAAGCACTCATCGTCAATTCCCCCTGTGGTCTCGCATCATATTAAAAGACACTCCGAAGAAGCCCTTATGTCCATTCTCCCTATGGTCTACTACACTAGGTTCTCACAGTCCTGTGTGGAAATAAACATGCATCGAGTGCGTGTGTCGACCAAGTAAACCTCAAGAACTACTTGGCTGTGAATATAATTCTCAACAGCATTACATAAAAACAGTTCCACTATCCTACCACTAGGCATGTCAACCGAAAACACCAAACAATCAAAACTAGTGTGGAATATATCCAGAGTACAGAAAAAACTACCATATTCATAGGAAAAAACATCTACTCAAGCAGTCAAGAAAAGAAGGCAAAAGACAGGGCAAAACATGAAACTCACAATACCCCGTTCAAGGGTATTGGAGGAATTTTCACAAAATACTCCATGAATTTCTACATAAAGGTACAAACCACCCACATGGATTCTAGGAGATCAATATAAATGAGCCACACAGATTGATTATCCTTAGAACGGTGAAGATCTATGAAAATTCACAAAACGTTCAACCTTAGATAACATTAGAAGGAGGAAGAATTGGAAAACAAGGCTCAAGTATAATGAAGAACACGCTTCTGTGCTTCCAACGCAATCGACAGAGCTCGAATCGGAGAACGGACGGAGGCTTGGGGATCCGGAGAAAAAACGTGGCCGTATGGGTCACTCTAGGACGAAGAACCTGGAGAAGGGATGTGTTCTATCTATCAAGTGTTACCCCAGTACGTTTAATGAAAAAAAATTATACGGCGTGTACTTTTAGAGTACACGGCGTGTACATTTAGAGTACACGGAGTGTACTAGGTCTTTTCTATACTCTGTCAAAATCGACATCCACGTCACCCCTACACACCGTGTGTGTGGTCCGGACACGGCCAGTACACGACTTTGAGCGAGAAAAGATTACACGACATGTACTTGAAAAATTTCTAGAAACTTTTTTTCCCAAAAACTCCAGAAAGAGGGAAAACATACCTGAAATGAAGATCCGGGTTCTTACAGTTTCCGATCTTGATCCCCGTTTTACATCAAGATTCTGGACAAGTCTTCAGAAATCCTTGGATACTGAACTTCATTTGAACACTACCTACCACCCTCTAACTGATGGACAATCAGAACAGACTATTCAAACCATAGAAGACATGTACATATATTGATCACTTGACATTCAACGTATGTGGGATCAATATTTGCCTCTGGTAGAATTTTCCTATAACAATAGCTTCCATTATAGTATTCTGATGGCACCATATGAAGTTTTATATAGAAAGAGATATCGCACACCAACCTGTTGGGATGATGTTGGTGAAAGAAAACTCTTATACCCAAAACATGTGGAGGAAACGATGGAAAAGGTAAAGGTAATCCAAAACAACATCAAGGAAGCTCAATGTAGGCAGAAGAGTTATGTTGATAACTAAAGGAAGGATTTGGAATTTTAGGTAGGAGATCATGTTTTCTTGAAGGTGTCTCCATGGAAGGGTGTTATATGTTTTGGTAATAAACAAAAATTGAGTCCCAGGTACATCAGACCTTTCGAAATTCTATAACGAATTTGGGATGTAGCGTACTGTTTGGGAATGCCACCAAGTCTCTCCAAAGATCACGATGTTTTCCATGTATCAATGATGAGAAAATACATGCCTACCCCAACACATGTACTCACCTATGAGGAATTAGAACTTGAACCCAATTTTTCTTATTGCGAAGAGCCTGTAAAGGTTCCTGATTTATGAGAACAAGTGTTGAGAAACCGAACAACTCATCTGGTAAAATTTCTATGGAGAAACCATAAGATGGAAGAGGCAACGTGGGAACCCGAGGAACTTATGATGAAGAACCACCTGAACCTTTTTACACGGTAGTATTCTAGAAATTTTGAGGACAAAATTATTTGGAGGGGAGAATGTAATACCCCATGCTTCCACAGTACATTTCCTTTTGAATAATGCAATAGCTTGCATTGTACACAACTTTGAGATTCTAACACACCATAACCAATCAAAGTAGCTGTTATGAATAGTAATATGCACTTTTTGAAATTTTATAAATTTTTTCTTTCAAAATGGACTTCATTTTTGGATTCTAAATATCAAAATTAACTTAGGGTGGATTTTTGGTATTTTTCTAAATAATTTCAATTTTTGATGAATAGTGAAAAACACTGAGTTATAGTTTAAAACTGAATTTTTTTATAAATAATTATTTATTTTATTAAAATTTATTTTAGGTCAAAATAGATACATAATACCAATATAATTTCAATGTAATTCATTGGAGTCAGTTTATAATAATTTTAGATATATAAAAATTTTATTGAACTTTTCACCTTCTTTTACCCACCTCCTAGGAGAATTTTCAAATTCACATAAACCATAATTTTACTACTTCTGTGAGTTAAATTTCAAAAATCCGAGAGACACGGTTGATATCAGTAAGTAAAATGTCATTCAATAAGATGAAAATATTTTTTGGTGAATAGAAACTTTTTAATTTTATTTACCATGATTAAAAGTAAATAAGGTAATTAATGATCAAAATGATATTATTATTACCCTAACACCTATCATAATTATATTGGATAAGAGTAATTTGACCAAAAACAAGCTTAAGAATAAAATACGATCCTTTAGGTCCACTTGGATTAGATTACGACACTTATTAATATTTTATTTAAAGAAAAGCCAAAAGAGTTAAAATCAATGTTTAATAACTAAAACATTTTTAATATTAGGTTACACATTAGATAAATTAGACTACAGATATTCATTATAAATATAAAAATATTTCATAAATAATGGTATTTTATTTATAATATTTATATATTGAATAATTTAATTTATTTATAACACAATGATGATGAAGTAATTACCTAATTAAGGAAATATTAAAATAATTGAAATTATAAATATCCAAATAAATGTAATTTGAGACTTTTTATGAATTTCACTAATTATATTTGATAAAATGACATGTTATGGTTGGTTAGATGACTTTTGTTCGAATTAATAATGCTTTTATGAATTTAGGAAAAACAAAATACCGAATAGTGTCAAAATTGACATAAAAGTGTTTTTAAAACAAATATTATATTATTAATTGATATTCTATTCCTAAAAATATAAGGTTCTTCCAAATGACTTATATAATGATTGGTGTATCATAAATGAACCATTTGGGGTTATCTTGGTAGTTTATAGTAAATTTATTAACCATATATTATAAAAATACAAAGAGACATGAAAAATGTCAAACTATTTTACTAAGAGTTAAATATAAATGATAAAGTTAAAATAGTGACCCAAACCTGTATAAAACATATTGGTTGTGTAGTTTTCGACGCATACCGACCTTATCCTTTATATAATTATTTTTTGATCCATTATAAACCGAAAATGATTTTATTATAAAATAATATTTGTAGCTTTTCCTAAGTTGTTCCTCACCCCTCTTAAAAAAGGGAACTTCACATTCTCTCAAATTCACACCTCCAAATCCATTTGGATCTGCCAAACCCCTCCCAAATACCCTCTCAACTGTCTTCCATTCATCATAGAGGCCTTAATTTTGTCAGAAAGACAACCTAAGGATCCCTTTTGATCAAATCAAAAGGAAGAACCCGAAGAAGAGGTAAATATTTCATCACCTCTTTCAAGTTCATTTCTTCTACAACTTTCACTTTCTTTGTTGTTTCCATTATAAAATAAAAACTCTAGTATATTCTATATACTGTGATGTTATTATGAATATGGTACAACCATATTCATTATTCTACCCATCCTTTGAATGACATTTCACCATACGTGCGTACGTACGAATTACCATCTCTACGTCGTGGTGTAATTGTTATTCAATACATTATTATTTGGATGGGTATAATAAATATGTGTAATTGATGTAAATAATTAATAAAACATGATAATGAAATTGTATATATGATATAACATCCAATTATATATTAATTTAATATCAAAAGAATGATATTGTCTCTCCTACGTACGTACGGATTACCATCTCCACGAACGCGATTAGATTCATTACCCATCGTATCCATTCAAGACTAATTTTCTTTAGAAGATTAAAAATAGTGTTTAAAGACTTGATATCATTCTAGATATGAATAATATACATCCCATCTATAAAAAATATGACTCAAATGACAAGTAATATAATATAAGGTGAATCTGTTAACATCCAAAACAACGATAATACTATGATATTATTAACAATGCAATCATATATGAAATAATATTAATGTTTATTATTCTTGTATAAATTAATAACTATTAGTTCACCATTATTCAGGAAGTTAACCTACCATAGGCCAAGGAAAAATATAAGGTAAGGGTTAATTTCCCAATCTATTCATTATCCGAGGTTGTTTATACGTAATTATCTAGTCGGACTTCTTTATCATCTGAATCCATGTTTCATAAAAATTTATTCCAAAACATTTTTACTATTTACTAGACTATGAGTTAAAGACATTTATAAACTTTTTTGAAATTTTATAAGATGGTTTGAAGGGAATCTTTCCATCTTTTTCCAAACAAGGTACCTTATGAACTTTTCAACAAAATTAAGGTAAGAATGTTTTTTTAACTTATACAGTGGGTGAAACTATATTATGCCGTTATAAAATCATAGAATCTTCCCTTACAAGTTTATAATAATATTTCCAAAATAAAATTTTTCTTTTATAATTATATGAATTTTAAATGATTTCGAATTAAAATAAATATTTCTCTAAAAATAGGTTTTCATTTCATCTATGTCAACATACATTTGATGGATTTTAAGCTTATTTGAAGTTGATTTATTATGATACAAAAATTCCATATTGCATTGAAGGTTTTGTGATATGCTTGACTTTGGATGTGTCATTTTTACATCATTCATGGTTTATGGATAAATTATTGACATTTCGTATGCTAGTTTTAATACGAATGTTTATGTTATGTTTACACATTTTCATATGAGGAAAGCATTGGACTTAGTATGTGATGGGTAGAGCCCGCTATAACTGCTCGATGCATTGGTAGGTCTCATGAGACAAATTAGTTTCTTGGTACAAGGCCTTGAAAAAATCTTATTTGTAGTCTTGGTACAAGGCTTTGACTATGTGGTTATGAAAGTCTAGAATTATGCATTCCATCATTATAAAAGTGGCTATTCATATTGCATGTGATTATTTGACTTATAGAATATCCATGTGAGTAAGTAAATGACATTATTTTGATGTATATGTTCCATATTATGTTGATTTTTATGTTAAAAAGGATTTTTTTTGTTTTATAAATTACATTAAATGTTTATGCTTATTTATGAAATTTTATGCTATATTGTTATCCTTAATGGGCATTTGAGCTCACCCCTTTCTATGTTTTATTTTTCCTACGATGGGAAGAAGTATATTATGACTGACCTACTGGGATAGTCTATAGGATCTTAGTGTTGTCTATGGAAACAATGTTCTTGTAGTTTTCCATTTTATGAGGTAATGTAAACCTTATTAATGTATCATGTACTTCCAAGGCTACTAAACTAATTGGTCTTTCGAGACATGATATTTTGTGATCATGCCAATGTTAGGTAATAAAGCGTCGACTATGGGCTTCTGGGGTCGGGGTGTTACAATGTCATTTGGGAGATTGTGGGAGTACTCATGAATTTTTTACATTTCATTATGATTCGATAGATTAATAGGATAAATGAGATTAAAAAACACTATAGATATGAATTATTCAAATTTTATGGGGTACTAGTTTCTATTATCTCTAATTGAGACCCTAGAAACACCTAATGGATTTGGTGTTCCTTGAAATAGAACCTTTGTAGAACCTCAAATCAATTTTCCAGTTAAAAATTAATATGGTTTAGTTGACCATTGTATAATGAACCAATCTTAACATACATATAAATTTTATTACTTTTTAGGAATAAATAAAAAATTACCAAAAATATATGCCCAACGACTATATTAGTTTAATAACTTTTTAAATGTGGTAACATAATAATTTGTACATAAGTGAGTTAAATTATATCCCACATGGTTCTTTAGGACTACAATCATTCTTAGAAAATTAATAATTAATATAACTCTTCATAACCTAAGAAAGTAAACCAAAAAAGGGGTGAGATCAGTTGCGTAGTAAGGGTAAACAAGGAAGAAATGTAAGCATAAACATGAACATTGGGGTATGAGAATGTGATCATAACATTATAATAAATTACCATACATATCAAGACCATAAAATCAAATCATGGTATAAATCTGGGACATTTATAAGACATGATTGATAATGAAATATTTAACATGATCCATAAAATCATAAAATACGATGAAGACATGGAATTGTGGAAGACACATAAGCCTATAGAATAATTTCTATAGTTGTAAAGGTATCACTGGAAAGGACATCTTAGTGGTATGGGTTCACTTCCCACACGATCTTGGTAGTCATGGTTCACTTCCATGACCATCTTAGTAGCTTGGGTTCACTCCCCATACTATCTTGGTACTCATGGTTCACTCCCATGATCATTATAAAAGTCATTATTCACTCCCCCTAACATATTGGATGTCATGGTTCATTCCATGGACATCTTTGAAGTTATGATTCACTCCCAATAAAATCATAGTCTATCCCATGAGATATAAATCTTCAACCAATGACTTAGAGGAATATATAGGTCCCACCCATCTCATAATGTAATTATACATATATCTTCCACAAAATTGTAAAAAATAATATCATAACCCGTTAAATAAAATTGGTGTCCTAAACATGTAATCATATATTAACCTATGTAAAATAGATAGGCTTAATTATCATTTCCTCAAAGTATAACTTTTGAAAAGAATAAGGTTTTATAACCATCTATCCCATATAAAATAAATTGGTTTCCTAAAAATTACTGAAGAAATCATAAACCATTCATAGAATGAAAATTAATGGAAAGAATTTATTATTTCCCCATAAATCCATTAGCAAAAATGATCAGATGTTATCTTAGATGGGAAATAAATTAGAATGATCTTTTAAGAAAATATCATGAGTAAATTATAATTTCTCCATTAAAAATTTATTCTTCAAAAATAAAACCTTTTGAAAACCATTTTCATGAAAATAAACTTGTAAAATTAAAAAGGATACATTGAACTCATTTTGAAATCCTTTTTCCTTTGAAAACTTTTATAGGATCTTGAAAACATTTTAAAAATAGTTTTTCCTTGAATATATCTAAATGAATATTGAAAACCTTATGAAAACCATTTCTTTTAAAATATAATTGAAAAAATGATTATAAATTATCCTTTTAAACATTAAAAGAATGATTTAATTAATTAATGGTGGGTAAATCCATATATGTCATATGAAGTAAAAAGAACATTCCTCTTGCACAGAAAAAAGGTTAGAAAAATTTCACATTAAGAAAATGAAAATAATATTCATTTGAAAACAATAGTAAAATAAAATAAGTGCAAATATAAATTTTAATTATCATAGTATATTATTAGAATATTATTGTAATCCCATGGAATCCATACTTTGAAGGAACACATATTTCCGATCAAAAAAATAGGTAATGCCATATTTTCTTAAAAACATTTTCTTAATTATCTTAAGTAAACATGAGTGGAGAAAATGCTATTAATAAATGAAGAAATCAAGACTAACCATAGGAGAATAATATTTAGGATTGTTCCTGAAATATGGGTCATAATATTTCATTAATGAACACATGATCATATAAATTCTTTATAAATGGTGATATTGTTTCAACAAACTCTTACCACATGGTAAAATTGAATAATATTCACCATGTAGGAATATGAAATTACCTAAATTTATAAAATGTCATGAAAATAATTATATTATCATTATAATATGTCAAATATATTTTCTACACCTAATATAAATATTTAGGTGTATAATTTGAAATGTGTCTCAAAATAGGCAAATTGATAAAAAAATTACATTACAGATTAGGTAACTTTGGAAAATTAAACCCCATGATAGATATATCATAAAATTAATAGGTAAATTACCATTTATTTAAGTATAATAGGAATATAATACATTCATGGTTAGTATATACAGTACAGAAAATAACTGATTGCTGAATAAGGCATATATCTAACGGAAATAAAGAGTGAAGTGAAATTCCCTTACCACGAGTTCAACTTGTCGTGTGCCTTCGTATTACTAAACAGTAAACATATGTTAATTAATTAGTTTATTCAGATCCTTTTTTAAGAATATTATTAATTTAACTTAACTTTTACCTTGTTCTATAAAACTACTAAAACAATTAATTTTATATTGGATGATTTGACCAAATTCGGTTCATGTGTTAAAAATGACTTTGGGTGGCTGAATATGATCAAAGGGGTAATTATATAAAGATATCAAAAAAATCCGGAAATAAGAATCATTTATAAATTAAATATAATTTTATAACCAATCATTAACCTTGGATGCAAAAAATTAATTAATGTTACAATCATGGATATGGTAGGTCGTACGTACGCATGAGCAACATTCAAATTTATCAATGATCGTTAAGGAAAGAAGGTAAGTAAAATTAATATTTAAAAAAAGATAATTATATCATAAATAACAGATTATTTAATATTTTATACATATACATATATATAATTATTATTATTATTAGAAAGTAATCACATCGTGTCGAGGAGGAGATAATCCACACATCCAAGAATGATTTTATCAATTTATAAGTGTGTGAAAGGGTACTAAAGAAAATTATATATATTATATTTAAAAAATTACATATTTAATTAATATAATATAGATATTTTTATATAATTTATGTATAATTAAAACAATACTTTATACATTCTATTTATCATGTGAATGAATCACATCACTTTGAGGGGGAAGTAGTCCACACTTCCACAAACAATATTATCATATTTACACATAATGGAAAGAATAATGGAACATGTTATAAAATAAATATATAAGTATAATGAAAATATTTATATAATTTATATCATATATAAACATAGTTCCATCATAATTTCAAAACTTTAATGGTGGGAAAGGAAAAATGAACAATTCTCATTTCATGAGGGGGTAGCTTTCCATTCACGAATGGTAAGTTCATTACCCA
Organism: Viscum album; assembly: GCA_963277665.1. NCBI lineage: Eukaryota > Viridiplantae > Streptophyta > Magnoliopsida > Santalales > Viscaceae > Viscum > Viscum album. The sequence goes on from CAUJRU010000169.1 coordinate 159,063, forward strand.
TTATATGGTGGTATGTGTAAGTGTAGGTTGAACCCATAATATAAAATATATCTGAAAATTTATGACATTGGTTTTGTTTTATGAGAATTAAATATGTATATTTGAGGGGGAGGAGAAAGAAAATAAAATAAATGGGCTTGAGAAAAAATGCTACCTCTTCTTTGGTAACTCATTTTGGTTTTCACCAAATGAATTCCTTGGATGGATTTATGACAAAAGGGGGGATTAAATAAATAATTTTTTTGGATTTTTTTGGAACTATTTGGGTTGATTTATGTTGATAAAAAGTAGTTTGAGAGGTTTTAGGTAGTGGGAGGAGAGGATGCCTTTTTATACTTTGTAAGGAGTGTCACTCCTATAAAACATGGAAAAGGGAACCCCCACCCACAATTTGTTTATTAAAGGTGGATCCAATAACTGTTAATAATATATCCATGGAAGGATATGGTTGAAATATTTTCATAAAATAGATTTTGGACAACTGTATAGGTCTTTTTAGGCCTTGAGGATATGGATTAGTCTCTCACTAATCTTAATTTAACCTTAATTGTTCTAATTGATTTTATTATCATTCACTAATATTTTTGGTCTAAACCTATGTTGAACATATTAAAAATTAAAAATGATTATAATTCTAGATATGTAATAAATTTTTCCAAATTCAAATCACATAAGTTGACGAAATTATTTTAAATATATTCTCACAGACATGATGACAGAGGGGGTTTTAAAAGTAAACACATTCTAAAGTTTGCAAGATTTTTATAACCAATTTCAATGTGAAATTGACTACAATGACAATAATTAGATAAATTGATAAAAAAATAATCTAATTAATATTTAAATTAAATTATAAATATAATATATCTTTATAAATAAACTAGTCAAAAAATCAGTTCAGTGTTAAATTTTAGTAATTTTCACTATTCATTAAAAAAATGAAACTTCATAGAAAAATTAAAAAATATTAAACATATTTTTTATGTTTATCATTCAATAATTTATTTTATTTTGAAATATAAAATTTCTAAAAGTTCAAAAAATTATATTTTAAATAGGCTCTCTATAAAATGGCTGTAAAAGTGTTCTAATAAAAATATTAATTTGTATATATAATTTTGTGTTTATTATAATCTTTGGATTAAAAAATATATTGGATGAATACAAAAAATATTTTACCAAATATATAATATATAAATATATAAATATTAATATATATAAATATTATATTAATATCTCTCACTAATTGTAATTAATTTAATTTATTAATACAAAACAACTTTGTGAGAATAAAAATATTTTTCTATAAAAAATATACCATTTATATTTATTTTGTTCTTATATTCATTGTATCAAATTAATTCATTTTATAATTTTCTAAACAATATGTTTTCATAAGTTGGTTAATTATATTCATATTTTCAAACTTAATGTATATGGTATATCTTAATATGTTAAAATTATTATATTTTTGTAATATTGTCTTCTTTCGTAAAATACGGTCTTTCAGGTTATGAAAGATGTCATGGAAAGTAAGTATTTCATGTAACGTAAGATAACCTCAATTTTTTGTATATAGAAAAATATAATTAATATTGCTTGTAGTGCACGATTTACTTATCATTGCATATAAAACAAACCAAAATTAGATCTTAAATATATATAAAATAATTATTTTCAGTGTTTCCTGATATTAAAAATATTAAAATGATTAAATTAATAAAAAAATATATATTTCACCAAATAATAGAGTGTTGCATTCTATCCCCTTAAAATTAACTTTAACATTGATATTAATGTTCATTATTAAAGGTTTAATAAATGATATTTCCTTTCATAGGAACCCACATTGTAAAAATGAACACTAAAACTTCCTTTAAAATGGAATGTTTGAAACATAATAGTTATCCAAAGTAACTCATAACTAGGTTTCCACATGGGAGAACATAGCTGGAAAGTGATAATATAGACTTTTAAGAAATGTGTAAACATTTATATGGAGTGGTTGAGGTTATAAATCAAAAATATATCAATGATCAATGAGAAGATAAGGGCCTAAAATTCATAAATACGTGATTATTTAAAAGGGCATAAAATCAATAAAAATTAAGGTATTAGGACATAATTTTTTTAAAAAAATTCCTAACATTGAATAATTATTTTTTTGACAATGAATATAAGGAAATATAATTAGTTGATATATTTATATAAATCAAATTTCATTCTTTGATAGTGCTTTTACCAATTTTTAATTCATCCATTACTACAAGTAATGGATTTCTAGAAAAAAACAATGATTCTTAAAGCAATATAATACAAATTTTTTGGATTTTAAGGCATATAATAGATTTAAAAGTCAAACTATTTGTCTCTAAATATTTTTAAAAATCAATATGGTAAATATATTAAACAAAAATAGTTACGCTATAGGTTCCTCGTTAATATTAATTTATCAAAGAAAAAATAATTATATACACTAAACAAGACATCCCATAGGCCGGTGGTAGGTGTAAAACCTTTATCATCCTTTCATCCTAGGTTCAAGACCCACGACATTTCCAAACATGATTATTTGTCACCAGACATATAGGATGCCATTTTCTAAAATCTATTAAATAAAAATTCCAATATAAATATGATGGATATCCTTGAAAAATGTTTAATCACTAAATATCCTTTTAACAATGGTTTTCAATAAAACCTAAATACATAAATAATTAGTCCGAATTTTAGTATGGGTATTCCATAAATGGATAACCTTATTTCCATTATGAAATAGGAAAATCCAAAATATTAGACATAAATTCACAAAATCAAGTTAACATTTTACCACCGTATATCAAAAAAATGATCTTGGTTGTCACATTCTAAACGTATGAATACCCTCATAATATATTCTCCTAACATGTGGAAATAACCATAATTACCATAAATACTATTGTAAGACATGCATTCTTACTTATTATAATAGTTACTAGATATATTCCTTAAATCCAAGAAGTTGTAAACATCATCCATGATGATAGAAAACACTTTTTATAGAAATCAATTATTAGATCTAGGGTAATCAATGCTATACAGTTTTCTAAATCAATCATCACTTTATCAATGCTAAACAAAATTTTCTCAACATCTTCATCACATTAAGGGTTATATTCCCTTAATCAAAATATCGCCTTTCAAAGTCTTCATCTATATTAAACATGTAATTTTCAATCCATAATGAAAACATATATTAAGAATAATTATATATTTCATGATTCATATAACATAATCTTATAATTCCAAAAACATAAATACTTCATCCATAAAAATGTGTTCTTAAACCATTACTCAGGATTCATTAAATTACTCATTAATGTGAATTTCCTAGAATCTGAAATATGATTCACGACTTAAGGTTAAATAACCTCAATATAATCATTCTTATTATTTTTAATGTAGAAAATACCAGAATAACATAATATACATTTCAAATGACATTTGTGGTATCTTTATCTTAATAAGTATAACCAATACTCATACCACATTCTCAATTCTCTTTATGATATTTCCAATGGGGAAATCGATTTTCATAAAGCCCATAATTTCCAAATATAAAAAAGTTAACATTATCCAATATCCTTATAGTTAATTTCATATAAAAAACTAGAAATCATAGTATGAGAAACATTTATCATAATGGAAGACCAGATATTCATGAAAAGAACACTTGATTATGTCTAAATTATGACACATTCATTAATACATGACACCTTAGTTATATCACAGGCTATTTATGACTAGTTTATTTTTAAATCCATCATGATGGTTCATGAAAAGTTGGTGAATTACCAACGCATATCCCACAGGAGTGTCCACCCAAGTGTGGAGTTAGGCCTGTTGTCATGTACCAGGTTACCCAGTTAGGCCTGCGACACCTTTTTGGAGTTGTTACTCATAGTTAAATTTGTGGTAGAATCATATTCACTTGTAGTGTCCAAATAGGTATATATTTTTAGGAAATCACTCACTCTATCCAATACTAAAATCCAAGGACATTTTCCTATTGTTTTCCATATCATTACACATAACATTATTTCTTATAGTTCTCACTAAGTCTTTATCATCATCGTTTCCATTGTTTAACTAAACCTTCACTATAATACCAACTATAATGACCCAGTATTTATTTATATAGAAATTACTTAACTTATTTGGAATAGAAAAAACATTACCAATTGTAAACACCCAAATACTATATCAAATTAGTTCCTTTATAGACCAAGAAACATAAAAACTCATACATAAGTGAGATACATTATCTCCCACTAGGTTCTTCACGACTATCACCCTTATTTGTAAAAATAATACATAATAAAAATCTTACTAACATGGGGAAGGAAACATAGAAAGGGTGATCTTAGATGCTTTATAAGGTTAAACTAGGGATACATGAAAGCCTAAAAAAGCGTATAATTTTATGTAAATGTGATCCTAATTTTTGAATAACTAACCCTACATATCAAAGATAATTAACATTAAATATCACATACATATTTAAAATTTATAAGACAAGAATCATATGTAAATAAATAACATGACCCGTGAAAGCATAAAATAAGAATAAGACTTGGAATTGTGGAAGGAACATAATCTTATAGAATGATTTTTTGTAGTATCTAATGAATCACTTCCCATGATATCTTGGTTTCATAGGTTTACTCCTCATACCATCTTGGTAGTCATGATTACCTCCCATGACCATCTTATTAGTATTTTTTAACTCCCCATACAATCTTGGTAGTAATGGTTCACTCCCTTGGCCATATTAATAGTCAAGGTTCACTGCCCATAAAATCTTGGTAGTCATGGTTCCCTCCCATGGACGTCTTATTATTGAAGGTTCACTACCACCATCTTAGTATTTCCCATGATATATAAATCATTACCAAATACATTGAAGGGGGATATATGAATCAACAATATCATAATGAAATCATATATAAATGTTCCAGAAAATCAAAGAAATCATATCATAACCCATGAAATGAAATGGGACTAAAAAATATGTAATATTATCTTACCCTATAGAAAATAAACTGGTTTCATAATCATTACATCAAATAATAACCGATGAGAAGAAGTGGTTTACATAAGAATTTTTCCCTTGAAAAAGAAATGGATTTCATAAACATCAATCCATAAAATAAAAACCATACAGATAAATAATATAAATAGTAACATTGTATCATTTCCCCATAAAGGCATGAGTGACACCAATGGCTGTTTTCATATATGGGATTTTTTTAAAGGGATTTTAAAAACACCCCTTGAGGCAATTGTTATTTCTCCTTTTAAAAATTATTCTTAAAATGAAAAACCTTTTTAAAACTATTTTCATGAAAATCAACATGAAATATGTTAAATGATTAATTGAAAACATTTTTAAATTATTATTTCCTTATAATTTTTTAGGGGATCCTAAAATCCTTTTGAAAATTGTTTTTCCTTGAAAACATATAAAAGAAGATTGAAAAACATTTCTTTGAAAATAAATTTTAAAATCATTTTCATAAAAATTTATATTTTAAACATGAAAATAAAGGTTTAGATAATTAATAGTGGTTAAATCTGTACATACCATATGAGGTAAAAAGAACATTGTGTTTTCATGGTAAAAGGATAGAAAAATGCATTGTTTGGAAGGTGACATGAATATTTCATTGAAAACATTGGTAAAAGTAAAAAATTGAAATTTTATTTTAATCATTATAAGATATTATTATAATATTCATGGAATCCCATTTTGGAAAGAATGGTTTTGAAGGAATCTAGATTTATGACTGAAGGGAGAGGTCATGTCAAATTTTATTAAAAACATGTTCTCAATTATTATAATTACCAAAGAGAAGGAAAAATGGTATGGATAAATGAATAAATTAAGAATAAACATATGAGAGTAATGTTTTTGAGTTTTCTTGAAATATGGGTCATAATATTTCATTAATTAAAACGTTATCATAAAAAGTCTTGATGAACATTGATATTATTTCAATAAAATCTTTCCACATGGCAACTTTCGATCAAATTCCCCATGTAGAAAAAAGAAATTACATTGTGATTTAAAATATAATTAATATAATTAAATTCATGTAATAACATTTGAAAGGTCGTTTATACACCTCATATAAAAAAATTGGTGTATTACATTCCATGTTTCTCAAAGTAGGTAAATTGAGACAAAATTACATTATCGATTTTGTAAATTTTCAAACATTAACCCCATGAATGAAAGATCATAAAATTCTTATGTAAATAAAAATATATATGACTGTAATAGTCATATAATACATTAAAGGGATGTATAAACAGCACACAAACTTAGTGGGGTGAATAAGGCATGTATCTCATGGAAAAAAGAGTGAGTTGAAATTCCCTTACCTTGAACTTGACTTGTCTTGTGTGTCTTTGTATTCATGAATAACAAACTTATGTTAATTAGTTACTGGATTCTGAAACGTGTTCAATTTTATTATTTCTTTTACTTCACTTATTACATTGTTTAATAAAACTACATAAATAATGAAGTTCAGCTCATTTTTTTTTAACAAATTTGGATCATGTGTTAAAATTGACGTTGGTTGGATAACTATGGGAAAAGGGGTCATTATCAAAACATATCTTGAATAATAATAATGAATTTTTTTTATATTTATAAATTAATTATACTTTGAAATCCAATCATTAAAAATGGTTGTGAAAAATTAATCAACGTTACAATCAGTGATACAGTAGGTCATACGTATGCTTGAGTAACATTCCCATTCTCAATGATCATTACGGAAAGCAGGTAAGTAACATTAATCATTAAATAATGATAGTTATATCATAAATACCATAGTATTTAATAATTTTTACATATATTTATAATTTTTTTATGTAAAAGGAATCAAATCGTGTCAAGGAGGCGGTAGCCCACAAGTCAACGAACGATGTTGTCACTTTAGAAGTGTGTGAACGGGTAAAAATGAAAATGGTATATATTATATTTAAAAAATATTAATTATGTCGGTAATATAATATATAGGTTTTTATGACAAATATTTGTAATTAAATCCTTCATTTATTCATATAATATATCATTGGAATGAACCACATTGCTTTGAGGGGCTGGTAGTCTACACATCCGCAAACAATGTTATCGTGTTTACACATAATAGGACGAATATTGTAATCTTTCATAAAAATAATACTAATAAATAAATAAATATTATTTATCATATATATCATATATAAATATATTTTCTATATAAATTTAAAACCTTTAAAGGTTGGAATGTAATAACAAACAATCGTTGTTTTATGAGTCACTTGTTTTCCGTACATGAATGGAAGATGATGGTGTGTTTATGTGTAGGTAAAACCTGTACTATGATAAATTATCAGTATATCAAGGATAAATATTTTGTTTTATAATCATGGAATACATGTATTTTATGTGGTGGAGGAAGAAAATAAAATAAATGAGATTTAGGAAGGATGTTACCACTTCTTTTTGTAACAATTTGTGGTTTTCACCAAAGGGAATCCTTGGATGGATTTCTACCCAAATAGGTGATTAAAGGAGGAATTAATGGATAATTTTGGAGATATTTTGTAATATTTTGGTCTATCTAAAGTTTCCTAAGAGGTGTGAGGTAGTGGGACGAGAGGATTCGTTTTTATAATGGAGGAGGTGTGGCACTCTTGTAAACTTTTGGGAAAGGGAATCCCCACCCATGTTTTTTATTATTATGGATCCAATAGTGATATAAATTTTATAAAAGAGTGCATATGGTCGAAATATGTCCATAAAATGGAATTTGGAAAATTTTATATGTTTTTTTGGGCATTAAGGTTATGGTTTATCCCTTATTAAGCTTAATTAAACATAATTTCTATAATTAATTTTAATTACATTTAATAATAGTTAGGGTCAAAAACTACGTTTAAATTATTAGATATTGTAAATTATGATGATTCTAAATATTTAATCCAATTTTCCAAATTCAATTCATATATGTGGAAGAAAGTAATTTATTTTTAATCCTGCAGACGAGATGACCAAGCGTTTTTTAATGTCAAAACGTTTAAAAGTTTTCTTGGGTTTTATAACCAATTACAATTTGAATTTGATTCCAATAACTTAAATTGGATAAATTGATAAAAAATTAATCTAATTAAACTTTAAATTAAATAAAAAATATAAATTAACATTATAATAAAATTAGATGAAAAAGTAGTTCTGAGTAAAATTTAAGTATTTTTCACTATTTATTTAAAAATGAAACTTCATAGAAAAATACCGAAATTTCACTCTAACCTAATTTTTATGATTATTTTTAAAAAATTATGCTTATTTTTTTAAAGAAAATTTTTATGTTTACCAAAATTTATATTTATAATAGGTTCACCATCCAAATGATTTAAAATTTCCTTAATAAAAATATAGGTTTTTTTTGTGTAATATTTGGTTTGTTCTTATCTTATGCCAATAAAATCTATTGGATGGATAGAGAAATGTTTTATTGAATAATATATATATATATATATATATATTACATAAATATCACTCACTAATTTTAATTAATTTAATTTATGATGTTAATAAAATTGCGAGAATAAATATTGTTTTCTATAAGAACATTCCATTTACATTCAATTGGTTCATATATTTATTTTAACCCATTAGTTCATTTTATAATTGTGTAAACCATAGTTTTTATAAGTTATTTAATACTATTCATATCTTCTTAATGTCTAGCTTATGTATTAATGTACTAAATAATAATATTTTAATAATATATTGTTGTTTTTTAATACTCAGTCTTGCATGTTATGCAAGTCATCGAGGAAAGTTAGTATTGCGTGTAACACAAGTTGACCTCAATGTTCGTTATAGAAAAACATCACCTTTGTATTTCATTTAGTGCATGATTAAAATAGAATTACTTATAATGAAATCCAAACATAGTGATTTAATATTGTTGACGCTCCTTTCGTCACAGAATCTAAAGATCGGAAAAGGGGAATATCTGAGCTCAAAGTGATTCAACCTTTGAAGAAAACATCAAAAATCGACAAAGGCATGAACAAAGGATCAAAAGAAACTACACCGCCCAAGTTATATCACTGTCGCGAAAGTACACTTGCGTGACGACCTTGGTCGCACAAGTCACTTGCGCGACCTAAGTGATAACCGCCCGGGGTCTTCTCCTGCCTATAAATAGACCCTGTGGGCCCCCCATTCGGGAGGATTTTTTTCCAGAAACTCACACTAAAGCTCCCGACACCCAAGTCTCTTCTCAAAGCTTCTTGAACACTTCTAAGGTAATTTCTTACCTAGAACGGAAGATCTATAGAGAAGGAGGAATGCCTAAGTCTTAAAACTCATCAACACTTGCGCGCCTGAGTGGTCAGCCCTTAAAGGAAGTGACCACACTTGCGCGCCTCCTTATTCCTTCAATAGAATTTGCGCGTCCCTTTTCTGGAAGAACCTCAAGAAGATTCTAAAGGGTTTAATAAAGAGTCGCTCAAGTATTTTTATGCTGGTTGAAAATCGCGCAAGTACCCCACATGCCGCGCAGGTATACCTGCGCAACCAATACTTGCGTGCCCACGCAAGACTTGCGTGCCTTTCAAGACTTGCGCACCCCTACCTTTTTGGGTGTCCATCTTGACCATTTACCCCTCTTAATCCATTTCACCTCTCCTATTCAAGATTTAGACTTCAAGATACTCTTTAAAGCCATTTATGGCATGATTTCTTGATTGGACTTCCTTATTTGAAAGGAATTCTGTGTAATATCTCTCAAAACATAGTGATTTATACATATTTATGTCACCAAAAATTGAGAGTTCATTTATTCAACCTCATCCTTTAAGATGAGAGAATCCTTAACTTGGGTCTCCTTTTTAGGAATAATCCCCAGTTATATGTCCTTTAATCTGGGCATCTTCCTCAGGAGTAAGCCCCAAATTCTTAAAATTCCCAAACTTGGGCATCCTCCTCATGAGTAAGCCCCAAAACTTAATTCCTTAACATGGGCATCCTCCTCAGGAGTAAGCCCCAATCATAATCCTTTAATCTGGGCATCCTTTTTAGGAGTAAACCCTAAGTTCTCTAATATGGGCATCCTTCTTAGGAGTAAGCCCCAATCTCAAATATGGGCATCCTTCTTAGGAGTAAGCCCTGGGTCCCTTAATTTGGGCATCCTTCTAAGGAGTAAGCCCTAGTCTCAAATATGGGCATCCTTCTCAGGAGTAAGCCCCAAACCTTAACCCCTAACCTGGGCTTCCTTTTCAGGAATAAATCCCAGTTATAATCTTGGGCTTCCTTTTCAGGAATAAGCCCCAAGTCCCCTAACCTGGGCTTCCTTTTCAGGAATAAGTCCCAATTATAAATCTTGGGCTTCCTTTTCAAGAATAAGCCCCAAGTCCCCTAATTTCTCATAATCCAGTCCTAATTTACCATTGATTTGGGTTTCCTTTTCAAGAGTAAAACCCAATCATAAGTCCCCTCCTAACTTGGGCATCCTCCTTAGGAGTAATCCCCAAGATTAGAGTATTCAAATCTCCATGAAGCACATATACCTTTATGGACCCTGTTCATGGATTTTCTCCCTAAAAGTGAATCCTAAACCTTCATCTATCTGGGCAGTCCTACATACATAAGCCCCAAACCATTTCATATGATTACATCTTTCATGGCACAATTGTCTATTTTTTTCCAATACCTCTTGTTTCTCACACCGAGCATGACTCACGTGAGCTTAGAGTGTAAAAGTAATTATGATATCCTTCTTTGAGCCATCAATCATAAACATCATACTCCATTACTCAAACTACGTGGATTCTGATTCCTTTTCCAAAACAAAGGATACGTAGGTAGCCCATTTATGGGTTCGATCCCAACTTTGATATAATCCATGTCCTTCTGAATGACGATAAACTTCAAGTGCCCCACTAAGTGGCTTTAAAACAAGCCTGGTCATCATAATGACCAAGAGACTTTTATAAATGTTGTTTGAGGGATACCATTTACAAAGAATCTCTAAATAGATACAGATGATTCTCTATTGATGAAGAACCTCGAATACATATAAAAGATTCTCTAAATTTCTTACATATTTAATCATTGATTGTTAAAACTAATGGAAAGCTCATTTTATACTTGGTAATGTAATAAGGATTCACGAACATAACTTAAATCTCTAAAGAGAGTCCTGGAGAAGACAATAATTCCCCTCAAAAAGGTGTGATGAGTCCGACCTCCCATCCTCTCGACCAATGAAAATTCCTAAGCCTCATTTGCCCACAAGCTAATGAGCACCTACCTATAGAAAGTAGGTCCAAATGGATGTGGAATCATTGGATGTTTCCGGTTCTACGACCAAACCCATTAGAAACTGTTCGGAACGTTTGAATCTCCCATCCAGGAGGTCATCCCCGAATTCCGTGCGAAACAAAAATGGTGAACCCGACGTGAATCCGTAACCAAGTTAAAGTGATATTCTTCTTATTTGTTAGGCCCCTTGGGCCAACAAAGAAATCATTGACATGTGCTCATCCAAAAGATGCAGTGGCCGGATTCATCTTGATTATGTATGTTATATGGAACAGGCACTCTTTTCTCAAGATCTTCTGCAAAATGGATTTCCTTAAATTTACCCCTGTGAATACTGCTGCTGTGAACACCTCTACTGGGAGGTCTGCTGCTGTGAAAACCAATGCTGCTACTCCTGCTGGAACGTCGTCCACTCTGAGGATGACATCACCATCTCAGCGTTTTCAACGCTGGGTTTCTATTGCACTGGTTAAGGAGTACCGTCGCAATGGTACTATCCCAACTCTGGAGGACGCTCGTCAAGCCCTCCAAGTTAACAACTCTACCTAGTCGCCCGGACAACGGCGACCAGCGATCAAGAAGCAGGCGGTGCTGACTACCGTCTCCAACCGTTTCGGGTCGTTATCCCCAGAATGAAATTTCTATTCACTCCCTTACTCTGAGGAAGTGAATGAGCAGGTCCCTCAGGGACTTAATTCAAAAAGACAGGAGTCCTTCCCGAGGGCTCCCATCAACAATCGCCGCAAGACTCGTGCGGTAGTGTGCCCTCAACATAATGAGGGTACTGACTCCAGGCATTCAGCTCAGGTTCTTCAAACCCGAGCAGGCAAGATGAACCGCCAGAGACGGAATCCAGTTAACAATGGGAAGGTTATCATCCCTGCCATCTCTGGAGAAGTCCACCAACCTAACTTGGTGGCAATCAACGAGCAGGCACACACACCTGTCCGTTTTAATTCCGCTGTCCAGCAGACTCGTCTGGCAGCATCAAGCCAATCCCGCCAGGAAATTCCGGCGGAGTACTATAGGTAGGAACATGCACCTGCTTATGCATCATCAGTTAGTCAGAAGGCTCGCCTGACTACATATGACGGATTCCACCAACATAACTTGGTGGAGAACAACGAACAGGCACACACACCTGTTCGTTTTAATTCCACTGTCCAGCAGACTCGTCTGGCAGCATCAAGACAATCCCGCCAGGAAATTCCGGCGGAGTACTATAGGCAGGAACATACACCTGCTTATACATCACCAGTTAGTCAGCAGGCCTATCTGACAACATATGATGGATCTCTTCAACCGTGTTTGGCGAAGTGTAATCAGCAGGCACATACACCTGCTAATACTAATCAAGCCTACCAACAGTCCCGCTTGGTAGCGCACGAAGAAGTCAGTCGGAAAGCCCCGATGACAAACAGGAGGCAGACTCAACTCTCTGCCACCACACTTGAGTACTGTCAGGATTCACTGACAGGAAAAGGAGGACAGAAGCAGGCACATACACCTACTCCAAACCCGGAATGGACGTATATCCCCGTTTCGGCGGCTGAAGTCACCAAACTTATTTTGTCAACGGTGAAAGAGCAGAAGCAAATTCCTGCTCATATTCTGGATGCTTGCCAGGATATCATAACAAATTCAGTATCATATCAGGGACAGACACATAAATCTATCCCTAGCAGTGGAGTGACACATCAATGATTCACTCCAGAACATACACACACATCTGTTCCAGTCCAAGAGGGTTATGGGGCATACTCCCCCATATCATACGGACAACCAAGTCAGGCACATACACCTGATTTGAGTGGAGATCGTCAGCCTAACCTGACCATCTTTCCTGATCAGGCACATACAACTGGTCAGAGTAACCACTTTCGTCAACAAGTGGTTTCCAAAGCGAGTAAGAAGGCATCTATGAAAAAGATCCACCCATCACAGTCAGGAGATCAAAGGCCAATCTGCAACAAGGCCTTGCTCGATGCTGGAGTTCTTGATGCCCTCAGACATTTATCTGTCGGAATTAAAGATTCTAATCCCTCAGTTCCCAATAACAGGAATATTAATTCTAAAGGTCTTCAACAGAAAATTCCTCATGAAGGCTTGCTTCATGAAAATTCGGTCAATCTTGAAGTTTCTTATTCAGATGAGATCCCCAGGAACCCTCTGTGTGGTTAGAAGACCAAGGAGCAAGAGATCTCATCTTTTGTTGTAACCCATTATGGTGGTCCTCCCCATGTTGATGAATTTCCCTGCAAAAGTCTTCTCCACAGTAGTGATTCACATTGCCTGGAAAATACTCCAGTGGACAATGTAGTGCTGAGAAATCCCTCTTATCTTGAGGCACTTCCAAATGCGAAACCAGTCATGTCTGATGCTTTATCGCTAACAAGTGAAATACTTTCTCAATCAGAAGATAGCCCAGGGTGTAGTTCATTCTCCGAACCACCCCTAAGTCATGCATCTCCTAGTTTGATCAATGATCTCTCTACCAATCTTGTTGAATCCGATGAAGCAACAAGGAAACACCAACTATGGTCAAAACAGGTAGAATAATCTTCATTTAATGATAAAGAGGAAATGCTGAACATGAGGAAAAAACTGACAAAAGGTGAGGTACCAGTCATGTTTTGGCCTTTGGCTGACTCCTAGTACGACATTCCAAAGATGTTGACGGATGATGGAATCCATGATATTCGTCTCAACATATGGAAAACTCTTTGTCAATTGAAGAAGAATGTATTATCTTATGATGAATATGAAAATCATCTTAAGATAATAAAAGGGCTACAACGTCAGATTGATTTGGCATCTCTATCAGTCTCTCGGTATCCGAAGGATGAAAAGCAACCGAGAACCCTTCAACGTTCATGCCTTGGCGCACTAAGAAAATTGCGTCAGTTAATTGCCAATGCTCCATCTGATGTTCATATCAGAGGATGGGGTATTCAAGGAGCACTACATTTCACAGTGCTTTCCAGTCAGCAAAGCCCGCCGAAAATGGTCTCATGTAATGTTATTGCCCATGGCCGACCACAGTCAATGGGCTTTGTTCATAATCAAAATCCTGCTCAAGAACAGGCTTCAACTATTTCCTCTCAAAATCAAGCATATAGAGAAAAATTTGTTGAATTGCTCCTACATCAAGTAGGTGAGAATATTGCACAAGCCTCTCCTATGGAGAAAACACGTCATCAAATGACAGAAGTTTTGGAAATCATCCAACGGTCTGTTGAACCAGGTGATAAAAGTGGATACAGGTTAATGAATCCAGCTAATTTCCGAACTAAGATTCGGATGATCAAGAGATCTTTTAAGAAGATCTCAGATGTAGCATGTCAAGAGCCACCCCAGCATGTCAGACTGGGGACTTCTCTAACCAAACCCTCAGAGTCAACAAATGGGATTCGAGGAGTTGAGCGGAAGCAGCAGGAATATCCCCAGTTCTCGAGACTAGGGACTCTTTCAAATCATCAATCCCCTCCTCAGAGAATGTCGGTCTTTTCTCGATTGGGGAAGAATCCCCAAGAGGAACGAAGAGACAAATTATCCGGAGATTCCCTCCAAGTTATAGCTCGTCAAGAAGTTCCTAAAAGATTGAATAAAAAAAAGGCAATGTCTCATCAAAGACATGAAAGAAGACAATATCACAGAAATGTTGGTAGAATAGATGCGATGCATTATGCATCAATCCATGTCATCAATGCCATTGTTTCTAATCCACCAGAGGAGACTCACTCAGGGGACTCAGATGAAGAGCGTCCTGCTCAAGAAAATGTACGCACTGATACAAATGAAGAAGGTGTGCGTACACGAAGTCAAAGGATTACTCAGAACCTAGGTAATCCACTTCCCTCTCTCCAAAAGGTATCCAACAAAAGGAAGGGAAAGAATCAGGTTACATATCCTTCATCTGGAGAAGGTCAATCGCTCTAATTAGAGCAAAGGTTTGCACAACAGGAGGAAGAAATGAAAGAATTAAGAAGGTTGAATGCAGAACTACTTCAGAGTAGTCTTCTTCTTAAGAATGCTGAAGTCCGACAGCCGAAGGAATTTTTTGTAACTACTGAGATGGATCAGGAATATCCTCCTTTATTAGTACACCCTCAGAAGTCTAATCCTACGGGTCAAATGCAACAATGGTTGTCAGCACTACCATCATTTACAACACCAACCACCACGTCTGTCCAAGCTTCATTCATTGCACCTACCCAAAACCAAGTTCAACCTGATGTTTCGCAAAAGTTAATAACTATTATTGAGTCATTAACAGCTCGGTTAGAAACTATGGAAGGGAAACGGGCGCAATTTCAACATGAAAAGAAAGTTTACCCTGAATGGGTAGATTCAATTTCTCCTCCATCCAGTTTTGGAAACCCTATTTTCCCTACTTTCAATGGATCAGGCGACCCTGAACAACATTTGACACATTACGTGTCTTTTTGTGATCCTATGATGGGAACTCTAGAGCAGCAAGAAGTAGTGAAACTCAGATGCTTCGTGCGAACCTTGCAAGGACCAGCTTTTGTCTGGTATACAAGCTTGCAATCCCAGTCAATCATCGGATGGGAGGATCTTCATCAAAAATTCCTTCTTCAGTTCAGCTCAACTTTTCCAAAAACGACAGTTTTCGATCTTACAAACTGCAAAAAAAGGGAGAATGAAAGAGTCTCTAATTTCATTGCTCGCTGGAAGGGATTGACGTATTCCCTGAGTTTAGCACTCCCTCAGGAAGAGCTGTTGCCAATCTGTGTGGCAAATTTGCATGACGAATTACGCATGCCATTGATCCCTGTGAAATACACAGGAGGGTTTTGAGACCTTACTTCAATCACTCAGCAGATTGAAGATTCCCTTATACAGGCTAAGGTTAAATCTCGTGTAATTCCATCAGCTCCAGGAAGGAGAATGGGTAATGCAGAAACTGCTACAGTTATGCTTAAACAAGCACCTGTACCTATTTCTACTTCAAAACCTTCATCTTCTCGAAGGTCTCCACCTCCTGAACGCCAACAACAAAGGCCGTTTCGTCCAAATGATCAAAAAGATCAACGACGAAAACAATTTAAGGATTTGAAGTGTAAAAAATACTCTTTCTAAAGTGAGCAAGTTCCTGGTTACTTCATTTCAGCTCTGGAAAATAATTTAGTTCAATTACCAATGCCCAAGAGGACAAACAAAGAAGGAGATGAAGACCATCCCAATTATTGTCCCTTTCATCAAATGTTGGGGCATCCCATCCAGGAGTGTTTTGTCTTTAAAGACCTCCTGCAAAAGATGATCGACTTGGGACAAGTCAAATTGAAGGGTTCTTTAGATCATGTAGCGTGTTTTACCGCTACAGATCCAGAGGAAGGAGGCGAGTGGCAGGAAGTCAAAAGCAAAACTGCGCAAAAATATGATGATTGGATTGTCAGAAAGACAATCAATCGGACCCATGCCATTTTGAGAACACAATTGAACAAGCCAATTGTGTCTCCTACAAAAGATGCAGTGAAGCCTCCATCAGAAAACAAATCCTCAAAAGGGAAGTGCAATTCAAAGAAGAAAGAGGAATCAGAAGAAGATGAGTATGTATCGAGGCCTAAGTTGTCTTTGACTCTGGCAGATTTCATGCCATCTACTTCAAATCCACGGGCACTGCCCCATCAAACGGCACAGCCTAAACAGGCTAATCAGGCAGAGTCTTTATCAGACGAAGAGTTAATCTTCGGTTCTTTTAATATGATTCAATTAACAGATCCATATTCCAGTCTGGATGAGCCTGAATTCCCTGTATCAAATAAGGGAATCCGAGGAAGTTTTAGAGGTTCAGGATATAGGGGAAGACATGGATCTTTCCGAAGCCACTTCTCCAATTCTACCCCTCCAAGCACTGTGTATGCAGCAGAAACTCGTGGTAGAGCCTTTCAGCGAGCTCAAAAAGAACAAGCAAGTTCTTCTTCCAATAGTCAAATTAGTCTTGGAACAGTTATTTAGGAAGACCGATTGAAAATTCCATCTTCTTTATCTCAGCAAGTAAATGGATCTAATCAGTCTAATCTTCCAAAACTAAGGATTTTGCCAACTTCTATCCCTATACAAGATGCATCATCTTCCAAAGCATCTGCTTCCAAGGTACCTGCTAAACCACATATTCCTGTTCGGAAACGCAGACCTTTAGATCAAAAGTATGATATATTGAAACACTTGGCCCAAGTACCAGCCAAGTTATCAATTTTGGATGCTTTGAATCTGTCAAAAGATCTTCAGGAAGCACTCATCGAAGCATTGTCAAGTCCTCAAGAGTTTGAAGCTGAAATTGCTGCAGCTGAAGTCTATCACATAGAGAATAATCCTGCAGAATGCCATGCAGTGATATCTTTTACTGATAAAGATGAAGATGATGTTGTGCATGGGCACATAAAACCTTTTCACTTATCTGGAAAAGTCAATGGTGTAGATATCCGAAGAGCTTTCATTGACAATGGTTCATGAGTCAACCTCATGCCCATTCGTACACTTCGTCGATTGGGCCTCAGAGAATCTGATTTATCTCCTTCTACCATGATGTTACAAGGATATGATAAAAATGAACAAGAACCACTAGGCAAAGTTACACTCAGAACTCAGTTTGGAGATCTTGTATCCAATTCGGATTTCATGATTTTTGATCAAGACTCAGCTTTCAACATCTTGCTTGGAAGACCCTGGCTACATCAGCATGCGGCTATCCCTTCATCATACCATCAATGTCTCAAATACTGTTTCAATGGTCAAGTTGGAACATTTTATGGTGATAAGGCCCCGTTCAAGACTTGTGAGTCTCAATACATTGAGGCGGAATTTTATCACATGAAGGGAAGAAAAAAATCTACAATGAAGGAAATTACCAAAGTTAATGCTCCATATGGTTTGGAGAAGATTCCAATAAATCCATTTACACATGTGAGTATAGATTATGTGTTACCTATCAGTCAAATTGACAAAATAGGCCCAAATCAAAATAATCTTATGGAAAGATCCATAATTTCAATTATGGCAGTTGAGCCAGACAACATGGGAGAAATTGGTGACCTACCAAACAGTGATGAAAGCCTAAGTGGTGACGTCTTCATTTCATCTGTTGAAATCCAACAAGTTTATACTTCGGCAATCAGGCCAGAAGAAGTTATAGCAACACCAGAGGTGAATAATGATGTCAATTCTCAATCCATCATCTCCTATTTATTTCCCAAAGAAGGCCCTTTATCATCAATAGGGTCGAAAATGGAAGCTTCTTCTTCAAAATGTGAAAATTTTGAAATCTCTTATGATCATGAGAATTTCGTTTTGTCATCTACTATGAAAGTAGAAACGGAAGAAATAGAACATGATGAAGAGGAAGAGGAAGATCTTAGAGATGCTCCTCCAGCATTTGAAGAGGGTATCTCTGCCACTGTGGATGAACTCAGAGAAATAAATCTGGGTACAGAGAAAGATCCACGCCCCACTTTAATTAGTGCGGCCATGACCCATGAAGAGCAAGAGATGTATATTTCTTTTCTAAAGAAAAATAAAGATATTTTTTCTTGGAACTATACAGAAATTCCTGGGCTTGATCCTGATGTTTCTACTCATCATTTGGGTTTACCAAAAGAACATTGAGGATTTAAGCAAGCCGCGAGAAGAACACTCCCAACTTATGCTTCCAAAATGGAAGCTGAAGTGGATAAGATGATCAAAGCTAACTTCATCATAGAAGTTTAATATCCCAAGTGGTTGGCTAATATTGTCCATGTAAAGAAAAAGAACAGACAAATTAGGGTTTTCATCGATTTCAGAGATCTTAATCGGTATTGTCCTAAAGATGATTTCCTAGTTCCGATTACAGAACACTTAATTGATGCAACGACTGGCTATGAAGTACTTTCCTTCATGGATGGATATTCCAGATATAATCAGATCCGAATGGCCCCAGAAGATGAGGAATCTACATCCTTCAGAGCCCCTCAAGGTGTGTTTTGTTACCGGGTGATGCCCTTTGGTTTAAAGAATGCAGGTGCAACATATCAACGCGCCATGCATCGTATCTTCAAACCTTTCTTAGGGAAGTTTGTTGAATGCTATGTAGACGATTTGGTGGTTAAATCCAAACAACGTTCTAATCACTTGGCTGATTTGGAAGTCATATTCCACAAGCTTCAACAACATAATTTGAAGATGAACCCCTTAAAATGTGCTTTTGGGGTAACCTCAGGATAATTTCTCGGCTTTGTTGTACGCCATCGTGGTATTGAAGTCGATCCTGAGAAGACCAAATCAATCCTTGGTATGTCACCTCCTTATAATTTGAAAGAATTAAGAGGACTTCAAGGACACTTAGCCTATTTTCGACGTTTCATCGCCAATTTGGCAGGAAAAAGTTTACCCTTTACCAAATTATTGAAGAAAGGAGTCACTTACCAGTGGACTGAAGAATGTCAAGAAGCATTTGATGTTCTCAAGAAATACCTCTTGAGTCCACCATTACTCATGCCACCTGTTGAAGGTAGACCGCTTATCCTTTATGTGACAGCTCTAGAGTGATCATTGGGTGCCTTTATTGCTCAAAAGAATGATGCTGGGAATGAAAATTGCCTCTACTATCTCAGTAGAACTATGCTTGAAGCAGAAACCCAGTATTCAAGTATTGAGAAGTGCTTCCTGGCATTAATCTTTGCAGTTCAGAAACTGAGACACTACCTGCAACATCACGAGGTCCAATTGGTATCTCACAATAATCCGATCAAATTCATCCTTAGTCGTCCAATGCTTACAGGATGTCTAGCAAGGTGGGTAGTTATTTTGCAGCAGTTCGACATTCAGTATGTGTCTCAAAAGGTAATAAAGGGCCAAGCTCTGGCTGATTTCCTGGCTGAACATCCTTCAATGGAAGACACGTCTTCAGATATTGAACTCCCTGATGAGGAAGTATTCTCTATTCAAGAGAGTCCTCAAACATGGGAAATGAATTTTGATGGTGCTTCTAGAAGTCCAACAGGGAAGAAAATGGAAAATCCTAAATTCAACAAAGTTGGTTTAGGAATTGTGCTCATTTCTCCAGATAAGGCATTATTACCTTATTCCTTTTTATTGTGGGAAGGTGGTACCAATAATGAATCTGAATACCAAGCTCTCATTACAGGCTTGGAGTTAGCGCTCCAAGAACAAGTGAATCACTTAAAGGTGAAAGGTGATTTAGGCCTAGTAATCAAACAAGTCAATGGGGGTTATTCCATCAGAAAAGAAGAATTAATCCCTTTGTATGATTACGTCAGAGAGTTAATGGCAGAATTCCCTTCAGAACCGACATTTTCTTATGTCCCAAGATCACAAAATGCTCAAGCTGATGCACTGGCTAATATAGCCACATCTCTAGCAGATCCAAATCGGGACGAGACAACCATCAGTATTGCCCACCGTCGTGCAATTTCACCTTAAGTTCAAGCCAGAACAGAGGAAATTAATGAAATTAGTCCCATTCCTGAACTGTATGGTCATACTACAGGATGGATGTCACCTATTAGGGAATACCTTCAAAATGGAACACTTCCACTTGATAGAGCCGAGAAATAACAAATCCGGCGACATGTGGTCAATTTTACTCTTTATGATAACCCAAACCACTTAGAGAAAATTCTCTAGAAACTTGGTTTTGATGGAGTTCTCTTCAGATGCATTGATGGTGAAGAGACAATGGCTGTCATAAAAGAAGTGCATGCAGGAGTCTGTGGTTCCCACCAGTCTGGACATAGACTGTATGATCAAATTCGAAGGCTTGGATACTTTTGGCCTTCAATGATACAAGATTGTGTTTATTTCACAAAGAAGTGTCATTCATGTCAAGTACATGCCAACTTCATTCATCAACCTCCAAAGTTGCTTCATACAGCTAAATACTCATGGCCATTTTCCACATGGGGAATGGATGTGGTGGGACCTTACCCTTCAGTTACGGCCAAGCAGTTTAAGTACATTCTTACTGCTACTGATTTCTTTTCCAAATGGGCAGAGGCAGTACCTCTCAAAGAAGTTAGTTCTAAATGCATTGTTAGCTTCATCAAGTCTAACATCATTACTAGATTTGGTGTCCCACATACCATATTGACGGATAACGACACCAACTTCTGTTCTTCTGAGGTGAAAAAATAGTATCAAGAATACAACATTAAATCCAACCATTCATCTCGGTATCATGCGGCGACCAATGGCCAAATAGAAGCCTTTATCAAGACTCTTTCAAATATACTGCAAAAGATGGTGGATAAAGATAAGAGGTCATGGCCTGGTAAACTCTTTCATGCTTTATGGGCATATCAGACTACCACTCGCAATGCAATGCGGTCAACTCCATATTCGTTGGTATATGGAACAGAAGCAGTCTTGCCAATTGAAGTTCAATTGCCCTCACTCAGAGTAGCCATTTGTGATCAGTTATCTACAGATGAGAAATCCCAAAAGCGATTGAACGAATTGGAATAGTTAGATGAGAAAACATTGTGCACTTTGCACCACTTGGAAATATATCAGAATCGAATAGCACGAGCTTTTAACAAAAAAGTTCTTCTTCGTTCATTCATTCAGGGAGAATTGGTATTGGTTCTCAGAACACCAATGATACCAGGAAAGAAGCCTCCCAATCTTGAACCAAAATGGGAAGGACCTTATTCAATACATAAGGTCTACTCCAATGGAGCTTATTCATTAATCTCAATGGATGGATAACTCATCACGACTCCAACCAATGCCATATTTCTGAAGAAATATTTTGTATAAACACAAAATATGGCCCCCAGAACCAAGATTCTTACAAGTGGTTCATACAACCTTTAGTCCAATATGACTTTAAACTACATCATCATCCACGGTCTATGAATATGACCTTAAAATATTCTCACTTTCGTCCAACATGACGTTAAACTGTAGAAAAAAACTTGTCCCCGCAACATGACACTAAACTGTGCAGCACCATTTCATCCTTGCTATATGACGTTAAACTATACAGCAATGGTCCAGTATGACCTTAAATTGCAACTTCGTCCCACATGACGTTAAACTGTGAAAAAGTTCCTTAAATAGTCCAGTATGACTTTAAACTGCATCATCATCCACGGTCTATGCATATGACCTTAAACTATTTGAACTTTCGTCCAACATGACGTTAAACTGTAGAAAAAAACTTGTCCCCGCAACATGACACTAAACTGTGCAGCATCATTTTGTCCTTGCTATATGACGTTAAACAATACAGCAATGGTCCAGTATGACCTTAAACTGCAACTTCGTCCCACACGACGTTAAACTGTGAAAAAGTTCCCTAAACCATCCAGCATGACCTTAAACTGCATCTTCCCTGGTCAATGCATATGACCATAAACTATTTGCAAGTCCCTTATGTCCAGCAAGACGTTAAACTGTGACGTCCTAACTACATGATGCTAAACTGTATAAAAATCCCTTTCGTCCAGCAAGACGTTAAACTGTGACGTCCTAACTACATGACGCTAAACTGTATAAAAGTCCCTTACGTCCGGAAAGACGTTAAACTATATAATCTAAAAGGTCCAGCATGACATTAAACTTCACCATCCACGGTCCATGCATATGACCTTAAGCTGTTCACAATTTCGTCCAACATGACATAAATGGTGTGTTATTTTGTCCTTACTGCATGACATTAAACTGCACAGTCCCCCTTTTTTCCAATATGACATTAAACTGTATTGTCCCCATCGTCCTAACTACATGATGCTAAACTATACAGAAAATCCTTGATATGTCCTATATGACATTAAACTGTTATTTTGTCCCTGCTACATGACACTAAACTGTGCAGCACCAATAGTCCTAACTGCAAGACTTTAAACTTCTAGTACCTTGATATTTCCTACATGACATTAAACTGTGCATCGTTAAGGTTGTTGTTACCTCTTGTTTCTCACACCGAGTATGACTCACATGAGCTTAGAGCAAACCTCAACCATAACACTCTCTTTGGGCCCCTAACCATGTGTAAGTCCCAACAACATTTTTTATTAGATCGTTGTCCACAAGAACAACTTGATCATTAATTCATTCTTTAATTGAACTACACAGACTTTGATCCTTTCCCTCCAGGCTGGGTATGTAGGCAACCTCCCAGGGTTCAAGCCCAGAAACTATCTCTTCACATCGGTTCACCACCATCTCATATGATGTTGATTCGTGAAACCGCCCCTGGAATCAATATCTTTACATTGATTAACTTTCTTCCTTGTTATATGACGTTAAACTATACAACACTTTTGTCCGGTACGACAATAAACTACAATATTCTTTGATTTCCTCATTTGAGAGAGAACTATTATTGACATTGATTTTTTCAATCATGTTTCATTTCAAAAGACTACGTGAATACATGGTAATGCCTAAATTTTTTATCTTAGGTTAAACCATCATTGCACTAAAGTCCCCTTTCACCCTTCACATGTACGAACCAAATTTGTACAAAGGGTAGTTCTAGAACTACGTGGACTTGATTCCCATCCTTATGGGATATGTAGGAACATTCGAGTGTCCCTCGAATCCAGTCCCAAGTCTTTTGGGCCTAACCCCAAATTTCACTTTCAGTCCCTTGGCTAAAAAGTCCTCATGAAAACACACACCGTGTATTCATTATTATGGTTCGAACTCTATGACCCTAAACTAAGATCTCTCATACTTTCGTCCTGCACGACATTAAACTGCATTTCAAGAAATACGTATGGCTTGATTCTCATTCTTATGAGATACGTAGTAAAGTCCAAAATTTCAATTCAGGACCCAGCCACAACATGATTATGGTTATCATTGACCTATGTATCTCTATATTCATTGGACAATACCCATATTTATGTGTTATAATCCTAACCTTAAATATTTTCATATCTTCATAACCCTTTTCATGACTTCTAGTCACAAAAATGTTAAACTTCTTATAATTCTTTTGCCTGACTATGCAGCACGTGCCCATAGGTGGCCTTGCATAAACAGTCCACATAACAGACTTGTTAGCCAAAAGATACTATTTTATTTAACTATGAAGCCAATGACCTTAGGTGGCCATGCATAATTCAACCCCCTAACGGGTTTGTTAAATGATGGTAACTTCATTCTTGGGAAGAATGCCTATTTTGTCTTTATTTGTCTTAAACAACAGTATGTAGGGATCCGCAAAAAATAGCAATCCTTAACATATTTTTCCCATGTCCTTTTTCATGATCTGAAGGTATTCAAGTCTATGGTTTATTCTTCTTCCCTACGTTTGGGTCAGACCTTCGTAGGAGTGATATTCATCCAGTTCTTCAAGTTTCTTGTCTGGAAATATCCTCTATATATTCAAGTACCACTTTCCATACAAAAAACTCTATACTTTAGAAAACTTGAATCTCCATAAACTTTCACTGGATTTTAGCACTAGGAAAGTAAATTTCTGGGAGTTCTTTTGCCTGACCATGCAGCACGTTCCAATAGGTGGCCTTGCATAAACAGTCCACATAACAGACTTGTCAGCCGAAAGATGCTTTTTATTTAACCATGCAGCCAATGCCCTTAGGTGGCCCTGCATATTTCAACCCCCTAACGGGTTTTGTTAAATAATAGTAACCTCATTCTTGGAAACTACTTATTCTATTGCCTTTTAGCTCTTTTTCTTATCATTCCTCAG
Source organism: Viscum album (assembly GCA_963277665.1). Classification (NCBI taxonomy): domain Eukaryota; kingdom Viridiplantae; phylum Streptophyta; class Magnoliopsida; order Santalales; family Viscaceae; genus Viscum; species Viscum album. The sequence goes on from CAUJRU010000169.1 coordinate 184,118, forward strand.
ATTCAAATATTATTAAGCCATAGTTTACATATTTTCCCTCATACTTGAGTATGGTAGTATGTTTTCAGATGAAATTTCAAGGAATTGTGCCAATTCTAATCCATTTTGGTCAAAGCTATTTCGACCTTAAACATTAGCCCCTTTATGTACGGCGTGCATGACTTCAAACTGCCCACAAAAGGAAAATGAACTCTGAATAAAAGTCAAGTTCCATCTCACTAAATATACATTTTTTGTATGATTTAGGTAATATCGAGCAATTAAAAGATTCAAAGTTTGTAGGGTTATTTGTAATAATCCTAGTAAAAATCAAACTATGCTTACTAGGCCCATTGGCTTAAGTAAATTTGTAGCAGGTAATGAAATAATGCAGGTACAAATGATTGATGATGAAAGTGTTTTTCATTGATACACAATAGTTAGAAGGACATCCATGGACTAGAGTCTCTTCTATTTTTCAAGAATTACAAGAGGCTTTCAACATAACACTTCATTTGATTTACGGCATCCCGAGCTTCATCATCAACCACCTGGAATTCATTCATTCAACTGGATAAAATAAGAGATGCAGTGATACTAGATCTTCTTGGAACAATTGTAAAAAGATGTTCTTGAGTGCGGTTTGAGAAAATTTTCTGCTGATCAAACAGTGACTCTATTTCTGTCCAAGAGACATGGAAGATGGATACATGGATTTGAGAATGGAGCATTGGAAGTAAAGAGCCATTTGGAGAGAGTACTCTTTTCAGATATTGCTCTAATGCCATGTTTGTCTTCTCTCCACCAACCGGCAGTGGAAAACATTTCAGCCCATGGGTTTTCCATTTTCATATCTGCAAGGAAATAACATGGAGGAAGAATTTGAAAGTTTACACCATTGTTGTTGCTCTTAATGCACAGCATAACCGAAATAGAAGAGTAGCGGTGCAGCTGCATCTCAGGTGTATAATTGTTTGCATTTGGAACATTGACTCCTTGCAGATGACCATGACCACACAAAGGCAGATAGATGCTCTGTGGAAAATTAGGATGATATTTCTTCAAGTACTTAGCAAAATCTGGGAGAGTTTTGTCGTAGATATCATAGTAATCGTGGCCAATGATGTTCATCATGTCATCAATCCGCTTGCTAGCCAGTTCATCAGCCGTTCCAATTCCCTTAGGAACCACGGAATCTGCACAAAAGATGAATAAAATAACTCTTAAATGGGTTTATTTTTTCATAAAATTTGTGAATAAATTTGAAAAAAATGGCAAAGGCATTAAGTCGCGCAAGTCTAAATATAGCGCGCAAGTATTCGTGTGCCGCACTAGTTTTTGACGCACACGTAAAAACCGCGCAAGTACAAATACCTTTACAGTAGCGCGACATCAAGGAAAACACTAGAAAACAGAGCAACCTACGCGGCTATGGTGACCTGCGCGGCGAGAGCTCGAAGGTATGATGTCCAGAAATCCGGATGCTTGTATGGAGGTGAGGCCATGTATTTATTGGCCAAGAAGCCTATCTGCGCGCCGTATCCAGTGCGTTCAAGGCCTGCGCGGAGAACACTTGCGCGCCGCCTCTACGCCATGAGGACTTGCGCGCCCCCTTTTCCTTTGGATGGATTCGATTTCCTCAGAGTCAAATCCTCATTTCTCTCCGGATCCAACTCTGAGGGGGGACTTTTGTTGACGCTCCTTTCGTCATAGAATCTAAATATCGGAAAATGGGAATATCTGAGCTCAAAGATATTAAACCTTTGAAGAAAACATCAAAAATCGACAAAGGCATGAACAAAGGATCAAAAGCAACTGCACCGCGCAAGTTATATCACTGTCGCACAAGTACACTTGCGCGACGACCTTGGTCGCCCAAGTTACTTGCACAACCTAAGTGATAACCACCCCGTAACCTCCCGGGGTCTTCTCCTGCCTATAAATAGACCCTGTGGGCCCCCCATTCGGGAGGTTTTTTTTCCAGAAACTCGGATTGAAGCTCCCGACGCCCAAGTCTCTTCTCAAAGCTTCCGGAACACTTCTAATGTAATTTCTTACCTAGAACGAAAGATCTAAAGAGAAGGAGGAAGGCCTAAGTGTTAAAACTCATCAACACTTGCGCGCCTGAGTGGTCAGCCCTTAAAGGAAGTGACCACACTTGCGCGCCTCCTTATTCCTTCAATAGAATTAGTGCATCCCTTTTCTGGAAGAACCTCAAGAAGATTCTAAAGGGTTTAATAAAGACTCGCTCAAGTATTTTTATGTTGGTTGAAAATCGGACAAGTACCCCACATGCCGCGCAGGCATACCTGCGCGACCAATACTTGCGCACCCACACAAGACTTGCACTCCTTTCAGGACTTGCGCTCCCCTACCTTTTTGGGTGCCCATCTTGCCCATTTTACCCCTCTTAAGCCATTTCACCTCTCCTATTCAAGATTTAGTCTTCAAGATACTCTTCAAAGCCATTTATGGCATGATTTCTTGATTTGACTTCCTTATTTGAAAGGAATTCTGTTGAATATCTCTAAAAACATAGTGATTTATACATATTTATGTCACAAAAAATTGAGAGTTCATTAATTCAACCTCATCCTTTAAGATGAGAGAATCCTTATCCTGGGTCTCCTTTTTAGGAATAATCCCCAGTTATAAGTCCTTTAATCTGGGCATCTTCCTCAGGAGTAAGCCCTAAATTCTTAAAATTCCCAAACTTGGGCATCCTCCTCACGAGTAAGCCCCAAACCATAATTCCTTAACTTGGGCATCCTCCTCAGGAGTAAGCCCCAATCATAATCCTTTAATCTGGGAATCCTTCTTAGGAGTAAACCCCATGTCCTCTAATATGGGCATCCTTCTTAGGAGTAAGCCCCAATCTCAATTATGGGTATCCTTCTTAAGAGTAAGCCCCGAGTCCCTTAATTTGGGCATCCTTATTAGGAGTAAGCCCCAATCTCAAATATGGGAATCCTCCTCCGGAGTAAGCCCCAAATCTTAACCCCTAACCTGGGATTCCTTTTCAGGAATAAATCCCAGTTATAATCTTGGGCTTCCTTTTCAGGAATAAGCCCCAAGTCCCCTAACCTGGGATTCCTTTTCCGAAATAAGTCCTAGTTATAAATCTTGGGCTTCCTTTTCAGGAATAAGCTCCAAGTCCCCTAATTTCTCTTTAACCAGTCCTAATTTACCCTTGATTTGGGTTTCCTTTTCAGGAGTAAAACCCAATCATAAGTCCCCTACTAACTTGGGAATCCTCCTTAGGAGTAAGCCCCAAGATTAGAGTATTCAAATCTCCATGAAGCACATATACCTTTATGGACCCTGTTCATGGATTTTCTCCCTAAAAGTGAATCCTAAACCTTCATCTATCTGGGTAGTCATACATACATAAGGCCCAAACCATTTCTTATGATTGTATCTTTCATGGCACAATTGTCTATTTTTTTTACCAATACCTCTTGTTTCTCATACCGAGCATGACTCACGTGAGCTTAGAGTGTAAAAGTAATTATGACATCCTTCTTTGAGCCGTCAATCATAAACGTCATACTCCATTACTCGAACTACGTGGGTTCTGATTCCTTTTCCAAAACAAAGGATACGTAGGTAACCCATTTATGGGTTCGATCCCAACTTTGAAATAATACATGTCCTTCCGAATGACGATAAACTTCAAGTGCCCCACTAAGTGGCTTTAAAACCAGCCTGGTCATCATAATGACCAAGAGACTTTTATAAATGTTTTTTGAAGGATACCATTGACTAAGAATCTCTAAATAGATACAGATGATTCTCTATTGATGAAGAACCTCGAATACATATAAAAGATTCTCTAAATTTCTTACATATTTAATCATTAATTGTTAAAACTGAAGGAAAGCTCATTTTATACTTGGTAATGTAATAAGGATTCACGAACATAACTTAAATCTCTAAAGAGAGTCCCAGAGTAGACAATAATTCCCCTAAAAAGGTGTGATGAGTCCGACCTCCCATCCTCTCGACCAATGCAAATTCCTAAGCCTCATTTTCCCACAAGCTAATAAGCGCCTACCTTTGGAAGGTAGGTCCAAACGGATGTGGAATCATTGGATGTTTCCGGTTCTACGAACAAACCCATTAGAAACCGATCGGAACGTTTGAATCTCCCATCCAGGATGTCATCCTTGAATTCCGTGCGAAACAAATATATATAAAATAATTATTTTCAGTCTTTTTTGAAGTAAAAAAATATAAAAAATATTAACTTTTTTAGAATAAAACAAAAAATATCAGGGTGTTGCAGATTGATCCTTAGACATGCCTCCATGTACACCAAATGTGTTTTACTGGTAGAGAAGGTCTGATTATGAGATAGTGGGGAGACTATACCCTTCGGTGATGACAATAATAATAGTCAATATATATATATATAACATAGTGGAAGATGGTCCATAATAGTAGAAGAATCAATGAAACTCAAGAAAAGTATAATCAAAGATTAGTAGAAGCATAATAAATACACAAAATATTAATAATAATCCGAAAGTAATAAATCCATATGTATATGGTAAAAAATATTATAAGAGGCCATAAAAAAAGTAAACAAGAATGGTCTCCCATAACCAACCATATAAGGATATATATATATAAGCTCAAAAGAAGGTCCATCCTAAGGTATAGGAACCACCTGGTCCACTTTGATCCATCTCATGTAAAAGGTACATCTATGATCACTAAGGTCTAGTTTCCAAACCTAATCCCTTTCTATATCTCAAATATGTAATGTCTACATGCATCCCAAGGGGCCCCTGTAGGGTGTGAGTATTAACATAGTAGGATTCCACTATCATGTTCTTGTCTTGCATCCCTAATATTATAATGTATACATAATATAATTAAATGGTAAATGAAAACATAAATAATAATTAACCGTATTCATTTATGCTCAACAACCACAAGGAATCGTTTACCTACATCGACCGATACTGATATATCACTAAACACCCCCCCCCTAAATCTATATATTACATAAACTACAAGTCTTTATGAATAAATATAGAGGAAAGGACCTATGGATTAATACTTAAGAAACCCCTGATTAAAATCATATATGGATATCCCTGGGAACCTCCCATTAATATATCCTTAGAACCTCATGCCTTATAACACCTCAAATTCCACCAATCACATGTATGGAATACTAAAATAATCCTCAAGCAATAATTCATAGGTCCCTAAATCCTCCATTAAAAATGTTACCATTATCTTAACAGATCAAAATCCCAAGGCATGAGGAGTTTTGTCCTCCAATAAATAAATAAATATTTTGAGATCAATAACATGATGTCTAGAGGCACACTGATATATTCCCTCTGATTATCAAGGAGCATCATCCTAATGTATAACATAAATCTAAAACCCCAAACGATGGCCTCAAAACCATCTCTCAATGCCTCATCACCATCAACATTGATTTCTATGGTGATAACCTCTAATATATCGAATGTTCAACACCATCCATTAATCCTAAATATCTATAGAGGCCTCCACCAACAATGAGTGGTCAAGACCACCTCAAATGAGTCCTATATGTGTGCACATGAATCCCAAGGTGTTTAGGATAACAATAGTGACTAGAAATAACCACCAATATTCTGAGTCACGTCATCCAGCTCATCCTTCCCCTATGACAATGTCGATATATCCCAATGGTCAACACTATGTCAAATCACATTGTCTAGACCCTCATCTAGATGAAATCATCACCACAATCCCTATAAACCATGTCACCACATCTTGGGAATCATCATAACCCCATGAATCTCAGGCCATTATATTAGCCTAAATACCTTTCTGCCTTAGTCAAGGTTATCAACATTAGCTCAAATACACAGGGAATGTAATTATGTTCCAATGGAACCAATACAATTATATAAACATTTAATTATTTAAACTAAAAAAATTAGATTATCATTCCTAGTTGGTCAAAATACCCTTACATTACCTAGTATATTCATAACGAAGCGATATCGTTCCCATCGACATATCATATAATTAATTACAAAATTAAAAGTATGTATCAATTAATTTGGGGTCTCACCTAGAAAATGCAACCTACATATTTTGGTCCAAACCCCAAATTACCCATTAAATTAAGGATAAAAACTGGCACCACATTCCACATACTCATAGGATGTCTCTAATCTAATATCAAAATCCAACTCGAGCTAAAATGGGTTAAATCAAAGTTATATACAAACTCTATAAAATAGGGTATAAGAGCTCTCATGAAGTAACTCTTCTATACGGTGAGATAAAAGGGAATGATAAGAAATAGTATTTAATACCCAGATGATACACTTCTTATGATACCAATAAATATTGAATAGAAGCTCAGATGATGGAGGAAGGACAAATATTAGAGGAGGGGAAATGGATGAGATCCCCCTAAAATACAAGAAATGGTGGGTAAAGGAGGAGGAAAACAATAAATGTAAGCGATAATAATTTTCATCCTTCCACACAATTTAATGAAACACATGGTTTGACAGCAATGTTTTGATAATTTCTTACCAACTGAGTGGAACTCACTTCCCAATAACCACTCATCACGCAACTAGAGACACAATTTTCCAAAATATCCATATCCCATACCGGTACCCCTCTCAAAAATTTGTAGAAAATTGCATAGTGGTTTGCCTCCACCTTCATGGTTTTGATATATAGTGTTTAGTGCAGAAATGGGCTACAAGGTTTTCCCTGGTAGGCCCTATGGATTGATCAACCTATATACATAATTTTGTGCTTTCCCAAAAATGATTTTCTATGGACTAAAACACAACAATCTAATCCAATACCCTGAGGTATTTTGGTACTCAAAACCGTCTAAAAACAAGTATTTGATTCAATAAAACACTCAGAAATAGGATTTTATGTTTAGGAGAAGAGGTGTTCGGACTAGTAACCTCAAAATTAAAAAAAATTATAAGGAATTTAGACCTAAAAAAAGGATAACTACAGTATCCCCACCATATGATAACACATCCCTAGTATATACGTTTTCACATGAAGATGGTATCAAATGTACAAATGTCATAATATTAAGTTGTTTTACCTCAGTTATTAGGCCACATGCTTATTCCTCTTGTGTTACTCCCCACCTTAGGAATTATCTATCCGGTTACTTCCCAAACCGAAATTAAATATTTCATTTTTCCAAGGACCATCCATAGGTATAAAATTCCTCCCATGACATACCATAAACCTTTCATCTCATCGGGTTCTCAATTCAGGCTCGTGTCATGAATAAAACCCATTATGGCTTGTATCTCATCCGAGTCCAATTTCATACAAATTCCATATATGACCCCCATCAAAACCCTACATCTCATTAGATACCCATAATTCAAATATCTCAATAGATTCTATAAAAGAAACCTACATCATATATATATATATAAATATTCATTCCCATCATAGTCTTGATGCCTACATTTCCCGAACATTCCACACATCCTAACTAATTCCAATCATAGATCACATTGCGCGCACAACTTATATATATATATATATATTCAAATATATAACAAATAATAAATGACAAAAACATACTAACCAGTACATGGTCAGTACAAAATCATCACACATGCACCAAGTGCACCAAAATTGGCTTGGAAAAAGAAAAAGAGACATTCCCACAATAATATCTTTCCTCAAAAAATTGTTGGCTTTATGACATGATCTGGACCTGGTAGCTCCAAAAAATTCACATATTCAAGAGTATATCTAACTATGGAATTCCCTCCCTATGGATAAACACTAGCTACATGCCACTTACATCACTACTAAGTCTCCCTTTCTTCCACCACATATGTATTTAGCTAAATCCCAACAACTAGCACCGTGTCTCACTCTAGGTCTTATATTAGATCCCTAAGTTTATCCCAGTACCTATCATTCAGATATCTGAGAAGGCTTACTACATAACATCTATAGATTTCCCATCTAAACGCTTTCTAAAAACTCATTTGGAGCCCACTCACACTAGGTCCAAACAAGCCCTAGATTCATGCATTCGAATCACATCATCATAGAATCACTCATTGGTGACCTACCTATGTCTCTGACCTGAATTCCCTCCTAAGAATCCTCATGAACCTAATTACAAAAACCATAAACAAAACTGTTATGCTCACCTGACACCATCAAACAACAAGAAAAAAACTAGACCTTCATGATTCCCAATAGCTATTAACTACAGATTCACCACCTCATAGAGTTATTCCATCCTGAATATGGTTACCTGCACCCTGTTCTCATGTCGTAATCCATCCTTGAGTCACCTTGTTTGGGTAATGTCTTCAACCACTATAGAAGGCGAAAATACATACATGGATTTTAAATTATATACATTTTCCATAAAGTATGTGTCTCTACACTAGAGGTTCTTTAACTCCTAGGCTCTATGAAACATAATGATCTCTTAAAAGAAATTATCGAAGATCCTAGCCTCAAAATCCATTCAATATAGTCTTTCATGTCTGTCGTCCTTCACCTATATGTCGCACAAGTTCTTTTCTGATCCCCCATGAATTTTGATAAACAAAATTTCTCTCTAATTAGGTGGTGTCTCTATCAATTCATACATATTTTTCATTGAATAGATTCAGTTATCTACTACATTTGGGCCACCCTAACCCTAGAATAATGGTGGGTCATAAGGTGGGAAGTCATAAGTCTAATATTTCATAGATTTATCATCTCTTTTATCTACCCAATAAATACACTATGTGACTCACACCAAGAATTCGATGATCTATTCTTCTAACCATGCACCAAAATCTACCATGTACTATAACTTCCCCACCTATACTATACCTTGTAACTACTTCTCATTACCTTACTAATTCTCTTGGTCCTCATCCTAACCCTTAAGGCCCTGAACCGATTCATGGTCATGTGGCACCATATCATCACACTTCGGAAGGTCCACTAGAATTCAATTAGGTGGAATATTGCTGAATAGAAAATACCATGGTTAGAAATTCATAATAATATATATATTTTTAGATAGGGAAGTCAATAGCAGTAATCACATTTCACAACACATATTCAACTACCGCATGACCTCCAGCCTCATGGACCCTTACCTAACCATATAAGGGCTACGTATCATGTATCATCTTGAATCATGACCCCTTTTCTACACGTAATATATTCAAGAATCACATATCATATATAATAATTTAGAGTAGTTGAAAATAATTCCACCAAAAAGGATAAGTAGAAAAACCCTATTTAGATTTTTATTAACATGTTAAACAACTGTAAAAAAAAATTCATCCCTTCTAACCCATAATAGAGTTATTCCTATATATAATGTATCTATCGTACAGGGAACCACATTCAATGGTTGGATAAGTATAATTCTATAAAAAAGGCTATGTTGGAAAAAAAATAGTTTCTTTGGTGACACATTTAACAACCCTACCCCTCATAGCTCATTACAGGTTCCTAATAATGATAAAAAGAAAATAAACCACCCTATGAGCCTATGTGACTATCATGATATATAAATAATCCTCCCCCTCGATTCCAATCCAAGGTTCAAAATCTTAGAATCCAATAAAATCATAACCATTGGCCCCACTCATGGTGGAAATCAATAAACTATAGGAAAGAAAAGTGTAGCATTAATTTACCCCCATGAGAAACATGGTATTTCCCCTATGCATTGGGCTATAGGAACCCATACATGATCTCTTTACCCAGTATTGACTACATACTTGTCTTCAATCTACCATACCGTAATAGTAACACCTAACGTAAAAAAAATGTTTTGATATCATTTTTATCCATATGAATGTTGTTACTATTTTATACCAAAGAGTTGTGATGCTTCAAGGAAAATACAACAACAAATTAGTTCTACTACAATTTTTAGTTCCATAACCTAATTTTATACTCAAACAATGCTTTATGTTTGTTGGTAACTATGACTTAGGAGAACCTCTCAGTACACCAAAGGATGTCGACTAGCACCAAGGGTATGATTTGGTGATAGTGGGGAAAATATATCATTAGTTGATGATAATAATAATGATATACATACATATATATATATATACATACATATATTACATAGTGGAATAGGAACATAACACCAGAAGCATCAACAAAACTCAGTAGAAGCATTAAAAAATAGTGGAATCAGAGTAAATAGAAATAGTACTAATCATAACCCAAAAGTGAAAAATCAATATTTAGTTGATAAAGTGGGTCATAAAAGGCCATAAAAATTTATGTTAAATAGGTACTCTTGTGGCCAACCATAAAAGGACATATATATAGAAAATCTCAATCGAAGGTCTAACCAGATGTAGAAGAACCACCTAGTCCTCTTCCATCCATACTATGAAAAAGTTACTTATTTTATCTCTAAGGTCCAGCTCCCTAGGCTAATCCCTTACCTAATATAAAAGACATAAAAGCTACTCTAACACAAAGTGTCTTATTTAGGGTGTGAGTATAGACTCACAAGTTCACCAAGGATGCATTCATATCTTACATATATAAATTTTCACTAAAAGCATGATATAATTAAAAGGGTAAGTCCACACATTTAGTATTTTTCCACCTTAAGTTGTTCTCAACATCCACAAGGAAGCACTTAACTTCTTTTTCCAATTTTATTATATATCTGAACATGTTCCCCAAAATATATATATGGTATATACTACATGTCTTCATATATAAATATATATTATGTTGTGAAAAAACATGGATTAATGGCTCAGACTCTAATGAATAATATCATACCTTTAGAGCCATATAGAACCTCCCAAAAATATATCACACATATTTCATTCCAAATGACACATCATGTACCCCCAATCATGTATCTAACGTCATGATGGCATTCCCAAGCTGAAATTCCTATGTCCCTCGAACCTACATTTAAAAATTCACCATCCTCTCAATAACATGACATCCCGAGGCACAATGCGATCTATTTTCCTATATATAAATAATCATAATTGGTTCAATATCCCAATGTACCAAGGAATGCTAATATCCACCGACAAATAATATCAGTCCATTAGTATCAAGTATAATGGAAACCCTCATCCCTTTAATAGTGGTCTCAGCACCGTCACCCAATGGTCCATCACCATCCACGTGGATTTTTATAGTGACCACCTCTAACATATCTTATGGTAAACACCATACCCAAATCTACAATATCTAAAAAGGCATCCAGCCACAACAAGTGGTCAACACCAAATCAATGGAGTCCTATATGTGTGAATATGACTCGAACCGTGTGTTGGCAAACAGTGGAGAGTGGAAATAGCTAAAAATATACTTAGACACTTCACTTAGAACCTCATACCCCGATGACCATGTCAGTAAATCCATATTGTCAACACCATATTAAATCACATAAGCAATTCCCTCATCAAAATAATCTCATTGCCTAAATCCTAATAAACTATGTTTTCTCAACCTAGTGATCATCAAAACCCAATGTATCTTAGGCCATGAAATCATCATGAAAACCATGTCACATATGCCTAGTTGATCAAAATCACCTAAAATCCTCAGACCATGCCAATTATGTTCCCATAGAAACAATACATTTATATAAGAATTTAATTAATTAAATTACACAACTTGATAGACTAGAAAATTTAGTCAAAATCCCCTTACTCAAGTTATACAATTTATAATGAATCATGAGGATTCCACAAGACTTTTCATAAAATTGATTAAATTATTAGGGGTCTAACTCAGACAAACCAACATCCATATTTTGGTATGTACTGAAATATAACAACAAAATTATGGATTAATCAAAGAAACATCAACATTATAATCATAGGTTCTCACTTATCTGATATGACCACTTAACTCGATCCAAAATAAGTGATGTCAAAGTTCTTGACAAATTCTTTCAAATTAGGAGAAAATAGATCATATAAATTTAGAATTCTATATAGTAATATATAATATAATGATAATAAAGAGGATTAAATTCCTTACCGATATGATCTCAATATTACTGAAAGATCTTGACTCAATGATTTGATAACATTAGGAGGTCAAAGCCTAATGTATGTGGAGAAATGGATGACAACCCCCTATTGAACATGAAACTGTTGATAATGGAAGAGGTAAAAACCTAAATAGAAGGGAGTTTAACATTCAAAATTTCTCAATTTTGAGTGACCCACATGGTTTGGGTGCATGGTTTAGCTAACCATGTTCCAACTGTGTTGGTTCTCACTTCCTTATCACCACAGCTCGTATGGAAAGGCACACAGTTTTCCAAACTATGTGGAACTTGTGTAGATACCCTATATGAAAAAGTTTAAGATACTCACATGGCCATGCACCCCTATATTTATAGATTGAAAAATCACAAAAAGTCAAGGATTTTTCTGTATGGTTTTCCATTTCATGCTGTACAATTTGATTAAATTTGAATATCGAACTTCCCTTTATCTAAACTATGTTTTTGTGGCCCAAAATACTTTAAAAGTCATCTAAATACCTAAGGCACATTTCATGACATAAAACCCAATCCAAAACAATACAGTATTCCATTAAATCCCTTATAATTGGTTTCTAAAGATCAATAATATAGTTGGCTCGACCACCGACCTCAAAACACAAAAAGAATGTGGAATTTTAACCCTCTTAAAAAACTAGAATGTTACACAATTAGAACCCATGTTGACCATGAGAAAGACATATTACCCAAAAATATATGGTTAGTTAAAATTTGTTATTAATAACTTATAGGATATTCATAGATCATTTGTGAGAGTGTTATGTAGTTCAGGGGAAGAAGATATATATTTGCTGGGGTTTTTATACAAAAAAAATTGACACCACACTACACATATGTCACCACATAAGGCATTTTACGACCGCCCATGTTTTCTCCTATTCATTGGGTTGATAATATGGAAACATCACTAATTGGAGAAATTCTGATGTGAAATGACTACTAAAAAAATTCAAATGACAATGCAAATGATATAGAGAGACTAGGGCCATCAGAAATTGTATAAGGATCAACAATGTCAGCCCTTGTATTTCAAATAGGTTTATCAAGTTTTTTTATGAGTGTATCCAAGGTTATAAAATCATCATTTTGGTATGTAATTCAAGTTATCACTTTATAATGTAAGACACTTATAAATTCTATATTTTATTAGTGATGTTGTTTATCGGTGAGATCAACCAATGAGATTCTATTAGGTTCATAATTTTTTACATGTCTATTAATTGAAAAAGTATCATCCATTTGTAAACCATATGATTAGATGGGACCTTGTGACTATTGAACCAAACGAAAAATTAATACAAATATGAAACACATTATATATAGTAATGATAATTTATTTATTAATAGTCTAGTATAATCTATGTCGGTATTAGGAAAACATAACTGGATGTTAAAATAGATTTACTAATGGGAGATTGATATGATATAACATTCAATAAAATTTTTCTAAATCACCAACAGTCGCATGGTTTCCAAGGAAAAAGTTATCATTGGTGGGGTGAATGCTTCACCCCATTTTGAAGTGTGATTATATTTTATGTTATTTATATTATGTTATTAATGGAAGGGTTGGAAAATTGGTTTTTTTTGTTCGTGGATGTGAAACATGAGTCGGAAACTGGGTGCAATTAATGGTTCAGGGGGTGAATGGATAATTCACGATGTGGAAGGTTTTTGAGATGTTTTTTTAATTATATTATAGACATGATATTTTTTCAATATTGATATTTCTAGTTGACATGAATGTTATTATATATGTGAATTAGTGATTTTAGGGTGAATTCATCTTTCACATTGTGAATTTTTTCAGGTTCATCTTGTTTATGTATTGTAGTGCCTTTAGGTATTGATTATCCATCCCATTTTTTCCAATGGGAACCAAGATATATCCTGGTGACTTTAGCGATCATATCCCTTCACATGATTGGTTACAATAGATCATTGATAATCGATCCTATGTATTTAAATTAATATAAAGGGGAGGCTGAATATACATACTATGGAATAGATCTTAGTGTAAAAAGATTTTCAGGTAGGTGGGTTATCTCCCTCTCCACCATCACAAAAACACGATGTATTATTTTTAAAAGAGACATTTCTTGTGTTTCTTGATTAAAACCCCATGATATTTAACCCAATTTTATATTACTTAGAAACTATTATTTTTGAAATTTTCCCATTATGTGTTCCATGTTTTAGAAAAATCTGAAATTAAATTTAATAATAATTTTTTTGTGATAAATTATCATATAAATGGGTGTGTATGTTTATAATTCATATGTAAATGGACTTGTAAATGTAGACCTATTTATGGGTTCAATTTGGACACATCATATTATACATCCAAGTGAGAGAATGGGTCTTGTGGGATGTGTATCGCAGGGGAGAATTTGGTTTTCTAGATGGATTTCATTAATAAAATTTTCATTAGGTTTATTACATTCATGAGTATTCATTCATGGAATCAGATACATTCATTATTTATGTTTTATCAATACTTATTTATATTTTTCTCAACTATTTTTTATTTCTCACTCCTATTTTATATTATTTTATATCTAACTTTTGTGTATCCTAGTGGGGCCTATTTGAAATATTTGGAGATTTATTACTAATTTGATATAATCAAACCATTTATATTACTATTAGTGCATACATAGATATTTTTTAAAATTATAAAAGTAAAGGGGAGGTCTCAGACATTACAAGTGAAGAATCACGATGTTTTAGTCTCTTTATTTAGAGTTGGGTCTTAGGGATGTCTTGTAGTGAAGTTGGTTATGGTGCCATATCAATGTATGATCTCTCTTGATATCTTTCTGTACTTTTGTTGCTTAATATTTGGGGTCTTTTTTAATTTTGTGACTCTAACTATGTTCTATTATATTATGTCATTAGATTAATGATGGTTTTTTATCAGGCATCATGATCATTTTTATTCATTTTTTCTACTACTGGTTGTTTTATATGTAATGGAAAATCAACCCCCAATATATTGATAATATCATTGTATTTATTTATCATATTTGGTATCTAGGGGATATCTCATTTGTTTATTGTAACTTCAATCCTCCCCAATCCAACGGGTCTAATAGGGGTGTTACACATGAGACGGGTTTCCAAGATATCATTATTTCAGTGAGCTTCCTGTATTATTAGAAATTATACCATGATTTATGAATATATTATGGATACCCTTTCTTAAATGCATTAGTTTTCAAACAAATAAAATTTAATGGTTGAAATTTATTAATGGTGGGAGTTAACATCTCATAAATTATAATACTTTAATGTTATTGTTTGTTTATTTAAAAAGAAAAACAAAAATGAAGCAAAACTGTGAGATAGTTTAAAATGATATTGATATACTATATCCATTTATTTTTGGGTTAAAATTTTAGTTAAAAAAGTTTTAATACATAATTATACAAAAGGGAATTTATTTTTATTAATAATTCATTGATAATATACATTTTATGTATCAAAAAATCTAATAAAATCATTTTTTCTTATAAATCTATATTTTATAAAATTGGACAGTTATACAATATTAATTATAATTTTTAAAAACTAAATATATTTTATTTAAATAATGATATAATATTTTTAAAAAAATTATTGAATAATATTAATTGAAATTTTAATTGACATGAAATAATAACATGAATAATAAATATTTTAAAAATTCATTTTCAAATAAAAATCGTTTTTTGTTTTTTGTTTATTACTAAAAGTTTAATTGAATAATATTAGAAATATTATTTTGTAAAATTAAAATTATTTTTTATTAATAAATTTAAAATTTTCATAAAATTAAATTTTTAGATTTAACTGAAAAGTTTAGTTTTTTTGTGAATAGACCAAAATAATAATTTTGAAAACATTCTGACATCAATGACATAATTATAATATATTAATGGATTAAGATTTTATGAAACCACTTTATAATTAAAATATTTATTTAATAAGAAATGTTATACATTCAAAATTATGGGTTTAATTTACAAACCAGCAATTTATATATAGGATCCGGATTAATATTGTTTATAATACTAATTTTAATGTGTTATACAATTTTTATTTTCATTTTAATTTTTATTAATATTATAAAATTATTATTATTAAATGGTTTTAATATTTGATATAATAATAAAAATTTGTGTAATATGATTGATTTTGTTTTTAGTTATAAAAATATGGTTTCAGAGATAAAAACAGAGATCCCATGAAAAAATTTATAACTAAAGATAAAATGCATAAAAATAAAAAACCATTTATCTAAATAATATTATGAGAGGTATTATCTAAAAATAATCCTACACATCCTTTATTTCCCCCTTTTTTATCACTTTAAAAGTAAAAAGTACATGGTGTACATACAATGTAATTAAAACTTTTGAAAATTCCCCTCCCCTCACTTAATAAAGGATATCATTTCCACGAACCACATACAACTCTATCCATAAAATTTCCAATTGGAAACCTTTAAATTATATATATATTAAAACTATTTTTAAATCATAATCCTTTAGTGACAAGTCTATATTTTGATTCCTCTATAAATAATGGATGTTTCAAGAGAAAAAACAAATTCTCAATTAGCATATTATCCAATTGCCAACTTGCAATTCTATATCTTTATCATCCATGCTTCTCCAAACCTATTCAAACCATTTTTATATAATTAAAAAAGTATAATTAGTATAATAAAATATCATTATATCAATTTTACTTCCAATATCAATTACCTTGACATCCACAAGAAAAATGAAAATAACATATGCATATACGTGCACATTATCACCTCCATGAGTAACAAGTTTTTCCACTCATAATTGATATCAATAGATGATTCAAAGTGGGTACATAATATTAAATATGATATTAATAATTTTTAAATAATTTTAAAGGATAAACTAGTTTATATCTCTATTCACATTTTATGGGAAATAACAAAAATAACTCATGCATACGTGTAAACTACCGCCTCTAGGGATGACATGTTTTATTTTTTATAATCACCATATATTGAAGATAATAAAATATATTTAGTGGAAATACATGAAATAATGGATTAATATAGGTAATTAATATGTTTCATAAAATATTTTTAAAAAAAATAACAAACATTATAACGTAATACATTGATATCAAACAATTACATGAAGCCAGCTCGTGGTTAATTTCATCATGATGAATCAAGAATAAAATTAACATGGAAAACAATATGAACAATAAAAAATTTATTCATTTATTCTAAAATCATATATAATATTATAATGATGAATAATCATTCAATTAATTAGGGTTTACATTGATATTTTAAACAATGTTTGAAATAACAAAAATAACTAACATACTATAATGAAAAGAAGTATTGACAAGATCATTAACTTATAATATCCAGATGGTTCAAGATATAGGTGTAACATATACTAAAATGTATTAAAAAACCAATTAAATAATTATTTCAAGTATTAAAATGGGTCTTACAACATTGGGATTGGATTTCACCTCATATATTCAAATCCACCAAAGGTGTACAATAATTAGGAGTCCAAAAGTACCACATCATGATCGATTTTGAAATTTCTCTTTTAAATAAGGAATCAGAAATGTGATTTCGTTTTCTATAATAAAATGAGATAGAAATATTCGGTTTTCTTATATCCTGAAGGCATTAATTCATATGAGGTAGATTATTCTAGGGGTCATTCTTGTTTTTGGTCATGAGGGAATCAATAACATGTTCAGATTCAGATTCAATCTAGTGGTATTTCATTTCATTGTCGATGAAATTTTAATAGAAAATATTATGGATCTTTTATCTATCTATTATGTATTAAAAATCATAATATATTGAAGGATGTAGCCTTCGAAAATTCCATTGTGTGTGTGGAAAATACCTCTATATCCTGAAGTCCTTATCATGCCTGATTCCACACCATTAACATTTACATTAACCAATAAATGGATCAGTGGAATTTGGTGCATAAAATTAATCACCATGTGTTTTATTGTGTTGTCCATGAACAACTATAATCCATAAGATTTTAAGACCACCAACAATATTTCCCTTCACATCAATTTATATTTTAGAAGCAATGAAAACATCCATGTTATTAAAGAGGATTCACATATAAATATAGGTGTCATGATTATTGAACACCAATGTATTTATATCCTTACAAGTGTATGATATAACTAAGATAGTGTCTGCATGAAATATTTTTATAGACATGGAAACTCATATTAGTATTACTTATAGAAATCAATATATTTCCCTCCTAAAAACTATGTATATTATAATTATAAATAATTCAAATATATATTTCTATAATTGGACATAAAATCAAAAATATTTGATGATATGATGTACATTTTCTTCATCCTTTAAAAATATGTAACATACCAAAACAATTTGTACTAAAAATATCTTCAGATGACCAAGGTTGGGAATTCTCACATTAAATATTCTTTGGAGAGGGTATCAACATTAAAATATGTGGTTAGTTTTTTAAAACAAATCCTCCATGATGGTGGGGTAGTTGAGGAATCATAGTTCATCCTTTAAAATTCATTATCATTGAAGTTTTCATTCTCATTAACTTTCTAGATTAGAGTGTCATTATCCATGAAAACATACTTTTGAAGTTCATTATAGATTTTAGGTGGCACAATGATATCCCAATTTTTGTTTCAAATGAATAAATAAAGAGTAGAAAATTGATATATGTTTAGAGGGATGTCCATAGTGACTTTGTGGGGGTTTTCTATTCCTGGAGTGGTCCAAAAATTGAGTTTGGAATGGCATCATACAAACCATTTGGATTTAGATAGCAGATATTTGAATGACGATATGATGGAAAGTTAAATTGAGGAGTAATGATAGTAAGGGTATTCGTCCATCAATCATTCATCTCACAATTGGATAAATAATCAAGATAATATTCATTAGACAATGTTAGGTTCCAATGAAATTTGGTTTAGTGTACAACATAAGAAGTCATGATGTCCTTCATGCTATGACACCCATGGAAATACTCTTAATGAATTATTTTGATGAGAAGATGATCCATTTACTTCAATTTATAAAATCAATTCAAATAAATTTACTAACCATGTTTTAAAGATCCTCGATGAGAGTTCTGGGCCATTTTTATAGGGATAATGCAGAGACATAATTAGAGGTGAACACTAAGTTCACCAAGCACCCTCTTCCATTACAGTACGTAGACATCCTATTCCACTAATCAATAAGGATCATGATACTAGTGTATATACTCACAGGGAAGCATATTTTGACCTTCCACCAAAATATGGGAACACCAAGATAGATAATTGGTAGAGATCCCATCTAAAATCCATGGGATGTGGTGATCCTATTCTTCTTGTTGATAGATACCCCATCCCTAAACACAATTGAGTATTTCTTACAAGGACCCAACCTTATTTCATCACATAATCTTGAATTTTAGCTATGAACTTGCTTCCTCTCACATTGAGGATATTTTCATGTTAATTGTTTGGAGAATTGGGAAGTAATACATATATAACATTACACATTTTAATAGAGAGGATACAACAGAAAAAGTGTTCACTTATTCCAAAATATAAAACTTTTCAAATAAAACATGTTTTCTTTGAAAAACCATCATAACATTTAACAAGGATTCTTTATTTGTCTTACACATCCTTATGAATAGTGGAAATCATTTAAAAACTTTGGATGAGTAAAAAAATCTTAGTAAGGGATAAAAAATGAAGGAAAGAAAACATTATTCTGTGAATACTTGAAAATGCTTGAAATCATTTTCAAAAAGACATTCTTGTAACCCAAATATACTTACTTTTTGAAAAATGAAATTTTCATGACATTTTCATAAAACCTAAAGAACATAAATATAACCATAATTTTAGGTTGGAGAATTAATTATATAATCATGTAACCCTCTTGGCTACCTTATAATCTGTAAACCTCATGGATACCTTAAAATGTAACACTCACGTCTACCTTGTTGTATAACCATCACAACTACTATATGAGTAACTATACGAAAAACCTCCAACTTACACAAAACAAATAAATTGGAGAGAGATATAGGTACCACCCTTCATCATAAACAATACACAAGAACCATAACATAGTCATGAGACAATAATACTTTCATCAAAACATTCAATTTGAATTTTTCAAAAACAATAAGTTTAAAAGAAGATTTTATAAGAAAAGTCCCTTAAAAATAAAATATAATTGATATGAGAATTGAATAGAATAGAAGGAATATGTGTATACACCATAAATACACGTAATATGATTTAATATAAACAAAATTCATAACACAGAATAATATTATTACCACATAATTAATGAATTTGAAGGTTAACCCAATGAATGGAAATTGGGTTAAGAATTCCCTTCCCTCATGTTCATATTACTTGAAACGTGTTTAAACATAATATATAATGGTATAAAGAGTGTTATTAATAACATAAATAAATATATTCTTGTTTATAAAACCTTATGTTATCACATTATAACATCATTTCAGCCTTTAAATATTAGTATTTTGTTCCCTCCATTGTTTCGAGTGCGTTCATTACATGATTTCCTTGGCCGATTTGTATTTTATTTTCATTTAATATAGAAAATAAATACCAAAAGTTGAATGAAATGGTATTAATATTTCTCCAGAATATAAAATTATTCAATAAATAATTTGTTTTATATGTTCTGAGGATGAATCATTAGATAAATCATTAGTGATATCTGTTTAGATCATTTTGGGGGTTATTTTAGAATCATTAACTTGTTCATCATATACCACTAATATTGTTCATATAAGTCAATTAAAGAACCGAAGAGAGGTCGTATAATACACTTTATAATCTTATTAAACAACTAAAATGGGTTTACAAATATATTTGAAAGAATAAAAAAACTGAAAACACATCGTTGGTGATTTGGGTAAATTAGCACATCGTAAATGGTGTTCTTATTTTTAGAATAAGAGGGGGGAAGGAGAAGAAGTAAATTGATAAATGTTTCCATAAACAAGATAAAATATAGAATATATAATATTATGGATATTTAATTCCACTTAGATAAGGGGGAGAATAATATATATGAAAAGAGAAGAATTTAAAATAAATCACATGAAAATAAAAGGGGATATTTACCTCTTGATCTCTTCTCCTTGAGATCTTCCATAAGGACTTTGGTTTTGGCCTTTTTGTGAGAATAGAAGGTCATGGATGTGTGGAAGAGCCTTGGTAATTTTATTTGGACTAATTTTAAAATGGATCAAGGCTTGAGTTGTGTGAGAGGAAGAGGGGGGGGGGTGACAGTGGAATTTATATTGGTGGAGAGGAGGGGTTATACATTATTTTAATCATAAGTTTTTTTTTTCACAAGACTATGAATATTATTGACTACTATGACCAAAAATAGAAATAATTTAATGTGAGTTCTAACCAATGTCCATTTACATCATCAAATCCTCAATCATAATGTAGAAATTTATTTATTTATCATATTTTGTAATTAAAGAATTTCACAATTCACCAAAAATCAAATATTTCATAAAAATAATTTTTTTTACCATACCTCTTTTTTGACATGTAGAATTCAAAAATAAACCAAATTTTTGAATATAATATTCTAAATATGAATAATTCAGTTTTTAAATAAAATCGTATTTTATTCCAAAAATCACAATTTTAAAACTACAACTGATTTTATATGACCCTGAAAAATTAATCAAGATATCATTAGTTTGCATCCTTAAGAAAAATAAATTAATAATATGATTTACTATTCATAAGGTTCATATTAATATTAATATTTATATTGATATGGGTATTTTATTTATACAAAAATACATGTTTGTTCTATCAGACTCTAAATATCTTACTGATCATAACCTTAGATGACCATTTTTTGAAATTCAAAACCTAGAAGCCGAAAAATTATGTTTTAAGGATAGTTAATAACTATCCATATAAAATAAAGTTTCATTAATACAAATTTATTTTTAAAACCTCGTTGTTTTACATTCACCCCAACTAATGGAAATTATATACTCGTAATTTTTTTATTTACTTAATTAACAACTAATGGTACCTTTCCCTCATATTATTTTCTGATTCCTTAGTTTCTTCATTAACCTTGTGGTTTATCCACACAACCATTACCTAGTGGATTAACTTATTGTGCAATAATTTAAATCTATGATGACGAATCTGAATAGTTTTATCCTCATAAGAAAGGTTTTCTTCCAATTGAACTACTTTTGGACTCAAGAAGTGAGATGAATCTGACACATACTTTGTCAAAATAAAAACATGAAAAACATTTTGTACCTAAGATAAAATCGGTGAAAAATATACATGTTAAGAGACTGGTTCAACTTTCTCTAGGATTTAATAATGTCCAATGAACTATGGGCTTAGTTTTCATTACATACCAATATGCATAAAACTTTTCCATGGAGAGATTATATGAAAAACAAGATCACCTACCTCAAAAAAATAATCTTTCCTCTTATTGACTATGTAACGTTTTTTCCTTCTATGAACTATCCCCATATGTTGTTGGATCATCTTCACTTTCTCAACAACATTCTCTTCTAATTCTTGTGAAATCAAATTTTGGTCCCTAACATCATCCCAAAAATCAAGAGTTTGACACCGCTCCCTATACAATGCCTCAAAAGGTTCCATCATTATAATGGAATAAAAAATGTTATTATAAGAAAACTATACTAAATAATTATGATGATCCCAAATTCCCTTGTAGTCCATTGAATAAGCTAAAATCACATACTTCAATGTCTGATTCGTTCTTTCTGACCACCTATTTGATTAATGAATAAAAGTTGTTGTGAAATTTAATTCTGTTCATAATTACTTCTGAAGGACCATCAAAAAATTAGAAGTGAACCTGATATCCTGGATAGATATAATAGAAATAGTAATTCCATGTGTCCTAACAATCTCTTTGAGGTGAAACCAGTAAATTTTATCCAAATACATTATATCTCAAAAATAAAGAAAATGTGCAGATTTAGTCTGTATGTCACAAGTAACCCAGGTTCCATGGTAACCTTGAGAAGTATTTGGTATTCCCACAATGAAGTCCATGGATATATTTTCCATTTTCATCTCTGGCACTTCTATTGTTTGAAACAACCCCTTCAATAACTTTTGATGTTCTTTAACTTGTTGGCATGTCAAACATTTCATAGTAAATTATTCAATATCACTTTTCATTCAATCCCACTAATAATACTCCCTAGGGTCTCTGTAAATCATTATGCTTCCAAGATGATCTGAAAACAGAGGACTATGAGCTTCGCAAAATAATTCTTTCTTCAATTGAGAAAAAAAAATCCCACAAATTTTTTTTCCAAATCATAAAACACATTATTTATCATGTTTAAATTATAGAAACATACTCATTTTAACCAATTTTACATTTTTATGTAGCTCATGGTATTCATTCTGTACATGCTTAATTTTTTTTTCTGATAATGACATATTCACTGAAACGTGAAACAAAATAGATTTATTTCCTACAACAACAACATCTAAGACAAAATTCATCAAATAATTAATCAAGGGATCATGTTCCAAACAAAACATAGTTAATGATGCATGATGTTTATGACTCAATTAATCTGCCAATTTTTTTTCATTTATAGGATGGTAATTTATCATGAAATCATAATACTTTATTATTTCAATCCATCTTCTCTGTTCCATGATTAATTATTTTTGAGTAAATATATTATTCAGACTTTTATGATCTGTGTATATTTGAAATTTGGATCTGTATAAATGATGGATCCAAATTATCAAAGTTGAAAAACATAGCTACTAATTCCAAATCATGTGTGGGATACTTTAAATGTTGATGTTTTTTGTTTTTTTTAGAATAAGAAATTACATGATCAATCTGTATCATAAAAAACCAAGTCCCATTAATGAAGAATCAATGTATAAAAAGAATCACCATTTTATATGGTAGATCCAAAACTAGAGCATTCACCGATCTCTTCTTCATTTCCTAAAAATAAACATCACATTCTTCTATCCAAATAAATTTAACCCCCTTTTCATGTTAACTTAGTTAGATGGCTTGATAACCATGAAAAGTGTTTAACAAATCATTGATAATAACCTTATATTACAATAAAAATATTAATTTTTGTAACATTATTAGGTAATTTCCATTAAGAAGCCACTTTTTTTGGAATGGTCAATTGTTATTCAATCATTAGTTACAATGTCCCCAAGAAAAGAATTTTGTTGCAACAAAAAATCACATTTACTTAAATTTTTCATACAGTTTCATTTCTATAATGGTTTCAAAAAAAACAATTAGATGTTTTTCATGCTCCAATTTACTTTTATAAAATACCATATTTTCATTAATAAACACAACTACAAACTTAAACAATAACTCACTAAATATTATTTTCATAAGATCTAGGAATACAAAAGGTGAATTAGTTAATGGAATAACAAAAAAATTATAATGTCCATATCTAGTATGGAATGCAGTCTTCATAATGTATGCTTTACTTTCAACTGATTGAACCCAGACCTCAGGTCAATCATTGAAAAATAATTCCCTCCCTAGATATGATCAAACAAGTCATCGATATAAGGATAA
Source organism: Viscum album (assembly GCA_963277665.1). NCBI lineage: Eukaryota > Viridiplantae > Streptophyta > Magnoliopsida > Santalales > Viscaceae > Viscum > Viscum album. The sequence goes on from CAUJRU010000169.1 coordinate 208,828, forward strand.
TGATACTTATTTTTAACAGAGATTTTATTCATGTCTATATAATCAATTCAATGTATCAGGTAACCATATTTTCCAAATGAAAAAAACAGAATCACCCCATGGTGAAGTGATAGGATGAATGAAGCCTTTATCAAGAAACTCTTACGACTAATTTTTCAATTCAATAAGTTATATTGGATCCATTTGATAAAGGGGTTTTAAATTGTATTAGCATTAGGAACAATGTCAATTTTTAATTCAACATCTTGATTAGGTATAAAACTAGGTAAATCATCCGAAAAAACATTATGATATTCATTTACCATTTGAACATCATTAATCTAAATAGTTTCTTTGTTTTCAAAAATATGAGTAAGATAAATTTTATTACCATATTTCAATAATTTCTCAACTTCCTGATATATTATAAACTGTATGGATTCATTCATTTATACAAACTGAAAATCTTTCAAAAAAACCAATTCTTCATCTCTACAATCAATATTAGCATGATAAAAGGATAGCTAATCAACACCTATAATGAAATCGAACTTTATTATGGTAAAAACCATAATGTTTTTAGGTAACTTCCTTCTAAAGACCATTATATAAATATTATTATAACTCCCCTTTGATATAATATTTCCCTATGATGTTTTAACAATAAGATCCTATCTCATTTATTGAGGTGCTATTTCGAATTTACCAAATAAAATTTCAGAAATAATGGAATTTTTAGACCCCATACCAAACAAAACATTAGAAAAATATTAGTAATCAAACAATTTATGTGATACAACTTCATTGGTTGGAATGACATCTTCAAATGTATTTTCAAATGATCTCACTAAACCTTTATTCTTACAATCCAGTTTCATTGCATCATTCAGATCTCTCTTTGGGAAGGAATTTTCATAATGACCCATCTCACTATATTTAAAACACTTTATTGTTTTCTTATCATGATTAGTATTAGGATCATTTTAATAACAATCTAGGGATTTTTCCAAACATACCACATTGAATAAACTTCCTGGTTTGGAAAGGCATTCCCCAGGGTGCTTTTTACCACATTTTTTCACAAACTAGAAACTAAACATTATTACCCTTTAATTTATTTGATTGATTCTTATCCATCACTTGCCATCTGGACCTCTTCTTCTGTTGGTTTTCATGTTACACATGGTCATCCAAAATCTCCATTTCTATCCTCTCACCAGAAAAAACAATTTTATCATAACTTTACAACTCACAGAAAGCGAATTCAATTTGATATCATGGCTCCAATCCTTATTAAAAATGGTTGATTTTTTTATGAAGATCTAGAATATGATTTGGAGAATACCTTGCCCGTCGGGTGAAGTTCTCTTCATACGCGACAACTGTATGTTCTTCCTTTTTCTTTAATTAAAAATATTTATCCTCCATCTTATGTTGAACCATGTTAGGAAAATATGTATCATGGGAAATACTTTTAAATTCATCCAACATTAATGTATCAATATCCTCTCTATCGCTAATTTTTTTTATCATTGACCACCACTGATATGCTTCACCTTCCAAATGATAAATTTAAAGACTTACCTTTTGATTATCTTAACATACAATAACATTGAATATCTTATCAAGGGATTTAATCCATCCTTCAAATGGCTAATATGTTTGAAGATCCACTAAAAGTAGAAGGGTGAAGTCTCATGAAATGTTCTACAATATTAATGTTCCATTGTGGTACCTCTAGTTGTTCTAATGCATAGAATCCACTAAAATTTATTTTCCATATCAGCTAAACCATTACTGTCACAAACTTCTGTGTTCCATTCCATACCATTATAGGTTGCAGATTTGGAAGGATATCATTCTGTCATTTCCTTTCAACTTTTCCTTCCCTGTTTCTTCTAGGGAAATTTTTTTTGAACAAACATATCTTAGTTGAAACAACATGGTATTTTTTAAATGATATATCTTTTAAAATTAACCATAGAGTAAAAATCAATTATGGTATTCTTTTAACATCATCATAACCCCTAAAGTTATCTAAACCAATCTATGATACCAACTATAAGGAACTAGCCTTATTACATTACATAATATTAAATTTTAGTCATGAAGTCACTTCCTTTAACATTGAGGACATTGTAAAGTTTAGAGTTTTAGAGAATTGGGATATAATACATACATTGATTTCCACATTGTTATAGATCAGGTACCACAAAAACAGTATCCTTTTATTCGAAAAAATAAAACTCTTCAAATAAATAATGTTTTCGTTGACAAATATTTATAAAATTTATGTTTTCTTCCTTCATTGTCTTACACATCCTTTTGACCCATCAGAATCATTTATTAACATGGGGTGAGAAATAAATCTTAGTAATTGATATAAAAAGAAGGAAAGAAAACATTAGTCCATGAAAACTTGTAAACTTATGAAATAATTTTGAAAAGGACATACATGTCAACCATATTTACATACTTTGTGAAACATGATATTTCCAAAAGATTTCCACAAAAAATAATGAACATAAATAGAAAAATAAAGGAATCTTGGGGAATTAATTACCTAATCATGTAACCCTCTAATATACATTATAATTTTCAACCCTCATGGATACCTTACAATGTAACCCTCAAGAATACCTTATTGTGTAACCATCATAGTTACACTTGGAGTAACCATATGATCGAAGTATAACTTAAAAATACCCAAGGAATTGGAGGGAGATATTGGTCCCAAATATCATCATAAATAATACCCAGGAACCATAACATAATCATCGTTCATGAACACTTGAATAAAAACATTCACTTTAAATTTTGTAAAACTAGAAGTTTAAAAGAATATTTTATAAGAAAAGTCCTATACAAATAAAATATAATTGAAATGAGAATCAAATGGAATGAAAGGAATATGTGTATAAACAGTGAATAAATATAATATAACTTAATATAAACAAAATTAATTACCCAAAATAATCTTAGTACCAAATAAATAATGAATTAGAAGTTCAACCCAATGAATGGAAATTAGGTTATGAATTCCCCTACCTCGAGTTTGTTTTACTTAAAACATGTTTAAACCCAATTTATAATGGTTAAAAGAGAATTATAAGTATATTAAAGAAAAATAATGAGGTTTATAAAGCCATAAATTATCATATCATAACATCATATCACCCTTCAATTATTAGTATTCTGTTCTTTCCATTGTTTCAGGTGTGTTATTTATTTAATTTATAAGGTTAGTTTGTATTTGATTATTTTGTCAAATGGGAAAAAAATTATAGAAGTGGAATGAAATTGTTATAATATTTTTACATAATATTAAATAATTACATAAATAAGTTTTGTTATTTGGTATGATAATTAATTATTAGAAAAAACATTAGTGATATTCATTTAGATAATTTTGGTGGTTCTTTGATAATCACGAACCTGTTTCATCTTAAACCATTAATATTATTAATATAAGTTAATTAAAGAACATAATAGAGGTAGTATAATACACATTAAAATCATATTCTGAAATTAAAATGGTTTTACAAACTTTTTTGAAGGAATTAGATAAAATTAAAAACACATTGTCCATGATTTTGGTAAATCGACACATTGAGATAATGCTCTTATTTTTAGAATAAGAGGTGGGAAGGAGAAGAAGTAAATTGAAGAACTTTTCATAATCATGATTAAATATAGAATATATAATATCATGTATAATTAATTCTTCTTTGATAATGTTTGGATAATATATATATGTAAATAAAATAATTGAAAAGAAATCACATTAAAATAAAATAAGATTTTTGCCTCTTGATATCTTCTCCTTGAGATCCTCCATAAGTGATTTTATTTTGGACTTTTGGTGATACCAGAAGGTCCTAGATGTTGGTATGAGACTTGAGAGGAATATTTTCAATAACATAGACAAGGATCAAGGCTTGAGTGGAGTGAGAGGAAGAGGGGGGGGGGGTGAGGGTGGTACTTGTAGTGGAGGAAAGGAGATGTTTAAAATTATTTTAATTATTAGTTTAATATTTATGTTCAAGGATATGAATATTATTGATTTGTGTGACCAAAAACTCTAATATGTGAATGTAATTTTCAACTAAGGGCCATTTACATGATCCATGACTCAATCATGATGCTGAGATTCATTTATTTATTATATTTTGTAATTATCGAATTTCACTATTCACCAAAATTCAAATATTTCATAAAAAACCAAAAATTCACCCCAAAACTTATTCAACATATATATTTAAAAAATGAACATTATTTTTTGAAAATAATTTTCTAAATATGAATAATACAATTTTTAAATAAAATCATATTTAATTCTATAAATTAAAATTTTTAAACTATAACTGATTTTATATCACCTTGAAAAATTAATCAGGATCTCATTATCATGTAACCTTAAGAGAATAAAATAATAATATTATTTACTATTCAGAAGGTTCATATTACTTTTCCTAAGGGAATGTAAATATTCACACAAAAAAACAGCTTGGTTCTATCAGACATCAAATAACTTATTGATCACAACCGTAGATGGATATGTTTTAAAATCCAAATCATAGAAGCAGAAAAAATATGTTTGATAGATAGTTTAAAATTATCCACTTAAAACAAAGTTTCATGCATTTAAATATATTTTTAAAACATTGGTAAGTTAAATTTATTCTATCTAATGGATTTCCCTATCATATCATCATAGTGAAAAAATATGGATTTAATGATAGAAATTGTCTGATTATAGGATTGGACAAGAATAATGATATCATTAGTATATAAGATGTAGAAATGGGTGAATAATTTTCTTCTATCATAATTACTTTTGTAATTACCAATCTATAAATTCTAATTGATGTATCTACTCATTTAATCATTTGTAATGGAAAAAGGGAAGACATTAAATATGATTTCTTTATCTCAAACTCATTGTATAAAGGATGAAACCTCTAAGGGATCCATTAATGAGAATTGAATTTGCGATAGAGTTGAGTATGTTGATAATGATTTTGATAAATCCATTTGAGATTCCATAATTTGTGAATATGATAAGAGTGAAACTCTATTTCATTGTTTCAGAAGCTATGGATATTTTAATTTTAAAGGAAAACCTCTCATCCTTAATTTTTATCTTCATTAGATTAGTACTTTTTAAATATTTAAATATAATGTTTTTTGTATGCTTCTACTAGAGACAAAACTAAATAGGATTGGTGTGATGATGTCTCTAATAATTATCCTTTCAAATCCAATCACAACAATTTTGAAAATAATTTTTGGTATAGTGCTTCCAATTCCAGGTAGATTGAATTCTATGATTTTAATGGAATTATCCTTCTTGGGTATGAGGGAAACTTTAACACCCTTATTTTTTATGAAATGTTTTATTGAAATAAATTTAATATCTTTGATCACTTGCATTACATGAAACAATGAGTTTTAGCAAACCATGATATATATTTAATATTTTTATTTAAAAATGACCATTATAAACTAGATATTAATTATCTAGAAAGAATATAAATAACCAAATATTTTAAATTAAGTACAATATTTTTTGTTTAAGAATGTATATATAAAAATGATTAGATAATTTTATTAGTAATTTCATTATATATATCTAAAACTATTTTTCTCCAAAAAAAATTTTATTTATTTTTTTGAGAAAATAATAAAATAATTTTTTTTACCCAATTATGAAGTTTATTTTAAAAATGTAATTTTATTTATAATTAACATTAGAAAATTTCTTATGATTAATTTTTGATAATTTTCAGAAATGATTAATTTCTCGGTGAATAGTGCAAAATACTAATTTTGATTAGAAACTAGATTTTCATTTAAATATTTTAGAAAGTATAATATTTTATAAAATACTTTTTAACGTATCAGTTGATTAATTATTTTATTATTAAATTTTTTTGGTAATTTAAATCAAATTAATGTTTTCATTTTATGTTAAAAATATTTTTACTTGTGAAAATTTTCTCTTTGGAAAACTGCTTTTCCTCCATGCCATCATGATTAATTTTAAATTAATATTTTCTAGTTAGGTGAATTGAATTTGAAAAAATATATCCCATATTTTTAGTCAAGGTAATTAATATTATATAATAATTTAAACTTATTTTTTTTCAAAATGAATAGTGAAAACATTAAAAATTGATTACTTGGGTTAGGTTAAAACGAGTTTACTAGGAGTTAATATAAAAATCCCTAGGGTAAAATGACATGAAAATTTATCAAAATATAAATTTATAGATATATTTCTATCTTAAATCATTTTATGTAAAAAAATATAAATTTTTTATCCTTGTATCATTTTTAAAATGGGGCTACACCTTTTTCTTTTCAAAATTCCCAAGTGTGTCCTCTCCCACACTTAAAAAAGGGAACCTTATATCCACAAGTCATGGGACTTCATAAAACATTTTGGTAAACCAATAACTAACAAATTGTATTACATAAATCCCTAACCATATCTTATAGGAATTATATTGACTAATAATGCCACTTTTGAAAGATATAAGTTTACACCTAAATAGTTTCTCTGAAGAATATGTCAAATTCTTAAACTTGGGTATTTTAATTTATTCCTCTACATCATTAAATTATTATTAAACTATGATAATATAATATCAGTAGTATAGAAAACATAATTAACTTTTATTATGTTTTTAATAACATATATCAATATACTCTTCCATCAATAGGGAAACGAAACAGTCAATCCTGTGTCTGTGGATAACTGCCTCGTGAACCGATGTAATTCGTTTTCCATCGACAACTATCATGGTAATATATAATGATTTATTTAATTAAAATATTTAAAATTTATGAAATTATTATGATTTATCCAATTATAATATCATATATACCTATTTATATTCATATTTTTAAGAAAATGATAACATCACTTATGTATACATATGGACTACCACCTCCCCAAAGCGATGTGAAATTATTTTCATTTAATTATTAAATGGATGATAAAAAGGATGGATTTTATTAATATATAAATTATACATGTCATAATATTGTTTCTATAAAGGGTACTTAATATTTAATTTTCTTACATTACATCCATCGAGAAAATGGAAGCAGTATTTATATGTATGTATGTCCTACCACCACTATGAATGATGTAATTCATTTTCCCATCTATGAATATTATCCATGACTCCAAATAAATATGTAATTGATATATATGATATTTATATAATGGATAATTTTTTTAAATGATTTAACCATGATAAAAGTAAAATGATCAAAAACTCTAAATTTAAACATATATGAATGACGAAGAACATATCAATTGAAACAATGATATTGATAAAGCTTTTTTGATAAAAGAGTGATAAACGATTATAAGTAAATACAATTTTATATGTTTCCTAATTATTTTTGTGATATAGATTTATAATAAACTTATATTTATTATACTAGAGTGTTATACCTCTATGAAATAATTTGATGCATATATAAGGGAATTCTAGTCTCTCTTTGAATTATTGGAGATATTTCCATATTTATCACTCATTTAATTTTTGTAGTGTATATAATACCAATTTAAAATTTTAAATAATGAATATCATTAATTTAACTATATTTAATGTTTAATTTTTTGTTATTAGTTAATAGTTCTTATGATTCTGATGTCACTAAATTGGTATGGATTTTGTGATAAAATGTCATTATTTATCGGGATTATTTATGATTATGCATCTGGTGGTGAAATATTATGAAATATCTGTATATCACATCAGGTATTTTCTTAAAAAAAATTATTTCATTAATATTCATTTTTTTCTTAAACTTTAATTCCTTTATGTACCAATGTGTCTAAAAGAACGTTTCTATGAAAAATTGACTTTATTTATCTCTTCATTCAAAATAACTTCTTATATGACCATGTTTTCTAAAAATGTTATAATGAATGCTTTTATTATTATCCCATCATTAATTAATTTCGTTTTTACCTTGGATAACTTTTTAAAAAAATAGTCCAAAAGAATCTTCTTTTCTTATTTATAAATGGGTTATGATTTCAACTTTTTACCAAAGTCTGAAAGAAATGTTTACTTTTAAATTGTAAGTCATAAACCGAAAATCCCACCATCAGGATCATTATTTTCATTATGTATTCCTTTGTATTATTTATGGGTTATTTTCAAAAAAACGTATTTTGATAATTTTTTATGAATTTATAGTTTTTATAATGTGATGTTTGAGGAATTTTTATTTTCCCTACGAAATATTCCATGCTCTATTTGAAAATAATTTTCCTTTCCACCTGAAACCCTTTTACATTAAATTAGTTGTACTAAGGATATGATTCAGTGATAACATCCTTATTCATTATCTGGGTGGTCTCTGATTATAATGAAATCATTTTTATGAAACCGATTTCATTTTTAATGGTTTTTCTATGATGAAATGTTTTTGGATTTGATTTCTTTTCATGGGTTTTAATATAATGAATGTTTTAGGATCTTGAAGAACGCATATGTATGGTGTTGATTATGAGGATGTGGTTTTGATATAACTGGGTATTGTAGTTACATTATTACCAAATATGTTTGACACATTATAACCATGAATTGTGGTTATTTTATATCCAGGGATGGTGGTCACATTATAACCATGAATGGATGGGAACTATATATACCTCTAATATATTATGCAACGTTTAATTTTTTATTAGGTCCAAGTGAGTTTGAGAGGTTATCTTATTCCAAAAATATTGAACAAGGGAGGTTATTCAAAGCCTGAAAGATGGTAAAAATGATGTTATCCCAATTCTGAAGCTAGTACATGGATGGTTATCCCAATCCTAACCTTTTATTAATGTCTCTGTATATAACCATTACCTAAGAGTTTGTATAATTATGTCTATTACAAAAATATATTTATTATTACAATTTTATGATCAATTAGATTATGTACTTTTATTGGATTATGAATTATCTCTTATGAAATGAAAAGATTTATGCCATGAATCATGTTATTGATCTATGATTTGTAGGTTATGGTTATCAAATGTTATTCTCATGTTCTATACAATTATGATCTCATTATATTGATATGTACCTTGTTTAAACTTATAGGGAATTTGAGCTCACCCATTATTATTTATTCTTTCCCAAGCTTATGAAGAAAGAAATTATGGATGATCTTACTAAGAAGGGTGATACTCATTAATAACATAGTGGGATATTATTATGGTCATTAATGAGCTAGTTGTTTATGAATACATGTTTCAAAAAGCACTAGAAAAATGATTTGGGCATGGATCATAACATTATGAAATGAATATTTTTCATATAATATTTAAAAAATGTTTAAAAACTATGGGTGACTATATTTGGTATTAAGGAAATGTTTAGATATCCATTAGAAACTAGGATGATAAAATAATATTGATAACCTTAGGGATAAGCCTAAGAGTATGATAAAATATTGGAAAATTTCCTAGAATTTTGTTAAAGGATAATGTAACGTCCCGGTTCCGGGTGCCACTCAATGGGTGCCCCGAACCCGGTTCTCCATGTGACCTCAAGTGCATTTCCCCAAATGCCAGAGGCTGCCAACTAGCAGCAAGGGCCCAGGTCTGTTAGTGGGGAAACTATGCCCCCATTTGTCAAAGTGTCGCACAATTGAATTAAATAAAACATACAACAATAGTGGAAGCAGTAAACCATACACAACTGAAATAAAAAACTACAGTAGATAATATCAACCAGTATATAAATAATGGTTCAACATGCCTCAAATTATAAGAAAGAAGTTAGAACATGTTACACAACGGTGTAGTACAGTACAAGTACAACAAAGCAAAAAGAACAAAACAGCCGGTGGCATCACGAGGCTAGGCCCGGTCCCATGCTCCCATACTCCTCAGTAGAAATCAAGTACCTGTATAGGGACTATTTCCCCTATCAACACCTATAGCAACATAAACTGTTTGGGCCGAAAAGCATGACCCAAATAGGGTGTGAGAAATTATTCCTAGTAGGCACCCACCAAAGGCCCGTCCTCAACTGTGTGTAAATATGCAACAACAGTGTGCAGTCATAAATGCAATAAACCAAGAAGTACTCAAAAGTAACTAACTTAACCAGTTATATTTCCATTTTAATTATTCATTTAACTATTTAATATTTAGAAACACCACAGTGAATTTATAAGTAAGTAGTCAGCGTCCTCAGACAAGAAAAACCTCACCCTCTGGTAATCAAAATCCAACCCATCGGTATAGCCCTTATGCATAACAGAAATTTCCCTCAAGCATATGAAGAGTCTCCCTCAGGCATAGAATTCAATCCCTTAGGCACAAATGGTTTCCCTCAGGCGAAATAGAACGTTTCCCTCAGGGTAAAATAGTCACATCCTCAGGCTATAGTAAAACACCGCCCTCAGGCATAAGTAACCGGGCCATGCCCAATATATAAACATGCAATTTACATACAATTACTCTCAAGGAAGAAGTAATGCATAATTTAAACATGGCATACCCTCGGGTATCCTGGCCAAACGGCTAAACAGAGGAACGCACCCCTGGGGTGGTCCTGCATCCAAGCACTGATCCCAAACAACAATTTTACAATTTTATTTAATTACGTATACAATTCTAGTTAATTAAAATAGACACAACTTCAGCCAAATGAAAAGAAAAATATGGGATCGTAGCTCAAGAGTACACAAAACACATGACAGTTTGAAATTAAAACACTAAGCCACCTACCTTTAACACCCACAAACGATATACATGAACAACGATCCCCGATTTGTCCTAGAACGACGTAGATCTTAGGTGAAAGAAAACCTCATTCAAAATTAAATAACTTCCCTACGGGAAAGAATTGGTAAGAACTACACTAGGAGAAGGGAGAACTCACCTGTGCGGTTCCAGGGAGATCGACGGAGCAGAAAATGGATTCCTGACGTGCACTCGACGGATCTCCAAAGCTTCAGCCTCCCACTCCTGCTCCTTCTTCCCGTTCTACATGTGAACAGGGGAGAATACTAACCATTTTATGCAAAAAAAAAACAAAGTACATGGCGTGTATTTCCAAGTACAGGACATGTAAATACCATTTTTTAACTGTTCCTCTGGCGGTTTCCTGCCAGTGTGGCACTGTTCATCTGCTGACATGACTACACAGTGTGTCTTCTTGAGTACACAGTGTGTTCTGTCACATAGCTATCCATCACCTTTCTATTCACTTTCCCACTGACTACATGGCGTATAAAGGACCACTACACAGTGTGTAGTCAGTTTTCACACCCTTCATCACCGACAAGGCCACACACCCTGTGTACCCATCCCACACGGCCAGAAGTACACGGCGTGTGGAAAAGTACACGGTGTGTACTTCAAAAATTGAGGATTTTTCTCCATTTTTCTTTATTTTCTAAGAATAGTTAAGGAAAAGAGAAACAAATAAACCCGTACCACAAAAGTAAGAACTGGGTTCTTAAAAAATACCCCCTTAAAGAAACTCATCCCTGAATTTCCCTTCCAAGGATGGTGAAGATATAGCCGTGAATAACTCCGTCCAATGAGCATGTACATTGGTCACCCGCTCCCAGGTTTCGTCCTGCACTCGTCCATGCTGTCATAGCACCCTTACGAGAGGAACTGACCAGCCTAGGAGAACCTTCGTACTCCTGTCAACGATATGAATCAGATGCTCCTCAAAGGACGCATCTTCCTCCTGCTCAACCTCCTCTGGTTGAAAGATGTGAGACGGGTCTGAATGATAGTGGCGCCACTGAGATACATGGATGACGTCGTGCATGACTCAGTACCTCTGTGTTAACTGCAACCGATAGGCCACCGACCCAACTCTCTCTAGAATCTCAAATGGCCCCACATACCTCGGTGAAAGCTTACCCTATCTCTTGATCCGTCTTTGTCCCAGCCTCGGCGAAACACGTAAGAAAACGTGATCCCCGACCAAGAATTCTAAGGGTCATCTGTGGTGATCAACATATGATTTCTGTCGAGACTGTGTAGTAGCCATCCGCTTCTGAATCAACTGGAACTACTCAGAAGTCTCCTGCATGAGATGTGGTCCCAGTAAAGCTACCTCACCTGCCTCTGACTAGCACAAGGGTGATCAGAATGGCCTACCATATAAATCTTCGTAAGGCTCTATCTCAATAGTTTCCTGGAAACTATTATTAGAGGAAAAAACGACTAGGAGTATGTGCTTCTCCCAAGATCCCCCAAAGTCTAGGATCCATGCACGCATCATGTCCTAAAACACCTGTATCGTACGATCTGACTGTCCATCGGTCTGAGGGTGGTAAGCTGTGCTCAGAAGCACCTGTGTATCCAGTGCCCTCATAAATCTCTTCCAAAAATGAGATGTAAAGCGGGCATCCCTATCAGAAATGATAGAACGAGGGACCCCATGAAGACGTACGATCTCTTGGATCTACAAATTTTCGAGCTCATCAACCCTGAAGCTCTCCTTGATTGGAAAAAAGTGAGATACCTTCGTGAGTCTATCCACAACAACCCACACAGAATCATTGCCTCTAGGTTAACTCGACAACCCAGTCACGAAGTCCATCGTGACATCCTCCCACTTCCACTCCGGGATGAGTAACTACTCTAACAGTCTGGCTGGCCTCTGATGCTCCGCCTTCACCTGCTGACAGGTGGAACACCTCGTAACAAAACCAGCTGCTTCTCTCTTCATACCAGGCCACCAGTATTGACATCTCAAGTCACGGTACATTTTGGTAACCCCGGGATGAACTGCCCAAGCTAAATCATGAAACTCTCGCATCAGCTCCTCTCATATATCCCCTGGAACCCACACTCATCCATGGAAACACAGAATTTCACCATCTCCTATCATCCAACCAGGAAGAGGGACCTCACTTGCCACCGACTCCCATAGAAGTAGGCCTTCCGAATCAGATAGTTGTCTCATCCTCAATCTATCCAGGAGAGTAGAAGTCACATCTAAAGATGAGAGATAGGTCTTCCCCTGACTGTCGTGCACCTCTAAATGTATCTCAGAGACAAATCCATAAGCTGCCACTCACCACTGGCCTCCTGCACTGCCTGTATTTGAGTCTTCTTTCTCAGTGCATCAGCTTCTACATTACATCTACCAGGTGTATAAGGAAGCTCAAAATTTAAGGACTGTAGGTACTCAACCCACCTTATCTGCCTCAGATTCAAGTCAGACTGAGTAAATATATAATTGAGGATTTTTTGGTTGGTGAAAACCACCAAATTCTCTCCCAGTAGATAATGTCTCCAACAACGTTATGCATGAAAAACTGCAGTTAACTCGATATCATGCGTCAGGTAATTCATCTCATGTGGCCTCAACTTCTGAGACCCGTACGCAACAACTCTATCGACCTGCATCAACACTGCTCCCTGCCCAATACCTGATGCATCACAGTAAACTGTATAGCTCTGCCCTTGCTCTAGGAGTATCAAGACTGGTGCTGATGTCGACTTCCCTTTCATGTCCTGAAAGGCTACCTCACAAGCTTCCGACCAAACGAACTTCACACCCTTCTTAGTCAGACCCGTCAATGGTGCAGTTAAGCTGGAGAAGTCCTGTATTAAGCGTCTGTAGTAACCAGCCATCCCTAAGAAACTCCGTATCTCAAACACATTCTTAGGATACTCCTTGGAAACTACTTCTCTCACCCTCTCTAGGTCTACAACAACTCCTGCCTCCGAGATGATATGACCCAGGAAGTGAATCTCGTCCAACCAAAAGTGGCACTTTGAGAGCTTAGTATATAGTCGTTGCTCTCTCAGTGTACTCAATATTATCTCAAGATGGGTGGCATGGTCGTGTTGAGTGTGAGAGGACACTAAGATGTCATCCATGAATACTACCAAAATTTAATCAAGATACAGATGGAACACACAATTCATCAAATCCATAAAAACTTTTGGCGTGTTCGTGAGTCCAAACAGCATAACTAAGTACTCGTAAAGAACATATCTACTCTGAAAAGCTGTCAGCGGTATATCCGATGGTCTTACGCACAGTTGATGATATCCTGATTTCAAGTCAATATTCAAGAACACTCGTGATCCATGAAGTTGATCAAAAAGATCATCAATACATGGTAAAGGATATCGGTTCTTAACCGTCAACTGGTTCAGCTTTCGATAATCCACACCGAGTCTGATGGTACTGTCCGCCTTCTTCGCAAAAAGGACGGGTGAACCCCATGGAGAAGTATTGGGTTAGATAAATCCCTTTACCTGCAACTCCTCCAAATTCCTTTTGACCTCTTGCAACTCAGGTGTAGCCATCCTATAATGAGGAATGGACACTGATGCTACTCCTGGAATGAGATCAATAGATAAATCTACCTCTCACTCTAAAGGTAGACTGGAAAAGTCATCCGAGAAGACATCAATGAAACGATCAACCATAGGAGGGAAATCTATCTTCAAGTCCCCTTATTATCCAGGTATAAACTCACAATTTGGTATGTGACTCCACCTCACCCATGATGCTATTGTCCCACTGGACTCGCCTAAACATCCCATTCACCTTTGTATAGAAACTATCCACCCTCTGGTGACGTGAAATGCACCCTGTGATGATAGAAGTATACAAAGGCTAGAAAGGGAACCAACTAGTCCATCCCGAGAATGACACCATAATCTGTCATCTCTAAGACATAGAGGTCCCAAAGAAAGAGACACCCTCCAACCACTAGGGGAATTCCCTGAACTGACGCACACCAGCCGTTCTAGTCCCCAATGGAGTATCTAGCATCATGAAATTAGAGGGAGAAGAAACACTGATCCCAAGGCTCTCCACAACGACAATAGATATGAAACTATTTGTAGCACCCATATCGAAAAGTATTGAAGACAAGATAGAAACTACTATAATAGTACCTCTGACTGTAGAAGGTCTGGGATCCTACTCATGCTTAGTCTGTTGCACTGCATATACATGCCCAGTGCTGCGGCCTTGTGACACAGCCTGAATAACCTGAGCTGTCCCGCCATGCTGCCTCTGGGATCCTGGTGTCTGGCTACCACGACCATGACCACCATCTCTGCCTGCACACCCCGACGTATTCCAGTTTCCCAACTGGTAAGAAGCCACTGGTCCTGCTCCCGCACGCGGAGTCTGCACAGAACCCATCTCACTAGCCACTGGTGGAAATGCCCTAAAAAAGCGCTAAAGATGTCCCATCTTGCGACAACCTCAGCACTCCACTAGGTCTCAGGGACACTGTGGTCTCTTGTGCTCCTCCTTAACACACTGGTAGCACCTGATTGGGCCACCTGAAGAAACTGCCTGGCTGGTACTGCCACCCTGAGAGAAGTCGATCTGTCTCTTCCTCTTACTAGCAGAAATAGTACCATAAAATGGTGTTGAACCACCCTGGCCCACACCACTAGCTTTCTGCAGGTTCCTCTATGTAATCAGTGCTTAATTCACAATAGCATGTACTGAAGGCAACTTGAAAACATTCACCAGCATCCGAATGTCATAATGAAGACCATCCTCAAAACGTATGGCTCTCAACGTCTCATCACCCACCAGTACAGGTGAAAAACGCTGATTTTTGGTGAAATGGGCAGAATAGTCCATCACCGACATAGCGCCCTACTACAAATTCATGAACTCTTGAGCTCTATCTCCCATCAGCGTCTCTAGAAAGAAGAAGTAATAGAAGACTGCCTGAAAATATTCCCACACAATGTCCTTGTGATACTCTGACTGGGTGGTAACATCCCAATATTGGAAGAATCTTGTATAATATAAGTCGCGAGCTTGACCCTCCGCCCGGGAGGCATCTCGAGATGCTCAAAAACAGTCTGCATCGACCCCATCCAAGACTTCGCTGCCTGTGGTCTGCCATCCCCGGAGAATGTAGGCAGATGCTACTGCTGGAAGATACGAGTCGGCTCAGCCATAGGTGTGGCAGCCGGTGGTGCTCCCTAAAGGGTCTGCATGTACCGCATAATGCCTTCACAGAACTGTGCCTCTACACCCCTATCCGGTATAACGGCTGGGGCCACATCTAGCTCTGTTGGAGGGTCTACTGGTAGCCCATGGCCCACAATCTTTGGAGTTTAATCGTTTCCTCTCTCCTGGAGAACAACGCGTGCACGTCTAGGTGGAATGACCCTACAAGGTAAAAAGCATGCCTTAGATTCAAGATTATTAAGACTGAAAGCGAAGGAACCACAAAAGGAGCAAGAGGAAGAAGGAATTTCAAGATTTGAAAAACAAGACTACACAGCGTGTATAGTGACTATAGGGCGTGTACTTGAATTCTCTTTCCCTACCTGGGTCCTCCTACACGGCTAAGCTACATGGCTCCCATTGAACAAAACTACATGGCGTGTATAATATCTACACAGTGTGTATGGTGTAATTTCCAACTGCTCGTGTCGTTTGTGACATAGCCGACTACTCAGCTTGAGACTACACATCATGTTACACCCGTACACGGCGTGTACATCACCCCGTATCCCAGCCACACGATCAGGTCCACATGGTCTATCCTTGGACAAGACTACACAGTGTGTCCCAAAGGTACATGGCGTGTTCAAGAAGAGGTGACACAAACCTGTGTTTATTAGTTACACGGTCGGGTCCCCAGGCCAGACTACACGGCGTGTTCCATAGTGGACATGGCATGTATGTCTCAAGGTCTCCTCCATCTGTGTTGTTAGTTACACGGGCGGACTCCGGGTCAACACTACACGGCATGTACATCTAGTTCACGGCATTTTCCCCCAAACTTTTTCCTTCCCCGTGTCACTGCCCACACGGTTTGTGACACGGGAAGATACTACACGGCGTGTACTAAAAAAAGTTTATTCATCTTCCTGAATAGAAGAACATACACGGCGTGTCTAAAGTACTACATGGCGTGTATAATGGGTTTTTCGGACAGTATGCCTTAGAAACTTTCCCAGAACCTAGAAAATACTGAAAACAACACCTATGTTCCAAATTCCGATCTGTGGGGGCCCATACTCCCAGTGAAATAATGTTTGGCATCTTATATGTGTTATAATAAAATAAACATTCAATGATCCGCCAAATTCTGGTCAATTGGGGCCCATACTCCCCAAAAACCAAAGTTTGGTGTTCTTTCTATAAGCCGGATCACACAAGGATACCCTATCACACAACAGGTATTTATCAAAGCAACTTTCACAATAGAATGCTTCTCTAGCAAACCAATTATCACAAAAACATGCAATTTCTAATGCACCTACATGGCATGGAACGATGAATGGAATGTGATTTATAGCATTTTCTTAAATGATGCATGAGATGGAATACCCCTATCTCATCGGGTTGCAACTAAATAGAACCCATTGATAAAATATAAACAGCATAATCCTAGTGCATCACCCAACGGTGAAAATCAAATCAACTGTAAAATTTGAAAAATCAAAAATATTGCAAAAATATGAGGTGGACTGGATTTTTCCCTGGTCACGGGTCAGCTATGCCCGGGCATAGTTTTTTACCAAATACCATTCGTCCTATCCCTGAATACGGCTCCAAAAAGTATGTCCAAAAAACTACCTCTAGTACCACTTTGTATCATCCCGGTTCTGGGATCCACTCAATGGGTGCCCCGAACCCGGTTCGTCACGTGACCTCAAGCGCATTTTCCCAAATTCCAGAGGCTGTCGAATAGCAGTGAGGGCCTAAGTCTGATAGTGGGGAAACTATGCCCTCATTTGACAAAGTGTAGCGCAGCAGAATTAAATAAAACATACAACAAAAATGGAAGTAGTTATCCATACACAACTGAAATAAACAACTGCAGTAGATAATACCAACCGGTATATAAATAATGGTGGAACATGCCTCAAATTCTAAGAAAGCTTCTAGAACATGTTACACAATGGTACAATACAATACAAGTACAACAAAGCAAAATAGAACAAAACAGCTGGTAACATCACAATCCTAGGCCCGGTCCCATGCTCCCCTACTCCTCAGTAGCAATAAAGTACCTTTATATGGACTCTTTCCTATAGCAACATAATATGTTTGGGATGAAAAGCATGACCCAAACAGGGTGTGAGAAATAATTCCCAGTAGGCACCCACCAAAGGCTTGTGCTCAACTGTGTGTAAATATGCAATAGCAGTGTGTAGTCGTAAATGAAATAAACCAAGAAGTACTCTAAAGTAACTAACATAACCAGTTATATTGCTATTTTAATTATTCATTTAACCATGTAATATTTAGAAACACCACAGTGAATTTTTACGTAAGTAGTCAGTGTCATCAGACATGCAAAATATCACCCTCAGGAAATCAGAATCCAACCCGCAGGTGTAGCCCTCAGATGTAACAGAAATTTCCATGAGGTGTACAAAGTGTTGCCCTCAGGCACAGAAGTCAAGCCCTCAGGAACGAAAGGTTTCCCTCATGAAAAATAGAACGTTTCCCACAAGCTAAAACAGTCACGCCCTCAGGCTATAGTAAAACACCGCCCTCAGGCATAAGTAACCGGGCCATGCACAACATATAAACATGAAATTTACATAAAATTCCTCTCAAGGAAAAAGTAATGCATAATTTAAACATGGAATACCCTCAGGTATCCTAGCCAAATGGGTAAACAGAGGAACAAACTCCTGGGGTTGCCCTGGATCCAAGCACTGATCCCAGACAACAATTTTGCAATTTTATTTAATTACCTATACAATTCTAGGTATTTAAAATAGCCATGGACTTAGCCACAAAACACCCCAAATATGGGCTCGTATCTCAACGGTACACAAAACACATGACACTTGAAAATTAAAACACTAAGACACCTACCTTTAACACCCACGAACGATTTATGCGAACGACGATCCTCGATTTGTCCGGGAATGACATAGATCTGAGGTGAAAGAAAACCTCACTCAAAAATAAATAACATACCTATGGGAAAGAATTGGTAAGAACTACACCATGAGATATGAGAACTCATCCGTGCGGTTCTAGGGAGATCGACGGTGCAGAAAATGGATTCCCGACGTGCGCTCGGCAGATCTCCAATGCTCTAGCCTCCCTCTCTAACTCCTTCTTACTATTCTAATCTTTCCCTGTAAATAGGGGAGGCTACTTACCATTTTAAGCAAAAAAACAAAGTACACAGCATGTATTTCCAAGTACACGACATGTACTTCCCATTTTTTAACTGTTCCTCTGGCGGTTTACCACCAGCGTGGCATGTAAAGGACCACTACCTGGTGTGTAGTCATTTTTTACACCATTCATCACCGACAAAGCCACACGCCCTGTGTTCCCATCCCACATGACCAAAAGTACACAGCGTGCACATCCAAAATTTAGGATGTTTCCCTATTTTCATTATTTTCTGAAAAAAACTTAAGAAAAAGACAAAAGAAGAAACATGTACCTCAAAAGTAAGAACTGGGTTCTTACAGATTGGTCAGGTGTTTTCTAGGAAATTAAATCCATTACTAGATATTATAACTTGATTTCGATCTAGAATAACTAAACCAGGGGGTAATAAATCTGAAAAGGGTGTATTGAGATGGACTTGATCATCACCTGGTGCATGATAACAAGCCTTGATTTACACATAGATTATCACACCTAACGTATATGATTTGAAAAATTTAAAACTCATTAAAATCCATCATGAAGGATTTGAACAATGGCCCGAAATGACTTATTTTAATCCAAATTTTTCTTAAATTAAAATATAGGTCTCATGATTTAGGAATCCAATAATTTATTTTTTTAGTAAAATGTGGTTCCCCACTATTTTTTCGATACACTATTAAATTTAAATTCAGTGGATATAGGCTAAAGGAACCATGTTAATTCGGATTGTGATGGAAAATATGATAATTTTTCCCCTCAGAAAAAAATATGGGAGCTAGAAAGGGAAATATAATTTCTATTCTCACACAAATTTATAAATATATGAATCACGCTTGACATAAAAGTGAAAAAAGGAGGTAAAGATGTTTTATTGAGTCCATAATGAGGCAAAATCATCCTCATTTTGGCAGTTCTACTGATCAACTAGTTGTTGAGAGATAGATCAATACCACTTAAAATATATTTTCTATTTTCCAGTTTTTTTAGATAAAAAATTTATTTTTGGTTTTCTATTATTTGGAAAGAGAAATGTATCAATGGTGGACTCATTAAATAAGAAAAGTCAATAGGAATAAATAAACTCTATTGTGTTTTATGAGTTTAAGAGCTTATATTTCAATACACACATTCCTCACATTCTTCATATTGAAAATTAGGAAGAAATTAATTGTGCTAAAAAAGATGGGTGTTGAATCTAATGGAACCAAGGAGGAAATTTTTACATGACTTATGTGGTATGCTTCTAGTGTCATCATAAAACCTGAATGTAATTTGATCAATTATTTAGTGTCTTAAAACCAATTCTATTAAGAAGTTAATCTATAAGGGAATATGTATCTATCAAGAAATCATGTGTTGTGATATAGAGGTGGAAATGGATATTGGAGTTACATATCAATCACATTGGTTTGATAGGAAAAGTAAATTCATTTCAAGGAAACTCTCAGACCCTTGGGGAAAAGAATATTATCTTTCATTATTTCTTGATGTGTGGAAGGAGACATATAGAAAATTTTCTTGATGTTACTACTAAATATTTTATGTGTGGAATGGAATATAATAGAGTGCCCGAATGATTATGTGATGTGAATAAGTGAGATAACAATGATAATAGAGAGAGATAAATATATTTTCCCTCCCACACTATAGTGTTACAAATTCATTGATAATTGGAATTATTCTATCCAAGTATCAAATTTGATGGTTGATGATGGTTATCAATGTTAGAAACCTCATATGTAAAGAGATAAAGGGAAATATCATGCGGTCACTATTTCTAATGAGGTTAAAATGATGACATGATTAAAGATACACTTATCATATTGTCTATACCAAATAATTTAATATTTGTTTTTGGATCTACCTATTTTGGAATATATGAAAAAATTTATTACAGTATAAATATTCCACTAATACTATTAGTTACTGAATTATTAGTGAAAAAACCTAATGGTGTGATGTTCACATCTCTTGTCTATGACTCTTATCTAGTTGATTTTTTCATAATTTTCATCCAATAAATATTATTATTCTCCCTATGGTTGAATTTGATGTTTTTTAATCATATTTGGATTTAAATAAATAATACCCCATAAAATTTCAATGATAGGAAGTCATGTTTTATATATAAAAAAGCATATGATTATCATTTAGTGAGATGATAGATCTGAAATTAAAATAGAGATCACATAAAATATACAAGTTTTTATTCATCATAAAAAGGGATGTTTATCTCAAATGGTTGGATAGAAACTTGACACAAATGATACACCTATTATGGTGGAGTCTTTATATTACTTTTAGAATGTATTACTTAGTATTACACCGAATTTAATATTTTAGTTCCTAATAGAACTCATTCTTAGTGCCTCACCTATTTCAAATATTCCCCACATATTGGCCCAAATTGAGTTACATGAATTAAGTAAGGAACTCTAGGAGATCATTTTCTAGTGTTAAATTTAGCCAACTATTATACCAAGATATGTACATGATCACAATTATGAACATGTATCCTCTAAACCATACTGCTGACTGGTTTGAGATACTGTGTGGAGATCAATACTTTTCCAATATTTTCTTTTCTTCTAGAAATCATCAATTGGGGGTAAATAAGGAGGGTATACACAAGGGATATTTTTTTATGAGGTATGAAAAATATAAATATATAGTGGCGTGATTTTGTTTTAATAATGCACATGTTATCCTCATGTATTTAATGAATAGAG
Source organism: Viscum album (assembly GCA_963277665.1). NCBI lineage: Eukaryota > Viridiplantae > Streptophyta > Magnoliopsida > Santalales > Viscaceae > Viscum > Viscum album. The sequence goes on from CAUJRU010000169.1 coordinate 230,666, forward strand.
TCCATAGAAACAACCTTGATCAATTTTTCATTGTCTTTGTAGATAATATTCATATTTATTCAGTATGGGTTGAAGGGCATGAAGATAATTTGAGTATTACGCTGAATAACCTAAGGAAGGATAAAATGTATGAGAAATCTACAATATTTGAATTTAAGAATTTTTTTTCATTTTTTGTTAAATAATATCATGAAAGGGTATATCTGTGGATCCATCACCGATAGAGGCTGTTAGATGTTGGCCTAGATCATCCATCATGATTAAGATCCATAGTTTTCCTAGTTTTTTGGATATTATGGATGGTTTGTGGATATATTCACATTACATTCAAATCCAATAATTATGTTTACTGAAAAGGAAGCCAAGATACTTTAGACAGATGAATTTTAGGAAACTTTCAAGCATATAAAGTGAATTTCAGTCAATTCACATATTTTTATAATATTATATAATGGTGAAGGGTTTGTAATCAATATTGATTCATCAAATAAAGGATTGGGATTCATCCTCATATAGAAGCAGATAGTGATATCATATTAATCCCGAAAATTGGTGCTTCATGGGAGAAAACACCCAACCCATTATTTGGAGTCAGTTGTGGTAATTCCTAATTAAATAAATGAAGTCATTATGTTTATGGAGATTTGTGCGATATATTTACTAATAACAAGACGATAAATTATACATATTATCACAAAATGTGTTGAATATTCACAATAGAATATGATAGGAGATGATTAAATATTATGAATATTCAATACATTACTACCTTGGAAAATAGAACAATGTGAATTATGATAGATTTGAATGGATCATGCTATATTTTCCATGATGAGGATCACAAAAAATATACAACATTTATGGATTTAGAAAGTATGGAAATTGAAATATTTAAGAAAGGTTATAATTATTATCCTTATCCAATGAGTGTTAATCTATCTATCCTAATGAATATCGAAGAGGAAAAATGAATATTTAAAACTTCAGAAGATGGTAAAAAATGTTCTTGATTTTTTCTTTTTTTCTAATGGAATTATAAGGTCAAAGATATTTGTATGTGTTCCATCCATACCATCTTTAAAGAAAGAGGCTAAAAGAATAACATTGTTAATTATTCTATATTCATCCTAGAAATAAAAAATTTATATAAATATAATAGAGTATTTTTTATGGTGTAACACGAAGATTGATACTATGGAGTTTTATCTTGGTGCTTTGTATGTCAAAAAGGTATGGTTGGGAGACAATTGTCTGAGGGGATACTAAAAACATTACCCATTCCAAAATTAAAATGCAAAAATCATATTTTATTTTTTCATCAGACTCCAAAAAAACATAAAAAAACATCGAAAAGGAATACTGTTATATTGTTTATTATTGATCACCTTAAAAACCCCACACACTTAATCACTATCAGTTGTTATTTTTTTCCTATATTATCTTTCCAGGATATATATTAAGGAAGTGTAAAATTTTCATGGTTTACCACATTTTATTATGTATGATTAGAATATTATGTTTATCATTATGTTCTAATTAAATCATCTACATTACCTAGATATAAATGCTTTTTTTAGAACTATGTATCATCCGCTGAAATATGGTTAGTATTAGAGAACAATTCAAACACTAATGTATATGATTTTATATTTTTATTTTAATTTCAATGATTCTTTGGATCAACACATTCCTCTAATAGAGTTTTCTTACAAAAATATATTTCACTCAAGTATTCAGATGCCTTCTTATGAATCCCTAAATGAACTCAATAGTATAAATAAAACATGAATGGATGATTTTGGATAAATAATGATATTAATGCATATGATTGTAGAGGAAATTGTTGTGAAATTCAGACCAATTAATTAGGACATCAAGGAATCTCAAAGTTCATGGAAATTTTATACTGTTAATCGCTAGCGTGATCTAGAATTTTAATGTTTTAGAAGGTATTTTTATGTATTTACCCAACAAATAAGGTTATAAGATTTTGGAATAAAGTAAATTTAATCCCTTTGTACATTTTCCATTTTTATATTCCTAATCGATTAAGAATAGTTTCTTATCACCTGGCACTTCCACCGAATCCCTATCATGTTCATGATGTTTTCCATGTATCTCTCATATAGAGATAAAAAATCTAACAAATAAAATGTATTGAACCTAGAGGACATACCATTAGAATGAAATATTTCATATGCAAAACTTTTATTTATATTTTGGATCATATTTAAAATGTTCTATGAAAAAATACCACTCAACTAGTAAATATTTTGTGGAAAACCCACCCATTAAAATAATCTATATAGGAACATGAGGATATAATGAGGCATATGTATCGAAAAAAATTAGGGAGAAAAATATCGAGGAAAAAAATTATTTTTTGGAGGGTTGACTCTAATATGCCAAATATTAAAAAAAAAATTCATTCAAAGAAATTTAATTTCATTGATAGATTGAGTTACACATAACACTGAGTCTTAATAACCCATGATATACTATTTATATTTCTATGTAATCGTGACCATTAAAACCTAGACAATAAATTTGGTGATATAAAAATGAATGAAATAAATTTAATAAATAATTTAATATTTTTTATTTAAGTAAAATATATTTGTAAATAAGAACTTCATTTTTCAGTAACGTCTTTATATGCTTTGAAAAATATTTTTTCTCATACAAAATTATTTTCTATTAATTTTCTTTAACAAATAATAATTTTTTTTTATTAATCATTCTTAATTTTTTTTAAAAAAAATTAATTTTTTGGTTCAACATGTCAAATTTATTCTACTGTGAATTTTTGAGATTTTTTTTGAGAAGATTAATTTAACAATAAATAGTAATAAATAATGATTTTTATTAAAAAATAATTTCTTTTAATGAATTTATAAATATTCAAATTTTATTAAAAAATTTATTCTATCATTATTTTAATAATTTAATTATAGAAAATATTTGGTTTTTGGAATCAATTTCTTGTTGACTTTTCTTATTAAAAATATTTATACTGTTGATATTTTTATCTTTGGAAAACCACTTTTTTATCAAGTCTGTGAGTTTAATATTAAATTAAAACTTTTCAATTCTATAAATAGAAATTTTAAAATGTATTAAATATTTTTAATCAACATAAATAATATTTTATACTATTTTGAAAATATTTGTTGTTCAAAATAAATAGTAAAAATAGTAAAAATAAATTAACACAGTTAAGGTTAAAACATGTTTCCAAAAGGTTTAACTACAAATATACAGGTAAAATTAACATAAAAACACGTCCAAATATAATATTATATCTATATTTCAATAGTATATCATTTTATATTCTAGTATGAGCTATTTTGGAACCTTTTGGAACATTTATAACATGGGTAAACATTTTTCTCTTCAAGAATTCCAAGTGTATCATCTCCCCCACTTATAAAAGCATAGCAACTTTAATCTCTTATTAAAAAAAATTCAATATTGGACAATACATGCACATATAAATTATTTAATTTGAATCACACATCTTAGAGAACCTATTTTTAGTAGTATACCCCCCTAAGAATTATTTTTGTATAATCCTAAAGAGGTTCTCCAAAGATGAGGTAACATTATTAACCTTGTATTTTTGTTTTATTTCTTCTTAAACCAAATTAAAATACTCATAAACTATTATAATATAATAAAATTATTATCCCCCATGTAATGATATTTTATTATGTTAATTTATCAACCTATATCGATCACATATTCCATCAAATTGGAAACGAAATGATTGATCATGTGTACGACGGACAATCACAGTGTGAACTGATGTAAATAGTTTTCCATCACCACCTATCATAGCTAGAGGTAGTCCATTATTTAATTTTTATGTATTATATTTATTAATATAACATTATTTTATAATTATAATATCATATATTCCTTGTTATCTTCTAATCCTTTGAAAAATGATAATGTCGCTTGTGTGTATGTGTGGAATATCTCCTCAATGAAACGATGTGAGAACATTATAACATTATTTTTATATATATGATAATAAGGATGCATTAGATTAATATAAATTATATATATGATCTAATAATGATTCTATAAAGGGTAATTAATATTTATTTATATTTCAATTCATCAGTCATGAAAATGGAAACAATGTTAATGCATACATACAACCTACTTTCTCTATAAACAGTGTAATTACATTTTATTATATCTAACATTCATGGATGAATCTATATATTTATATAAGGTAAATATATAATATTTCATTACCTATCCCAATGGTTCCTATGACACGAATCCCTAAATATCATCTCAAATAAGCCATGGGCTGACGACTAGCACAGACTAGGAAAATCACTAACACAAGAGGCCTTAGTCAAAGTACATGGACACATGCACACATATCCCAAGACCATAAAATGATGAAATGTGAAAAAAATGAACAACCATGAATTCAAACATCTAAATCACATAACCAGAGTATGATAATATATAATGAAAAATAAATAGGTCAAAACCCAATCCCACTATAAGGATTCAGAAAACAAGTCCAACCTAGAAGTAAACTAGGGACAATTGTTAAGATACCACAGGCAGACAATTTGTACTATTAGATCTCACTAAGCACCATATATTCCTACCCCATCATGGAATTTATAAATTATTTAATCTTCTACACAATAACAGACACATGCGGGAAATTACAGTGCATGGGTTATTTTAGAAATACCCAATAGGACACCTGGATACCACCAAGAATACAAAACAAAAGAATAAAAGTCATATATACAAGGGTATATGTCTACAATAAAAATTACATGAATATACATATATTCTCAAAAAAGGCACAAAGTCTAATGGTAATTCACAATCATAATTTCGACCTAGTATTTCAGCTCGAAGGTTCCACGAAGCAGTCATCTATGAGAACACACCACATGAGTCAGATAACACTGATGACGTACATCAGAGAGATAGTTAATTTTAGGTCTCATTATAATAAATATACACTGGATGTTTGAATAGATAAGATACACAGATGAGGGTTACACCCAAGGCCATGGGGTATACCAATAACTAAATATGGTATAACCCTATAAGTATAGGATCAGAGCCTATGTAGTGTTGTTCATGATGATACCAAGAACTAAACCTAGGGTAAGAAGATGAATATAGGATCTCACTCTAGGCCTCATAGAATGATTCCAAAACATCTACCAAATAATTCCTAATGAATGGATTATTGTCCTATGTGTTGTAGGTGATTTTATACTAACCATAAATTAATGGATATGGGGAACGCATCCAAATTAGACATTTCCATAATAGAGAGGACAATGGAACCAATCCAACATTAAAAGAGTACATGGTATGTAGTAGGGATGCACATCATTTACCATTGACCCTAGGTCCTACTTATGTAAAACAATCCACATCTATGTCTGTGTATAAGTACACATCGTTCTGCTTCCCATGTACTCCTACCCGAGTACTAGTACACAACTTAGCCCATGGACATACCGGCCTGGTCGTGTCTGTGTTGGAGTACCTATTGTGATTCTAGCTGTATGATCTCGGGTTGTGTCTTTATACCCTATGAGGTACACGCCAAGCAATATGGGAGGTGATAATTTTTTGTGTGACTGGGTAACATGGTTTGTTATCCCTTACCCCATCCCAAAACCCTAGCTACCTCTAAGAGGTACTCACCTGCCATGTAATTCTGGATTACAAAAAGTGTGGTTAGGGTTTTACCAGAAACACTTTTTCTGCCTTCCCGATGCTCTCACACTGCCACTTCTATCAAATATTGCCACAAAAACATCATGAATCATGGATAAATTTTGTATGATCCTCAAAAAGGACATTTGTTGGATGTTAGAAGTAGAATATTTTTAGAAAAACACATAGAATAGTGTTCTTTATTGGGCATAGAAGAATAAATAAATCAAGAATCAATATCATATAATTTGATGTTGGTCTCATCATCACACCACTTTCATGGTTTACTAATAAAAAATGTACAATATCTAATCATGGATCCATGAAATGGGTGTGAATGATGGATTTTTTCAGTCTATACCGAACCATGGACCAAATGAAGAACGCCAATGATAAAAGAAGAATCATGTGAGAAAATCACAACAATGATGATGATGAAAGGTCCCCAGTAAATTTTATGTTGAACATGATCCATTTCCATTAGAATGATGAATGAATCAATAATAATTAATCACAATGAAATTATCCTCATGAATCACTATAATAATATAGTCCCTCAATGCACACGATCAGTGGATCAATCGATTGGTTGATTGATCTATGTTTTTCATTGAAATAAAAAATAGGGAAATAATATAAATCAAAAAGTGTTTTACCTTGAAATTTATCAATATATAAGGAAATATAATCCTACATCATTATAATTGGTTTGATCTCTCAATTCCAATGCACAACGATCATCAATCCATGATCTAGTTGATGTTCGCCTACGAGATATCCTCTAACTCTATCTCTAACGATTCTACAATGCCTCTAGGGTGATTTAGATAACATGAGAATTCCATCATAGACATATTATAAAAGTGGATTTTAGGTCACTATATCAACAGCTGAATACAATATTTTTAATTATTTTTTTTTATTTTTTTTACACTCATTATGACTTTTCTAAAAATGTCATTTGCCAAAAAATGGTTAGGTCATACCCATTGTAGTACCCACATTCTGAACTTAATTAGTACCATTGGATTTCTAATCCATTCCCCCCACTTATAAGTTATTCCAATTTTTTCAAAAAACTACATGTGTGTACTATTTAATATATTCAATATATTTAAAACATTTATTCCAAGAAAACTAGGTCTCAAAATTGCATGATGTCTCAGCTTCGGGGATCAAAAGGAATCCATACATTAATAAATTTAAAATCCATATTTCTATATTTTCCACACCTTGGGGATTTACAACCCAAAAATCCCAAAAAACATGGCTAAAAAAAGAGATGGGTGTACTAAGCACAAAGATGATCCTCCCACTCCCATGTGATATTATAATGAGTCCCATGCTACCACCAAATATAAACTAATAGAAACAGTCCCATGAAAGATTCTCTAATGTCAATTCTCATTCTCCACCAGTTACTTTGCAATGATAGAATTGTCCCATTTGTCCATCTCTCCCCAATAAATAACTTGTGACTAGTCATGCACATACCTACTCATCTGTGTTACGTGAAAGACATCATGTTCCAAATATTACTGAGGTAATAGAGATAATAATTATTTCACCTCACACATTCTATAAAGTATATAGAATGTGAAAATGAACATAGAATATAGCTTTCTTCCCTGAGAAAATCTGCACAATCCACATCGAGATAAAACTCATTTGAATAGATTAACTCCATCCTTGAAATCCAAAGACCACCATCATCTGTCATCATAATAATTATTACTACTTTGTGCGGTTTCCATCTATTATTGTATGATATAATCTTTCTTATTAGTTACCTAATCCTACTCCATGACCTTATGTGCTGACTCTCATAGGACAATCCTTCAATGTTGTCACCTACAAGTCATCTTGTAAAAATCCTCAAATGGTGCCACACATATGGTGGGATGGTAGCTATTATTCTATAAAAAATTCTCCATGGATAGATAATACTCCAAACTATGGACAAATTCTAACATGAAAGGTTTAAACATTACATCCAAAACTTAAATGGTCCACTCATTCTATCTTTTTATATATGGGTGAAACATTATTCTCAGTCATAATTAAGTCCCAAACACCACATAAAGTCACCTCCTTAACCATGATGTGAAGATTTCATCATGGTCGTAAATGATCTTCAAAGGAACTCTGTAGAGTTGGACAATCTATTGTATGTAGAGGTATTTGTAGATCGTTATTGATATCTTCTCTCAAATCAATTGGAATTTAGCCGACTTGGTGAGTCGTTCTATGATAACCAAGATGCGATCGTGTACCCTAGATTAATGTGGTAAATTATTCCTGAAGACCATGTATATTAAATTCCACGTCCACTCTATCACCCAAAGGGTTTGAGGTAAACCAACTAGATCTTGGTGCTCAACCTTTACTTGATGAAAATTAATGCATCAAGATACAAACTCTGCAACTCCCTTCTTCATATATAGAAATAAAAACTAACATCATAGGTCCAAGTACATCATTTCCATACCTAGATGTTCCGCAAAAGGAGATTTATGAAACTATCTAAAAATCTTCTCTCGCAACATCACTGAAACCATCATGCACCCTTAGAAAATAATGACATGCTCCCCTTGGTAAAAGGAATCCATAAAGAGCATGTCCAGTGGATATATGAGTATGTAGGGTCTCATAGTTGGTATACCCAATCTGTACCCCCCAAACATGCTATAAAACATGAGGGGTGCAAAATAACAAATGGAGGTAAGATACTCCATCTCCATCAAAAAATTATAACTGTAATGAGGAAAACTACACTGACATCTTATTTAGAAACATTGAATAAGATCTATTATTGAGAGTATCTTCTACCATGATCCCATTCCCAAAGGATTAAATGCTATTGAAGTCGTATTCCTGGAGGAACTCTAGCCATCAAATCTGTCTCAAGATAAGATCCTACTAAGAGAAGACAGACTTGAAACTCTTGTGGCCAGAATAGATTATAAATTTCTCACCCATAATGTAGTGTTTCCATATATTTATGGTAAATACTAATAGTAAAGACTCGAGATCTACGGTTGTGTAGTTATTCTCATGTGGTTTTAATTGATGTGAACAATAGGAAATAACTGCCTTCCTCTACATCCAAACAAAACCAAGCCTAGTTCTAGATGTATCACATAACACTACGTACTCAAAACCCTCTTTTTGAAATCTCAAAATGGGAGTGCACATCAATATCCACCTCAACAACTGAAAAGACAATTACAACCTGATATTCGACATAATTTTATACCCTTTTCCGGTCAAAGCTATCATGGGTGATGATATCGTTGAAAATTCTAGTATGAATCATTGGAAATGGCATGCCTACTGAACGAAGCTTCACATCTCTATCACACACCTGGATATCTCATAGGCTAACACTGCATCAACGTTGACCTAGTCCATTAAAACTCCATCAAATGATATAAAATTTCCCAAAAATTGACATCCGAAATCTTGAATTGACACTCCTACTGCTTCCCCTAAAGCTACTTCTTATAGAATACATTGAGAACCATACCCAAGTGTCTCAAATTCTCCTCCTCGGATGTAGAGTATATTAGGATATCATAAATGAATAATAAAATGAAATGGTATAAGAAATCTTGAATGATCTGGTTTATTATTCCCATGAACACTTCTAGGGTGTTCGTCACACTGAAGGGCATCACTAAGAACTTATAGTGACCATAGTGACATCAGAACGTCATCTTTGGTATATTCACATCCCATAATCCAAACTGGTTATAGCCTGACCTAAGCTAAACCTTTGAGAACCATTGTTCCCCTCTTAATAGTCTTAATATTTCTTCGATACATGGTATGGGATAATATATGACCCCAAAAATTTATGTTATGAATCTTATTAACAAAATTAAATTTCATCAATAGCTTATGTTACACAAAACATAGAGCTTAATCGAATGATTAAATATTATTATTTAATTTTATAATTATCAACTCACTGTTGGAATTGGGAGAATTAATGATATTAGCTAAAATATTAAAATATAGTTTACCAATGTTTATAAAATTTATTCATTGGTTGAAAATTAATTATAAAAAATAATGAGAATCAATTTAACATAAGTGATGTGTTTTTTATACAAAAAATATTTAATCCCCAAAAATAAATTGTATATTAATAAATTATATTAATCACCATTTGTGAATGACCATAATAAAATTTATACGTTAAATATTCAAATAAATTAAATTCATTCAATGTTTTCTATATGCTAAAGATATGATAAAGTCCGATTTTATGCATAAAAGCTATATTTTACGAAAAAACATTTCTACTGCCTTTTAATAGAAAAAATATTTTAAATCTATATTTTAAACCTATTATATATTTTATTTGAAATAATAAACATAATTTCAAAAATTAGTATATAGAAATATGTTTTTGTGGATTTTTTTATGTTTTTTTATGTGTTTCATTTTTATGATTAATATTGAAAATACTGCATTTTATTTGAAAACTGTTTTTCATCAAATATATTTATATAGTTAAAATATATTTTAAATTGGTTTTAAAGTAGAAATAGTTAAATTATAAATAAATAAAATCTATTTTGGTCATTTCAATAAATTTTACATTGAAATTGGATATAAAAACATTTTCATCATTTGATCTTTTCACTTTAAAAACAAGCTTTTTCATTGTGCTTGGAGGATTAATTTTAAAGGTACATTTTCTATTTATTTCAATTTAATTTAGTAAAATGGATTCCATATTTGGAATTAAAATTTCCAAATTAGGTTTTAGGTCAATTTTATTTTACTTTTATAAAAAATTTATCATGGTAAAAAAATTATTTAGCATAGTGTAGGTAAAATAGTGATAAGGTTTAATGTTAAAATGTAAAAGATTAACATACCTAAATATTACAACATTTAATGGTTGGCTAAGTTTTTTCGTCACCCTAACCATTCTATGAAAAAATAACTAACAATAAAATTCTTGGAAATTTATTCCACCTCAATGTGGTTGGATCTATATATAAAACAATCATTTTTTAATCACTTAAACCCACCACTCCTCAAGTATAAATTTGAACCCTATTCACCCCGTTTCAAATAAAAAAAGACATGATGCTCCTAAAATCACTAAACATATTTCTCCGCTTTTCTCTCCCCATGTCCATGTGTTTATTGTATCACCGAAATACTAAATACATGTTCCTCATGGGGCCTTCTAAAGATGTTATATTCAGAATGATGTTAAAGTATGCAGCACTAAAGGGAAGTGTGATGTAAGGGTTTTCTCATCTAACCTATTTACTATAGGGAGATATATGATGTATTAACAACATAATAGTTGAATGTGGTGTATGTACTAACCTTTGATATATCATATAATGAATCACATTATCTTTATGGTATAAAATTTGTCTTTTGATAATTATTAATTTTACGATGCATATAATTCGATTGATTATAATGTTGTAAGTGACTTCTTAACTCAATTTCAATTCATTGGGATAATCTTATACATCATGATTATTTTTTGATAATATTATGTGAGATATTATTTTTTGTTATTTGAGTTTTTATTTCAAAAATTTTAAGTTTATTTTCAGCAAATAAACATATTCAATTCATTTGATTAGTAGTCACTTTAAAAAAATGATACTTGTTAGGGGATTTGATTTAAAAATCCAATTCCAATGTTCCTTTTTCTAAAAGAAATTTTTTCATATATTTAAAGAATGGAATTTCCATATTTTATATAGACTTAATTTTTTCATTCTTCATATATAATTTTACATATTTATTTTCAAATTAAATGTTTTATTTAATAGTTGTGTAACATTTTATAAATAAATTATTTTCATAGTGAAAATTGGCATTATTTTCATGAATTTTTCAATGATATTAATAAATTATTTTCCACTATATTGTTATACTTTATTGAAAATTGTGACTCATTTAGGTTGTTTTCTTATGATAACATCTTCTATATTTTATTAAATCGACATTGATTAGTTTGTACTATTTTTGTACTGTTCCCCTTACTACATTGAATAGTTTGGGATTTTGTTTACTTAATGGGTAAAGTTAGTTACATTTCTATGATAGTTTAAATTCATATAATTTTGTTGATTATATTTCATCATTTCATATGATGAATGTATTTTAATTATTATGTGACGAGAAGGGATCGTTATTTCCCCTCGATTCATCAGAATGTATCATGAGACAAACAAGATTGGATTTTGGAAAGGGAATTACCCATTTATTAGATTTTGGAATGAAGACATGATGATGATAGATTTTTTGAATGATTCCTGGACAATATTATATTCATGTCATGATTCCTTTACATTATGTTTTAGATGGCCATCATTATTTATTCCATTATTATGAGATTAGTTTTTTATTTACATGTGATTATCCAATTAGTAGAACACCCATCGTTAACTTTTCTATATGACATTATTATTTATGTGGCATTAATTGATTAGATTTTATTTTGGCTATATTATTATCATATTATTGATAAAATGGAATGTTTTTTTAATTATTTATGATTCCATAATTGTTATTTATTATTTGTGAATTATTCCATTGAACATAATCAAAAATTAGCATTTGAGCTCACCCCATTCTTCTATTTTATTTTCCCCAGGTTACCAAGAAGTTTTTTATCAGTGATATGAAGGTTTAAACTAAGGGGAATAATGGTGTCCTAAAAGGAAAATCTTTTTGAATTTTATGTCCAAAATGTAATTTTAATTTCAAATATGTATCAACATTACAAAGACTAAAAAACTATTCGATCCTTTGGGATGAAATTCCTTATATATTTTTCCAATGTAATAAACGGAGGAATCTTCTCGGGGATACCGGGGTCTATGTCATTATAATTGGTATCCGAACAAGAATTCTATAAACATTGGGAATTAGATTTAGGAATAAATAGATTAGGGAATGTAAGCCTATGACTAACATTGAAGAAAAGTCTACATATAAGATAATATCCTATAAATTAGGAAATGACTATGGATAACCTAGTTTAAACCTAAAGACTAATGTATTGAGAAGAAAATGTTATTATTTTAAATACTTTTCATAATATTATCACCATTTTATTAGTGTAGTTTTATACTTACACTTAAATATTTGGTTTTAGCCAGTGGTGGGAACCAGAACAAACTTGGTTAACTTTAAAGGTTATAGAAAATTTATGGTGGATAAAACAAATTTGATAATTACTAGAGTAAATAATATCATTTTTATTCTTAATCACTTATCAGGATATATAATTAAAGGCATGGTCCACCACCAACTCTCAGGATCACCAAACAAGAGAAGGATGCTATTTTTATGAGGATCGAGTGGTGATGATCATAGGAAAAACAAGATTCAGTTTCTTATATATTGAGAATATGAATAGGAATATGTTTTGGGAGTGGAAGGAAGGATATAAATCATGAAATTTAGGATGAAACATTAAAATTAATGAATTATAGTCTCCCTAAGGTATTATCAACTGTTGAATGCTTTAAATTTTGAAATAATGGTAATTATAAAAAACTATGTACTAAGGGGGGAACGTCATGATGAAAATAATAATGTTTATAACAGTAATGGTTATACTACTACTGGAGAGACTGAAAATGGAAAATTAAATAAAGGAGTTATTAAGAAATAAGATGATAAATCACATTTAATTGTTCATGAATGACGTATAATGATTAATGTTATTTTGTATTTAGATTCCACAATTATTCTATCAATGATGTCTTAGTTATAAATATCAAGGGATATATAAGGATTATATTTTCGTACTCTTCTTTAAGGATTTTAGATCGCATGTTGAATGATATTGATAACCCGAATAATGATTCTGTTTAAACTTGATCTTTTGGGACAATATGATTAAGGGAATATAAAAATTAAAATATACTTCATGTTGATACAATAAAAAAAATATTTATGGAAATGTATTGGTGAACATGAATATGTTTAGTGATTTTATATTTTATACCGTGGTTACTACATGTTGGAATTTATGGAATATATTCCACAACCTAAGATCTTATTTTTGGAATTATGTTTTTTTCATTAAGGTTTTAAGGTGATCTAGGTATTCATATATTTTGTATTTGATGATAATAGTTACATTATGTTGTTTGGGTATTCTAAAGGTGATTTTCAAAAACATGAATCCTTCCATATAATTTTTTGGACTGTAAAATTTGATTGATTTATTTTGGATGAGTCTTAAGGTTAACTACTTTTGTAATGGATTACCTTGAACCTTTGATATTATTATTTCATTATATAATTAATGTATAAAGGAATGACTTATGGATCGTATTATTCATTAAAGTGCTTCAGATAGGAAAAATTCAACATGAATATCCATTTCTTGTCATAACAGATGAATTGAAAATAAATCAAACAACAATAAATATATTATATAATGCTTATGAAATGGAATTATATTGTGTAAGTTTAATTTTTTATGTTATTATATAGATATTAAAACAATCCCTTAACACTATGAAAAGTATTTTCTAATAGAAAAATTACGTAATTACTTATCTTAATATGAAATCAATAGTCTTTAAACTGGTCAAAATATTTATGGTTTTCTTTGGCTATCATTCTAATGACCATATTCTATATCATTATCCATATGAAGATGATAGTTTGATTTATATACCATGTCCTAATCTTCAATTCTGAATAATATTATTTTTTAAATAAAAATTTTGTGGTGATATTCACATTTCCCTTCCCTCTTATTAAGGGGTTGTTTTATTAACCATATTTACAATGTGTATTTTCCACAAAGATATTTTCAAGTATCAAATTTAGATTTTTAAAGTGTAATTTAGAATTATAAATATACAATTTAATAAATGGGATAGAGTTCAAAAACCCAACATTTTACTAATGTCTCTTATTAAATAAATTCAACTCCATTGATAGCTTATGTGACACAGAACACTAACCATAATCAAATGATTAAATATTATAATTTAATTGTTATAGGTATCACCTAGCTGTTGGAATGCCCAGAATAACTGAGATTAACTAAATATTAAAAATATTATTTACCCATGTTTATAAAATTAATTCATTGGTTAACAAGTAATTATTAATAAAATTTACAACCAATTGAACATAAATGATGTGTTCGTATAAAAAAGTTATTTTATAAAAACAATTGAATTTTACCTTAATAAAAATAATTAATCAATATTAGTGAAAGATTGTAATTAAATTAAAATGTTATATATTTAATAATTTTTTTTTAAATTCATTCAATCTATTTTATAGGTTTAATATAGAAAGCAGAAATCTAATTTTAGGTCTAAAAAGAATTTATTTTTCTAAAATTCAAAATTTCCACCTTTAAATAGAGCAAATATATTAAATATATATTTTTGAAATTTTATGAATTTTATATGAAAAAAATAGTTTTTTTAAAAAAAATTGGGGTATAAAAATTTTTTATGGTGAACTTTTTTTATTTTTATGATAAGTATCAATTTTTAATGTATAGTGAAAAATACTGAATTTTTTTAAATAGTTTTATCATCTAATTTATTTATATAGATAAATTATATATTATATATTATTTAAAGTATAATTAGTTCAATTATACATAAATAAAACCAATTTAGGCCAATAGACTCAATTTTAAATTGTAATTGGATATAAAATCATTTAAAACATTCCAACTTTTCTATTTAAAAACCCGCTTTTTCGTTGTGTATGTGGGCTAAAATTTTAATCTGATTACATATTTTTTAAATTTAATTTGGTAAAAAAATTAAATAATTGGAATAATAGTTTATAAAATATTTTTTAAGATTAATTTTATTTTTAGGTATAAAAAAGAAATCATGGTAAAAAAATTATTTACCGTGATATAGGTAAATTAGTGACAATGGTAAAAGTTAAAAGGTAAAATCTAAACATATCTCGAAAATAATTAATTTAATGGTTTTCTAAGGTATTTCTCAACCTAAAATAGTTTTATAATATTAGTTACCAATATAATTTTTTGAAATTAATACCACCTCGATGTGGATGGCTTTACATATAAAAGAATTATTATTTAAATAACATAAAACCACCTCTCCTCATGTATTAATACCACCACTCACCACACCATTTCAACAAAAAAATATTTGGAGTTCCTCAAATACATACACAAACATCTCCCCCTCACTCTCCCCACATCCATGTTTTGTTGGTCCCACCCAAATACCTTATCCAATATTCT
This sequence comes from Viscum album, assembly GCA_963277665.1. Classification (NCBI taxonomy): domain Eukaryota; kingdom Viridiplantae; phylum Streptophyta; class Magnoliopsida; order Santalales; family Viscaceae; genus Viscum; species Viscum album. The sequence continues at coordinate 246,636 of CAUJRU010000169.1, forward strand.
CATGAGGTCTTATAAGGAGGTTATATTCAAAAGGAGGTTAATGTATGCTCCGGTAAAGGGAAGTGTGAGGTAAGGGTTTTATTGACTCGCTATTTAATTCTATGATATATATTCCTTATTCACCACTTAACACATGTTTTAGGTGTATGTCTTTTCCTTTGATACATAATATCTTGAATTTCATTATCTTTATGGTACTAAATGTATCTTTTGATAATAATTACATTTAGGGGTAATTCTATTAGACTGATTACGTTTTTGTAAGTGATTTCATAACTCAATTTCGATCAATTGGGTTAAAATTATACTTCTTTATTATATCGTGAAAATATTATATGAGAAATGGATATTTGTTATCTTATGTATTACTTCCAATTATTTTATGTGTATTTATAGTAATTACATATAATAGATACATTTGATTAATGACCACTTCAATGATATGATATTTGATGGAGAATTTATTTTTAAAACAATCTTCAAATATTCGTTTAAAAAATATTTTATACATATATGAAATGAATGTAAATTCTTATATTATTTGTCTTAATGTTCTGAAGCTTCCATTACAAGCCTTGATGTTTATTATAAATGGAAATTTTTTCTTTTATAATTTCACAACATTTCAAAAATAAATTATTTCCTATGTGAAAAAATGTATTTTTATCAAGAATTTTTCAATGATCATAATAAAGTATTTTCATATATATAGACATCCTTTATTCAGTTTTGTGCTTCATTGAGGTTGATGTATTATGATAAAATCTCCCAATTTTTATTAAATAGGCATTGATTAGTTTTTTCTATTTGTATACCATAAACAATATTATTTTTAACTATTTGAGATTATATTTACTTAGAGGAGAATGTTAATTACATTTTTTATGATAGTTTCAAAATAAATGTATATGTTGATTATATTTCACCCTTTCATATGAATTATTTATTGGACTTATTAAGTAATGGGGGAACCTCTATAACACCTTGATGCATTGGTAGGTCTTATGAGACAAAAAAAATTTGTTTTGTCCAAGGCCTTACCCATTCATTAAATTCTTAGAATGAATACCTGAAGATGATATATTTTTAGCATGAATCATTTACAGTATTATATTCCTTGAATGAATCCTCAATGATATGTTTTATATTTCCTTCAATATGTAGTCTATCATTATGATATTAGTTATGGGTTTCCATGTCATTATTCGATTAGTTGAATACCCATGGTTATGTTTTCTATCCCATATGATTATTTATGTGTAATTATTCGATCATATTTTATTTAAACCATATTATGCTCTACATATTTATTAAATCTAATATGATTCAGTTATTTACATTTCCATAATTTTTTGAATTCTTATGATGTACTTATCCTTTACTAAGAATATGAGATCACCCCTTTTTTATGATTTATTTTCTCAAGGTTTCCATGATGTTTATTATGAGTGATATGAAGTGTTACACTTGGGTAAGATGTATCTTATCTTCACATGAGTAGAACTACCTCTTCCTATGATTAATGGATCCTTCCTATGATCCCTCAACCAATTTATTTTATTCTGGAGACCTCCTCTTACAATTTATCACATTTCGAGGTCCATGAGACTGATGTTAGTTCCCAAATGTTGTGGAATCTACTTTGGTGGATCCAATGCCAACAACCAATGTATGGATCTTCTTATAAAAGAAACTCCAAACCCTCAAATCTCATTCTATAACCCCAAAATAGGCAGTAATTAATATAGGGATATCACTGGATTAGATGTTTCCAGACATTCCTCGCTCAATGTTATAATCTTAATAGAACTGATCCCAAACTATATATTTTGATTACCTGGTGAGGTTGGTAAACATTAATGAATACTCAAATTATGTCATCCTCCCCTATTGAATCTATGTAATCTCTTCAATACGTACTTCCTTCAATGTATTTGGATATAAATCCTCTATAAAAATTTCCTCAAACTCTAACATTGATAGAGTTGCCTCATTGTAGGCCAAGCTCACTAACCCCTCCATCATCCTTCTCATCTAGGGAGATGTATTTCCACAAGGAACACCATGAGATCTGCAGGTGTCTAGAAAATATGAAAAAAACATTTCACTGCAACAAACTAGTCCTCAACCGCTAATGGGATGGGCTCACCTTAGAAGATGAGGGGTATCTATTGATGAAACTCATAATGTGTGCTAAACCTGCACAACTCATCTGTTGGCACTGTGCGTACAATATCATTCTCTATATTTCATTGTAATCTGGTTCACTACATAGAGGTATCAACTTTGTAACTGTTTTTTGTATTGATGCCTCACCCCTCAGGGGACCATCCTCATGATACTGATTCTGAATACATGTGGAAATATGTAATGTAGGGATCTTAAAATAAAAAATATGTACCACGGTCAGTCAATATATCTTTTTAGATTACACAAGAAGTACATGGAAATCATAACCCATTCCTATATGATTCATCTTCATTACTTTCACTAAAACCATTTTTCTTATTTACAGAGTCAAAAATATAGTGATAAATTTTTGGGGTATGGATATGTTGGTCGCCACACTAACACTCAAGTCCCTATCATGGAAGCCAAAAATAAATCACATAACATTTTTTCCAAAATCAATCTCACAGTCTCTCGTCCAAATGTAGAACCAACTATTCTAATACTACTCAGTTATGACCCATACTAATGAGGCCCATGCCACAACATCATAATCTTGCCTCCAATAGCCTAGGGGCATGTGACTTGCACTGAGTAGTCATATCACTAACATGGGTGTCCTTATCCTATGTACATGTACACAAACACACATCTCCATGCCCAAAAATACTAAAATGTAAAAACATCTTAACAACCACGAACATATACATTTAAATACAACAACTATATTATGACAATATTTAGAGAATGTAAGTAGATCAAAATAATATTCATCCTCAAAGAGTATGAAAACAAGTCCAACCTGAATGTAAATTGAGTATTGCTATCAAGATACTATAGAAACAAACCTTGGTCTGTTCGGTCTCACAAAGAAATGTCTCTTGCTAGTCTATCAGGGACTCTATTTGATGTTAAATCATCTGTACAAGTCATTAAATGTGCAGCAAAGTCCTGTGCAAGGGTGAGTGTAGAAATACATTGTTGGACACCCCAAAACAATAAATCATACACAACAATTATAATAGTCATATCTAAAAGGTTATATATCTATAATATATAAAAAATCAATATAAAAAAAATTAAAAAAAGACACATTGAATAAGGCTTCGTTTTTACAATAATGCAAGGCCTAGGGTTCCATCTCAAAGGATCCATGAATCATTTGTCTAGGATAACACACTCCTTGATTTAGATAGCACTAATAATGTTTTTCGAAAAGGTATTTCTTGTTGGGACTCATCATAAGAAATATACAATAGATGTCTAAAGTGATATGATTCATAGATGATGATCTCACCGAAGTCTATGGGGGTATACAAAAACTCAATTTAGAATAACCCACTAGGTAAAATATTGGCACCCACATTGTATTGGTCATGATGATACCAATAAATCTACCTAGTGTTAGAAGATGAATAGAGGATATCACTATGCGCCTCACAAAAGGATTCCGAAAAATTTATCAAAAAATCCATACTAAAGGGATCAATGTCTAATGTACAGGTGGAAATATGGTACTGGACCTTAGGGAATGGATATAAGAAACACACCCTAAAAACGGTTCCATGATATAAAAGAAATAGTCTCCCAGCTATCAAAAATATAGTGCACATTGTGTAGGAGGGGGCACATCGTGAACGTTCAATCCTGGGTCAATCCTGTGTAAAACTAGTCGTGATAGTGTCTTTGAGGCAGTATATGCTAGGCTACTACCCATGTAAATTTTCCCATGTACCAGTACATGACAAATCCTCTGTAAATACTACTTTGGTAGTATCTATGTTGGAGTACATGACATTTATCTTACTTTGTACTCTCAGACCTTCTCCATATACCCTCTAACGTACACACCATGCCGTCTAGGAGGTGATAAAATGTCGTATGACCAGGTCACACATCGTGGAATCCTTAACCACATACATAAACCCTCGCCTCCTTTTAGAGGGCTCCACGTGTTTTGTAATCCATGATTAGATACCATGGGTTTTGGGTTTTTCCAAAAACATCAGGTCCTCCTTCCACACTATCTTATGCCATTGTATACTTGAAATTCAACCATAATCTTACATTGAATCAATTATATATTTTGGTAGAACCTCAAAGTGTTCATTCAATAGATAACAGACATAAAATTCATTTGAAAAAACTATTAAAATGCTGTTCTTATTTACATGTCAAAGAACACATAAATCATGTATCTACGTCATAAAATCCCCTATTTATCCCCTTATCACACCACTCTCATGTCATGTTGAACCTAGATCTAAAATATCAAATCATTGTGATATGGAAAGTGTGTGAAAGTAGTTTGTTATCAATGTTTGTCAATCCAAGGTCCAATGTAAGAATTCCTATGATAAACGATTAATCGAGGGAGAAGTACACACGAACAATAAGGAGAAATAGACTTCATTCGATGTTCATGTCGACCTAGATTTATTTCTATTAGATATATTTATAAATATATAAGAATTAATCAATAATAAATTATCCCAATAAATCCCCACAATATTCTCATCCAATAATACACACGATATAGATATCAATGTATTGGTCGATTAATATGTGCCCGTCATGTAAATAAAAAATAGGGAACAAATCCAAATCAAACAATTTACTACCTTGAGATAGATTTATCCCTAAGAAAGAATTATCCTCTATCATTTTTTTGGAATGATCTCTAAATATAATTGTACCCTAACTGTTGGTCCATGATTTGGTTGATGTTTTCATGAGATAGATCCTCCAACACCCCCTATATTTTTTTCCCAATGGATCTAAGGTTATGAGACTAACCCTAGAATTTCATCATAATCATATTATTAAATTTTATATTAGGTCTATAAATAAACAATGAAATAAAATAACTTTATTTAGTTATTTTATTTATTTTTTACCCGTGGAAACGTTTCCACATATTCCCCACACCGACAATGGTTATATAACACCTTGGGTAAAAACTGCATTTTGAACTCAACGGTGCCCTCAGATGCCGGATATGGGTCCCCATTTATAATTTATTCCACTTATCATAAAAACAATTCATGTGTGATAATTTATATATTTAATATATTTCAATCATTTATTTTTGGTAAACCAGACCTCAAAATAGCATGTCGTCTCATCACCTAGTCTCGAAAATACTCCATAAAATATCATAAACTAATACCTAGGAAGATTGAGTTTCTACATGATACTTATATGATGGTTAATTTGATTGATATTTTGGAACAAAAATCAATGTAAAAGAACTGAAAATTACAAATCAAAACATAATTTAAATACATTACAGTTATTAAACAAAAAAAATTGATTTTAGCAAAGAATTTTTAATAAGCGAATGATAAAATACAATAAGTAAATAATATTTTTTATGATAAATTATTATAGTCATATAATAGATGTAAAATAAAACAATATTTATTATACATGAAGTTTCAATGCATTTGAATGATGTCGAGACATTTGGTAAGGGATTTATGGTTTCTCTTTTAATTCTAGGAAAGAAAATCCATGTTCACCACTTATTTATTTTATATGGTGGATATAATTCCCCATTGACATGTTATATCATGTATACACTTATTTTGATGATATTTAATGATTAATTTGATGTTATTGTTTAATGGGGATTATTATTCCAATGTTACTGAAGTGGAAAGGGTTTTATGATACAATCTCGTCAAATATTATGATTATTTTTTATCATGATTCCAATGATGAAATATTATCATATATCTCTCATGAAAATAAATGATTTTATTATCCTCATGACAATTCATGAAAATAAATGTTTTCATTTAATTTTACTGCCTCTATAAAATAAAGAGTCCAAAATAATGACTTCAAGAAATTTAACTCTATTTCTCTCTTCATTTGAAGGCATGTTTTTCCATGTCCATGATTTATAAATATATTTTAAATAATTTTTGTAAAATAATAAAATTATTTATTATTGTAAATATTACTTTATTTTAATTTTAAAAAATTGTCTAAAGGGAATCATCATGTTGTTTTCTAAATTATGTACTTTTATGACATATTAGAAAAGTGTGAAAGGACTATTTTCTTTTAATTTGTATGACTTTAATGGAACTTACTACCATAATGAACATTATTTTATTTGAATTTTACCTTATTGTATTGTAAGTATATTTTCAGTAGAATGTATTTGAAAAATATTTTAGGAATCCCTAATTTTAAAAATGTGATTTTTCAATAAATTTAATTTTCCTCAGGAAATTTTCTAAGATACCTTTTTATAAAAATTAGATCTATTATTTCATCCCTTTATGTTACTTAATCATTATCAAGGATATTATACTATGATTAGATCTTTATTATTACTCTATATGGTTTTTTATTTTGATAAGAATATGTATATTAAACCCATATCTTTTTCATGGGTTATGTTAGGATTAAATATTTATGGAACCCATTTAATTTCCTAGGATTTGAGATGATGAATTGTTTTATCATGTGGAACACGTATGTATTGATTTTATTATGAGATGGTGGTCATGTTATAACCAAGATTTCTGGTTACATTAAAACATAGGATAATGGTTATGTTATTACCAAGGATGGTGGTTTTGTTACAACCATGGGTGGGGGTAGCATTATATCAAAATATGGGTGTGGCTTATATCTCAATCCAATTCATTGGGTAATGATTAATGTTCTATGAGATTAAATAGAACATGGGTGGTTATCCAAATCCAAAAAGAGGGTACATGGGAGGTTATTCCATGCCCGATGGAGGGTACACTAGAGGTTATCACTGGTCCAAAATCGATTACAAGGGAGGTTATCCCAAGACCAATGTTGGTACATGGATGGTTTGACTATTCCTAACACATTATTAATGTCTTGGTGGATATCAGTGACATTCTATTTCCTTTTTTCTTTTATAATTTACAAAGCTATCTAATATGAAAATTTTATTCCCTCATAGATTATGTACTTTGATTACATTATGATTCATGTCTTATGAACTATTTAAATTTATTTCATGACTCATGTTTTTGATTTCTTGTATACATGTCATAGTTTTAAAATGTTTTTCCCATGTTCTCATACCATTCTTCCCACATGATATTAAAAAATCCCTTGGTTACCCTAAATGAAAGTACATGCTCACCCTTTATTCTATTTTATTTCCTTGGGTTATAAACAATTGTGTTATGTATTATATGTCCAATAAGGAATATAGTCATGAAGAACTCATTGGGAGATGATTTAGTTCGCTTACGAATATGATATTTTTGTATCTACATTTCCAATGGAACTGTACCAAAACAATTTTTGTGTGGAACATTTTTTTATGAAATTTATATTCTTCCAATATAACATAATATAAATATATGAAATGTGGGTGTCGACAAAGAAATAAATCTTGAATTTTTTCTAAAAGTCTTTGGAGGTATGTGTAAAAAATACCAAATATAATTAGTCACCTCATCACAAAAAATGTCCCAATAGATTATTAAGAGTTTTTTGGAGAAACCATCAATGCATACAACAATAAAAATATTATGGGAGAAAAAAGACAACTTGGCTTATTATTCAGAATTATTCGTGGTGAGGCTTAATTTTTTGTAATAATAAATGATATGGGGAACGTTTTAAACCAACATATGGGACTTATACACTCTATCATCAGAATACATCCTTTTGAAATAGTCATCTACTGAATTGGAGATTTAAATATAGATGATAACATACACCCATTAATTCTAAGGGAATTATTTTCTCTCTAAACTCTTTTCCCCATATGAGATTGATGATAGAATTTGGAGTTCACATAACCATATTTATGTCATATGAAATTAATATGATTTCATTCAAGCCTCTCTTTAACTATCATGATATTATCTATCTAGGAAAAGGATTGAATTTAATCACCTGAGTTTGAATTCAGATCCTAATTCATATTTTTATAGTTGATATAATGATACTAAATATCATTGATGTCATATTAAATCATATAAAATGTTTTTTCTCCACTACATTGGAAAAAAATTATGGATGTGTTTTTTAGGAATCCTAGAGAGGGGTCATCCAAGTGGTTCTATCTTCCAAGCCTCCAATATAATTTTACTACATTCATGAGTGTAATCCATCGATTCATGAATATAAATTAGTAGAGGGATAACCTTAATAATTTCTAAGAGAGGTTAATAATGATGGTGTTATGGTATGAGGGATATTATGGGAGGGTGAATCCATATATCATAATATTAGAACTTCTATCATCCATTTTAAAAAACAGATATCTTTTCTTACTTACCTTCCTTTAATTTATAGTTTATCTATAATATGTTAAGAAAAATCAATTAATTTGTACTTTATTGAAATTACAATAGTCAATGAAGGAATAAAATTAATTTTAGGATTCCCTATTAAATTTAGTTCCTTTTTTCATTAGGCCAAAAATAAAAATTGAAATCCTTTAAGACTATCAACTTGAGGATCATGTTGTGAGATTTTGTTTCGAGCTCTCTCCATTGATCCATTATCCTTATGTTGGATTTTGATGAATACATAAAGGAGATGGTGAGGGTGGATCTGTGAAAGGTGAGGTAGGTTGATATTCTCTATGAATTTTTGATACATGAATGGAGTTTAATGTTGTCATTATTTGGAATCTATATGCGATTCATGTTATTGTAATTATGTTTTTTTGAGATAGAATCGTATCTATTAGAGGACCTTTTAAGGATTTCTAATTTTCTAACAAAACATTTTTTATGTTAAAATTATTGTAAAAATGGTTTTTTATCTCAAAATAAAATTTATAGAGGTAGTGACCATGGGGGGTTCACAAGCCCTTTTCAATTCTAATAAATGAACCTCGTCACTTAAGATCCATGCCTCTTGTTTGAGGCCCTACCTATTGTTCCGTCTCACCATTTCCTTTTTTTATTTTTCCATTCATTCATCCATATTAATAATAGAAATTAGATAATATATTTGGAATCCCTTTATTCTAAGAGGCTATGAATCATCATGGATTCCTTCCATAGTATGAAATCCTTCAGGGTAATCATCCCAAAACTAACCATCTAAGGGTGTGAACTTGTTATAGGAATGCACGTTGCATGGGATATCATCAAGGAAACTCCTTTAGAAATTTTATGATGAAGAAAACTTAATAAAATTATACTCTATATCTTCTTTATGGTCTATCATATTAGGTATTTTTTATTTGATAAGATAATTATTCCTAAATATGGGGATTATCATGTATATATTGATGTGTCTTGATCTCAAGTGTCACATTCATAGTTAGAGGATATACTGATTTTGAAGACCATTCGTCCACAACCATGTCCCAGATGAAAAAAATAGGTTCCCTATGTATATTAAACTTCAAAATTTTGATATCTAGTAAAAAATCATCCAGATATGGGACTCTCTTGTGTTAGATTTGTAATGAATTAGAAGATTCTTACACTTCAACACTTCCAATCAATGCTGAGATACTAGTTTCTAAATTTACCTCCATACCATCAAAGGATGAGAAAAATTGTTTATGGATATGAGTCCTAGGTTCCTTTGTAAGGCCTAGGGGTTCCCTACACAATATACTAGATGGTTATGTGTAAGTGTCTATCAAATTGGAGGGTTGGATTCTATAAACATTTCATTTAGTTTTCATTTCCCCCAAAGTGATTCTTGATTACCCTTAATTTTATAGAAGAATAAAAACATTAATCTATTTCACTTAGAGGATAGGTGATCAAATAGGATACATCTCATAAATAACCTTATCTTTCACTCATATATGATTTCAGTATAGTTACTTTCCTCTATCATTGTTTTTAAATCCTCCCCCACTATAATGTTGTCCATATAAACATTGATGAGGACACTAAAATACTGACCATACCATAGGGTTTTCAGTTTTTTAATCAATTCAAATAGGATTAACCACTAAGAAATAAATATCTTAATGGTTTCTCGATATCTAGTAGAGTTATTTGATATTGAAAATAAGGATACATCCATGAGTGAGGGTGTCCCATACAATTCCAAGTTCAATTTTTCAACACTAATCGTGGATTATGAGGAACCCTGGTTTTAGCGTGATAGAATTCCATCTTGATTTTATTCATTTCATTCATCATATGGGTATTGAATTTAATAGTAGTCTCTCCCAATTTTTTTAATCTTGTATTCTTAAAACCCACCAGATATTTGTAATTATTCTCTAGAGGTCATTAAATTTGAAAATAATTTCTCATTTTAGAGTTATGACCTAGGAAATAATGAAGTACTTATGAAGATTATTATTTCATTAATAACATCCCACTTATACCTATAATGGGTTTATTCACCTTATAAATCATGAAACAAATAGAATATATGACAAAATCAGAGAAATAGAGGATTTTATCTTCTTTAACCACCTTCATGAAATTTATCTTATGTCCAGAAACATCATAGGCGGGATGGCTCTTAATATAATGTTTTATTATTATGAAAATTACTAAAATTAATTTATGTCTAATGTGATATTAAGGTTTAGGTTTTTTATCTATTTCAATGGGATTTTCCCTATTAAAATTGCCTTCTCGTGCATGAGGGACATGTATGTCTAGTATCACACCTTTTTCTATAATTCACCTACAAAATAAAAATCAATAATTTAAAATAAATTATTTTAATCTATGATTATAAAAGTAAATAAGTTTAAATAAGGTTATTAAATAAAAAATTAATTATGTTTTTTATACTTGAATTTAAATACATTTCATGAAATTTGGAATAAAAACGTTTTCGTATCTCAATTTAAATTCCATAATAAATGTATTATTTTAAGAAAATATATTATATTATATGGTGTATATAGTACCTCTATACTATACTATATCATTATTAAATTTATATTCTTGGTATTTAATGTTTTATTTGAAAATAACATATTTAATATTGTTATATTTAAAAAATTTCTAATGTTGTGAGGGTTTTTTTCTCTAAATTTTATTTTCTGATACATGATTTATTCACCAATTGTTTTGTTTTTTTGTGGTGTAGAAAATTTATTATAGATTAATTTATATATAAAATTCATGTAATTCAATTAATTGGAAAGTATTCTAGAGAATATCTTTTTCTAGGGAATTTGATCCATGTGTTACAATAGTTTAAGCATTTTTTTCTAACTCAATTCCTTTTCACTAACACATAATGATTTTTATTAAAACCCAATGATCTATGATTGATTTATTTTCTCATTTTATTGATAAAATTATAAAACAAATGTAAATTTTATTTATTTATATTTTGTTCCCTTGAACATGTTCCTATGGTATTATTCCTTCATAGATTATCATATTTTTATTAGTTTTCATTTCAGTTCAAGATCATTAAAAAAATTTATGTTATACACATATTAATATTTTAAATGATTTTTCTAAATCCTCATTCATTATTAATAATATTATTAATATTTTTGAATGGGTATTTATACGCCCCGTCAAGATCCACCCTATAAATTCCATTATGAAATATTCTTTCTCAGTGATTGAATTTTGGATGTCAATTGATCCAATTCTTGATCCATTATTTTGTGGTACCATTATAAATGTTATTCATATAATGGGTTCTTTCAACTATGTCAGAATACTTTATAGATATTATGTTTCCATTTTTATATTCCCAAAGTATCATTAACCTCTGTTCTCTAAATCTATTATAATCTTGTTGTCTTTTTTATTGACTAGGTAATGTATTGACAATCGGTATACTCTTATTATAATAAATTACTTTATGTATTTATATGTAAATTCGATTATGAATTTTTTAACCATGAATAATTATTCCCTAAATGGATTATGATCTTATTAATCCATTTATTATCTATGGTAATTATTGACATCACATATTTTTTATTTCAATATTGATGTTCATTGAATACTAACGAAAGATCATTATGTATTTTATTATTATTCATTTATTCCATATGGTAAATTCATTAGACTTATTTAGTGGTGGATGGGGATCAATATAGATATCCCCTAATTGAATTCGCAGGACTAATGAGAAAAACTATCATGGGTATTTGGCCTATGTATTATCTAATTATGTTTTGTGTATTTGCTGAGGCCTTGAAAATAAGAGTTAAATTTTCTAAATCATTCTTTCCGTAATTATAAAACAATTATATATATAGGTGATTTTTTATTTCTAGATCATCCATGGATTTATTTTACACTCATATGATCCTCTATATATCATTATTTAATTCTTATTAATTCATACCATATTATTCACACCCTGTTCATTATATGATAGCTGCTGATATATGTTACCCCTTACTGAGAAATGATCTCAATATTCGTATGTTTCCATTATCCCATGTTATGAGTAATGGTATTAAAAATGATATAAATAGTTGAGTATCATATGGGAGCTATTAAATATTTATAATAGAATAATGGATTTATAGTATAGAGGGGAAATTTTAATTGGATGGAAAATATATAGGTTTTGTAGTTAAAATATTTTTCTATATCCAAAAACTCAAAACATATATAGTCCTTAGAATAAAAGTAACAAAATATTTCTTAGGGATGTAGTAATTAATAATGCTTATGTTCTGGTCACTTCAGTTGATTTCACATCAATTTTGTATATAATATGTTTATCCATACTAGATTTTGGGGGTGTAGGTCTAAGGTGTTTCATGTGGAGTGAGTTATAAAAGACATCAACAAGAATTTAAAATCATTTTTATTATTTTATATTTATTGAACCCCGTATTTTATAATGGATAGTAACACATCTTTTTGGAAATAGGTTTATAGAAATATAATGTTCGCAGGAGATAATACATATTTTGGTTTCAAAATAATAAATTAAAACCTTTTTAGAATAAAATAATATATAAAAGTAAGATAAATTTATTATTATAGGGGTTTAGAATTATTTATATCAAAATTTATTTGTTAAATAAAGAAATACAACTTAGAAGAAAAATTTGATGAAAAAATTTAAATTTCAAAGAGAGAAATAGAAGGTATCATATTTAGTAAAGAAATATAAGAATATAAGATATATAAAAGAACATAGTCATGGGGGAAAAGAAAGACTCAATGAAAAGAAAGTTTATTTGAAAAACCCATTATTAATATAATAATCGTTGAAGTTACAATTTTTTGAAAACGAATTTATGATATATTAATTTTAAATCCATAGAAAAAATAATGGGAATACTCTTTTCTGAAAGCATATGAAAAACCAATAAAAATTCATATTATTTTAGTTTAAGAAGAAAAATTATAACTTAAATAAAAGCAAATTTTATTATGAGAATTTAGTATGGATTAGATAACCATTTAATTATAAACCCCTTGAAAGAGAAAACATGAAAAATAAATTTTGTTACGATGAATGAAAATATATTTATGGTAAAAGAATCCAAATGGTATATATATACATATTATAAATGAAAATTTATGCATAATCTAAAATGTGTCTCAAAGAGGTTAATTTTAGATGAGGTACCATTACATTGGATTCATGCACTGTTAGAAGTGTTATAAACTCATTGAGGGATAAAGACTTATCCAGAAATAACTCTTAGAAATTGAGGAATTCAGACATTTTCTACTAACTAGGGGACATGAAAATTGTAATATGAATCTAGGAGAGGTTAAATGGGAAAATATTCAAGGATATTTGGGAGGATAATTTTGTCTTATACTGTCGAGAAATGAGCTCCTTTTATATGTGAAAAGTATAAAATTTCTTTTGAAATTAATGTTTGTTGATGGGTAGTTATTAAATCACAAGGGAGTTAGGTGAGTCATGTTTGGAAAGTTTTTTGATACATTATTTATTCACTTTACCAACTAAATAATTATTTATAGAAGTTATATGTTTAATTTTGATTTATTAAACATTTTTAATGTTATATTACCTTATTTTTACCCCTAAAATATGATTAAATATATAATATTGTAATTATCTTTTTTAATGACTAATAAATGATAATACTATGGATATACATTTGGCATATTTTATATGAATATATAATTCATTTAATATAATTAAATTTCCATATATTATAAAATTTACATTTAAATTATAACATAAGATAGTAGGTAAAATTATTTTTTTTGAAAAATAACTTTTTTACATTATGTGTTTTTATTCATGTTTTATAACAATTACTAATTAAATGAGTCATCATATATTATTTTAATATGTTGAAATATAATGATGGATTCATCCTTTAAAATAGATAAAGTTAATTTTTTTAGATAAATATATACCAATGTTTATATAAACAATTCCTTGAAAATTAACCTTTTAAAATCACCATGGTAATAGACATTAAACTAAGTAACATAATTTTATGGTTAAAAAAATGAATTTTTTTTTATTTCCTAATTTTAAAATGATGATTTCAAAAATGAAACTAATTTTTTTATATTCAATAAAAAATAAATTCTAATAAATGTTGTCATAAATTTACTCAATGCATAAAAAAGAAAAGTTTCATTGAAACCTATCACTTTTAAATAATTATTGCTGAATATCATTATAATTAATTATTTTTATACTAACCATTCAATTTTTTAGAAAAATTTATATTCAAAAAATTATTTTAATTTTACTTCATATCATACTTAAATAATAATAATATATAATTCATAAAAATATTAATATAAATAATTATTTTATTTATAAATTTTAGTTATTCTAATTATTTATTATTTATAGATTATATAATTATAAAATTTTTAATAAGAAAAAATAATAATTATTCTTATTAGATACATGAATCTCTAATGACCATATTTCCAATGACGAAAATTCCATTTATAATTGCTATATTAACCCAATTACTCCATATATAATCATTACATTATTATCTAATAAATCGCACATCTCATTCCCTTAATTATCCTTTAAATTTCATAACATGATTTATCTATTGGTGTTGTTATTTAACATTATTGCTATAGTTCTACAAATGATGATCCACAAGGGAGAAGATGATCTATTGAATATCTAAGTATTGATGATAATATTCAATTTTGTTAGATTCCCTATTTAAATTTATGGTCTTTTAGTGGATTAAATCGTCAAAGGTATATAATTAACTATTCCACGTTCCATTGTTGTAATGTTCCACAATATTTGAATAAATTATTAGTTTGATTTAAATATTCTCTTAAAAATTTACTAAATTAATTTAAACTCATTTTATTGACTATAAAAATATACTTCAATGTTATATATATATATATAATTCAAGGAATGAAAATATGTCATAAATTTGGGGGGGTTACATTTATCGTTGTAATTATCTTAGGTTTTGAGGTGAATTTTTTTCAATACATTGATTATATTCAATGAAAACTGATGGTTATTATTATACTCACAACTGCATGGGTGTTCCTTACCATATAAGTTATTTCTATATAGATGATGAATAGTTTGATTGTGATATTTAAGGATATGAAGATGGTTGAGATGGATCTTAGTGGTGTACAATGGTGGTATTTCTATTTGGGGTATATGCTAGGATTTATTAGAATGTGAATGATACATTCTAATTAGTTTAGTAATATCTTTCATTTGGGATATTAGACTATTATACATCCATAAAAATAGATTTTAGCCTTCTTATATTGTTAAGGATGGTTAGTATATATCATAAGAATATTATTCCACGGTTTGGATACTAAATCAATATTTCCAAAATTTTTAGTTGATATCTATTTGCGATATAAATTTATGTAGTTTAGTGACATATATTTAATTTATATCCCCTCTTGTCTCTTATGAATTCTATATTCTAGTCACAAACACTTAGATTTCCAATGGTGGCCTTGGGGTGGCACTCACACCCTAACTACCAGCTTAGGTTGGCCTTCAATGGGTCAGGTCATGTTTTCACCAACCATCATCAATTTTTTCCATGAAAAACGTTCCATTTAAATAATTTTTACAAATCTATGGTGTGCGAGGGGAGGGAAAAACCCTATTGGGTTTGTAAAAAACCAATTCTAAAAACCATAACTAGAAATCTATACCCCCTTAATATTGAACACAATTTTTTCATCCTCAATCATATATCTGATGAAGAACATGACATATGTGATATGAACAAGATGTGGTATTCACATAGTTATCTCAATGATTAAACACCTGTGAATTTTTTCCATCTAATAATGGAAACCATGGATTTTTAGAATTTTATCATTAAACCACAAGAATATATATTCTCAATTTTCCTTAATCAAGTCATGTTGATAAAAACCATGATCATATAAACTCCCCATAGTGTTACTTAATCTTTATCTTCAAAAATTATAGAACCATGACAAACCAAAACATGGTCATATTTCCATGAACCATAACATTCTAATATAAGTACTAAACACATTTCACATTCCCAATGGAAACCCACTATACCTATAGGAACCATAAGAACCATTATGTCAATTTTCCCTAAAATATTGATAGTTTTTTATGAATAGTAGTCATGAACGTTTTTTATGAAAATAATGATGTAGTATGTTATTCCTCATAATTTCTTAATTCCTTTGAAAAATATTCAAAATCTTTCTGAATTTTCATCAGTTCCTGATCATGTTTATAAATAATTAAAAATGGAACCATATATAATATTCTTTAATGTATTCTCAAGAAACTACTCATTGAAATATACTAATTTCCTAGTTATCTAAGCACCACACCATTAAATAAAATAATGGTTTTTATGGTTATCTAACCTTTAGAGAAAATATCAATACTTTATTATCCAACTCTCAATTAATTAATTTCATCCCCCCTTTAATAATTTAATTCATAATGGTTCATCAATCTCCAAAGGATATTCAATAATTTTAATGCATATGAGTGAGATTGGATCCCCCCTCTCAAAATAACCACCATTAATTAAGACTATAGTATTTCATTTCCCTTAGAATACCGTAATAAGGTAATAGTATATTTACAATATTTCCATACCTATCACAAACCAAATAACCTTTTTAAATCACTTAATGGTGTCTAATAACTCATCCCGCCATTATTAGGGAACTCTCAATGAAAACCAAAGCCAAAAATACCATTCATAAGTAAAATCATTCAAAACAAGAGTTTATAAATTTATTATTCACTTTAATCGATGGATTATATTTTATCCAAATTTTATTACCCATAATTTCAGACATATGAAGATAAAATTTACAATGATAATTATAATATATCACACACAAATATATATATAAGATCCATTTTAACCTTAAAAAACGTATGGGTTCCAATTCCAATTAACCAAAATCCTATGTAATAGAAAACCTAAAAATACACCAAACCCTATGTGGAATGTCTTTTTATTTTTTAAGGAACATTAACTCAAAAATCCCATTCCCTAACATCCAAATACCATGTAATAAATACTCTTTTACCCAATACTTCCCTTATAATATTCTTGTAAACTTGTATAAAATATGTTAAATTGAAAGGGTCCAATTACCATATACTATTAAGGGAAATCCAAACCATTATAATGAGTTTAATCACCCTCATATGACTGAAATAATAAAAAGGTATTTCTTATTCCCCCTAAAAAATTATGTCATAGGTAATGAAACTAAATAATAGAATACAGAATAAAATTAGGATGGTTTTATGGTATCATATATACCTCTAACGATCCGTTGTAGTAGATTAATAAATGGTCATACCATAATAAAAAAGGGATTTAAGTGGTGGAAAGAGGAAAATATGTTCCAAGTGGATCCCTAGGAATTGGGTCATGATAATAGGTGGGGGCGTACTATTTTTTAACATTTAGAAAAAATTCATTCAATTGAACTTTAAAAAAAATGAAATTTTGGAGGCCATTTGATTTCATGTCAGTCATCTTGGGGACTTCCCCCAACATTATAAATAGTTAATCTAGTCCCTAGTGGTATCTTCTACATTTAAAAGGAACACCACTAATTCCACTGGTAAACAATAAAATTCTAGTGAATATTTCGTAGGATACATTTCTCTAACCAACAACCAATATGGATTTTACAACACTTTAAATCATTATCACTTGCACATATTATACTCATACTATTAGAAATATACATTAAATTCAAAAACATAATTTAGTAGTATAATCCATTTTTTGGTTTTTGTTTAATAAAACCATAACCTAGTGGAGTTCACTATAGTATTGTTTTATGGATGAAATTATACATTTTTGAGAAAATTCATGACTCAACATTGTTCTCCTACCATGATCAATCATATACTGTTTGATCATCATGTGATGGTGATTTTAGGACATTGAAAATTAATATTAACTTCTTGAAAATTAAATGATCATTATATGGTTTAATCCATGTGTTATAAGGTGTATAAAAATTCAAAATTATTGATAAAGGATTCACCAAATATGGTTAAACATTTGAGTTCCAAAGTGTTTCATTAGTGTCTATAAAAGGATTTTTAATCCTTATTCATGATATTGTTTCAAATTTCCAATTTAAAATTCATTATAAAACATTGAACATTATTATATTAAGACTCTTGTTCTCTTGTTCAATTAACCAAATGTTTTAGGATTCCATGGGTTGAAGGATAAACTTCGATGACAATAAAAGATTCCCAAATCCCATAGATTCATAAGGAAGAAGTAGTATGTTGGATAATTATCAGTTGTACCCATTATGAACATGTGGGGGATCTTAAATTAATTAGTTCAATATAATAAATTTATGAATTATTCAATTTTTATATTTAATAAAACTGAATGTAAATATATATTGGAAAAACTTCCATTGGTTTATTATTTCTGCTACATTTGATGAATCTTTTATTCCTCTCACTCCCTTTATAAACATTATCCAAAACATATCAAGAAAAATTAAATCAACCATAAATCAATACCTATGAATTAAGAAATATGTATCAACGATTATGTAAACCTCAATGATTTATTAAATAATCCAAAATTAGAAATATCAACCTTAAAATTTAAATATGAAACTCAAATTGGAAAAAACCTAGTTTTAATTCCACTTAAGACTACATTTCTTTAATTCTAATAACACACTATGTCATGAGTCCATAAAATTATAAAAACATTGGCATACATATCCCTTAATCAACACACTATACACTCTAAATAGTTTCAAATTATAGAAAATTTATGATGAACTTATGATATCTAATACAAATGATTTAGAGTTATAAAATTAATTTCTATAATGTAAATACCCGATGATTTTAAAAAATCACCACAATCCTTCAAAATTTTCCACTAGTTCTAATAAAAATTCTTCATAAATGCCTATAATGATTTTAAAAGACAAATTACCTTCTTTCATTATAGTAAATTTCCTAGGTTTCAATGCTGAGATTAAGGATTTGGAATTAAAAACTCTTTCATACATTTTTATCCTCAACTATACCCTATCCCTTATTCATCACCAGGATTGAGTATATCCTTTTCAATATCTACAAAATTTTAATAACACATTTTGAATAATATGAAAGGAAAAATTAATATTGTTCACAATAAAATTAATAATGAAAAAAATAAATAATTTTAGAAGTTATTATGGCACCATGTTAAAGGCCATACCCTTTATAATAGGAACACATGTTACTTCATGCTCTTTATATGCTAAAAAACTGTGAGTATATGAGTTTAAATTAGGGATCCTTATGACATATTTCACTATAAAAAATGACATGGTTTTTTCATAATATTCAATTATAGTTTTCTATTAATTGATATCTTTATGGTATTCAATCATCTATAATGTCACCATTGATTCATATTGCCTACCAAAATCAAGAATCATAGTAGTTAGAATAAAATATAACAAAATCAAAGAATAATTCATATGATTCAAATAAATATCCCTATCAATATAAGGGATATTAGTTTTAACTGAGATTGATTTTTCAAAAACATATATTGTATCCAATATTTTACACAATTCATAAATTATAAAATTATTTAAAGATGATATTGAAATTCAAAATTTCTTTCTGAAGGATATACATCAATGTTACATCTAATTTTGTGTTCATTTTCAAGAATATCCATAATAAATTTATGTCATTTTTTTTATAATATATTTTTTTATTTTTTAAGGAATTTTATTTAATACACTATCACTAAAATAATAATAGAATTATCTATTATACAATAAAAATTCAGTAGGCCGTGATCTATATTTTTACATATCTTAACAGGCCTAAGGTGGTATCTTAAGCCACATATATTTAGGTTAATAAATATTTTAAATTATATGAATTGAAAATATTGTATTTTCGAGTGAATACCGAACTATCTAACTCAGCTCTTGAATTTACTCACCTCCATAACTACAATAACCAATTTGGATAGGTTATTTAGTTAATGTCACCCAATTTTAATAATATTATAAAAATTTCCCATTTCAACTTACACGAGATAGATCATTGTTGTATAGATAACCATGAACCATTTATTTGATTGACCAGGGTCATCATAAATGAAAAAATATTCATAGGCATATAACACTTAGATATTCATTGATGGGTTTTATATTAAGTCATAACATTAACAATATTTTTATCACATTCATAAATGATATGAAACTATTCCTAATAATTCAATAGTATGTATATTATACATGCATGATTCATATTATTTATATAATTACTTATGTAAATAATCGATTTATTTAGGTATTGTTTTCAATGATAAAGACTTTATTCACATCATATTGTTAAATTATATGTCGCCACATTGGTTTGAGTTATATGTAAAGATCAATGTTTTTTAATGGGTCAAGTGCACTCGGGTTTAGGGTATGTGATATTTCACACGAGGGGTGAGAAAAACCCCGTTACATAGAATTGACCTTATATATTAAAATCACAACATTAAACATTATTTCAATGTTTTGTGTGATTATAAAATGAATTTTACAAAATGTTAACATATTATAAGACAATGAATTATTATATCATTTTGGTTTTTTATTTTTTATTATTTTAATGTGGATATCATACCTTTTAAAATATAAAATAACTATATTTATAAGCGAAGTATAATGAATGTAGTAATAAATCTTATAAAATATCATAATGAGAAAATAAAAAACATAATAATAAAAAAATTGAAAAATTTAAAAAACAGATTGGGATATTTAAATAAAGCCTGAATTGTTGAATACAAACCTCAATCACTATCAAATCATAGTGATAATTTAAAACTCAATGGTTGGATATACTTATTATCGACAACTAAAAAATGGAATGAACCAAAACTATAGAAATAAAACAAACAATAATGGATGTACCCTACTAATACATTTTTGGAAACTGTGGGTACTATAACCACTTTTATATGCCTATAAAAACATATAGAATACACCATGGTCATAGGGGTTTTATTTCCAAAATTTTCCACCATGTAAATTGGCATAAAACCATGAATTTCCAATGACATAATTTATTAAAATATTCAAAGACTTTGGAAAAAGGTTGTTTGGTATTTTTTTGAATTTTTCAATAATTTGTGATATAATAATAATCTTATCCATTTAAATTAATTATTACAGTTTATTTATTATTATTTACTAATTATTAAATTTTAATTATTAATTATTTAAAATTATTATTTAATGTATTTTTCATTAATTATTATTTTATCTATTTTTTTCAATGTTTTTTTACTTCATGGAAACTTTCCATAAGGTTACTCATAAAAGAACTAATCTCACTCAATCTTGCATAACTCTCTATGTACTAAACAAGGTAGGAAAATCAAAATATAAATCAAAAATCCATGGTTAGTTACGTCACCAAATTTATCCCTATTTTAACACCCACCACTCTCCAGTTAGGATTATAACCCAATGTGATACCATGAATAAAAATTTAACCCATCATCTTGAAGGATATTTTAAAGATATGATATCTTCCTGAGTTTTCATTATATAAAACCACTATTTGGAGACATCATTTCCAATGAGGAATGTCGACCAAAGATAACCATCAAGGGGATATCCTAAAAAACCAAAGAGTCTATAGAATAGTATAAAAAAGATAACCACGAACATAGGGTAGCTAAAAAAATAGTTCCAAAATGGTGTAGAGAAACAAAAAAACCATAAAGGAAAAATTGCAACTTCTATTGGGATAAATCAATAAATTATAGAATATATACCACAAATAAAATTAAAAAAATAATAATTTTATGCTAATTCCAACACCTTTTATCAATAGAACACCACATGAAATCCATTTTCACCCCAACACTACACTATAAGGGAGTTACTATTATCTACAATGGAAATTAGTGAAACTATTACCATTATTTTGTTGTTCATAGAAATTATTTAATTATTTAAATTTAATTTGATGTAGTTATTCAAGTGATTCTCATCATTCTAGAAGGAAATGTATAGAATAGTGGTTGATAAAAACTCTATAAAAACTCTCAGAAAGGTAATAATAAATGACTCTCTTGAATTAGGGCGTATAGAAACTTCCAATCACTACATTTTATTTCTTATAATGGAATTTATAATTCACACAATAATTTTATTTTTATCTCTAATGGTATTTTACATTCCTGAGGGATGTTAAGCTCATGAAAAAAATAAAGATGCACTAAAGTACTCCAAAATTCATTTATAGCATCAAATAACCTATAAAGGTGAATAATGTTCTTAATGTCATCAAGGTGAAATAACAAGCCTATAAATGTGTCAAAAGAAAAAAAATATAATTATATAAATATCCTCTTTAGGATAAAATTATAAATTTACTCATGTAATGGGATTTGGAAGAACATTGTAATAATCCAAATCACAAATTCCATTTATCCTTTATTATTTCATCCTTTTAAAATATTAAAAATATAAATAACTCACTTTTTAAATTATAAGACTATGTTAATTATTTAATTAATAAACTATTAATGATTTAAATAAATAAAATACTCTACACTCAAATTGAATTTCTAATTATTATAAAAAATTATTTTCATAAACTTATTAATCATGTTATCCTATAAAAAACTAAATTTCATTATTCTATGTGTATCCCAAAGGACCCTCTATAATGTTAGAAACGATAATGATTATAATTTATAATCATATATTAAGATTGGTAGATAAGAAAAATTGATATGTTTGGGATGTGATTAAACCTATCAAAACACATGGGAAAAAATTCATCGAAACCTATTATCTATTTTCCTAGGTTCAGATTGTCAAATAGGTAACGTAGAGGTGAATTTTCTAGTTTTAAATTAATTGGAATTTAAATTATAGTTATGGTAAAAATTTATATGAATATTTAGAAAAATAAATAAATAAAATAATAATCATTATAGTAGTTTGGATAAAAAAAGAATCAATTATTTTTCTTCACCTATCTATACACTATGAGAGAAATGAATGTAATACATAACATTGGAGTGAGAGTCAAAACACATTGAAACTGTTCATTTCTAGTAGAAGCCCATAAAAATAGAAATTATGAATTTTAATGTGGAGTTTCAATATAATACAACTCATCCTTTTTCATCGAGGTAAAACCAATACATGTATTCTATTTAATTGAGGTATAACTGAACAAGATCATTATTTAAAAAAACAAAAGAAACAAAAACAAACATATTAAAAAATAATGAAGTGTTACATAACAATAAAAAAAATAAAATGTCAATGTTCGACACATAAAATAAGCATTCAATCAATATGAATTATGAGGTTCAATATGATGAAGTCTAATAAAAGAAATCATTACCATGTGAATGTGGTATTAATTCACATTCTTGTGTTTTATAGAGACTATATTTTATTTTTCACTAATTTTATCATCTCTATTTATTGATATTATCTATTTATCTAAATCATTCTAATTAATCATATTTTTTACATATTTGGATCTTAATATATTGCTCATGATATTCTCCATGAAATGATAATGAACTACTTTAGAGTTATTAAATTTATACAAATTCATTGTCTTCAATTTCGAAAATAAAATTTATTGTAATCTAACGTATATCTCCTTAAATATAATTATTGTATAACTATAAAATAAAAACTATTATTCAAAATAAAAAATATTAATATCTCATTAACAATATAAATAATATTGATAAAATTCATTTTAATAACCTTAAGAAAAAATATTGTACTTAGGCACTGAAAAAATCACTTAGGTTAAAATACGTAACGTAAATTTTAACATATTGATTCATATATAATATTTTAATAATTAAACATAAGATTATTAACTTTCTAAAAATCACTAAAATCTCAGGGAATAATATTTTTAAAAAATAAAAAACATTATATGTAAGATGTTGTACATGATATATAAAATTAATGATTTTTTTAGAATTTTTGATATGTGATATGAATAAACATACAGAAATTGACAATATATAAGATGATATTTCTTGCATAAAAAGGTAAAAATAGTTATATAAAAAAAATATTCATCCCAAATGTAATTCATATGATTATTAATTTAATCTATCTATATATGAGAGATGATTTACTTAGACATATTTTTTATAAATAATAAATTAGTTTTTGAAGTGATTTGTAAGATGATCAAACATGGAAAATTACCAATAATTATAGATACATAATATGTTTTATGTAGTAAAAATAATTCAAAAAATATATAAAAATGAGAACCAATAAAATAATAATAATAATAATAAATCTATAAAATTCATTATAGTCATCATCATTCTTAAAATCAATATCACAAAATTATTAACAATAAATATAGACATTAATAATTATTAAAATAGAAATATAATATTGAAAGGTTCTACTTCAATAAGATCTATATATTAGTAATTAAAAAACCAATAATTTAGCTGAAGATCATACTCCCCAATTTTTAAAATAAAAAAATCTTTTAGAATTTTTTTTAATAAAAAATTTTAAAAAATATAAACCTTCTTTTACAATATTTCCAAAAAAAATTAAAAAATCAATATGTATAAGAATCATAAAATGAATTACAACACGCTTAAATTGAATTAAACCATGATATCATGAATATAAATATATAATCAATATAGTTTCCCCTTATTTAAATCTCATATAGAAGGAATAAAAAATTTAGGAAATGCATTAAAATAGTGTATACATCAATTAAATTAAATATTTTTCTTTCTAAAAAAATCATGACAATAAATATAAAAATACTTGAATAATTCCATTATAAAAATAAATTACTAAAAAGGAGATAATAAAACATCTATAGAACATAATAATAATAAGATTATCAATATTATTATTATATATAATCATACATATATCATTATAATTTTAAACATTAATCATATTAAAATTTAATTCATCTAATGGTTTAGTAATAATGTCATCCATCTGATCATTTTTTGGAATATTTTCCAAATAAATAAATTCTTTATAAACATTATCCTTAATAAAATTATATCACCCCACAATATTATTCATTATAAAATGTTGTAGTAGATTCATATTAATATAAAAAATATATTATTTATCACAATTAATTAGCATCCCTTTAAAAATAATATCAATTATTAATAGATTCCTTACAATCCCTAAAGACTAAGCACAAAATTTTTTAGAATAAATATATTTGTATTTTACAATACAAAAAAAACTAATAGTTATTTCTTTAAAATCTAATAAAGAAAACTCTTTTATATAAAGTTACACATAATAGTTGAAATATTTCTATCAATATTCACTACTTTATTATTATAATTTTAATAAATCTTCAATTAAAAATATTTTCTTCCAAGAAAAAAACAACATTAATTGTTCTGTCAAATTATATAATAATCCTTTTAATAGATCTCAAATTACTTTCCTTTTGGTCATCATTAAATATATCACTCATATAGACACTAAACATAATACCAGGTCCAATGGAAGTCTAATTAAGTAATCGTTCAATAATTACTCTAAAAATATTATTATCAACTGATTTTCAAGAATCATTTAAATAAAATTTACATGTGTTACTCATTGGTGTTATCACAATTTTACTATAATAAAGTCCAAATAACATTACTATTTGTTTATCTTAATTACATTTATTCATAAAAAATACATTATCAAATAGAAATATAAGTAATCCTTAAAAAGATTTCAATTATCCCATAATAATCATTTCAAATCAATGAATCATTAAATCAATAAATTCATATATCAAATATTTACCATTTTATCTTAGAGTGATATTATATATATAAATAAAAAATTTTCGAAACATATTTGTTAATAAAAAATTAGTTTATCCTATTCCTTTCACAAAATCATTGATAAAAAATACTAATATAATTTTCCATAATTTGATCAATGGACCGACTTATGTCTATATAGAGTATTTGAATGTTTTAAAATGTTATCATGATTCTTATCTTGTTGTAAATTAATATACAATTTAACATCACCAAATTGAGAAAAGATTCCATTTCAAGATTCATTTTTCAAATCTATTTGACAAATATTAAAATAATGAAATGATAAATAATATAAAAAATAAATAGATTCAAATATATAAAAAAATTTAAAGGTATCATTATAATGATTTCATTTTTGTTTAAAAAATCTTTGATAAATTAGTCAATCATTATTCTGTATAATTGTTTTTGTCTCATCATTTTTTTTCAAAAAAGAGCACTTCATTACAATAAATTATGAATCTTTAAGTGGTTTCAAAAATTTCAATGAATAGTTTATAATGAAATGAATATTATTATCTAGTATATATAAAAACCAATTATAATCATTAAAATATTATTTTATATAAATTAAAATATATATTCTTAAATAAAAGTTGACGAAGAACAAAAATTTCTTAATAAATCTATCACCTAAACTCGAGAAACCACATTAACAACCACATTATAAAGAGGGAACTATCTATGGGTTTTAGACAATTTTCATGTGGGTTTTTATCATATTAAACTAATTGGGGTTCAACTTCTCTAATAATAAATTCTCTAAAATCTTTATCAATCTTTTATTCTATTAAATATTTTCCTTTTAAATCTTTCAAATCAAAATTTTCATAAAAATATTCTTCTACAACTATAGTTCCCTTATTATAAACAAGATATGATTTACTCACATTTGAATAAACTAAAAATATTATTCAAATGTAATTTAGAAAAATATTTTCCAAACAATCCTTATTATTATGGAAAATATTACAACAAAAAATGTTAAGATATCAAACCATAAGATTCATTAATTATTATTATTAATAAAGGGTAATAAAAAAATTGGTTAAATAATAATCTTTTTATAAATATAGCATACAATACTCATAGATTCTTCTTATGAGAACATAGGAAAAATAAATTATTTAAATATATTTTGGGCCACTAATTAGTTTGTTCTATTCTTTCTTAATAGTAATAAATTCTACATTGGTAATAAAGAAGGCTGTAAATTATTCTAATATATATTCAATTCACAAACATTATCAAAATAAAAATAATCCTAAGTTATTATACTAAATCTCTACGAATATATAAAATCAATTATCCTTTCCCATTCATAGCGAATTTATAGTTAGATGAAACACCTGATAATGTTTAAATTTTATGATATATTAAAAATACCATTATAAATAAAATAATAACATTAAGTATAAAAATTATAATTCTTATCATTGAGACTTACCATTAGAATAGGTCAAACTAAATTTAAAGAAACATGATAAATGTTTCTTATAGTTGTAACATTTTTACATAATCACTAAAATTATTTTATTATATTTTCCTTTAACTAATAAATCATATATTTTATATTTTCTCACTATATTTTTAAGAAGCTATATAATTTTTCAATGATTTATTATTTTTTAATTTTTTTAAATATTTTCTGACTGGCCCACTAATGATATAATAAATCAACTGTTTTTATAGAATTAAGACGCTTCACATTTTGATCCATTAGTGAAATAATATCAGTATATTAAATATAATATATTTTTCTAATCACAAAACAATATAGATTTTTTTTAAAATAGGGAATTTTACACTTTTAAATTGTAAAAATATGTTATCTTCACAAAACTAAGTGATACGAATTATATTATTTTTTAATCCATCCAAATATAAAACATTAGTAGTGATAATAGAGTTTTAAACACCATTTCAAAAAATTCATTAACATTGGCTTTGTTAATTTCCTATTGATGTAATAGTTCATACATCACATCTATTAAATGATTTGAAATAGGATGGATCTCCAGTCATATACCAAGAGTATTCATTTCCCAAGTAAATAATTTCTTTCATTAGATGTTCAAGGTGTTTTTCCTATTAAATTACTTAAAATAACGTGTTTAAAACCATGACTCATTAGGTATAATTGGATTAGTAAATTAATTTTTCATAGAAAAAATATATTGTAAACATTAATTAATGGGAAAACTAGAGGACAATGATTTTGAAATAAATTATTTACTGTGGCCTATTTATTTTGGAATTCTAAGAGATAATTAATTATAATAGTGACCTTATTTTATATATCAATAAAATTTAATAGTTAAAATAAATCTTTTGGATATTTAAAAAAAATGTTAAATAAAAATATGGATATTTTTTATCAATTCAAAAAATATTATTTCTATTCACTTTGTTCACAGAAATTATTTGTTCAGAAAAAAATTTCCCTTGAAAAAGAATTATAAAAAAAATACTTTAGACTTATAATTTTATTAATTATTTTTTTATTCCACTTCTGAAAGAAATATAAATCTTATCAAACATTATAACTAGTGCTTGAAGTTATATTTTTTAGTTGTTCATTTTTTGAAATATGAATCTTGTTATCCCAAATATGATTCTTTTAATTTCCTTTAATATCTTTATTTAATTTAGAAATTTTTATAATATATCTTTGAATTTTGTAATTATTCTCATTCAATTCAATAGTATATGACTTTTCAAAATCAATAATAAAATTTTAATCATAATCAGTATAAAAAAGAAGCCATTAATAAAAAATTTAACTAATCCATTAATAATATATTAGTTTACTCCTTTTCAATACCACAATCTTTACTTAAATATGAATCAATGGTACAATTCCATCCATATGCTAAGCTATTTTATCAATTTTCTTGACCATTTTATTTTTTCCAACATTAATACATCTAAAATAGTTAGTCGTGATATGTCATCAACTTTTTCATAAAAATTTTTTTTGCAGTGAAACATTATTGTATATAATATGACATTTATTGTTTCATTTTAATTCACCTCTAGGAAACTCTTTTTAATTCAAGTTATGAGGCACTTCATTATTTTTGAGTCCTTATAGACACCTATCACTAACAGAGAATCACGGCCTTTATAACACTCGTAGATTATTATATTAAATGGTTAATTATTAATGGTGATATTATATTTGAACAGAATGCATTTATTCTTTATAGTCCCCTCATTAGTAATTTTCGGATGTTTTAGTCGATATTAAAGTAAGAAACCTGTGATTTCATCATGCATGTATTCTTTGATGTATTTTATTTCATAAATGGAAACCTTAATCACAAGAACTTTTATTGGTAGGAATATCGAATTTTTTTTAATATAAATGATATTTTCCATTTATTATCTCTGATAAATCATTAAATTTATAATATACATGAATCTTTGGAACATCTACGTGAAATATTCTTCTTGGAAATTAATGTCTTGATATCCAAATGATTACCTAACATGTGTGGTTCTCTTAATCTTCTTTATTGATTTATTTACATATTTATTTTTGGACATATAGATGAAAATAAATGAAATAACATGAACTAACCTTGGCCAAGAAGGATAGATCATAACCCCCCTAATTATTTAGTAACACCGTAGCACTCCCATTGTAATTTTTTAAAACCCAAAGGATAACCATTTTTTATTTTCCAAAACCCCCTTTGTCCAAGCCCAAATTCACCCTCTAAATTTCTTCCACTACACCAGTGTTTACCTTTTTATACACCCCTGCTTACATCATCACCTAATTCATCATCAATAAATGGATAGTAATTACTATCATGGATTGTTGTTGGAATTTAACCTAAACATATATATAGTTAGGAGGTTACTTTACCACTATTGTGATCTATAAAATACTTGAGAGAATGTGAGATATGAGGTATTGGTAGGATCTATTTCAATCCCATCATGGGACAAACCAAGCACTTATATCCCATCTCTCCAAAGCTAATTTCATGCGTCTCATTACTAAAACCTGGGGTGGTTCACTTATACCGGGTTGTTACCCCCTTAAACTATGAAACATTGAAAATCCATGTTGATAACCATTAATCCTATATGTTCAATACTTAGAAAATTGAAAAATTATGAATATATCATAATCATTCATACATGAAGATACATGAATACACACAATTATATTAATAGCATAATATAAAATATTCTTCATCTTGATATTCAACTCATAATTTACTACATAATTACCTATCATGGAATTAGGGTCAGAGTCAGGTACATTAGTTGGTCTTACAAAGATAGTCTTGTGCTTAAGGTAAGATTCCATTTGGTATTTCTAGTATCCATATTCATTTCAATTGAATTAAGGAGGTTTGTGAGGAATCCATAAATTATTAGCATATATGAATTATATTATAAAAAACATTCCTTTACATTACTCAACTAAGCCTAGTTTATTATTAGATAAAATGATATATCCACTAGATCATATGCTCCAATACTACTTTTAGAGGTATCGTGATATGTTAAATAGAGCACATAACTAAAAGGTTTTGTATTTCATAACAATTTTCGACTTTTGTAGGGAGATCCAAGTAGGTTAAGAGGTGGTAGAATTCACATGTTCCAAATATAATAGGAATTAAATCAATGTTAAACTCAAAATAAAATAGAAAGTGTAGTGTAAATTAAATAAATAAATAATTTTTATAGTATTTCAGATCAGAAAACAATTCAATATCTACTCATCACTACTCTATTCTCCTTGAGGGAAATAGTTCCCACTATAATAACCAAATTTTATATGAGATCCACAACTAGTTATGACCTACCTTTACCACCAGAAGAAAAAACACACATCATGCCTTACTTTTAAGAGGGATCTATAACCCATTACAAGACACATCATTTTATTAGAGGCATAACCAAAAATCTCATATATTTTAATAGAGGTATAATAAAAAAAGTTCTTATTTTTTTAATAGAATAGAAAAACACATAGCCTAATATAATAATAATTTTAAATACCTCAAACCAAAAATTAAAATACTGATGTCTATGACATCCTCATTTCTTTTTAGCTCATTGAAAAATGAGGTGTTGTATGATGATGTCCAATAAAATAAATTATAGTAGCATTATCAATGTATCAATTCACATTCATCTATCATATGTGGATTTTATATTTTGTTTCCCTAGATCTGTCAATATCAATATATATATATATATTAACTTTATTAATTTTGTTCAAATTATTTAAATATATTACAAATTCTTTAAAAAATATTTTTCATGACATCCTCTATGAAAATATTATGAACTATTTCTGATTTTTTCAGATTACTCAAAAATTAATTCATTTATTTACATATTAAATCTTTATGTAATATATAATGAATATATCTAAATATCATTCTTACATAAATATGAAATAGAAAGTATTATTCAAATTACAAAGTGTAACGTTCTCTGTAATTATAGTAGTAATAATGATAAATAATCCTTAAATGAAACATTTAAATAATTATGTTTATAATAGCTGAATGAATCAAATAAGTCAAGATAAATAATATAAATTTCAATATATGGGTTTGTGTATAATATATTAATCTCCAATGTTAATATGAATTAATTTAGAAAAATCACATAAATATCAATACATAATATCTTTAAATAGGAGAAAACCAAATATTTAAGATTTTATACATGATGCCAAATCAGGATGAACTTTACAAAAACTATAATACATTGTATAAATAATAAAATAGAAAAAATAAAGTATGCAAGATGAAATTTTATACATAAGGCGATATTCTTAGTGGAAAAGATAAATTCTACCTAAACGTATTACATAAGACAATTAAATTATTATCACAGTATATATAAGATTATGTACATGTAGATATTTATAAAAACATAATACACTAGAAGTTTAATGTATAAGAGTCCTATGTAAGATTTTTAATATAGAAAAATTTATAGAGAAGCCCAAGGTTTGATGTAAAACCATGAGATTTTATGATTTTTTTCAAATGAATTTGATTTTATTGATAACATGTTTTACACAAAACAACGATTTTAAACAAACCAAGATATACTATTAAAATATCAATATTTGGAAGTTATTCAATTTTTGTTGGATAGGTGCTTATAATTAGAACTAAATGTTTATTTAAAACATATGATTAAATATGTATAAAAGAAATTCATTTCTTATCAATTAATTATAAATAACAAAGAAAAAACATCTAAAAATTAAAAATAAATTATTACGAAAAAACTGTTTGTATGCTCACAATTTACTTTTACCATAATAAATTATACTAATAAATAATGAAAATTTATATTAATGAAATTTATATATTATATAATATTTCAAAAGTTTTTTCAATAATTTTTTTTAATCTAGAGATAAGAATAAAATAATTTTTTTCTTAAAAAATTATTTTTCTAAAGAGCAGTTTTCATCGCATATTTCCTGATTATTATAAAATTAATTTCTATCACTTATAGAAATTGAATTTGATAAAATGGATTCAATATTTTTAATTATGATGTACAAATTTATTAAATATGTCCATTTCGTAAATATGAATAGTGACTTAGTAATATTTACTCCATGGTAAAGGGAAAACCAGGTAAATTTTTGTTAGAACATTGTAATAAGGTAATAATATTTCCTCTTAATTAATATTGGATAAATTTAGTTATAACATTAACACATTCGGAACTATATTAGTTTTTTAATTGAAATTTTCCATAAAAATGACCTATATAATACCTAAACCAGTTAATGTTACAAATTGTAACTCTCTTAATTTTAAATATAATCAATGTGTCCTAATTGTAAAAAAAATCATGTTATAAAAAATATCAATATCAATTCTTAGATTAATGAAATTATTTTCATGATTTAAAATTATTTATTACTTTTAGAAATTATATAATTATCTGAAATGATTTTGAAATGTCGACACAATATATATTCAATTATTATAAAAATAAAATAAATTTTTTTAAAAATATTAAATGTTATATAATGTTACATATTTATAGTTTTGCATGAATGTTAATTTAATTATTTTATATTAGAGTTCATAATAAGATAATATTAAAATAAAAAAAATTATATATAAATTTTATGGATAATTAATGGAATAGTGTCAAAAATAAAATTAATGATATTTTACAAAAATAATAATTTATACAATTATTTCAAATTATAAATGTCATACAAGAGGAAAAAAGTAAAATAAATGATCTAAAACATCATAATTTATCCATTTATGATTCATGATTTACCTTCTAAATCATATTATAACACCTTAAGAGTGAAAAAGGTGGTATCATGGTTAATGTAAAAATAGGATTAATAAGAGGTTAAACCATTTTATAAGTATTAAAAATCCGTTTCAACCTCTATGAATTTTTTTTATGGTAGAATTCCAACCCTATAATATATTATATTAACATAAATAGTATTTTGGGGGGAATTTCTTATTGTAAATGACCTTACTATATTTTAATCTTTTAATAACATCCAAAAGATCCCCGACCTTCATTTATAAAAGGGTACCATTTCTTAATATTATTTGCACCAAATTGAGCCTCATATCTCAAAAAATGCCTGAAAAATACAAATATCAAATACCATAGACACATTACAGAGGTTCGTGTTTTCCCAAAAGATCATCCCTATAGTCCTTAAGAGGGTATCTGTAGAAGTTGTCTCAAATAAGATGTAATCACCTTAACCGAACACTCTATTTGAATTCTTATTTAACCAACTACAAATTTATTATATAAATCATAAAATAATAAATTAACAAAAAAATATACAGGAATTTTATTACCATTATTATTATTAAACCAATTTTATTCCCCATCTATCCATCAAATGGGAAGCGAATGTGTCACTTCTTCGTACGTACGGTTTATAGTCTCCATATTGCAATACAATCCATTTCTCATCTCCATATTTTATGGAAGATAATTATGATGTGTTTAATTTTTTTATATTTAAATTATTATTTAATAATAAATATGGAATAATAATATCACATATACCTTCTTATCATTCAATCCATTGGAAAAGGATAATGTTGTTTGGTCGTACATGTGGACTTCCACCTCCAGGAAGAGAAGTGAGTAGTTTTTCATCTCCATTATATATGGACAGCAATAATGATATGATTCATTAGTATAATATGTATATATATATATATATGAATTAATAATTATTCTATAAATTCTAATTATTATTTACCTTTCTTTTGTTCTATCCATTGAAAAGTAAAAATAGTGTCCACACATTTATACGACCAACTCTCTCCATTAATAGTAGGAATCATTTTTCTATGTCTACTTTTATGGAATACTCTATATATATATATATTGAACACATGTAATTTTAATATCATGAAAAAGCTTCTAGATATGATGTAACCATGACCAAATTACATAGACCAAAAACTGAAACAAAACATATATGAAAAATGAAGTAGATAACACCCATTAGAGTATTTTTAATGAAAAATAGTTTGTAAACTGGTGATAAAAGGTTATAAGTAAATCATATATTATTTGATATATATGAAAACAGTTCGATGATAGATTTATAATAAATATATATTTATTATAGATGAGTTTTGAACACATATTAAAGATTTAAACCTAGGGTAAGTGATTTTCATCTCATTTTATTTATTTGGGACCCCTACAATATTCACCCCTTGTTTGATTTGTGTGGTGTTTATAATGATAATGATTTTAAATGATGATTATTCTCAATAAAATTATTGAACATATATATTGATATATTTTTCTTTATTTTAGTGGGTTTACAATTATAATTATACCAAAGCAGTATGGGTTGTATGTTAAAATTTCAATTTTTATCAGTATTGTTCATGATTATGTATCCAGTTATTATATATTATGATATACCTATTAATAATCTCATTAATATTCTTCTACTTTTTATATTTCTTGACAATACATGTTTTTATTTCATTTTCTTCAACTCTAGCACTCAATAGACTGAAAATAGTTTTTTAAGGAAAATCTAATTCATTTCTCTCTTCGGATGAAAAAAAATTCTTCCATATCCCTATATTATAAATATGATTTAAAGAAGGATTTTATTAATATCTTAAGTAATATTCTTTTCATTGGTCGGTCAAGTTACTTTTAGAAAATTTTTAAAAATGTGAATGTATTTTTTCATGTAACATATATGGCATGAATGGAATTTATCACTATCATGAATGCTTAATATTGTAAATCTCCATTTATAATTTTACAATTATATTTTGAAATTAAAAAATTTTGAAAATATTTTTTTAGTTTTTTATGGTTTTTTAAAATTTATTTTCAATTGAGAAATGGTAATTCTTCATGAATTATTTAATGATCATGTAATGGTATTTCTTTTCCTAAAATACAATAACCATTTATTTCACATATTCTTTACTGGGGATATGATCCAGGGGAACCATCCTCAATTTTTTATTTTTTTGGATTATTTTTACGTTGAAAAGAGGTTTTGGAATGCCTTATATTTTTGACATGATACACTTTGATTAAATAAGAAAATATTAGGGATGCCTGTTCCTTTTCCACGGGTTATGTTATGATAAAATTTCTATGAAACCCAATTCCTTTAAAAGGTTTTGATTTGATGAGTATTCTATGATATTTTAGAACACATATGTATTATTTTAATTATGTTTGGTGTGGGACCAGAATTATATATACCTAAAGTGAATTGGGTAAAGATTGAAATTTCATGAGATAAACAAGACTGAAATGGGGACTGAACCCAATTTAGTAAGACACACTTTCCACTATGATAGTATAACAACCCATACTTTACATACATTGTTATTACTTCAGAATTGAAGCACACATATTACAACATATAACAAAACCAAGAAAGGACCGTATAGGTATAGTGTCTTTAGAAAATGGGAATCAAAAACAACTGGTTCATAAAGCATCCACTTTGCCTCCCATTTATTTCATCATATCTAGAGTCCCTTTTTGGCATATTCTACTTAATAAACTTCATCCTGACCTGGGGAAATAAAACATACAAAAGGGTGAGCTCAAATGCTCATTAAGGGTAAACAAAAGAAATATCAATCACATCATATACATAAGCACATAACTTTTGGAAATCTTAACCTGGAAAAGAGATCATAATTTCATAACATGGGATAAATCATGGCAGTGAAATGTAATCACAATAATCATAACTTAAAACAAGAAACTTTGTGGCATACACACATAATCATAGAGAATCATTTCTTGTTAGTCAAGACTTATTTCCAAGACTATCTTAGTGGACACAGTCCCTTTCTACACCGATTCACCATCGTTTCAGTCCGGTTTCACTGAACCGGTATAACCTACCGTTCTAGCCATATCTATATCATGAGATATAAAATCTTTACCCAATACATTTGAGGGAGATATAGGTCCCACCCATCTCATAATGATACCATACTTATGTGTGCCACAAAATCATAAATCATACATCATTTCATAACCCATGTAATAAAAATGGGAATCTTAAACATCGTGACATCATAAAACAAATCATATAAGATAAAGGAATTCATAAAAATAATTCCATCACAACATAATCAAATCAATGTAATAATAGGGATAAAAACAGAACACTTTATTATCTTAGATGGATAATAATTTTGATAAAAAACTTGAACACCATTCTTGAGGAAAATATCCTTTCTTATTCAAAAACATTTTTCCTTTCTTAACATGTCATACAACATTAAAATAAAAGAAGTTGATTAAAAATAAACAGGAAAACATGTAAAGGATGCTTCTTGGAAATAATGTTTTAAAAATACATTCATGTCGTATAAGTTAAAAAACATTCTTCTCGTACTTTTGTCGGAAAAGTCAAAAAGTACCTCGTACGCAAAACGACAAAAGATTCCTTTCATATCCTTTACTAAAAACTCACCGAAGGGTAAAATTGGATTTAAACAATTTTAGGTGGATGGAAAAAATATTACATATTGAGGAAACATGGATGTTGACGATAAAATACACCCCAGTAAATGCCAAAGTATAAACAATGTCGGATAAAAATGAGATTGTGATATTTCCCTTACCTTAGGTCCGTTTTACTTCGTAAGTGTCCGAACCTCCTGTATAATGATTTAAATAATGTTATTGACTTATTCCAGAATCATACTTATTTTTATGATATCATATATGGTCATATTCTTAGCTTCTTAGTAGTAATATTTCATTGCTACTTGTTATTCGGGTGTTTATTATTTTTTTGTTCTTATGCGTGTCTTGTCGAATAAATTCTTATTCTTCTCTTTAGGTTATAGATACCTAATTTCCAGAATTTTATTAGTGTAATATATATAATATTCATTCATTAAATTCATTTATATAATCATTATGAAATGATGATCATGTAGAACGAGTCGCATCACATCGTGGAAACGGTATTCCGTACGTACACACGAGTGATGATATCGTTCCTATGATCGTGGAATTGTATTGGAGTGTATTTATACTATTTAAGAATCCATATTACATTATAATAGTCATATATAGTCATTATTTACACCATTATACCCATCAAAGTACGGTGGTGGTGGAAAATAGATTACACCACGGCGTGGCGACGGTATTCCTTACGTACACGCGCGCGATGATTTCTTTTTCCGTAGGATGGATAGATGGTGAAATAGGGTTGTTTCATACTCATAATAACATATCAGTATATGAGTGATACTGATGTTATTACTTCATAATGAAACAACTAAAGAAGAAGAAATGGAAGAAGAAATAAAGATGAAAGAATCGGTAACAGACATTACCTCTTCTTTGAAGTGCTTTTTTGAGACCTTCTATTAGGGCACTAAAATTGGTCTTTGAAGAAGACCATGACCTCTAGGATGTCTCTAGGGAAGTGGAGAGGATGAATTGTCAGGGTTTGGCCGAGCTTGAAGGCTCAAATTGGTGTGAGGAAGAGGGGGAGGATGTGCTCTTTTATAAGGGAGGAGAGGGGCACCTTTGGGAAAACTAAAAATATTATTTTATTACAAAGTCAAGTTCGGTTTTAAATAGTTCCAAATTGATATATTTCGAAGCTAAGGTGGGGATGGGTCGAAATAATCTCATCCAATAGAATTTAGACAAGTTTAGGTTCCTATTTTAACCTTATCATTTAGATTTAACATTAAGTTAAATAATTTTACTTTTACCCTGTCTTCTTGTGTTCTTATACTATAAGGTTAATAAACTTACTATAAGAAGCCAAACAAACCCCAAGTTGTTTATTATTAATATATATAACCTTATATAAGTCATTTTGATGAACCTTAGATTTTTAGGAATAAAATAACAATAACTAATATAATATTTGTTTTAAAAACTATTTTATGTCAATTTTGACAATATTTAGTAATTGATTTTTGTGAAAAACATAACAGAATGATTAGTTCGAACAAATTTAATTAAATCAATAATAAAATGTCATATTAACCTAGAAAATTAGTGTAATTCATAAAAAAGTGTCAAATTACATTTATTTTGATGTTTATAACATCAATTATGTCAATATTTCATTAATAAGATAATTACTGCATCATCATTGTGTCAAAAATAAATTAAATTATTTAATATCTAAAAATTAAAAATAAATTACCATTTTGTAGGAAATTTTTTTATCTTTATAATGAATAATTATAGTCGAATTTATCTTATGTATAACCCCATATTAAAAATGATTTAGTTATTAAACTTTGATTTTAACTATTTTAACCCTTCTTTAAATAAATTAATAATAAATGTCCTAATCTAATCCAAGTGGGCCTAAATGGTAATATTTTATTCCTATGTTTGTTTTTGGTCGAATTAAACTTTTCAAATAGAATTAGGACATGTGCTAGGGTAATAATAATATCATCTTTACACTTAATTCCCCTATTTACTTTTAACCGTGGTAAAAAAAGTAAAAAGTTACTATTCACCAAAAAAATTATATTCATCTCATTGAACCACATTTTACATACTGACATCAACCGTGTCTCTCGGATTTTTGAAATTCCACTCACAGAAGCGGTAAAATTATGTTTTATGAAAAATTCAGTTTTTTAACTACCACTTTGTGGTTTCACTATTCATCAAAAATTTAAAGTTTTCAGAAAAATACCAAAATTTCACCCTAAGCTAATTTTGATATTCCGAATCCAAAAATGAAGTCCATTTTGAAAAATAAAATTTATAAAATTTCAAAAACTGGTTATTACTACTCATAACGGCTAGTTTTAATAATATTTTAATAGCATATCGTTGTTTAGTGAATCTCGGTATTGCTTACGACGCAAGCTGTCGAGGAAGGTCGCGATTTCCTGTAAAGCAAGCCAAGCAATTGTTGTGTAGAAAACGATTCCTTTGATGATTTATATAACATAAAAGTCTCGGGTGTTACATTCTACCCCCCTTAAAATGAATTTCGCCCTCGAAATTCATCACTTTGTAACAAACAGATGAGGATACCTCTCCCTCATCATATCCTCAAGCTCCAATGCAACTTCTTCTAATTGGTGGTTCCTCCATATAACTTTCACCAATCGAGTGGTCTTGTTTCGTAGGAATTTTTCACTAGGATCCAGAATCTCTATCGGTTGTTCTTCACAAGAAAGATCTTTCTCCAGCGGTACAACTTCTGAGCTGAGTACATGTGAAGGATCACGTATGTACTTTCTCAGGAGAGATACATGGAACACATTGTGGACTTGAGAGAGATTCGGTGGAAGCACCAATCGGTAAGCTACCTTCCCAACACGATCCAGTATTTCGAAAGGACCAATATATTTAGGGATCAACTTCCCCTTCTTTCCAAATCTCATAACCCTCTTCCAGGGAGATATTCGTAAGAACACTTTATCACCCACTTCAAACTCTAGGTCTTTTCTTCGGTTGTCGGAATAACTTTTCTGTCGACTCTGAGCTGCTCTTATGTGTTGTTGAATAGATCTGACCTTTTCTGCCATTTCATCAACGAGATCAGGTCCTAATAGCTTTCTTTCCCCAACTTCATCCCAGCAAGTTGGAGTCCTGCATTTCTTTCCATAGAGAGCTTCATAAGGAGCCATCTGAATACTGGAGTGAATGCTATTTTTATAAGAAAATTCCACCAAAGGTAGGTGTTGATCCCAACCACCTTCGAAATCCATAGAGCAAGCTCTCTACATATCATCTAGGGTTTGAATTGTTCTCTCAGACTGACCGTCTATCTGAGGATGATAAGCAGTGCTGAAACTCAACTCTGTATCCATAGTATGATGAAGACTTTTCCAAAATGTCGAGGTAAATCTCGGATCCTGATCAGATATAATAGAAAGTGGTACTCCATGCAATCTTACCACTTCCTTTACATATATCCTGGAAATCTGATCTAGAGAGAAATCCTCTCTAATATCAATGAAGTGTGCAGACTTTTTAAGACGATCAATTATGACCCAGATAGCATTATTGCCTTTGGATGTTTTAGGAAGTCCTGTGACAAAGTCCATAGTGATGTTTTCCCATTTCTATTCGGGTATGGGTAATTGTTGTAACATCCCCTTAGACTTCTGTCTCTCAGCTTTAACTTGTTGACAAACCAAGCA
Source organism: Viscum album (assembly GCA_963277665.1). NCBI lineage: Eukaryota > Viridiplantae > Streptophyta > Magnoliopsida > Santalales > Viscaceae > Viscum > Viscum album. The sequence goes on from CAUJRU010000169.1 coordinate 287,706, forward strand.
TCGAGAGACATATTCAGCAACATCTTTTTACATGCCATCCCACTAGAAGTACTCATTCAGGTCCCTATACATCTTCATGCTTCTAGGATGAATAGAGAATGAAGAACTATGAGCCTCATCCAACAGCTCCTTCTTTAATTCGTGGATGGGAGGAACACAAACCCGATTCCTGAACTTTATTATCCCATCACAATCAAGGTTGAATTCAGGAACATTTCTCACATTCTTTTGTAACTCGACATCTTCTTTCTTTGCCTCTTTAATCTTCACATGTATAGATGGTTGAACATTCATTTGATAAAGATAAGATTTTTCCCCTTCCATTATAATTCCAAGATCCATCCTTTGTAAATCCATATATATTGGATCTTTTGTGATCCTCATCATGGATAAAATAGTATGGTCTTGTCGACTTAATGCATCTGCCACCTTGTTTGCTTTCCCAGGGTGGTAATAGATTGAGCAGTCATAATCCTTAATCAGCTCCAACCATCTTCTTTGGAGCATATTCAGCTCCTTTTGTGTGAAAATATACTTTAAACTTTTATGATCAGTATAAATATCATACCTTTCACCATAAAGGTAATGCCTCCAAATCTTTAATGCAAATATTACCGCAGCTAACTCCAAATCATGTGTTGGGTAATTTTGCTCATGGATTTTCAACTGTCGTGAGGCATAAGCTATCACCATATCATTTTGCATAAGAACACACCCCAATCCCTTCTTGGATGCATCACTATAGATCACAAACCTTTCTCCACTACAAGGCAGTGTGAGCACAGGTGCACTGGATAACCTTCTTTTCAACTCCTTGAAATTCTCGTCACATTCTTCCATCCAGACAAACTTAACTCCTTTCCGAGTCAACATGGTGAGTGGATTAGATAATCGTGAAAAATATTTCACAAAACGTCGATAATATCCATCCAAACCAAGAAAACTTCGGATCTCAGTTACTGTTGTTGGTCTCGACCATCTTTCGAAGACATCTTTTTTTTGTTGGATCCACAGATATCCCCTCTTTTGAGATTATGTGATCCAAAATTGCAACTTTTTGAAGCCAAAATTTACACTTGGTAAATTTGGCATAAAGATTCTCCTTTCTAAGGGTCTTCAATATAATTCTCAAGTGATATTCATGTTCTTCCTTTCTCTTTGAATAGACAAGAATATCATCTATAAAGACTACCAAAAATTGATCAAGATAGTCTCTAAAGACTCTATTCATCAGATCCATGAAGATAGCAGGGGCATTAGTAAGACCAAATGGCATCACTATAAATTCATAGTGTCCATACCTTGTACAGAAAGCCGTCTTTGGTATATCCTCCCTTTTGACCCTTAATTGATGATACCCTGAACGAAGATCAATCTTGGAAAAGTATTGAGCTCCGCATAGTTGGTCAAATAGGTCGTCAATGCGTGGGAGAGGATATTTGTTCTTGATAGTGATCTTGTTGAGTTCTCTATAATCAATGTAGAGTCTCATTGATCCATCTTTCTTCTTAACAAATAGAACAGGTGCTCCCCAAGGTGACGCACTAGGGTGTATGAATCCCTTATCAAGATTATCTTGGAGTTGTTTCTTCAATTCCTGTAACTCAATTGGGGCCATTCTATAAGGTGTCTTTGAAATAGTCAAAGCACCCGATACGAGTTCTATTGAAAACTCAACTTCACGATTCGGTGGAAGTCCTGGTAATTCTTCTGGAAAGACATCATCAAACTCCCGTACAATGGGATTATTCTTAATTGTGAGTTTCTCACCAACCATTTGAGATAAATAACATTCATTTAGTGGAATCAATGCCCATAAAATGGAAGAAATTTCCACTCAAAGGATATGTTCATCCTTCCATTGATAGACGATCATAGATTGATCTGGAATATGAAATGTGACTTCCCTTCTATGGAAATTGATATGAGATCCATATAAAGAAAGCCAATCCATGCCAAGAATCACATCAAATTCCACTATAGGAAGGATCACAAGATTTTCAGGAAGCACTTTCCCACAAACTTCGATCGGAGAAGAATTATAAACTTTTGATGCGACTGTTGTGCCATTACGTGTTGTCACAGCTAACTCAACATCTAATTGTTGAGGTAATACGGTGATACCCTTAGAAAATTCTTCAGAAATAAAATAGTGGGTGGATCCAGAATCAAATAAAACATTTTCTACTTTAGAGTGGATGGTAAGTGTACCTTTCACCACATCTTTATCGTACTCCACATCGCTGATAGAAATTGCATGTGACTTTCCTTTGTCTTTAGCCTTAAGAGTTTGTTGACGTCGACCATCATCATCAACCCTTTGATTAGGGCATTTATTGGCATAATGTCCCATCTCCTTGCACTTGAAACATTGAAGTGTAGTAGGTTCATTCTGTGTATCCCTTCCTTTGTTTGCATCATTAGACATATTCTTCCCATCATCGCAGCATTCAAATGCCCGATGACCTTATTTTCCACATTTGAAACATTTACTTGTCCCTTTAAGATAATTCCCTCAATGTTTCTTTCCACACTTTGAGCATAAGGGAAAGCTCATCTTCTTTTCAGTGTGATCTTTAGATTTTCCTTTGAATTCCATTTTCCTCTTCTTATCAAACCCATATGACTGATGGGTTACTCCATTCTCTATCTCGACTTTGAGAGCACATCGAACGATTTCCTCGTAGATATTGAAGTCCCTTATGGCTAACGCCCTTTTAAGACTTGGTTTTAAGACACTAATGAATCGATCGATCTTACTCTCAGGTTGGATAATAATACCAGAAGCGTACCTTAAAAGTCTTGTAAAATTTGCTTCATTGGTACCAACAGATTCATCATACTTTTGCTTCCGTTCAAGAAACTCTTTCTCTATCTTTGTTCAGAGAATATGAGAGAATTACTTATTGAAAAATAAGTTCTTGAACTCATCCCATTCCATGGACTCAATTTCATACCTTTGCCTCGTATTCTTAATAAGATTCCACCATTGATCATCATCTCCTTCCAAACGATACACTGCTAGGATGACTTTATCATGTTCAGAACATTGAAGAACTGAAAATATCTTTTCAGTAGTACTAATCCATTGTTCACCAACTAATGGATCAGTAGACCCGCTGAATGAAGGTGGATGCTGCCTCATGAAGGATTCAACAAAATGTTGATCCTTCCTTTGCTCGTTTGGAAGTACTGCATGATTCATAGCTTGAGAAAGTTGTGTGAGCATGGCTACATGATTTTGCATTCCAGCTACCATAACGTTTGGTTGCTCAGGGAGACAATCATTGCATTGCCCGTCGCATTCCGTATTAACACGGTTCCTTTGGGTTCTATCCATTGACTAAAACCAAGAAGAATAGTGTGAGCAACACTAATTATAATATGAAAACTACCTAATCAAGAATAATATTTCACACTTAAGGTCTTATCCTAGGTTATTCATGTCCATTTATAAAACACTAAGATTGTGTTCTATGCTTAGACATATCCTTAGGGTTCTTACTAAGGCTTTCACATCCTAGTTTCCAAAGGTTTACTATACCTTTTCTCTGATACCAACTATACAGACCCATGCTTTACAAACATTGTTATTACTTCAGAATTGAAGCACACTTATTACAACATATAAAAAAACCAAGAAAGGACCGTATAGGTATAGTGTCTTTAGAAACTGGGAAACATAAACAACTGGTTCATAAAGCATCTACTTTGCCTCCCATTTATTTCATCATATCTAGAGTCCCTTTTTGGCATATTCTACTTAATAACCTTATTCCTGACCTGGGGAAATAAAACATACAAAAGGGTGATCTCAAATTCTCAGTAAGGTTAAACAAAAGAAATATCAATCACATCATATACATAAGCACATAACTTTTGTAAATCTTAACCTGCAAAAGAGATCATAATTTCATAACATAGGATAAATCATGGCAGTGAAATGTAATCACAATAATCATAACTTAAAACATGAAACTTTGTGGCATACACACATAATCATAGAGAATCATTTCTAGTTAGTCAAGACTCATTGCCAAGACTATCTTAGTGGGAAAAGTCCATTTCTGAACCGAGTCACCCTCATTTCAGTCCTGTTTCACTGAACCGGTATAACCTACCGTTCTAGCCATGTCTATCTCATTAGATATAAAATCTTTACCCAATCCATTGGAGGGATATATAGGTCCCACCCATCTCATAATGATACCAATCTTATGTGAGCCACAAAATCACAAATCATACATCATTGCATAACCCATGTAATAAAAATGGGAATCATAAACATCGTGACATCATAAAACAAATCATATAAGATAAAGGAATTCATAAAAATAATTCCATCACAACATAATCAAATCAGTGTAATAATAGGGATAAAAACAGAACCCTTTATTATCATATATGGAAAATAATTTTGATAAAACACTTGAACTCCATTCTTGAGGAAAATATCCTTTCTTCTTCAAATTTTTTTTTCCTTTCTTAACATGTCATACAACTTTAAAATCAAAGAAGTTGATTAAAAATAAACTTGAAAACTTATAAAGGATGCTTCTTGGAATTTATGTTTTAAAAATCCATTCATGTCGTATAAGTTAAAAAAACATTCTTCTCGTACTTTTGTCGGAAAAGTCAAAAAGTACCTTATACGAAAAACGACAAAAGATTCCTTTCATATCCTTTACTAAAAACTCACCGAAGGGTAAAATTGGATTTAAACAATTTTAGGTGGATAGAAATAATATTACATATTTAGGAAACATGGATGTGGATGATAAAATACACCCCAGTAAATGCCAATGTATAAAAAATCTCAGATAAAAATGAGATTGTGATATTTCCCTTACCTTAGGTCTGTTTTGCTTCATAAGTGTCCGAACCTCCTGTATAATGATTTGAATAATGTAATTTACTTATTCCAGAATCATACTTATTTTTATGATATCATATATGGTCATATTCTTAGCTTCTTAGTAGTAATATTTCATTGCTACTTGTTATTCGGGTGATTAGAATTTTTTTGTTCTTATGCGTGTCTTGTCGAATAAATTCTTATTCTTCTCTTTAGGTTATAGATACCTCATTTCAAGAATGGTATTAGTGTAATATATATCATATTCATTCATTAAATTCATTTATATAATCATTATGAAATTAAGATCATGTAGAACAAGTCGCATCACATCGTGGAGACGGTATTCCGTACGTACGCACGAGTGACGATATCGTTCCTATGATCGTGGAATTGTATTGGAGTGTATGTATACTATTTCAGAATCAGTATTACTTTATAATAGTCATATATAGTCATTATTTACACCATTATACCCATCCAAGTAAGGTGGTGGTGGAAAATAGATTACCCCACGGCGTGGAGATGGTATTCCGTACGTACGCACGCGCGGTGATTTCTTTTTCCGTAGGATGGATAGATGGTGAAATAGGGTTGTTTCATATTTATAATAACATATAAATATATGAGTGATACTGATGTTATTACTTCATAATGAAACAAATAAAGAAGAAGAAGTGGAAGAAGAAATAAAGATGAAAGAATCGGTAACAGACATTACCTCTTCTTTGAAGTGCTTCTTTGAGACCTTCTTTTAGGGAACTAAAATTGGTCTTTGAATAAGACCAGGACATGTAGGATGTCTCTAGAGAAGTGGAGAGGAGTAATTGGCTGGGGTTGGCCGAGATTGAAGGCTCAAAGTGGTGTGAGGAAGAGGGGGAGGATGTGCCCTTTTATAAGGGAGGAGAGGGGCACCTTTGGGAAAACTAAATATATTATTTTATTATAAAGTAAATTTCGGTTTTAAATAGCACAAAATTGATATATTTAGAATATAATGTGGTTATGGGTCGAAATCCTCTCATCCAATAGAATTTAGACAAGTTTAGGTTCCTATTTTAACCTTATCATTTTGATTTAACATTAAGTTAAATAATTTTACTTTTACCGTGTCTTCTTGTGTTCTTATACTATAAGGTTAATAAACTTACTATAAGCAGCCAAACGAACCCCAAGTTGTTTATTATTAATATATATAACTTATCTAAGTCATTTGGCCGAACCATAGATTTTTAGGATTAAAATAACAATTACTAATATAATATTTGTTTTAAAAACTATTTTATGTCAATTTTGACACTATTTAGTAATTGATTTTTATGAAAATCATAACAGAATGATTAGTTCGAAAACAGTTAATTAAATCAATACTAAAATGTCATATTGACCTAGAAAATTAGTTTAATTCATAAAAAGTGTCAAATAACATTTATTTTGATGTTTATAACATCAATTATGTCAATATTTCATTAATAAGATAATTACTGCATCATATTTGTGTCATAAATAAATTAAATTATTTAATGTCTAAAAATTACAAATAAAATACCATTATGTCGGAAATATTTATACCTTTATAATGAATATTTATAGTCTAATTTATCTTATGTATAACCCCATATTAAAAATGATTTAGTTATTAATCTTTGATTTTAACTATTTTAACCCTTCTTTAAATAAATTAATAATAAATGTCCTAATCTGATCCAAGTGGGCCTAAATGGTCATATTTTATTCCTAAGTGTGTTTTTGGTTGAATTACATTTGTCCAATATAATTAGGACATGTGTTAGGATAATAATAATATCATCTTTACCCTTAATTACCCTATTTACTTTTAACTGTGGTAAAAAAAAGAAAAAAGTTACTATTCACAAAAAAAATTATTTTCATCTCATTGAACAACACTTTACATACTGAAATCTACCGTGTCTCTCGGAGTTTTGAAATTCCACTCACAGAAGCGGTAAAATTAAGTTTTATGAAAAATTCAGTTTTTTAACTACCACTTTGTGGTTTCACTATTCATCAAAAATTGAAAGTTTTCAGAAAAATACCAAAATTTCACCCTAGGCTAATTTCGATATTCCGAATCCAAAAATGAAGTCCATTTTGAAAAATAAAATTTATAAAATTTCAAAAAGTGGTTATTACTATTCATAACGGCTGGTTTTAATAATATTTTAATAGCATATCGTTGTTTAGTGAAACTCGGTATTGCGTACGACGCAAGCTATCGAGGAAGGTCGCGATTTCGTGTAAATCAAGCCAAGAAATTGTTGTGTAGAAAAAGATTCCTTTGATGATTTATATAACATAAAAGTCTCGTGTGTTACATTCTACCCCCCTTAAAATGAATTTCGCCCTCAAAATTCATCACTTTGTAACAAACAGATGAGGATACCTCTCCCTCATCATATCCTCAAGCTCCCATGTAGCTTCTTCTAATTGGTGGTTCCTCCATAAAACTTTCACCAATCGAGTGGTCTTGTTTTGTAGGAATTTTTCGCTACGATCCAGAATCTCTATCGGTTGTTCATCACAAGAAAGATCTTGCTCCAGCGGTACAACTTCGGAGCTGAGTACATGTGAAGGATCAGGTATGTACTTTCTCAGGAGAGATACATGGAACACATTGTGGACTTGAGAGAGATTCGGTGGAAACGCCAATCGGTAAGCTACCTTCCCAACATGATCCAGTATTTCGAAAGGACCGATATATTTAGGGCTCAACTTCCCCTTCTTTCCAAATCTCATAACCCTCTTCCAGGGAGATATTCGTAAGAACACTTTATCACCCACTTCAAACACTAGGTCTTTTCTTCGGTTGTCGGCATAACTTTTCTGTCGACTCTGAGCTGCTCTTATGTGTTGTTGAATAGATCTGACCTTTTCTTCCATTTCATCAACGAGATCAGGTCCTAATAGCTTTCTTTCCCCAACTTCATCCCAGCAAGTTGGAGTCCTGCATTTCTTTCCATAGAGAACTTCATAAGGAGCCGTCTGAATATTGGAGTGAAAGCTATTATTATAAGAAAATTCCACCAAAGGTAGGTATTGATCCCAACCACCTTTGAAATCTATAGAGAAAGCTATCAACCTATCTTCTAGGGTTTGAATTTTTCTCTCAGACTGACCGTCTGTCTGAGGATGATAAGCAGTGATGAAACTCAACTCTGTATCCAGAGTATGCTGAAGACTTCATCAAAACTTCGAGGTAAATCTCGGATCCCGATCAGATATAATATTAAGTGGTACTCCATGCAATCTTACCACTACCTTTACATATATCCTGGCAAGCTAATCCAGAGAGTAATCCTCTCTAATAGCAATGAAGTGTGCAGACTTTGTAAGACGATCAACTATGACCCAGATAGCATTATTGCCTTTGGATGTTTTAGGAAGTCCTGTGACAGAGTCCATAGTGATGTTTTCCCATTTCCATTCGGGTGTGGGTAATGGTTGTAACATCCCCTTAGACTTCTGTCTCTCAACTTTAACTTGTTGACAAACCAAGCATCGAGAGACATATTCAACAACATCTCTTTTCATGACATCCCACCAGAAGTACTCTTTCAGGTACCTATAAATCTTCGTGATTCCAGGATGAATAGATAATGAAGAACTATGAGCCTCATCCAGCAGCTCCTTCTTTAATTCGGGGATGGGATGAACACAAACCCGATTCCTGAACTTTATTATCCCATCACAATCAAGGTTGATTTCAGGAACATTTTTCACCTTCTTTTGTAACTCGACATCTTCTTTTTGTGCCTCTTTAATCTTCACATGTATAGATGGTTGAACATTCATTTGAGAAAGTTAAGATTTTCCCCTTCCATTATAATTCCAAGATCCATCCTTTGTAAATCCATAAATATTGGATCTTTTGTGATCCCCATCATGGATAAACTAGCATGGTCTTGTCGACTTAATGCATCTGCCACCTTGTTTTCTTTCCCAGGGTGGTAATGGATTGAGCAGTCATAATCCTTAATCAGCTCCAACCATCTTCTTTGGCACATATTCAGTTCCTTTTGTGTGAAAATATACTTTAAACTTTTATGATCAGTATAAATATCACACCTTTCACCATAAAGGTAATTCCTCCAAATATTTAATGCAAATATTACTGCAGCTAACTCCAAATCATGTGTTGGGTAATTTTTCTCATGGATTTTCAACTGTCGTGAGGCATAAGCTATCACCATATCATTTTGCATAATAACACACCCCAATCCCTTCTTGGATGCATCACTATAGATCACAAACCTTTCTCCACATCAAGGCAGTGTGAGCACAGGTGCACTGGATAACCATCTTTTCAACTCCTTGAAATTCTCTTCACATTCTTCCGTCCAGACAAACATAACTCCTTTCCGAGTCAACTTGGTGAGTGGATTAGATAATCGTGAAAAAACTTTCACAAAACTTCGATAATATCCAGTCAAACCAAGAAAACTTTGGATCTCAGTTACTGTTGTTGGTCTCGACCATCTTTCGATAACCTCTGTTTTTGTTGGATCCACCTATATCCCCTATTTTGAGATTATGTGACCCAAAAATGAAACTTCTTGAAGCCAAAATTCATACTTGGTAAATTTGGCATAAAGCTTCTCCTTTCTCAGGGTCTTCAATATAATTCTCAAGTGATCTTCATGTTCTTCCTTGCCCTTTGAATAGACAAAAATATCGTCTATAAAGACTACCACAAATTGATCAAGATATTCTCTAAATACTCTATTCATCAGATCAATGAAGATAAGAGGGGCATTAGTAAGACCAAATGGCATCACTATAAATTCATAGTGTCCATACCTTGTACGAAAAGCCGTCTTTGGTATATCCTCCCTTTTGACCCTTAATTGATGATACCTTGAACTAAAATCAATCTTGGAAAAGTATTGAGCTCTGCGTAGATGGTCAAATAGGTCATCAATGCGTGGGATAGGATATTTGTTCTTGATAGTGATCGTGTTAAGTACTCGATAATCAATGCAGAGTCTCATTGATCCATATTTCTTCTTAACAAATAGATCAGGTGCTCCCCAAGGTGACGCACTAGGCATATGAATCCCTTATCAAGATTCTCTTGGAGTTGCTTCTTCAATTCCTGCAACTCAATTGGGGCCATTCTATAAGGTGTCTTTGAAATAGGCAAAGAACCCGGTACGAGTTCTATTGAAAACTCAACTTCACGATTCGGTGGAAGACCCGGTAATTCTTCCGGAAAGACATCATCAAACTACCGTACAATGGGCATATTCTTAATCGTGTGTTTCTCACCAACCCTTTGAGATAAATAACCTTCATTTAGTGGAATCAATACCCATAAAATGGAAGAAATTTCCACTCGAAGGTTATGTTCATCCTTGCATTGATAGACGATCATAGATTGATCTGGAATGTGAAATGTGACTTCCCTTCTTTGGAAATTGATATGAGCTCCATATAAATAAAGCCAATCCATGCCAAGAATCACATCAAATTCCACTATAGGAAGGATCACAAGATTTTCAGGAATCACTTTCCCAAAAACTTCGATCGGAGAAGAATTATAAACTTTTGATGCGACTGTTGTGCCATTAGGTGTTGTCACAGCTAACTCAACATCTAATTGTTGAGGTAATACGGTGATACCCTTAGAAAATTCTTCAGAAATAAAAGAGTGGGTGGATCCAGAATCAAATAAAACATTTGCTACTTTAGAGTGGATGGTAAGTGCACCTTTCACCACATCGTTATCGTACTCCACATCACTGATAGAAATTGCATGTGACTTTCCTTTGTCTTTAGCCTTAAGATTTTGTTGACGTCGACCATCATCAGCAACCCTTGGATTAGGGAATTTATTGGCATAATGTCCCATCTCCTTGCACTTGAAACATTGAAGTGTAGTAGGTTCATTATGTGTATCCCTTCCTTTGTTTGCATCATTAGACATCTTCTTCCCATCATCGTGACATTCAAATGTCCGATGACCTTCTTTTCCACATTTGAAACATTTACTTGTCCCTTTAAGACAATTCCATCCATGTTTGTTTCAACACGTTGAGCATAAGAGAAAGCTCATCTTCTTTTCAGTGTGCTCTTTAGATTTTCCTTTGAATTCCATTTTCCTCTTCTTATCAAACCCATATGACTGATGCGTTACTCCATTCTCTATCTCGACTTTGAGAGCACATCGAACGATTTCCTCGTTTCTATTGAAGTCCCTTATGGATAAAGCCCTTCGAATACTTGGTTTTAAGCCACTAAAGAATCGATCAATCTTACTCTTAGGTTGGATAATAATACCAGAAGTGTACCTTGCAAGTCTTGTAAAATTTGCTTCATAGGTACCAACAGATTCATCGTCCTTTTGCTTCAGTTCAAGAAACTCTTTATCCATCTTTTTTCAGATAATACGAGGGAAGTACTTATTGAAAAATATGTTCTTGAACTCGTCCCATTCCATGGACTCAATTTCATCCATTTGCCTCGTATTCTTAATAAGATTCCACCATTGATAAGCATATCCTTTCAAACGATACACTGCTAGGATGACTTTATCATGTTCAGAACATTGAAGAACTGAAAATATCTTTTCAGTAGTACTAATCCATTGTTCAGCAACTAATGGATCAGAAGACCCGCTGAAAGAAGGTGGACGCTGCCTCATGAAGGATTCAACAGAATGTTGCTCCTTCCTTTGCTCGTTTGGAAGTCCTGCATGATTCATAGCTTGAGAAAGTTGTGTGAGCATGGCTACAAGATTTTTCATTCCAGCTCCCATAACGTTTGGCTGCTCAGGGGGACAATCATTGCATTTCACGTCGCATTCTGTATTAACACGGTTCCTTTGGGTTCCAACCATTGACTAAAACCAAGAATAATAGTGTGAGCAACACTAATTATAATAGGAAAACCACATAATCAGGAATAAAATTTCACACTTAAGGTATTTTCCTAGGTTATTCATGGCCATTTCTAAAACAATAAGATTTTGTTCTATTCGTAGACTTATCCTTAGGGTTCTTACTATGGCTTTCACATCCTAGTTTCCAAATGTTTACTATACCTTTCCTCTGATACCAACTATAAAGACCCATACTTTACATACATTGTTATTACATCAGAAATGAAGCACACTTATTACAACATATAAAAAAACCAAGAAAGGATCGTATAGGTATAGTGTCTTTAGAAACTGGGAAACATAAACAACTGGTTCATAAAGCATCTACTTTTCCTCCCATTTATTTCATCATATCTAGAGTCCCTTTTTGGCATATTATACTTAATAACCTTCTTCCTAACCTGGGGAACTAAAACATACAAAATGGTGAGCTCAAATTCTCAGTAAAGGTAAACAAAAGAAATATCAATCACATCATATACATAACTACATAACCTTTGGAAATCTTAACCTGCAAAAGAGATCATAATTTCATAACATGGGATAAATCATGGCATTGAAATGTAATCACAATAATCATAACATAAAACATGCAACTTTGTGGCATACACACAAAATCATAGAGAATCTTTTCTTGTTAGTCAAGACTCATTCCCAAGACAATCTTAGTGGAAAAAGTCCCTTTCTGAACTGAGTCACCCTCGTTTCAGTCCTGTTTCACTGAACTGATATAACCTACCATTCCAGCCATGTCTATCTCATGAGATATAAAATCTTTACCCAATGAGTTGGAGGGAGATATAGGTCCCACCCATCTCATAATGATACCATTCTTATTTGGGCCACAAAATCATAAATCATACATCATTTCATAACCCATGTAATAAAAATGGGAATCTTAAACATCGTGACATCATAAAAAAAATCATGTAAGATAAAGGAATTCATAAAAATAATTCCATCACAACATAATCAAATAAATGTAATAATAGGCATAAAAACAGAACCCTTTATTATCTTAGATGGAAAATAATTTTGATAAAACACTTGAACTCCATTATTGAGGAAAATATCCTTTCTTCTTCAAAAACATTTTTCTATTCTTAACATGTCATACAACTTTAAACTAAAATAAGTTAATTAGAAATAAACTTGAAGACATGTAAAGGATGCTTCTTGAAAATAATGTTTTAAAAATCCATTCATGTCGTATAAGTTAAAAAAACATTCTTCTCATACTTTTTTCGAAAAAGTCAAAAAGTACCTCATACGAAAAATGACAAAAGATTCCTTTCATATCCTTTACTAAAAACTCACCGAAGGGTAAAATTGGATTTAAAAAATTTTATGTGGATGAAAATAATATTATATATTGAGGAAACATGGATTTGGATGATAAAATACACCCCAGTAAATGCCAAAGTATAAACAATCTTGGATAAAAATGAGATTGTGCTATTTCCCTTACCTTAGGTCCGTTTTGCTTCGTAAGTGTCTGAACCTCCTGTATAATGATTTAAATAATGTTATTGACTTATTCCAGAATCATACTTATTTTTATGATATCATATATGGTCATATTCTTAGCATCTTAGTAGTAATATTTCATTGCTACTTGTTATTCGGGTGTTTAGATTTTTTTTTGTTCTTATGCGTGTCTTGTTGAATAAATTCTTATTCTTCTCTTTAGGTTATAGATACCTCATTTCCAGAATGGTATTAGTATAATATATATCATATTCATTCATTAAATTCATTTATATAATATTATTAAATGAAGATCAGGTAGAACGAGTCACATCACATCGTGGAGACGGTATTCCGTACGTACGCACGAGTGATGATATCGTTCCTATGATCGTGGAATTGTATTGGAGTGTATGTATACTATTTAAGAATCAGTATTACTTTATAATAGTAATATATAGTCATTATTTACACCATTATACCCATCCAAGTAAGGTGGTGGTGGAAAATAGATTATACCACGACGTAGAGACCCAATTCCGTATGTACGCACACGCGGTGATTTATTTTTCCGTAGGATGGATAGATGGTGAAATAGGGTTGTTTCATACTTATAATAACATATCAGTATACGAGTGATACTGATGTTATTACTTCATAATGAAACAACTAAAGAATAAGAAGTGGAAGAAGAAATAAAGATGAAAGAATCAGTAACAGATATTACCTCTTCTTTGAAGTGCTTTTTTGAGACCGTCTTTTAGGGCACTAAAATTGGTCTTTGAAGAAGACCAGGACCTCTAGGATGTATCTAGGGAAGTGAAGAGGGTGAATTGGAAGGGGTTGGCCGAGCTTGAAGGCTAAAAGTGGGGTGAGGAAGAGGGGGAGGAGGTGCCCTTTTATAAGGGAGGAGAGGGGACCTCTGGGAAAACTAAAAATATTATTTTATTATAAATTCAAGTTCGGTTTTAAATAGCTCCAAATTGATATATTTTAAAGCTAAGGTGGGGATGGGTCGAAATAATATCATCCAATAGAATTTAGACAAGTTTAGGTTCCTATTTTAACCTTATCATTTAGATTTAACATTAAGTTAAATCATTTTACTTTTACAGCGTCTTCTTGTGTTCTTATACTATAAGGTTAATAAACTTACTGTAAGCAGCCAAACAAACCCCAAGTTGTTTATTATTAATATATATAACCTTATATAAGTCATTTGGCCAAACCTTAGATTTTTAGGAATAAAATAAAAATTACTAATATAATATTTCTTTTAAAAACTATTTTATGTCAATTTTGACAATATTTAGTAATTGATTTTTTGTGAAAATCATAATTGAATGATTAGTTCGAACAAAGTTAGTTCAATCAATACTAAAATTTCTTATTAACCTAGAAAATTAGTTTAATTCATAAAAATTGTTAAATTACAATTATTTTTATGTTTATAACATCAATTATGTCAATATTTCATTAATAAGATAATTACTGCATCATCTTTGTGTCATAAATAAATTAAGTTATTTAATGTCTAAAAATTACAAATAAAATACCATTATGTAGGAAATATTTTTATATTTCTAATGAATATTTATAGTTGAATTTATCTTATGTATAACCCCATATTAAAAATGATTTAGTTACTAAACTTTGTTTTAAACTATTTTAACCCTTCTTTAAATAAATTAATAATAAATGTCCTAATCTAATCCAAGTGGGCCTAAATGGTCATATTTTATTCCAAAGTTTGTTTTCGGTCGAATTACACTTGTCCAATAGAATTAGGACATGTGTTAGGGTAATAATAATATCATCTTTACCCTTAATTACCTTATTTACTTTTAACCGTGGTAAAAAAAGTAAAAAGTTACTATTCACCAAAAAAATTATTTTCATCTCATTGAACCACATTTTACATACTGACATCAACCGTGTTTCTCAGATTTTTGAAATTCCACTCACAGAAGCGGTAAAATTAAGTTTTATGAAAAATTCAGTTTTTTAACTACCACTTAGTGGTTTCACTATTCCTCAAAAATTGAAAGTTTTCAGAAAAATACCAAAATTTCACCCGAGGCTAATTTCGATATTCTGAATCCAAAAATGAATTCCATTTTGAAAAATAAAATTTATAAAATTTCAAAAATTGGTTATTACTATTCATAACGTCTAGTTTTAATAATATTTTTATAGCATATCGTTGTTTCGTGAAACTCGGTATTGCGTACGACGCAAGCTATCGAGGAAGGTCGTGATTTTGTGTAAAGCAAGCCAAGAAAGTGTTGTGTAGAAAAAGATTTCTTTGATGATTTATATAACATAAAAGTCTCGGGTGTTACAGATAGTCTTAGGAGTTATCCTTTACTACTCTGAGGATTTGGGGAGTGAATCCAATCCGCTATTATAGTTATGTTAGTGATCCTTGATTACTAAGGAAAAGTTTTCTTATTCTAATGTGTATGAAACAAATCTAATCCTTATGCCAGTGTTATACTCTCATGGCTCATGTTCTTTGATTCTTTTATGATTCATGTCCTATGAAATACATTTTTTAATGTCATGTCTCAATATTATGATCTATGATATGAATGGTATGATTTCAAATGTTAAGCTCAATATCTCATACCCTTATGTTCAGGTTATACTTATATGATCATCGATATCAACCTTTTTTACCCTTACTAACTATCTAAGATCACCGTTTCTTATTTTTCATTTCCCTATATTATAAGGAAATATTTTGTGTATGATATGTCTAATAAGGGTGATAGTAATGATAAAATATGTGCGAGACAGTGTTGTTTATTTATGAACTAGTTTTTTATGTTTGAAATACTCTAAAGATACAATACAGATAAAATTATGGAATGGATTGTTATGTTATGCAATGAATATTCATTTAAGAAGATGTAATATATATGTTTTGAAACATATGGGTCACTATATTTGTTATAAAATAAAGTTTTAGTTCACCTTTGGTGACTAGGATGAGAAAACATCAGTGAAAACCATATGGATAAATCTAATTATTGGATGACATACTAATGTTACAGTAATGTTATCAAATGTCCAATGTTAAGAATCTATTTTTCATTGATTAAATATAATATTTTTTTAAATAGACATTTAATAAATGATCATTCATGAATAAATGGTTTTCGAATACTTCTCACACTCTGAGACTTGGTTTTAGTTAATTGATTGAACCAGAATGAATTATGTTAATGCTAAAATCCATAAAAATGAAATTATTTTCCTCCTGAGAAACCAAATGTTATTGGAGGTGGAATGAAAATATCATTCTTATGGTAAGATAACATTATCCATATATGAGTCATGATGAACATGAAAATAAAAAAAGGTGGGAAAAACATTCTATTGACTCCTTATTGAGGAAACGTCCACCTTCTATTAGTGGTTCCATTGATCGAATTGTTAAAGAGAAATGGATCAGTACCACTGAAATGATATTTTCTATTCTACAGTGCATAGAATATGAAAAATTCATTTTTTCTATTATTTGAGGGGAGAATAAAATCAATTATGGAATTCTATCGATAATATGAGTCAATTAAAATAAATTTACTCCATGTAGCTAGATGAGTTTACACTATGGAAAAAATGAATATTTGTGATGGGATGCATCCCCTCGCAAATAGTTCATCAAGAGGGACTATTTTGTGCGAGACCCAATCCCCGTCACAAAAGGTTTGGTGTGGAATGCACACCAAACCATAGGAATGGTATTTGTGACGAGTTATTTTACACATCGCAAATACCCAATGGTGTTTTATAGTATTTGTGACGGGGTTTATCACTCATCGCAAAATAGTACGTCAGTAAGTGGGTATTGATGATGAGACCCATCACAAATATCATTTTACCGCCACCCCTATTTTATAGTGGGGTTGGTATTGGCGACCGTATCAAACACAAATAATCTTGTCGCAATTAATCTAACCTATATAAACCCCAATCTGATTTTTTTCATTCCACTCCTTCCCCCACGCCTCCTTCAATCTCCACTAAAATTTTCCTTCTAAAAAATTATCAATGTTAAAGATTCTACATATGATCAATATTAAAGTCTTACATCGTATGAAAGATTCATTTTAAGGCATTTATCTTACTCTTTTATTTTCTAGTTAATTAATTTTATTATATATTAGTTATAATTATTTTTAATTAGATGCCATTAAATTAATTAATAGTGATTATATTAATTTTTATTAACTTGTAGTCATCAGTATAAATTATATTTTTTTAATAATTAGTCATCATTAGTAATTATTAGTGAAAATTAGTAATAATTAGCGTTAATTACTAATAATTAGCAATAATTAGTAATAATTAGCAGTAACTATTAGAAATTAGTAATAATTAGTAACAATTAGCATGAATAAGTATTATTTTGAAGTAATTAGTAATAAATTGTAATAATTAGAAATAATTAGTAATACACTATAATAATTATTCATAATTAGTAATAAATTGTAATAATTAGCCATAATTAGTAATAATTAGGAATAAATATAGATAATTTGTAATAATTAGTAATAATGATGAATAATTATCAATAATTAGTAATAAATAGTAATAAATAGAAACAATTAAGACTAATTATGAATAAATAATAAGAAATATGAATAAAAAAATAATTAGTAATAAATAACAATAATTATAAAAATTAATAATTATTAGTAATAATTAGTTATATTTATTAATAATTAGTAATAAATACAAATAATTATTAATATTAGTAATAATTTGTAATATTTAGTATTAATTAATAATAATAAGTAATAATTAATAATAATTAGGTATAAAAATGAATAATTATTTATAATTAGTAATAAATAGAAATAAATATTAATTATTTGTAATAAGTACGAATAATAAGTAATAATTAATAATAATTAATAAATATTAGTAATTATTATTAATAATTAGTAATAATTAGTAATAATTAGTAATAATTAGTAATAATTAGTAATAATTAGTAATAATTATGAATAATTGGTAATATTTAGTAATAATTAATAATAAATAGTAATAAATATGAATAATTAGAAATTATTAGTAGCAAATATTAATAAATACGTAAAATTAGTAATAATTAGTAATTAATATGAATAATTAGTAATAATTAGTAATATATTTGAATAATTAGTAATAATAAGTTATAAATAGTAATAAACACAAATAATTATTAATAAATAATAATAAATATGAATAATTAGTAATAATTAATAATAAATTGTAATAATTATGGATAACTTGTAATAATTAGTAATAATTAGTAATAATTAGTAATAATTAGTAATAATTATGAATAATTAGTAGTAATTAGTAACAAATGGTGATAAATAGTAATAAATATGAATAATTAGTAATAATTAGTAATAAAAAGTAATAAATTTGAATAATTAAAAATAATTAGTAATAAATAGTAATAAATACGAATAACTAGAAATAATTAGAAATAATTAGTAATAATTCAAAATGATTAGTAATGATTAGTAAAAATTTTGTAATAATTTGTAATAATTATTAATATGTACGAATAATTTGTAATAATTAGTAATAAATAGTAATAAATACGATTAATTAGTAATAATTAGAAATAAATAGTAATATATATGGATAATTAGTAATAAATAGTAACAAAAATTAATAATTTGTAATAATTCATGATAATTATTCATAATTATTACGAATTGGTAAAAATTAGTAATAATTAGCGATAATTAGTAAAAAATAGTGATAATTAGTAATAAATAGGGATAATTAGCTACAATTAGTAATAATTAGTAATAACTAGAAAAAAATTGAAATAATTAGTAACAATTAATAGTAACGATTAGAAATTAGTAAGAATTAGTAATAATTTGTGGGAATAAGTAATAATTAATTGTAATTAGTAATAAATTGTTAGAATTTGTAATATGTATGAATAATCAGTAATAATTAGTAATAAATATAAATAATCAGTAATAATTTGTAATAATTTGTAATAATTTATAGTAATTTAAAATAATTATTAATTATTAGTAATAATTATTAATAATTAGTAATAATTGGTAATAATTAGTAATAAATATTAATAATAGGAAAATAATTTTAAGTAATTAGTAATAATTATTAATAATTAATAATATTTATTATTAAATAGTGATAATTAGTAATAAATACTAGTAATAAATAGTAACAATTAGTAAAATTTGTATTAATTAGTAGTAATTGGGAATAATTTGGAATAATTAAGAATAATCAATAGTACATAACAATAATTATGACCAATTGTGAGCTTAAAGTGAGATTATGTACCAGGAAAGCTTAGCTAGAGACAAAGTCCCTAACCCTTTATTTAAATAAAGGAAAAGTACATAAAGAAAGCAACTCAACCCAGAAAAGCAACTACATATCATAGACTCATACCCATCCCCATAGCCAAGATCCATTGCTTCATTTGTAGTAGTTGACTCCCACTCTGAGTTTTTATATTGTGCTAGAGTATTGACATACTTCCTTTTGAGATTTAACCTTTCTAAATATAGGAAATCCTCTAAAGACTGCATGCGTCTACCCTTGATGATAGAGGAACTGGTGGCCATTGGATTCGGTGAAGAAGAGTAATCCTTCATTTTCGTTCTACTTGGAGGAGTAGCCACAACATTCTCATTCCACGCCACATTCTTCTTCCCACCCTGAACAATATTAATATAAGAGATTCAGGTCTTTCCACTAGAATTCTCGTTTTTACTATCAGATAGGTCCCCCATATTCTAGAGAAATGGCCCACAAGATAACCATCATTTTCTCATTGTTCTTCCTCAAAGTGACTATTCATATCAATTATTGCTAAACATTTCATGTTTTCCGCACATTGAGATTTACTAGGGTAAAAAAAAGACGCCATCTCCACTACCTCCTCCACTTATCCTCCATCATTAGTGACTACATCCTACAAGACACCACCTCCCACCACCTGTGGACCTCCCAGCACCAGCGTCAACTCCTCAGATTCTAGCCTCTCAAAATGATTGCAAATCATAACTCCATCGAGGTCATGAGTACCCATATTAAAATCTTTAGTGACCCCATCTGGTTTGGCCAAAGACTCCTCAGAGAGATGAACCAACTACAGATGGCATGCCCCCTCTAATGTAGAATGGGACTCAACTCCAAGGTCTTTTTTCAACCTATCAAAAACCTACAGCACTGATGGATTCATAGGCACCTACATTTCCTTTATATTTCCAGCATAACTCGGCACAACAGTAATAATACCTTGACTCATCTCCCTCTCTACCTTCTCATTAGAAATTCCATTAACCAATGAAATAGCAGTGCAAGGAGACTTCAATCAAGATCCCTGTCCTGAAGTGTTTCCAGCAATGGTACACACCGCTTGTTCTATATGAGAACTCAAATCCCCATTCACGTTCCCAAAATTTTTCCGAACAGCTCCAAGGACACCCTTCACCACCGCCTGAACTAGCCTCATAAGGACAAGAATCACGACCACCACTATACTACGTCTCCACCACTAGTGAGGTAGCACCCACCATGCCATAATAGCAAGCGGCCTCTAGGTGCCCGAACGATCTACATCCTACACAGAATTGCATCTACAATTCGAAGACTGCCTCATGCATCCATTGTAACTCCTTGCCACCAGTAATCTAGAAACAACGCACAAAAATCTTTGAAACGTCTACCTTAACATATACCCATGGGAAGATCATATGTGACACAGAATTAATTCTTTGATCCCATCACAAATACCTCCAAATAATGTTACCAATGGCGCAAATAATGGATGGATTTTGAAATGAAATCTGAATACCAAGGAGACATACCCATGTTGCAATCGACGAAGGATCCCACCGCATATGAAATTCAATGCTCCAGCGGAATAAGTAAAAAGAGAATCCAACACACCTCTAGGGAGCTTAGGCCCATGTGGAAATCAAATCTTCCTCTGAGCGAAAACGCAATATTATGTGTCTTCGGTCATGCAACCCGACAACTGTAAGGTCATGAAGCTTCCACGAATCAGAGACAAACTGTGTAGAAACATCCACCGAGGGTCGAAGAGGGTGGAATCTAGCAACCAAGGTATACTTGAAAAAACCCACAACATGATTTAGCTCTACCGATAATAGAGATAATTGGGGTGACTCCTAGAAGAGATCTGGAACATTTGAAGAAATAGAGATCTGAGGGAATAACAGAGATAGATCAGAAGATGAGTTATCCTTCCGAGACAACGGTGAACGTGAGACTCCCCCCTCCGATCTAGAAGGGGGGGGGGGGGTGGAGGACCTGACGACATGAACCTATGGAATCACTGCAACAACATGCAGAGATCGACACATATTTAATAGAGTGAACATATATAGAGTATCCATAGTGAGTAGGAAGAGATCAATCGACAGTTGCTGCAGCAAGAGAATGAGATGTGTCGATGTCAACAACAATATCACAAGTAGATAATGAAGTACATGTGTTTTCTTACTCTTAGTTTATGGATGCAGGTCACTTACCATATCTTACAGCTCCTCTAGCTCCACTAGAAGACCACCCAATGATTCCAGCTCCTCTAGAAGACCCCCTAGTAATTTCATCTCCTCCAAAAGACCCATAGGGATGTCATCTCCTCCATAATAACCCCTTGTGATAGATTTAGATTTTATAATAAAACAATTGAATGTAATTCTATTTTGTAACACTATATATTTACATTTCTAAATAGTATTTTATATTGTTTGGAATTTTATTTTTTATTACTTTATTTTTTATTACATTTTTTATTAATTTAATTATTTAATTATTTATTAATATTTGTCTTCATTATTATTTTTTTATTTTTTTATATTTTTATGAATATTGAGGTTTTTATTATTTTATATTTTTTTATTATTTTACTATTATTATTGATTTTTTATTATTTTATTATTATCATTATTCATATTAATATTAATATTATTAATATTATTTTATTATCATTATTATTATTATCATTATCATTATTATTTATATTATTGGTATTATTAATATTAAAATCATTATATAATTGTTAATATTTATAAAATTATTATTCAATTATTATTGTTGTTATTATTTTATTAATATTATTGGATTATTATTATTATTTTATTCATATTATTTTATTATGAAGTATATTATTTTTTTAAATTGTATTCATAATTTTTTCTTTTTTAATTTTTTTTGTGATGGGCCCATTACAAATAGATATATTTTAAATACCACAATATGATATTTTTGACCGGAGAGGTTTTCTCCACAAAATATTCTTTCTTTGCGATGGACCATCGCAAAAAACCATATTTACAAAGAGATTTTCAACAATGGGTCATTTTCAACGGGTTCCCATCACAAATAACTAATTTTTTTTGTTGTTAAGAGCATACTATCCAATAAGTTATTTCCTTATTTTCAACATATGGAAATAGATAATGAATAACTTAATTTAATGAAGAATGAGGATGAATCTACTAGCACCTATGAAGAAAATTTTACCAGTCTTGTGAGGTACATTTCTAGTAGTTTTATTGAACATTAATGAAAGGATGATAGACTCATTAGTGGCATAAAACTAAATTTCTTAAGGAAGTTATTTTTAAGAGAGATTAGAAACTATGAATAAATTATTCAATATGATATCAAGGTGGAAATAAATATTTGAGCTACCCGTCAATCTAATTATTTTGATAATAAAACAAAGATATAATTAAATGGAAATTTTAAAAATCATGGAGAGGAGAAGCTGAATTTTCATTATGATCGAATTGTTTAATGAAACACGGTTAAAATTCTATTAAGGGGACTGGTAAAAATGTTATGTGTGGAATGGATGATCATATAGAAATAAAATTTTGATGTGATGGGACGAATTTTTCTAATGATTTTAATAAAGATAAATCTTCACATAATACACCACTCACAATCTATTATTTAAAATTTAATGAATTTGGGCATTATTCTATCCAATGATGAAACCTGAAGGTTACGTATGATGATAAATTTCAAAAACTAATTAATCCTAATGAAAAACTGAAATCAAATATTCTCACTATTTGTGATGTGGAGTATGATAATGAACTAGTGAAAGGTACCTTACTATCACCAATTAAAATGAAAATGTCTTATTTGATTCTAGATTTACCCACTCTATTTTATCTATAGAATTTTCCAATGGTATTATAGTACCATATCATTGATTAAATGTTGAGTTATTAGTAAAACCCCATAATGGTACAATGATCATATATCTAACCTATTATTCTTCTCTAATTGATTTTTGTGTGAAATTTATTTTGAAGAATATTATTATTTCCCCTCTGGTTTATATGGATGTTATATTATACATAGACTATATATCATTTCATATATCTCACATTAATTACTGAGAAAAGGAAGTATCATTTTATATTTCAAGTCAACTTATATACATCTATCATTGAGATGATAAATATGACCTTTTATTGAAATTTCATCCATTTTATGTGTCTTCATACCTATTAAAAAGTTGTTTTTATCTCAAATGGTTGTGTAGAAACTCAACCTGAATGATTGGTCTATTATTCTAATGTTGGTAAAAATAATTTTAAAATACTTTTTCAGTTTTCACCCAAATTTTTAGGTTTAGATATTAATATAAATAACACATGGTTATAAACCTAATTCAAGGACTCAATACAGAATAACCTTGATAGAGTTGCAAGAATTAAAGAAGAAACTCCTTGAGAATACTGATAGGGAATTCATTCAGCTAAGTGCATCACATCGAGGTATAATAGTTCTTTTCTTTTAAAATAAATATTGATAAATTATTCTCTCTAATTATTAAAGGGAATATAACAAGATCAATGTTAATAATAACTATCGTGTACCCCATATTTATGACATGTCTGATAAACTATGTGGAGATCAATAATTAATAACATTGATATCCACTAAGGATGTCATCAATTAAAGGTCAATAAGAATGATATTCCAAAAATATCATTTCATAAGATGTTTTGGTTACCATAAATTTATTTTTTATTCCATTTTTATAACTAATTCCCTCACTATATTCATGTATTTTATGAATATGGTATTTAGCGATTACCCTTATTATTTTGTAACAGTCTTTATTTATGATTTTTATTTATATTAAAATATAAAGGAAGAATATAAAGATCATATGAGAATTGTACTAATTTCCCTGAGGAAGGAGAAGATTTATTAAAAATATACAACATGTTAGTTTTTTCATTAGAACGTTTCATTATTGGGTCATACAATCTTAATAGAGGGCACATTATTAGATCCATTGAAACAAAAAAATTATTTAATTTTGTGCTAGACATTCAACTATATTTAAGATCCATATCATTCGTGGTTTGGATTTTTATTTTTAGATTTTTTTGGAATTTATGTCAATTATGTAATCCATTTACTAATTTATCTCAGAAGGGATGTAAGTTTATTTGGAAAGATGAATGTGAAAAAAATGTAACTAAAGAGAAGGTTATTCAGTTAAACATTTCATACACTACTCTACTATAGAGAAGGGTTTATAATCAATAGTGGTCCATAAAAAATAATTGGGGTAAATTATCATTATGAATATTGTTGTGACAGCTTATGCCTCACTTTAAATGAAGTATCATGATTAATATAAACAAAATCAGGATTTATAGGTAGTTGTGCCAAATATTTCATTAATTATATCAAGAAATTATCAATATATTGAAAGGTGTGATATATTGGAATATAAAAATGAGAAGATGGTTGGAGATGCATAAATATTATGGTTCCTCAACACATTACCTCCTTCAGAAAGCGAAGAAGGTGGAAGATTATTTTATTTGAAAAGATCATGCTAGAATATCTTTGATGAAAATAAAAAAAATGATTTATTATTTATTCTTTTCAATGTATATATCTTGAAATCATCATGGATGTGAAGAAATATTATCATTATAACATGCGTGTTCAACCATCTATCCAGGTGAAGGATAAAAAGGCAATGAATAAATATATAGAGGTATAGGAGAAGTTTGGAATTGTTTTTAAATTTAACTTCGATTTTAATGGAATGATAATTTTATGGAACCTTTTATGTTTTAAATCCACAATATATTAGAAAATTATTCAATTTGATGAGGCATATAGTTCACCATTCTCTGTCTATAATAGAATTACAAATATTTATTGAGATATGAATGTGTATATTTGATGGGATAGTATGAAATGATATATTTTGGAGTAGGTATCTTGGGGATTGGAATACCATCAATAGTTGAAGAATGAGATATAAAATTATAAGTTTATTTTGCAATTGTTACCCATATGATAATATAAACTGGAAAATACCTCCATGGATTTTGACATTGGTGACCCTAAAACAACTGAAGGTAATAATGTTATATAAGTTATAGTTGATCAACTTATGAATCAAGAGCATAGTATTTCCATTAGAGAATATTTATCTATGGATCCAAATTACCTAATTTATACTAATAATGTTGTATGACTTCATAGAGTACCACATTATATTGTATCTAATCAGGATATGAGGTTTACCTTGAAGTTCTAGTGAAGTCTTCAGTACTATCTGGATACAAATTTGAGTTTCAGAATGACATATCATCATCATATATATTATTTAATAAAATCATTAAAACCCTAGAGGATATGTTAAGATCTTGTTCTTTGTATTATAATATTTGATGGGATAAACATGTTGTTTTAGTTGAGTTTTTTTACTACCATAGCTTTCACTAAAAAAAAGATATGGCTCCTTATAAATCCTACTATGGAGAGAATTTTAGAACATCAATGTGTTGGGACAATGTTTTAGAAATAAATATATTTGGAACTCATATATCTTTGTAAATTTCATAGAACGTTAGGTTCTTTCAACTATATATCAAGGGAACATAGAGTTCATATAAAAAATATGCTGATGATTGTTTGTGTGATCTAAAATTTGAAGTTATTGAGAATGTTTTTTTTTATTTTCTCTATTTAAGAAGGTTATTATAATAAAAAGAATAGAAATTTTATCCCTACGTATATCATCCCTTTTAAGTCTCTTAATTCACTAGGGATGGAATCCTACTTATTGGCACTTCCATTAATGCTCTCTCAAGTTCACATTGTGTTGTATGTATCTCTCCTAAGGAAGTACATACCTGAAATATCACATGTTCTAAACACGGAGTACTTACCACTAGAGCATGATCATTATTATGAAGAAAAATATATATATATATTGTATCATAGAGAAAAATTTCTATATAACTTGATTACATTCCTGGTGAATGTTCTCTAATGAAACAAAAAAATTAAAGAAACTTCATGGGAACTCAAGGATGTAATGAAAAAAATATATCCTCATTTATTTTATTATATTGATAAATGTAAAGGGAGAAATTAATTTTATGGGGGGTTTAATGTAACACCATGAGATTATGTGAAATATTTTTTCTCAAATTAATTTTATTTTTATAATAGCTTGAACTACACACAACATTGAGATTATATTAAATGAGATATACTATTAAAATATTATTATGTGATAGTTATCAATTAGATATTGTATTGGAGTGTATTAATAAGACTATGAAAATTATTAAAATGTATTATTATATATTTATAAAATGAATTCATTGGTTATGAACTAATTAAGAATAATAAAAATCAATTGAAAATAAAAAAAGATGTTTTCTTCTAAAAAAACTATTGGTATGCATTAAATTTATTTTTACCTTAATAAATTAAATTAATCACAATAGGTGATTTATCTTAATTAGATTTGTATATTATATAATCATTTATTTTTTTAATATTCAGATGATATTTTCTTTAATAATAAGAAAAGAATAAATCAAGTCTTTCTCTTAAAAATGTATTTTCCTAAAAATATATTTTCATCACATATTGAGTGATTATTATAAATTTATTTTATTCCAATTATAAAAATTCAATTCGATAAAATCGATTCCAAATAATGAATCTGGAGTTTCAAATGTGGTAATTAGGTCCTATAATGTTTTTGTAAATATGAATTATAACCTTCATAAATTTTGTCATCTTGATAAAGGATAATTCAGTATAATACATATTAAAACTAAGTGATAAGGTTATAATATTTATTACTGATTATTATTTAAGGAATTTAATTTGACCCGTAACAACATGGTCTCTAAATTTAATTGTTTAATGGATGGTTTTCAAAGAATATGACCACTAAAATGGTTATAGAAAAGAATGTTAAAAAATGAAACTCTTAATTTTAAAAATATTTTATGTGTCAACATAGGGGATACAAGTTGTAAATGAATATAAAACACTATTTTTATCATAATGAAATTATTTTCATAATATAAATTTTTATATACTTTTAAGAAATTATATAACAAGGTTAAATTCGTAAGCATAGTAGCCTGAATAGCTCGAAGGCCTTCAATTTTTATTTTATTATGGATAATCCCCGTTTTAAGGGTTTAAGGGGAATCCTTACATGACTCGTAGGCCCAAGGCACAAGGCCCGACAAACCCGCAATACATGACCTGACGGCCCAGAGGCATACCATACCCAATACATGACCCGTAAGCCTAGCCCACTTCAACTGACCCTCCCCAGATTTTTGTTTCATTGATCACCTAGCTCCCCACCTGGCATTACTGATCGGCAAGCATTGCCCCGTATAAAGATGCAGGGTACCTGGTCCCGATGGCGGTTGCCATACCCTCTCATTCTTCCAATCTGGTTAGCTCTACATCTAGTGGCTGCTACTCCTGTTTCTCTGATCCTCTTCTGGGGCATGTTCTATGTGAACTGGGCTAATCCATGGTCTAGGTGACTCAAAGGCCCTGTTCCCCGAAGTCCATTGATGACCCGAAGGCCCTAGAGACCCGTAGGCCCAAACCGGTGGCCTGATGGCCCAAATTGGGTGAATAGTTCCGGCTGCTACAGTACCGAACAGTAACTGCTACAATACTTCTAAAGTAACCCGGAAATTCACCTCCACCCAGTTTTGAACCCGGGTCTCTTGGATGCCAAGCAGGAGCCCTTACCACTCAGGTACGGTCTCGTTGGCTTATGCATATTAGGAATATTATTTATTCAATTATTACAAAAATAAAATAAATTATTCTAAAAAAAAATTAAAAGTGATATAATGATAATGTTTTATAGTGTTATAATAATTTAATTGATGATTATGATATATTTTTTTAGTTTAAAGTATTATATCATAATTCTACATTTTATTTATGTATTTTAAATCAAATTAATTGAATATAATAAGAATTGAAATTAAAAATATTTCATCCAAATAATATTTTATTAAATTATTTAAAAACAAAAAAAAAATAACGGGTTCATTAATGATAATATATAGTGTAAAATTTCCTCATTTTCCATTTTATATTAAAATATTTACCTTATATGTTATATTATTGTTGTTTAACTGTGAATAATTTGTTACTATGGTTAATGTTAGAATAGGTCAAGTAATGCGGTTAAACAAAAAGATAATTTTTAAAAACTAATTAAACATTGAAATTTTTATTTTTTAGGGTATATAAAACACAAAAAAAATCTTATATTCTAATACATGTAATTTTGGATGCATTTAAGCTAGATAATAAACTTATTATATTATAATCTTATAGGAAATTCGAAGAGTGAAACTCTCCTCACTTTAAATGGGAACATCTCCTTTCTCTTCATTAGAAAACTTTGAGCCTTATATCTCTCCAGAACCAAATAAAATTCAATATATAACTACCATATACATATTATAGTGGTTATTGTATTCCCAAAATACAAACTATATGGATATTTTGAAGAGATATAAAGGAGTTTCTTCAAAGAATAGGTAATCACCTATGATGAACACTTTTTTAGTTCCCCTTTTACCATGTATAAATCTATTATGTTAATTATAAAATAATATAATCAGTATCATAAATATATTAAAATGAAATTATAATTATTAGACCAGTTTTTTACACTCTTTCGATATAATTGGAAGTGAAAGTGTCACTTGTTTGTGTGCATAACATACTATCTATACATAGATATACAAATTATTTATCATCTCCATAATTTATTAAATATTATTATGAAAGTTTTATTTTATTTACGAAATATTTGGAATATTTATTTTAATTTATTTATAATATCACATCATCTTTCTTACATTCCAATCCATTGGGAAACGATAAAGTCACACGTCGGTACATGTGGACTTTCACCTCTATGAAGCGATGAGATTATTGATTCATTTCCATTATACTTAGATGGTAATAATGATAGATATAATGAAAATATTAGATATATATGATATAATATTGATTCTATAAATATAATTTAGTATTTATCTTTATCTTTTTTCTATATATTGTAAAGTGAAATTAGTTTTAATGCTTATATACAGTCTACCGTCTCCATGTATAGTGCAATTAATTTTTCTATATAGATTTTTATATAGAACTATAAAAATTTATATAATTAATATATCTAATATATATAATTAATATGATTTTGGATATGATTTATCCTTTATCAAATTACGTGGACCAAATCTATGGAACCAACACATACATGAAAAATGATGAAGATATCACCAAAATAATTATTTTATTAATGAATTGTTAATAGAATCTTGGTAAAATTTATAAAAAAATCATAAATAGTGTCATATATATGAGTAATATTTTTTATTATATTTATAATAATTTTATATTAATTATATATTTGTTTTTAATTCATACAAAGCAATTCAGACCGAAGGTATGTTTTTTTAATCTCACTTTTATTTTTGAGGGATACATGCTATATTTAGAACTTCTTTCATTTCTGTGTTACATAAACCTAACATTATTTAATTTTATGATTCTTATCTTGAAAATTATGTGATTTAAATTTCTATTTATGTTTATTTATTTCATTTGGATTGTCATTTAAATTTTTCCAAGGCGATAAGGGTTGAATGTTACAATAATATTGTTCATAAAGATTGTTAATGATTATGTTTTTGAATAAACAATTTTATAATAAACCACTAAAAATACTCATGAATTTTATTCTCCCATATTTATTTCATAGGAATGTATTTTTTTACTTTCATTTTATATATCATTATTGAAAATTTAAAAAAAAAATATTCTTATGGAAAATCAGGTTTTTTTCTCTCTTCGATTGAAATTTTTATTTCTTTAATATATTTATTTTATTAAAAAACATAACAATGATTTCAATGTTGATATATGATTGTATAAATTTGTTAATAAAAATGATAAAATAAAAAGAAAGGGTTTAAAATAAATATACTTGTTCTTTCGTAACATGTAACTTTTTAAATTTTTTCAAAAATGAGAAATGAATGTTTTCATTTAACATATATAAAATGAAACAATTTCCCACCACAATGAATTCTATATATTATAAATATCCAAAAAAATGTTTTCAAGTATATCTTCAAATAAAATTATTTCCACTATATTTTATGAACATTTTTTTTAGTTTTTTAAAAGTTATTTTCAGTTTGGAAAGGGTATTTTCCTAAAAAATGTTTTAATGATGTAACGAACCGAATTTGGTCGCCACCAAAATCGACACCAAAACCAGCCCGTGACAAGCCTCGAAGGGCGTTCCCAATCCCCACGGGCTGGAACAAGTTCCCGGGTATCATATAATGATAATTGGGAATGATTTACCCTATTTTATAAACATTAAATAATAAACAAACTCAACAAAACAAATCTGGATTTTTCAACTAAAACCATCTTTTACAAAATTTCAGAGCTGAATTACATAAGATAAAACTATGTTTAAAGGCCATTAAAAAGGTAAAAAACAAAAAAGGACAGCCCAAGAACCCTCATGGCAAGGGGCACCGCCCTTAAGGCATCTCCAAAAGACTTCACCACCGAGGACCTACCAGAAACCTGAACCATTGGAACTAAAAACTGTACCCAACCTGCGACAACAGAAATAACCAATTCTACTTACACCAAAGGGTGTAAGTAGTGTGTGAGAAAAATCCCAATAGGATACCACCACTAATAGATTCCATGTGATAAACATTTAATGATGAAAAGCATGAAGTTCTCAAAAAAATGAGATGCTAGTGTTTTAAGTGTCAATCTTGCTAAGTGAAACTAAGGATAAACCCCACGGATTCACTAGCATACTAGTACACGTCCACCCACCATGATACCCGTGTTTTCCCTTTGTGCTAAAAAAGTTCAACAAGTCAAGATATATACTTTGCACATGAAAATATCATTTCTATATCAAAAATTCACCAAAAATACCACATGTATACCACAAAATTCACAAAAGTACACTTTTCATTCAAATTGATTTTGAAATCCGACTCATACAAAAATAGCCCACAACACTATTCACATTACATTGGAACTTCCAAAAATCCTTTAATCAATTTTTATAAAAAATTACAAGACATTATAACTCACATAACAGCCCACTCAAATAACATATAATACCACTTTCATCAACAAAATTCAATTTTCACAACACACTCACACAAAACAGCCCACAACCATGTTTTGCAGCTCTCTTTCCATTTTCTAAAACATTTCAGCACTTTATAAAACATTCTAAAAAATATATTTGAAATCTTAAATAACCACCATACCTTTAAAAAAACCTTATTATGTGAACACACCCCCAAAACAGTACATATACACCCTTCTATCCACTTTGTTTAACCACACAAAACATTCACAATTTTCATAAAAAACTCAAGGGGTGTAAATATGTCTTGCACACAAAAACCATTTCAAAACCCCCATTTAAGACCAAACGCATACCAATTCCTATCAAAAACTGAATTGGCATCCCTAGATACATTTATAAAAAAACATTCAAGTTTTATAAAATATCCTTGAATAATACCACAAAAGATACAAATGAAAACACACATTTTCCTAAAATGACCCCATGAAGTATAACAATGTTTTACACATCAAACCTATTCAAAAACCTTCTTTTTAGGACCCCATGAAACTAGTAATTAATAAAACATAATTTTCTGGCCAAAAAAGATTTAATAATCCAATTTCATAAGTTATAAACCACACCCAAATAAAACCCCATGAGTTACACATGAAAACACCCAATTTCATGTTAAAAAGCGACTATAAAATTTTACACATAACCAAATCAATCATAAACAGTTTTCGCACTACACCCAACATATGAGGAATATGAAAAATGGTTAAATACAGCAAGCTAACTCATCAATAATTGTTTACACATGGAACCACCTAACTTTTGAGTCAAAACCCTTGAATCATGGTGTGAAACCTCAACCGCACCTCCGTCGCACCACAAGGATGTGCAAAAAACCCTAAACCATAATATTTCACCAAAAATACCCCAAATAAAACCCTAGGTATGAACACTAACTTCTGTACACTCAATAAATTTATGAATGTGGGAGGAAACCCTAAAGAGAAGGATGGAATTGATGAGAGAAATACATACCCAAAATAATCTTGAAGAAAACTACCCAAAATCCACCAGCATTGAAATTTATAACATCCAACCATTCATGGGAATATCGAAAAAAGATTAGTATATCTTTTATGAACTATAATGGGGGAAAAAGTGTAAAAATATAAGAAGTTATTAAAGGATCAATTTACCTCTCTAAATCTGGACGATTTCTGAAATCCAGTGAAGAATCGACCAGTTTCGTGAATCTATCGAGCTCCAAATTGTGGGATGAGAGAATGGGGTAGCGCCTTATGTACGTGGTCTTGGGTGAAGTTGGAATCACCGAAAAAACGAAAATAGTGAAGGAGATATTAAAGAATTAAAATTTATTTTTAATGTAGAAAATGGTCTTTCGGGCAGGCCCAATCCCTTACACAAAAACCCATATCCACCATGATTATTGATTTCTAAATGTTTTAAATTAATATGGTGGTGTTAATAGGTCAGGGGATGACAATTAAGAAATTGGAATGGATGAAAGATGTTAAAAAATGAAGGATTTATAAAGGAATAAAAATTTATTTTTAAATATGGAATTGGGATCACGGTTTGGCCCAATTCATAAAAAACCCCCCCATTCTTCCATAAATGCTTGGGAAACCCTCAAAACAAAGCATGAATGGAGATTAAATGAAATTTAACTTTAAAATAAGTCATGTATGTGACAATTCTCCCCACCATGAAAAACTTCTACCCCAGAAAGTCACATCAAGGCCACAGTAACAACCAATCCCAACTGAGAAACCAAGAGGTACACTCATGCCAGGTTTCACCCCCAAAGGCCAAAACACCTGTAGTGATCAATTAAGGATTACTCTCACAACCAAAACATACACCACATTCCTGAAATGATCAATTACATTCATAGTTTATCCAAAAAGAAAACTCCTCAAACACTATCCGAACAAGACTCAAGCAATTCACCCAAACGAACAACAACATCGAACAAGGTTACACTTACCTTTAAATAAACCATTGGGCACTCTCCAATCCCAACTTTTACTCAAGGAATATCTTGGTAGCTAGATAGTTCCGAATAAGACTATCTACTTCCAAGCCAAGACCATGGATAAATCTGAGTTATTGGTACGAGTTGGACACAAATAGGCTCCCCACCAAAAGAGACAACCTATATTTTTATCAGACAGAATCAGGACACTAACAGGGGAGGCCTAAACGGACTCCTTAGTACAAAGGGTAGAATTCCATTCAATGTTTGTGAAGGAATGTACATGATAATAATAGTGGGTATCCCCACCATAAGAACTAACCATCTTAACTGACTATCATGGGCTGACACAAATAGGCCCAATTTTATTAAAAGATTTGGGAAGAGCATAGGATTAGTCTGCACGATTTGGGAAACTGTGCACTAGCTGTGCAGATCATTCTTTCTGCATGTCTTCCTGGAACACGGTCACTACTAATCATGCAAAAATTGTGTCCACAGTATTTCTATCCAAATTTCCAACCATTCTCTAATGACTCCATGGAAACCAAAGTGGTAGGGAATGACATTACGCGAAGTCATGGGTACAAGGTCCTCCACCAATTTCCACCGAACAGGAACAAAAGAGAAAAGATGATGACACCAGAGGTTTAAAATCTTCCTATATTTAATGACGAGGATATGAAATTGTACAAGGGTTTAAATGACCATGGTATTTCCTCTAACTACGAGCCAGCTTCTCTCCGAGACCAATAGCTGGAGCTCAAATGATTGAAGCACCTTCAGCCTCACAGTTGGGCTTTGGAAACCCCATGGACGGTAATTATTCTTTCGATGCAACCAACAACTACACCCAAATCCTCGATATGTTTTCCATGACATAAAACATTCCAAACTCACATTACCCTAACCCAATGTTTCACTGAAACAAGGGCTTAGAAAATTCACACACAACAATCCTTGTTTGTTTGGGTGAGAAACAATAGAAGTAAAGAACTGCTAAAATAACCTTCCTCTAAAATGAAATATTTTGATGTTTTTCCAAGGGAGACATTCTCCCAACATAACAGGGACTCTCAGAGGATTTCACGACTTTCACCTATACGGTCAATCGAGCACATGATATCATAAGGCATCACTGAACATGACCACTGTGACTGATATAATCAATGCATGGAGAGGGACCTTATACGACATCCCCAAACAACACACAATTCAATAAATTGGCTAAAATATCCTATCGTGACAATATTTCCCACACCGGTGGTTTAACATGAACTCACGATTCATAAAAACTTTGAAGAAACCAAAGGCCCTCTTAGATACCATCGAGACACTCATCCACACTAACAACCCTAGACCACATCCATCTTCAACGAATCAGGAAACTTAAGAAATTATGGTCTCTTTCAACCTTCCATGAGAACTCTCCAATTACAAGAGGATCTAAAAATAAAATAAAGTAATGGGTGTAGACTCAATCTATATATCTCGAGAAAAAAAAAATTCCTTATATTGATCAAATGGAGGATTTTCGAATGGAAAAAAAATTTGGGTTTCACTTCAGTTATGCATTAACCCTTAATAGGGGCATACCTTATCCAACAAGAGAACCTAAAGACCCAACCAAGCTGGTCTATTGGTCAAAAAGTTCCACAAACCAGATCCAAACACATTAAGGGATCCACCATAATGGTGTCCCGAAACATATTTCAGAGGAGACTTCTAACCAGTCCTTCTACCCAGCTTACCGAGCAAACACAAACTCAAAACACAGTTCGAACAGAAGGGGTTCTTAGAATCAAAACATCCAACAATGTCAACATTTTCCAAAAACAAATAATATAAACCATCTCAAAAAATTCATCAAAACATCATGTTCCTCTTTAAAAACATTTCTTAATAAAAAATGGTTCAACGGTTAGCACATCCACCAATGGTACCCCATGGGCCTTACACATGCATGTTTCTGTGCCACACCGGGCACCCTCCCCATATCCATCCCGAAACTTATCTAGTCATGTCATTAACCATCCATCTTCCCTTATAACCCCATGAATTTGGTTTCTCATTAAAATACCAAAGGTTAAAACAAAAATTCTTTCCACTTTTCAAAACCAAAATGGCCAACCAACACATCCTTTTTCTCAAAACCGCTAACCAAGAGATCAAAATCCCAACTCACATCTTACAAAACTTTTCAGAAAGACACAACCATTTAGATAATAACTCACTTTAAAGATATTCACATCAATTTCAAAACATCTCATCCCATTAAAACACCCTTTGATTGTTTAGAAAACTCTATTTGAAACACTTTTCAAAACCAACTTCAATATTGTTCCTCCTTTCAAAATAGGTGTTAGCACACCATTTTTCATTTCAAAACAATTCTAAAAATTCAGTTCCACCATTTCATAAATCAAACCATTCCCTCTTTATTTGAAAATCATTTCACAAAAACATTACACTTCTTAAAACCAAAGTGTCAATATTTAAAAACCTAAGAACAAAACAATATGAGAGGAGACTAGTTTCAGTGGGTGATTTGAGCATATGGTTGGAATCCATACTCCAATCACTTCACTGTCACAGAGAGTGTTCTAGGAATATCCTTGGCTCCACATGTCTTTCCAGGCCCTGCGAGCTTACTAGGACCGTTAACCCAACTCTCTTTTCATTTCCCCTAATCATCATCGAACCAAGAAAACCAAAGGACTTAGATAAATACCAACATCTCCTGGAAACATGAATCCCATTATTAGGTGCGATGATAAAGAAAAATACACATAATAGGAATTCTATGTCACAACAAACCTAACTCTAGACTATCCTGACTCTTCCCAAAATAACATGACTCAAAGAGTTAACCTGAACCTGCATCTAATACCATTTTGTAACGATCCCAATCTGGTCGCTGCCAAAACCGACACCAAACCCAGCCCGAGACAAGTCCCTAAGGGCGTTCCCAATATCCATGGGCTGGCACAAGTGCCTGGGTATCGTATAATGATAATTGGGAATGA
The DNA here is from genome assembly GCA_963277665.1 of Viscum album. Taxonomy (NCBI): domain Eukaryota; kingdom Viridiplantae; phylum Streptophyta; class Magnoliopsida; order Santalales; family Viscaceae; genus Viscum; species Viscum album. The sequence goes on from CAUJRU010000169.1 coordinate 324,459, forward strand.
TTTTCCCGATTTTATAAACATTAAACAACAAACAAACTCATTAAAACAAATCTGGATTTTTCAACTAAAAACATATTTTACAAAATTTCATAACTGAATTACATAATTTAAAATAATGTTTAAGGACCATTAAAAAGGTAAAAAACAAATAAGGACATCCCAAGAACCCTCAGTGTAAGGGGCACCGCCCTTAGGCCATCTCCACAAGACTTCACCACCAAGGACCTGCCAAAACCCCGAACCACTGGAACTAAAAACTGTACCCAACCTCCGACATTAAAAATAACCAAGTCTACTTAAACCCAAGGGTGTAATTAGGGTGTGAGACAAAGACCAATAAGATGCCACCCCTAATAGATTCCATGCGATAAACATTTAATGACGAAAAGCATGCAAGTTTTCAAAAACATGAGATACTAGTTAAAATTTCTAAAAGACGCAACATTAAATAAAACTTTTTTCAGGTGGGCTAATTTAATGAATAAAAACATTTAAAATAAATAACATAGCTACTGAATTTTCCATCCTCTCATACCGTATGCCGACGGTAAGAAAAATATATCATGTGAGCACAAGCAATGGGAAATAACCTCTAGGCACTAGCTAGCTGTGGGTCCTAGGTACCTCGTATCTCGATGAGAGTAACCGTCAAAAATATCCATTCTCATGAATGAGCCGCTAGTAGGGAACATACCCATAAGCTAGTGGTACCCAATAATCATAATCATAGTTTATTTAGAGTTGTAAGTGTCAATATTACTAAGTGAAACTGAGGCCAAACCCCACGGATTCACTAGCATACTAGTACACGTCCACCCACCTAGATACCCAAGTTTTCCCTTTGTGCTCAAACAAGTTCAACGATTCAAGATATATACTTTTCAAATTAAAATATCATTTCCATATCAAAAATTCACCAAAAAGACAACATGTATACCACACAATTCACAAAAGTACACTTTTCATTCAAATTGATTTTGAAATCCGACTCATACAAAAACAACACACAACACTCTTCACATTACATTGACCTTCCACAAATCCTTTAAAAAATTTTTATAAACCATTCCAAGACATTCTAACTCACATAAAATCCCACTAAAATAACATATAATACCACTTTCATCAACAAAATTCAATTTTCACAACACACTCACACAAAACAGCCCACAACCGTGTTTTGCAGCTCTCATTCAATTTTTTAAAACATTTCATCACTTTATAAAACATTCTAAAAACATATTTGAAATCTTAAATGACCACCATACCTTTCAAAACCCCATATTAGGTGAAAAAACCCCCCAAATAGTACATATACACCCTTTTATCCACTTTTTTTTAACCAAACAAAACATTCATAGTTTTCATAAAACAACTTAAGGGGTGTAACTATGTCTTGCACACAAAACCAATTTCAAAACCCTCATTTAAGACCAAAACCATACCAATTCCTATCAAAAATAGAATTTTCAGCCCTAGATATATTTATAAAAACACATTCAAGTGTTATAAAATAACCTTGAATAATACCACAAAAGATACAAATGAAAACACACATTCTCCTAAAATGACCTCAAGAAGTATAACAATGTTTTACACATCAAACCAATTCCAAAACCTTCTTTTTAGGACCCCATGAAACTAGTAAATTACCAAACCAGAATTGTCAGGACAAACAAGATTTAATAAACCAATTTCATAAGTTATAAACCACACCCAAATAAAACCCCATGAGTTACACATGAAAACACCCAATTTCATGTTAAAAAGCGACTATAAAATTTAACACGTAACCAAATCAATCATAAACAATTTTCACACCACACCCAAAATATGAGGAATATGAAAAATGGTTAATTAAAGAAAGATAACTCTTCAATAATTGTTTACACATGCAACCACCTACCTTTTGAGTCAAAACCCTTGAATATTTGTGTGAAACCTCAACCGCACCTCCGCCGCACCACAAGGATGTGAAAACAAACCCTAAACCATAATATTTCACAAAAAATACCACAAATAAAACCCTAGGTATTAACCCTAACTTCTTGACACTCAATAAATATATGAAAGTGGGAGGAAACCATAAAGAGAAGGAAGGAATTGAAGAGAGAAACACATACCCAAAATAATCTTGAAGAAAACTACCCAAAATCCACCAGCATCTGAATTTGAAAACATCCAACCATTCATGGGAGGTTCGAACAAAGATTATGAGATATTTTATGAACTAGAATTGGGGGAAAATAGTAAAAATAGAAGAATTTATTAAAGGATCAATTGACCTCTCCAAATCTGAACGATTTCGGAAATCCAGTAAAGCTTCGACCAGTTTCGTGATTCTATCAAACTCCAAATTGTGGGAGGAGGGAATGGGGTCGGTCCTTATGTAAGTGGGCTCAGGTGAAGTTGGAGTCACCGAAAAAAAGTCAAATAGTGAAGGAGATATTAAATAATTAAAATTTATTTTTAATGCCGAAAATGGGCTTTCGGGCAAGCCCAATCTGTTACATAAAAACCCAAATCCACCATGATTATGGAATTCTAAATGGTCCAAATTAATATGGTGGTGTTAATAGGACATGGGATGACAATTAGAAATTAGAATGGATGAAAAATGATGAAAAATAAGGTATTTATAAAGGAATAAAAATTTATTTTTAAATATGGAATTGGGCTCACGGTTTGGCCCAATTCATAAAAACTCCCCCATTCCTCCATAAATGCTTGGGAAACCCTCAAAATAAAACATGAATGGAAATTAAATGGAATTTAACTTTAAAATAAGTCTAGTATGTGACAAATTATGTTATAATGGTACTTTTATTCATCAAAGAAGACAACAATTTATTTCACTTATGTTTCATTGGGGATATTATTAAGGATTAGCATCCACGTAATTTCACTATAAGGTTTATTTTTACAATGAAACGTTTTTTAGGTAAAATGTTTCTTTTCATTGGTTATTATATGATTAATTGATCATATGTTTATAAAACACATTTTCCCATGGGTTATATTATGATTAAATGTTTATGAAAACCATTTATTTTCATTGGTTCTAATATGATAAAGTTTTTTCTTCTTGTGTAAATCATATGATTAATTTTAATTATGTGAATTGTGTGACCAGAATTATACATCCCTATATTTAATTAAGGATTGATTGAAATATCAGGAGATAAACATGACTATACTAGGATTCTACCTAGTTAAGCAAGGTAATTTATCAACTACGATATTATATGGTGTAAAACATGAATACTATGATGATTTGGGGAGTGAAATCAATCCTCTATTATTGTTTTTGAAGTGAACCTTTAATTCTATGGAAATTATTTTCTATGCTTATTTGTTTTACAAAACTCTAAATCTTAAGAACATTTTATGCTATAATGTCTCATTTTCTATGATTACCTTGTGATTTTTTTCATATGAATTACAAATATTTATTCCATTACTCAATATTTTGGTATATGATATATAGGATATGGTTTTAAAACTTTTACCTCATGCTCTCATACCCTTATGGTAATTTTATCCTTTTGGGATCATTGATATCTACATTTGTTTACCCTTATTGAGCATCTGATCTCACCCTTTCCTATGTTCCTTCCCTAGTATTTAAAGTATTGTTTCATGTGTTATATGCATAATAAAGATTATATTTATGATGATCTATATTGGATATGATGTATTTCATTTATAAACCTAATGCTTAGGTGTCTATGTTTCCAAAGATACTAGACCTATACAATTATGGAATGGATCATTATGTTATGTATTCAATATTCATCTAATAGTATTTACTATGTTTTTATTAATAGTATGCATTTCTATATTATAAATTTAATTGATAATTATGATGACTAAGATTATAAAATTATAAAAACTTATAGATACGTAATATATTATACGTCATAAAAATTATTCAACAATGAATATAATAACTATAATAAATATAATAATAAGTATAATTGATATAGAAATTCATTAAAGTTAGCATCATTCATTAAAAATTTGAAAAACTTATAAACACAATAGATTTTGTTTTTAACTATATAAATACAAAAATTAGAGTGAAGTCACTCCAACATTATAGAAAAATATATCTCTATTAATTTGTACAGAAATAAGTAAAATGAAAAAATAGTACACCATCTCTTTATTGATTCAAGATGATTAAAGGTGTTTCATGTGAACACAGTATCGATCATTGAGAAACATCACACGTACTACTTCCTTCTAGGGTTTCCACAATCTATGTGATTATTTCAGGTCTTTAGAATGATCATCTCTTATTCATTTTTTACTAAAACATATTATTTTTTAAGAAAGAGAGGGGTATAGTGAGATATTTTTTCCTAGAGGAGTGTTAAAATATTTAGATGCCCAAAAAACATAAATCCAGATCCTATTTATATATTCATCCAAATATATTCTTTGGATTTGAAATATTTAGTTATATTGAATAAAATATTTCATGTGTTACACTATTTATAACTTATGACTCTTTATTTATTATTTATTTTTTAAAAATTAAACAAATGTTTGGTAAATTAAAACACATATATATTAGCATCACATGATAATTAACAAATCAAGGTTGCTTGGAATAATAGAATAAGGTTGATTCATGGGATATTTCATATCATGTAAAACTACTGTGAATGACATTATATCATGTTGATTTTTAGCATGGAAATGTTTGTCTATACACAGACAACAATATGGTTTGATCCACCATGTCATAGATAAGCCATTATTTTTAATTTCTAAGAATATCCCACTTCTAAAAAAGCCTAATATTATTATATATTTTAATATTTTCTCAAATCACATGTAACATGTTTTGAAACCACATCCAAAAAATTTATTTGTATATCTTATAAGAGTCCATATTCAAAGAATATACAATAAAATTCAACCACATATCATGTAATATGTAATAACTTCTGAAAATATATCCAATAATTCTTTCATATATCCTCTAAAATAGGTTTTGGGAAAATATCATTATTTTACACAAACATTTAGTAACTAAGCTTAATTATGATTCAAAAAAACACATAGTGAGGCCATATAGGCCATTGTAATATTGTAATCATGTACAATTAGAATAATCATTAGATATAAGAAAAAGGAGGCCTCTATAAAGCCTCATTTCTGATCAAGCTATAAATGGATGTCGAGTGAACTTTATGAAATACATACATCACTATATATGTGTCAGTCAAAGTTATCTTATAAACGTATTTATATTTATCTAATAATTTTACCAAGACCTTGAGTGACCATTTGAAAAGGATTATGTTAATAATATATATGTTATTCATATATTCTCAATTATTTGAGTATAGAATATCAAGATAAATAAACAAATAATGTGTCAATCAACCAAGTAGATGAAAACATCAAAATCCATTCATCCAAATGGATAAAAAATCAAATGTACCTTATCTAATTATTTTTATACACATCCTCTGCCTATCTCATCCATGGGATGAGATTTCATACCCATTATAAAAAAGAAAAATTATAATAGTTGTAAGAAATCAACCAATGTCATAATTAGAAACATAATAAAACACCATCCGATTAGATTAACTGCAAGAATAAAATAATAAAGGTATCAGAGTATGATTATTCTCATGTGAGGTGTCTTACAAACCTCTAGTATAGGGTATAAATATGAAACATTCACCCCATTTTTTATAAATATATTTTATATGAAACTACATGAGGTGTACTTGATAGTTTATCCTAAAATCAAAAATCATTTTGTGTCTCATAATAATATTTAATATCATTTTATATAATCTTACCAACATTAACCTTAACATTTCATAACAACCTACAATACATCAAAGAAAACATCAGTTTCTGGTAACTGAAATTCATTATTTTAGAGGTATTTTATAATTTAACTTCATAAATATATATATATATAAGAAAAATGATATAATGATAAAGTGGATATTAACTTTCATATATTATGATATAGTTTATATTCTTATACTACTATTAAAAATACTTATAAAATGATACATATTAACTCATAAAATCACATACCATATAATATATCACTAGAGAGGCCATATTTTTATCCACATTTTTGATTTTGTTAAACTCATTACATTAATATAATATTACTTACATGTCTCTACATTCGTATTTGATAAGTCCATCCATTAAAATCATTTAGTGAGTACATCAATAAGTATTTGTTTTGAAAAAGTATGATATAATGGAATCATATTCCTAATATTTAACTATTTAAAAATAGTATTAAAACATATTTACATTACAGTAATTTTTTTGACATTAATGTTTGTCTTAGTCAATAAGGAACTACCTTTTACTTCACCATCATCAACATGGAACATTACCATCAATAATATTTCAATGACAATTTTGGTATCAATATGTTACTATTTTTAGTATTTTTCTTTTCTAAAACACATTAATTTAATTTAGGATTTAAAGTGAAATTCACATTGAATATAACTACTTTAATCATTTATTTTTTATTTTTTTAACTTCTAAATGACAAAATATACTCCCATTATCCTCTTAAAAACTACTAGAAACATTATTTTATATAATATTCTATTTAAATAGAGAAATATTAGTAAAAATATTATTATACTCTTTAAAATTGTCCACTATTGTGTGGTGGGAAATAATTCCTGATTATCTATTTAAATATCATATATAAACTACTATATACTAGAAAAAACATTTTATCCTCACCTCCTTTTCAAACATGGTAATGAATTAAATCAAATCACAAACTATGGGAATTAAAAACATAATCAACATTATTGTTATCAAAAATTGTTTAAAATAAAAACTATATATCCATATAATAAAAAAAGATGAAAATACATCCATTTTTATACATTGATCATTAAATAAATTCACTAAATACAACTCCATGATGTAGACATCCCTTTGTTTATCAATTGAATTATCGCTTTATAATATAAGAATCAATACACAATTGATTTTGAAATTATATATATATTTAAAATAATTATTTACTATATAGTTGGTATAATATGAAATTAAAAATCGAAGAATGTAGTTTGAATAGTATAAATACCAAACATAGATACTCTATGTATTTTTTCTCAGTTCTAATGGTATTATTGAAAATTCATCTAATGTATAATTTTTAAACATTGAAAATACATAATTTCCATAGAAGCTAGTTTCATCGATTATGATGGTAGTGTAGACTATCCATAACCTCATTAACTATACGTCTATCGATAAATTTTATTACTTCAATTATTTAACATTATCATGTAACATGACATTGGACCTCCCATATCTTAATGAGAAATCCTAAGCATTCTAATTGGATTGGGAATGCTTTTCTTTAGCACGTTCATTTAGTAATTCCTAATTAACTTTAAGAAAATCTCTTGTATAGATAGTACAATGAATTTCAAGGTCAAATAAAGCCTGTAAAATTACCTTGATCTCTAAAATTTATTTTCACACCCAATAATATTATGTTCATGAGACAAGATAGAATTCCCCTTGACCATATTATACTAAAACAATGCTTTTGAAACACCATATCGCTCATGTCTTCCATATTCCTTGTAATAAATTTTAATGTTGTCTATTATCCTAAATTTAAAAATATTCTAATGATTCTTTTGAATCATTGGATCCATTACAATAAGCATCAATATAGATATGTTAAGAGAATATTTACGATTCTAACAGTTGGAATCTTTCTCTAACTGATCATCTGCATTAATAAGATGTTTCTTGGGATTTTTTTCATCCAAAACAAAGGGCATTCCTTTTTTTCATTAGAATACATCTTAATATCCTATAAAATTATAAAAGTTATATTCATTTAATGTTTTCTATCAGTAAAATTTTTCAACAGGACATTTTTAATGATAATAATTCTATTTTATCTGTTATATAGTCTTGTATGAAATGTGTATCATATTTCAAATTCATTTTGTAATGAATTTCATTAAATGTTATCAAACTAAGATGATGCCCTATCTTAAATAAATAATATCCATTATTGGGAAAAGATATAAATTTTAAAATTAATTATCCCAAATAAATATGTAATATAATTCATGAGTATATAGAGTAGAAAATATTATCAATCATATCACATATGACTCTTCTATTGTTAAATGAAAAAAACGTTCCTGAAATCTTTCATATGGTTAATAGAAAATATATTCCTCAAGTATCCAAAATATTATGTTTTCCTTGTTATGCATTACATGTGATCAAGTTAGGAATAGATTTATAATCCTTATGGTCACCTATATCTTACTTGTCTTACACAAGATAATACAAAGGGACCCATCATTATCATGATCTACATATTTGGATGATTAAGGTCTTGAAATGTTTCTTCATATGAAATAATATTAGATATAATATTTTTAATTGGATTTAAATTATTCATCATATTATCTATAATATTACCTTTACATGTATAATTTCTTATAATTATTTATTTTTCAATCCTTATTCCTTAAACGAAATCGATATGTTTGATCTATTTTTATGTGTAACTCTTTACAAAACTCATATATTTTTTTACTGAAAAAAATTAAAAAATATATATATTTATAAATTTTCATATTCCCCACATGTATGGGGTACACGAAACCCATTCATGAAAACAATTGTTGTCATATAATATCAGCAATATACACAATAGAAATAATATTGTGATAGACACCCAACCCCCACATTTCTTGATATAGCCTTTTCCCTTGGTCTAGTGATAAATCTGGCACAATTTCCCTCTATATGTGGTTCTTCACATGATAAATTCATCAATTTAATCTTAATTCTTAAAAATAATATGTACAAACTGAAATTAACATTATATTTCAGTTAAATATTATTATAACATATAAAATAAAACTAAATATAATAACATACATGGATTGGAAATCTTTTAATGTATGTATGATAATTTAGAGAATAAATTTAGATGCTTAAAATAAATCCTACACTAATTAATAATATTACAAAAATTCTAAGGATTATTAAGGAAAGGAATTAAATAAAACCCTACAAAATTAACAAATTTAGACACGAGTTAAACATTTATAAACAATTTTGAAATAAAAAATTATAAAAAAATTATAATTAGATAATCATCTAAATAAATTAAATAATATATATGAAAATGACTATTTCATATTTATTTTTAAATGAACTAATTAATATATTTAATTTAGATATAATTTGATAAAAAATCATTTAACCTTAAATTATTATAAATTTATGATACTATTATAATTTTAAAATCATTTGATATTTTCAATAAATGCTTTAAACGAACTAGGAATAAAGAAATTTTAGAATAATCCTTTACATATAATCATTTAAAATTCATATTTATGACATTCCCATAAATCAATATATATGATATTATATTTCCAGATTTACTATAATTTATAAATTTTAGTCTAATTTATTAATCAAATAAATCTACATTAAACCGAGGTCACGCCTAAAAAATGTTTTTTGTATTATTACCCCCCCCCCCTCAAATTTACTGCGGTCCCTTCAAGATTACACAAAAATGGTTTTTAATAATTTTATCAAAACATAATTTTCATTAATAATATAAATTTCATTCTCATTGTGTATGTTATCCATGACATTTTCATTATTTTTGACAACATTTACCATAGAAAATTATGAAAATTTTATAAGATCGATGCATTTTATGTATAAGTCAATATTTTAAAACCATGATCAATTTTGGAATCCATTTTTCTCATATGATCCATATCAATAATATTATTCAAAAATCATAATTTTAGGATTAATAATGAAAAATAGTTGGGTTGATCATATCCAACCCATGACAATATGGTCCTAGGATCACAATGGGACTCCTCCTTTCAGCTTGTTTTTTTAACACGACATTTTTAAATGCTTGGTCTATTTTTTACAGGGGTCTGTAAAGTTATCGGTTAATCATTTATAATAATATAATTTAATTATAAAAATAATATATTGACCATTTATAAGTATTTTTAAAAAGATTCAAATTTATATTAACAAATAAAAACACTATAAAACTATAATTATACCATAAATACTAAAAAAATTAAAAATAACTGCATATATTTTATTACATTACATACATCACTTTAACTCATTTAATAATTAAACAACTCACAATATCACTTATAGAAATAAAAATTCCATGTTCATTTAACTACAATAATTCTACTTACATTCCAAAATACTTCTAAAAAACCTTGAAGAAATAATTCAAAGAATGAAATTATTTTTTAACAACCAAACTACCCCAACAAAATTGTGAAAAAACCATTTCACTCAATTCAAATGAAAAAACTATAATATTGGAAAGTTAAAACAAAAAAAATAAAATCATGGAAAACCCCTAATAAGAGAATGTCTTTCAAAAAAGGCTTCTTGGAAAATAATTGAAAATTATTTTATTATTATTTAATATGTGAAAAAATATTGTAATTTTTTTAAAAAATAGTTAAAATGTGTTTTGTGTTTGAATAATATAAATAATATTATAATTTAAATTTAAATCCGATATCAAAATATAAATAAAAATAACCATTTCACTCAATACATGATTTTCAATATTATAATATTGAGTTATATGGTTTAAACCTTTATCTTATAAAGTATTAACCTCGTCATCATCGTCTTCCCAGTATATATTTCATGAAATTTGAATTATTTAATAAATATATTCATGAATATAATATAAACTAATAAATAATAAAAGATAAGTACATTTCATTAACATAAAAACCATGCAACAAACTATTAATATAAATTAGAGTTTGAAAAATATTTAGAAGAAGATGAGATGGGTCTTTTTTTACAACACATCCTCCAATGATAAATGAGGACTCCAAATCTACATATATAATAATAATACTTTTTAAATTAAATTCCATAGATGATAGATTTTGATATCTATTTTAATAAAACTCACATTTTTCAAAGGCCTACATTTTTCAAAATAAATAATGATCATGTAATGGAATATCCAAGTAAAAGTACAATTAAAAAATGGAATTTTTAGTAGTTTCAAATTATTCATTCATGAAATAAAACAATATAAGTATTAAAAATTATTTTATAATATTGAAATATGAATAATAAAAATAAATAAATTTAAATTAATAAATGTTTAATCTTATATCAATTTCATTTAAAATAAACCATCAATAATTGATTATAAAAACTTTTATAGATCAAAATAAGAATATTAGTTAAAGTGTCCAGTAGAAAATATGCACTAAATCATATATTATGGTGTGGTGATAGTACATATGTCATTCTGGGTGTTTGATCATCATATTTTTCACCATGTCATGGTGCTTGTGAGATTGGTATTCAGTATCAATTGGGAAATTAATCCAAATGGGTTTTAAATCATCATTATTTGACCACACATCACATGATGACTATTTAACTACAATTGGGAAAATAAAAAATTCAAAATTCAAATGAATCAATAAACATGTCCAAAAGGGTTAACTTGTTATATAATGTTTAGATTGTTATGATCTGCAATAAGAATTTTCATCTGATGTATATAAACTATATAAAGGGGTTCAATCACATTATTATATAAGACTAGATAATATTCTCTCATATCTAGAACTCTTTTAGACTCTAGATTCTCTATTTTCCATAGAGGAAACTCTAATAAATAATTTTGAGAAAGGGGGTCACACCAAAGTATTTAGTGATTCAATTGAATAGTGGATACCATTAAAGGAAATAAATATATGGTTATTTCTCATGGAACTAGATAATAAGTTGTGTTAATAATTATATAAATTTTGGGCACTGAGATATAAATGGTTTATTGATTTATTATTTTAAATATCATGCTTCATAAAAGGATATTGTGTTTAGAATTCATGCTTTATTTCATTTTAAATGCACATAGAAATTTATAAAAAATTTCAGAAATTTTATCACTAAAAATAGCAGTAATTAATATATAGGATAATGATCTATAATGTGATCCTAAATTTGAATATACCCAGGGACCACTATGTTGACCCTTTAAAATAGTCATCATTCTTCATTATTATAATGTAATATGGTGATCTAATATTGGAAATAGGTTTTCACACATAATATTTAAGGTAATTTTCCCTATTTTATTAAAATATGATTATTTTAATAATCAATATAGAATTGAAAAAAATAAAGGACTATAATCTGAACTTTTATGTAGAGTATATAAGGTTTTTGTGCTCTTGTCATAGTAACTATGGTTATTTTCTATGCCATGGATGGTATCATCCACTATCATGGGCCATTATATTCATTTGAAAAATAGAATTAATTATCATAGTGATTCTTATAATAAGATTTATGCTCAGGGAACAACACTCTATGGAGAAATCTATTTTGGGATAATCTCAACCAAAATTATGTTTTCATAAATTAAAAAATAATAATTGGAAGGCTTGTAAAGCCACTCGAGCTTTTTTCATTAAATAAATATTATTTTATACGGTTTTCCCCACAGACAACACTAAAAACTAAATCAATATTTTCCATCATATTTTATCCCTAAAAACTGTAATTATAAATAGTGTTAAAAAAATTATGAAATATATATAAATGAATATATATATATATATATATATTAGAATGAAACAAAATAAAATTCACCTCAAACCTCAAACTCAATTGGTACAGCTAAGAAAATAATAAAATATATTTTTATAATTAAAATGTATTTTATAAGGTAGACATTTTATCTCTATTTTGATATATTTATTTTCAGTGCTTTTTTTAGAATAATAATTAATATTTAAAAAATATTTCCCAATAAAAACTCATTTTCGTGAATTTTCATGATTTAATGTTAAATTGAAATTGATCACTTTTAGGTTGTGAAGTTGAAAAAATTAAGGCCATTTTTTTATTTATCATGGTTATATTATCTTAGTATGAATTTTTGGAATTTTTCTTAAATAATTGATTTTAAGGGGAATAGTGAATAATATTATCTTTCAAAATATCTAGGATTTTATGACATAAATCTTAAAAAACTCATTATTAAAAAAATTATTTTAATTAAAATATAATATTTCAAAAAAAAATAATTAAGAAAATAATTTTTTTATTTTAAAACATAAATAGTATTTTATAAAAAATTATTTTAAATACATTATTCATCAGATTTTAAAATTATTTTTTATTAATCAAAAAAAAATGAAATTGATATTAAATTTTAAATCATTAAGTCCAAATTATCAAATGAGGTCCACTTTATTTTTATTAATGATGATTGATTTACCTTGTATAAATAAGAGTCACCTTCTTAAAAGAACTATTTTTCAAAGAATAATACTTTTCTAAGTATTGCGTATTTTTAAACCAAAATGATTCTTTTATTAATTAAATATATAATATTATTTTTAAAGATATAAAAAATTATAATTAACACACATTTTATTAGTAATAAATGATAAATAATACTAAGAACACATAATGATTAAAATGATATTTTTTGGGAAAACATTTTTTCAACATATTATATTATTTTATTTTAAATATAATATTATATAATTTTGAAAGTAAATTTTGGTAAATTTAGACCTAATATATATGAATCACATTTAAATTTGGTAATAGGAATACGATTATATTTTTAATAATGAATTATTTAACATGATTAAAATTTAATTAATATTAATAAGCGTTTAAATGAATAATCTAAGGTGGATCAAATTTCTAAATATTAATGTGAACATCAGGCCTTAAAGAAATATTTTTTCAATTATTAAAATCATAAATAAATTTATAACAAACCTTAATTGATTGACATACCTAAAATTCATTCCATTCCATTGTTACCCCTAGCTTACCATTCATTTCAATGGAAAAGTCCCTTTTCTCTGCTTAAAAAAGTGGGATCACTTCCAACCATTCAATAATCAACTCCTATTTCAAAATATCCATATAAATATACCAATATTTACACTTCATGATGTCTCTTATACTCCCTAGTTCCCATTGTTTCAAAAAACTATCATATTCCCTCAAACATAAGGCCTCCATCAATAGTAAGTTAAAGGTCTCAATGTTGGTATCATATCTTCCCTAATAATTCTTTCTTTATCTTTACTTTCTAAACCAACCATAAAAAAATTGTAATAGAAATTTCATAATATTTATTGAATTTATATTTTATTAAAATTTTGGTAAAAAAATTATTTATTCTCTCCCAAATTCCATGAAAATATATTCATCATTTGTGTATGTGCAAGGATTACCACCTCCACGAATTGACACTTTCAATTTTTAATCACTAATAGTCATTGATGGTATTAGTTATAGTATTAGGGAATAAATTTGATTTTAATATTTTATTTATTACACTAAAATTATCACTTATTATCCACCTCTTCCCATAACTTTTTCTTGAGCATCTAAAACACTAATGATGTGTTGTGTGGACATTCACCTCCATAAAGAATGTTTTTTTTTCATTTTTTCCATGTTTTTCATTATTTATTCAACCATATTAAAATATGGTTCGCCATACTGAACAAATTAAAATAATATCAATATTATTATTTAATAATGATATAATTTCAGAATAAACAACACTTTTACCATAATCACTACTCATGTTAATGTGTGTTCAATATTGGGTTGGATTGACTCATTACATGAATAATGATATGAAATTATACCATATAAGATTATAAATTTCTTTCCTAGATTAATATTAAACAAATATATAAGTATTGATTTTTTTTTGTAAATGACACAAGAATATTTAACTCAATAATAAATAAAACACCATTTTGTTGTTGAAAATCACTAAAAAAATTCACTGTCGATTGTATCTTTTAAGTGAAAGATTAATGTACTCATTGAAGTAATCATAAAAAAATAATAATAATATATCAAATATAGTAACATTAATGATAATTTAATGATTAAATTTTTAATAGTAACTAAAATTAACACCACTCAAAAGAAAATACTGTATACTGTCAAAATTATAAATACATGATGTGGAAAAGTAGGAATAAATAAGTAATACACATATAGATACTGATTATAAATGATAATTACAAATATTTTTTAGGTAAAAATATGGTATGAAAATAAAATTTAATATGTTTTTTTTACAGAGGTTAGAGTTCATTCAACTAAGTGGGGAAACAATGTAAGTGTTTCTTTGTGTCAAATTTTAATCCCTCGAGACATGTTTGTGTTATACACCCTCTTTCATTTAAAATTGTGTAAATATTATCCCATTTTCTTTTTGTATCATGATTTTATTGTATTTTATGATATAAATTTTTTATTCCATTTTCATTCTCTATTGGGGTTTGGTTCAAATGTTAAAAAGGTCATAATAGTTTTCATCTAAACTTCTCATAATTGATATATTTTATAATGTTTTAAACCAATTTTTTATTTATATATAGTATATACATTTGATAATATAATTTTAAACAACCCATGATTTAACAGATGGTATACCAAACCATATAATTTTATGAATATAATCTCTCTTAAATAAAAAATTTAAAAAGACATAATGTGTTTTTCAATACAAAATTCTCTTCACTGGGCCATAATCACTCATTTTTTTTACTTTCATTCATGTTTTATCTATTCTATCCAACGATTATTTTAGAATTTATTCCATATAAATTTATATGGAAATCATGTATCACTGAAAAGTATTCGTCCTCAATAATTATAATATTTTGTTAAAATGAATTTCTTAAAGAATAATTCCCATTCTATTTAAAGAGTTTTTATTCAATGTCTAACTTTTTTACTTCACAAAAATGTTCTTGTTACCCCAGTGAGAACACAAAATGTTTTTGTCTTCAATGATCCTTTTATTCCCCTTATATCATTTTAAATCAAATAACTCTTTATCCTTTTTAATGATATTGGTCT
This sequence comes from Viscum album, assembly GCA_963277665.1. Classification (NCBI taxonomy): domain Eukaryota; kingdom Viridiplantae; phylum Streptophyta; class Magnoliopsida; order Santalales; family Viscaceae; genus Viscum; species Viscum album. The sequence continues at coordinate 340,425 of CAUJRU010000169.1, forward strand.
TTCAATAGTGTTATTTCAAAATGATTTAATGTTTTTTTCTATACTTTTAAAATAAAATATTTTATAATCCACTACACATTTTTTTGATAAAATTTATATTTTTTCAAGTTTTATTTATTAAATATTCTTTTCAATGTTAAATGTTGTTAATGTATTTTGGCTTCTTCATTTTTAAAATTTTTTAATTTTAAAGGATCCTTTATTTGGAAACCTTTATAACAATATTTTCATTATTTATTCTCTGTAAAATATAAAAAATTTATTTTTAAAAGTATTTCACATTGTGTTTTTAATAAATGTTTATAATATTTTTTAAAAAATGTTTTTTTTTTCACTAGAATATTTCCTCCATGGTATTTATCCCTTGATGTGACATTTTTATCACCCTCTACTTATTTTTATGTACTTAATCCTTTTCAGAAATGATATTTCGAAATCCTATGATTTCTTAAGATCATATTATTTTAATATTTATGAAAACCATTCTTTTTTCCATGGGTTATTTATGATATGTTGATGTTTGATTTTAAGTGGAACACATATATATGGATAATTATTGGTAGTGACTTATATCACCTTCCAATGAAATGTTTTAATTTTATTTCTCATTATTTTTCAATGTGTGAAAAAAATGATTTTTTTTCATTTAAGCATGGGGATGATTGTTTTGATCACAATTATAGGAATAAACATTATGAGTTTGTTCACATAGTTATGCATTTAATGGGTTTTTGCTCAAAACAATTCACATTATTATGGTTTTTACACACTTATAAGTTGTTCACATAGTTACTATAAACATTTAAGATTGATTTAATTTCCTTGAAATTATATATTTTCAAGATTATTAATTATTTTAATTGTATGATACATTATTTTGAATTATTGATATGTTTTTTAATAAATTTCATCTCATTCATTCTTTCTTAGAGATCAATTTATAATCTTATTATTTTTATAAATGTTCTTATGATATTTTATAATGATATTTATTTCTTTCTTATATTTTTTTTCATATTTGTTATCTATTTATTTATGATATGTTATTTCACTTTTTGGGAATTTGAGCTCACCCCATTCTTATGTTTCCATTCACCATGTTTTGATATTGATTATATCACGAGATATATGGTCAAAATGGTATATAATATAATGGTTATAGGGGAATGTTCACTAGTTTCATAAAATAATATGTTTATATACCTAGTCTCAAAAACAAAAAACCATTTTATCCATGACTTATGTTACTATTTGTGAGATGTATTATTTATATCATGATATTAATGTATTATTTATTTTATTCCTAGAATGGTTTTCTACATTTGGTATTACAGGAGGGTTTGGTTAATTTTTTATAATAGTATAATAATTTTTGGAATTAGTTTAGGGAACCATAGTGAAAAACCTTAAGTGATTATATGTATAGTATTATATCCTCAAATGTTAATAAATTATTTACTAGAGAGTTTTTTTATGTAATATATCCCTATTTGGAAACTAATGGTGGATGTAGTTTTCACAAAAATTCACCCAGGGGTAATCATCCTTAATGGGGTTAGTTGAGAATTAAATTGAACATCGACATGATGTGTAAAAAGAGGTCCTAAGAGTGCATTCACGGTTTATCAATCAAGGGGGATTCTATTTTTTTGATAACATACTCATTATAAAAAACAATGAAGGATTGATTTCATAGATGTTTTGATTGATTAATTTGATAATCTTAAGAGAATCCTACATAAGTCATCCTTGGTAAATTAATATTAATGTATGTTGATCTAAAGGAACTATATGAAAATGTGCAAGTGTAAATGAATAATAATTTTTATGGTCAAATTTCATTCATGATGCTTATAATTCACATGTTTTTTTAATTGTTTTACTCATTTCAACTCTTTTTGGTGTCAGTGTTGGATGGAAATAGAATGAACTATGTTAACCTTAGGAGTGATGTATAATCTATTGATTACCTTAATATTAAACCTATTAGAATGTGAGATATGTAGAAAAAAATATGTTATCATTCCAAACCATCTATCAAAAAAATTATTAAAAATATTAACATATTTGAAATCATTATTTCACCAATGAAGATACCCATAGAGGATCATGAAAATGATGGTAATGAAGTTGATTAAAAATGTTATTCAACCACCTATTTGTCAAAAATATGGGAATAATCATTAGGTGAATTTATTCAAATGGACTAGAAGATTCTTTACATGGGGTAAAGGAGGCCGTCTGGTATAAAACAACTAAGGAAAAATATAGAGTTACATTAACATAAGGATAGAGGATATAACTCATAATTTAGAACCATTTAAAATTAAATATTGTAATTGAAAAAAATTCATGAATTAGCTATTTTTATTTCATAATCAAATGACTATATAGGATTATATTAATCAACATCTTATTCGTCCCATGGGGAATACAAGAACATGTGAAATGACTATCGATAAATAGGGTATTTTTAATTATGTGTTCCCTTACACAACAACACCAATTATTGCTTGTATTCTATTTCAATAAACCATAATATTTCTATGATTCCTTCTACGAACATAATTTGAACACCCTTATTTTTTTATTCTAAGGAAAACATTTAGTGGAATTATTATTTTATTTTTTGGAAATAAAATTATTGAAATTCATAATATCTTCCTCAAAAAATTGGCACGTTTTTGAAAGAGAATGTATATTTTCATAGTAATCTAACAATAACTTAAATTATATGTAAAAGAATTATAAAACCAATTATCACCATATATTAGCGAAATTCCCACTACAAATTACTAGATAAGAAGTCTGAATCATTCATAAGGGCTTTAATATTTTGGTTATGACATATATTTCCTCAAAATGGATAGGAAAAATAAGTTTTTTCTAGTCTTTCCTATGATATTGAGTATATTATTGGGAGGTCTGTAAATATTTTCACCACCTATTGATATTCATTCATCTTAATGACAATTAAAATACAATGATTAAATTTATTTACGGTTGGTGGCATATAACAACCCAAATTTTTCTCAATTATGAAATACTAGGTTATATGGTCTTCGACACACATAACATTTACAACAAAACCAATATAATCCATCTTAAGATTCTCTCATAAGTAGGAGTTATAAAAATTTATAATAGAATAATATAAAATATATATAAATGAATATATATATATATATATGAACAAAAAAAATGTGAAACGTCAAACTTAATTGGTGAAACTAAGAAAATAATAAATTATTTTTTATGCATAAAATTTATTTTTTAAAATGGAAATTTCTATCAAGTATTATATTTTTTTATTATAACTAATTTAAAAATAATATATAATATATAATAGTGATTATTTCTTAGAATTTATTTTCATGATATTTCATGACTTTCGTTTAAAGTGAAATTGATAAATTTTAGTAAGATAATTTGAAAAAATTAACATAATTTTTTGATTTATCATTTGGTAATTATCTTAACATGTATTTTAAAAAAAATCAAAAAAACTAATTGTTAGGTTAAGAGTACAAAATACTATGTTTCAAAATACCATGGGTTATTTATCCAAAAAATCATTAAACCTTTTATTATACAAATATATTTATTAAAAGAAAAAATATATATTTTAAAATTTATTTTTTAATTAGAAAACAATATTTTAAATTTAAAAAACCTAAGTAATATTTTTTAAAAAAAATCAACACATTATACATTAGTATTTTAATATTAGTTTTATTAAATAAATAAAATGAAATGGATATTGACTTCTAAATCAGTGGGTCCTAATTTTCTTACAAGGCCACTTTTTTTGGGAAATAAATATTTTTTACCATGGGTAAATATTAGTTACCTTGGTAAAATAAAATTCAAAGCAGAATTAGTTTCTAAATACTTTTTATTTTTAAACATAAATATATAAATTTAATATTATATTTTTAAAATGATTCTTTTAACATATGTAAAAAATAATAGATGCTAAATTAATTTTTAATCAATAATAAATACGAATATTGACAAATAATGATTAAAATTTAATTTTTCAAATAAAAATAACCTTTTTTACCACCTAATTTTTTTGATTTAAAATATAATGTCGTCCGATATAGAAATTGAATTATGATAAATTGAGACAAAATTATGATTCGTTATATTAAAATATAGAAATATTAGGCTACATATATATTTATTTAATAAATTATATTCATGAATAAAAATTTAATTAAGTGTAATAACTGCTTAATTGATTAATCTAAGTGTAATAATTGTTTGAGTTTTTATAAGGTTTTAAATTCATTTATAAATTTCCTTTATCCTTCAATTACCTAACTCTCCTAACATTCATTACTTTTGATTCATACCCATCACATATTATTATTTTCAATAGAAAAAGCCTATCTTGATCACGTATAATGGGGGAGCACTTCCACACTTTCAATACCCCAGTACAATTTTATAATCCCTTTAAACCCCTAGAAAAATTTCCTCACCATGAATTACTTAATAATCCCAAATTCATATAGTCATTATGAATTTTTCTTATCCCATTAAATCTATTACCTTCATCAAGAGTATGATCAAGGTCTATATATAAATATCACATATTTCTTAACATTTAATTCATATTTGTTATATTATAAAAAATCACATTATTATACAAATTATGAAATCATTAGTGTGTTGATATATTATTATAATAAAGTTTCAACCATTATTTATTCACTTCTATCTATTATTATAAATAAGAATCATCATTTGTGTGTGTACATGGATTACCACATCTATGAATCAAGGCTTGTGGTTTTTCAATAAAGGATAAATCAATATTTAACTCATTAATTAATGAAACACCCAATATATGTTGAAAATAACTGATAAAAGGTTCATCCAGGACAACATCATCATGGATAAATATTAATGTAATAATAGAAGGAAAATAAAACTTCATAGATAATTATATATCAATCATTATAATACTAATAATCAAAATTTAATAATTAACTTTGGAATAAGAACAAAAACCGTCTATACTCCAAAAAAACTATTATAAACGATCCAATATGTAATGACCAGATGTGTAGATATAGGACAAAACTAACTAATATGATTCTACATACTAATTAGAAATGAAAATTAGAAATATGTTCTAGTATAAATATGTTTCTAAAATAGTATGTTATGATATTTATGTTAGTATTACAATATTTTAATTAAAATTTTTCAAATAAGGTAAACTAGGTAAGAGTTTAAATTTATAAAATTTGAATCCCTTGAGACATGTTCATGTTGTACACAATGATTTATTTTTAGTGGTCTAAATAATATCACCATTTAATTTTATATGATGACTTAATTATAAATCTGGATTAAAAATGATTTAATCCGTGTTCATTCTCTCTTGGGGTTTTGTTTCAAAAAATAAAATTTCTAAGAGTTTTCATCTTAACTTTTTTTTATTGAGACATGTTTTTATGTTTTTCAAAAAAAAAATATTTCTGTGTTGTATATGTTTCCAAATGACTTATTTTAAAATAATTCATCATTTAATCTATTTTATATACAGAAATATTCAATATTAATATTCCAATTTACTTTTATAAATATGTCACTAATTTCATAAGGGGTTTTCATGACTCAATTCACTTCTTTGGGAAAAAAATCACTCATATTTTTCAATTATATTTATAAATTTATATATTAAAAAATATTATTATTTTAAGATTTATTCCACCTTATTTTCTATGTAAATCATGTTTGAAAACAAATTCTACATCCTTAATGATTCTAATGGTTATTCATAATACATTTTTTTAAGACTAATTCCCATTACTTTTAATGGATTTTTTTGTGTCCATATTTTTGGACTTCCCATAAATGCTGACATTTACCTAGTGGGAATAAAATGTTTTTTTATTTGAAAAATTATTTTATTGACCTTATTTTATTTTCAATCAAGTACCTATTTATCCTTTTTAATAATGTATGTTTTTTATAAGGTTATTTCAAAATGATCAAAATGTTTTTATATAATTTCTGAATGAATGGTTTTATCATCCACTCAACATTTTATTTTGATAAAATTTATATTATTTTTAATTTTTCCAATATTAAATATTATTCTCAAAAATAAAAAGTTTCAATGTATTTTCACATATCAATTTTTAAGCCATTAGTATAGTGAAGGATAATTTATTTGGAACTCTTTATAATATGGGATTCTATAATTATTCTATTTCTCTCTCAAAATGTGTTTTTGAAAGTAATTCACATTTTATTTTTTATAAAAATGTTAAAAATGTTTAAATGAATTTTTATATTATTTTCAGACCAATTTTTCCTCCGAAGAATTGTCTCCAATGAAGTGATCTATTGATTAAACTCTATATTTTTTTATTTTATGAGTATTATTGGAAAATAATATTTTTAAAACTTATGTTTTCTTATGTTCATGTTATTTGAAAGTTTAGGATACCAATTATATTTCTTTTGGTTATTTAACATATGATTATGTCCCAATTTAAGTTACACACATACGCAATTATGATGATGGTTAGGGTATTATATCACCCTAAAATTTATTAGTTTGTGTATATATCTACTTATATATTTTGGAATATACATATTTTTAATTTTAAACTAACATTGGATGGATGGGAATTCACAAAATTTTAGGCACGGATGTAATGAATTTATTCATATTAATATGGGAATAACTAGTTTTCTAACATATATTTTCTTTTTATTATATATTTTCAACCCATTCACGTTTTTTATAATGTTCTTAAATATTTTCAGATATATTTCATTGCCTTCAAATTATATATTTTCAATATCATGCCTTATTTATAAAGCATTCCACATTTCATGATTATTGACGTGTTTTTTGAGCTATATCATCTCTTTATACCTTCTTAATGATATTTTTATGATAATATGGTTTTTACACATAGTATTATGATGTTTTACTATGATTTTAAAGTCTTCATCATATTATCAATCCTGTTTATGATCTAATACATTATGACATGTCATTTCCCCAAATTAGTGTTTGAGTTCTCCCCTTACTTATCTTTCTATTCCCCTAGTTATGCAGAAGATTATATCATGTGATATTTATAAAAAGGTTATAAATAGGCACTATTATGGATGAATTTTTAGAAGAGTTATAAAATATTATGTTTTTGTAGATAGTTTCGATGAAACTCATGTTTTCGATCCTTAGAATATGTGACTTTTTATGTGATTTATTAGCTAGAATGTGATATTTCTGTATTATTTATATTATATTTTTTAGATTTCATTACAGTTGATTCTGGATATTTACCACTTTAGACAATTTCAAAAACTAAATATTGATATGGTTTTCTATCTAATGTATATTATATCATAATAAATAATTAGAATGATCATTATTATGATATTTCTTATAAAGGTCTAGTTTTTTATTGTCCTTCCATTTTTTAAGAATTTGGGATATGAAGTGGTTTTTGGGAGGTGTTAAAGATTTAGGGAGTATATTTGTTTTCTCTCTAGTGATTCACCATGTTGTTTTTTAGGGGAAGTTATGGCTTTGGGGGAATTTTTTTTGAAGTTATGACTATGGGAGGTTTCCATTGAGGTCCTTGGTAAACCAAGGGAGTGTAACACAAGTGGTTTAGGGTGACATATTTTTATAATTTCCTTCTATAACACAGGGAATACCTCTACAATTGTGTTGGAGGGTTTGGTGTTTAAAGGAGTCTAGTTTTGTATTTAATTTAGTGTATGGATCACCACAAACTTGGGTATTTTTTTAGTTCTTGAAAAGTTTCACTAGGGAAAAAGAGGACACATGAAATATCGATGTTGTTGGGTGTGGTAATAATTTGAGGAATGGTTGATCTGAGTATGGAGAAGTTGAGACAATAAACACAGTCTCTCTATGATATGGTCTTATAAATGGTTAGTAGAAACAGTAGGGGAATTCCCTATATTACATGGTGAGAATAATTGGTGGTTTTTTGGGGATTTAAATGTTGTATTCCATGTTTCATTTCTCGTCATGATTCTAGTCCAGCATATTTAAATTATTCTTTTATTATATACATGTTTTGTGTATATGGTAATTTCAAATAGCTAAAAACTAACATATTTTTTTACTGAGGGAACAATAAGTGTGGTTGATGTCACTATTTCATTTTGGAAGGCTAATGAAATTTCATTAAAATAAGGAAGTGTGTCTCCCTTGGTTCATCATTAATTTTATCTCTTCCGACCCTAATAAACCACATTCCATAATAGTGATCCTCAGTCATTTCTCTCATGGTCTTAAAACTCTCAGTTCATCGGAATCGATCTCTCTGGATCTTTGGTACAATTCTTTATTCTTATACCCTTCTTTCTTTTCCTCTTTCAATCTAAATAATTTTCTTTCAATGAGCTGGGTTTTAGTGCATCCTAGATTACCCATGATTATGGACATATAGTGAAATATAAATAACTCATGGGATTAGGTGTTGATGATTGTAAGGATCAAATTAAAAGGGAAACATGATTGGTTTGGAAATAATTCTCTATTAGAATTAGTTATAAATCTATAAATTGTATTGTTTAGATCAAAATAAAATTGTATTTTGGTGGTGTGAAATGCTTAAACTAAACTAATTATGGGTTTAGTATATGATTTTTAATTATTAATTTATAGTTGTTTTTTTATATTGTACCATTATTCATTTACACATATATAAGATCTATCCACATAGACTACAAATATTTTATTCAGCTTGTTTATGGGGAGCTAGATGTTGTTTAAGTCTATGTATATATTGTTTTCCATAGTTTGGGTGTATGTGATATATACCTATATTTTTATTTTTTTAACTGTACCACTCAATTCGGTTTAGGTGGCTAGTTTCTATATTGACATTGTGTTCTAATTTTTTTCTTGAAAATATAAGACGATGGGGATATTGATGGTTGGATAATCTCATATATTACTATATATTTTAGATGTATCATGGTTTTTAGGCATATCTAGGTTTTAATGGATTCAGGTATAGGATATATTTACATTAACTCTATGATTTATATCCATTTTACCATTAATGTATGTTCAATCTACACCACATTGAGGTTTTATAATGTACATGTATTCAGGATATAGTGAATGTTGTTACTACATGTGTACATTCCCATGAAGTAGTGGCTTGAGGTATAGTGAATGATACATGGGATATAATAGATTATAGAATTATTAATTGTTAATGGTTGTGATGGGATTTTAATGTCGACGTGGCTATGTGTTTTTTACTAGGGTGAAGTATGGGAAGATTATGTGGTTGTGATATGGCTACTCTTATTGCAAGGATGTATTATTCAGTGGATGAAAGATCTAGTACATAGGGCATTTGGTTAAGGAAAACTAGTAAATTGGGAAATGCATAGGGGGTACCAACGCTAATATATATATATATATATATATATGATATTAATACACAATTTATTAATTCTACATATTATTTGGTTATCGATCATACTATGGATGAGGTTTAGTTTTACCAAAATTTGTAATGAGTTTGTTTCTTCTATGTATTCCTTTAGATTTAGTTTAATTATTTTGAATATGAAAATGAAGATTCAGTGAATATTCAACCGCTTATACCTTTATTTTTACCCCATATATATATGTGAACTATTTTTTATGTTCGCATTATTTATATAGTGATTAATATATGTATTACTTTATCATAATAGTTGTTTCGGAGCAGCTACTATTCTTGGTCATTGCCTTGGAATTTCCATTTGTATTTCCATTTGTTTTCACATTTCATAAAATAATATTCATGTATTAGGATGAATTATATACTTATTTATATCATGGAATTTATTTTTGGATTATATCTCTTATCGTAGAGTTTTCATTTTGTGGGTAATAACTCTCAGTTATATATTTTACACCCTCAGTGATAGTTTCTAACTTATGGATTATTGGTGTTGGGATTTCTGGATAATCCCTATATTCACTATCTGACATGGGTTCCAGTGGAGGGGGAGTCAGGACAGAGTGGTACCAAATATTATGTATAAGATATAGAATAAAAAATTCAGATAGTCACAAGTGATGATTGAATGGGTTGTTAGGGTAACAAAATCAGTTGTACTGGGTACAAGATCTAAGAAAGAGAAATATATATGACATGCGATTTTAAGGGGCCATGTGAGATGATAAAAGGTATTTATGTTTACTAGATGTAAAAACATAATTAAATCATTCTTACATGGTACATATCTTGGTTGGGATATTGTATCGTGATTGTCTGAACAAATGTTTAAATTGTTTAGAAATTTGAAAATATAATGAATCATATCTAATAAATATCATGTTTTCCTTATTATAAACATCAAGAGTCCTTATATTTGTTATATATTTAGGTTGTTTCTATATCTTTATTTCCCTTTATGGTTCATACCAATAATTTCTATTAGGATGTGCCGAAAGATATCCATAAATTTATGATCGATTAGGATGAACATTGAAAGAATATGACTTAAAAATTTCATTTCTAGTGCCTATATATTAATGATGGATCAATTTCTGATCAAGACACAATGTATTTGTTTGAAGAGTTATAGATTTAATTAACCATGATCGATGCATTGAGGGAGAACTAGATTTATTGGCTATAATTATGTTGTGTGGGTTTGTATGGTAGTGGTGGTTTTCGTTCATTATGGACCACAAGAATTAAATTATTTCATTGTATAGGTTTATGATTTGTTTCATGATTTGTTTCTTTTATATACAATGAAGGATTCTTTTATGTAGTATGTTGATTCATTTTATATGTGCTTTCTATCTTGTTGGATCTTGTTATTTGGTATAAGAAACTATTGATTTATAATTTGAACCTATAATGATATGTGTAGGCTAGGGAAAGGAGTTTAGATGAGGATTTGTATACAAATATATATCACCATGTCACCTCGAACATGTTTCTAATGTATCTTGAGGTGTTGGTGAAGGTATAATTTATAGATAGGATTCTTGCAAGGATCATATCATTATAGAGAATATTTTTTTCCAGACTCTCATAGGAACATAGCTACAAATAACAGTTCTCAGTTTCATAGTTAATAGAAGTTTTGCTTTAAAGGGGGCCATTTTTATCTTTATTCATCCCATTTCACTAGTTTAGAAGTTTTTATAACCCTATAAGTAGATAGTATTTCATTTCATTCACATATGTAAATTGTTTCCATCGTAAGATTGAGTGTCCTACATTCCTCGACATTTAGTGTGGAGTTATAATCCCTCTCAACCACTCTATTAGTATCTTTAGAGGAACCACTAATATTATGTTGTTTTATATAATGATCTGTAGATAGGGTAAAATGTGGGATAATTACATCAATTTGATACAAATTGTCCTTATGGATAGAGATAAGAGAACAACTATTGAGGTGGTCTCTATCTGGGCCAGAGAGGTTATGGATTCAAACGTCGTCAAATGAATGTGTTCGAGTTTCTCGTAATAGGTGAACCAAATTTCAAATGAGATATTATGTATATATATTCTACGTGGTTGTATTACATTAGGTATTTAGAATCTATATACTCCCTCATTTTACACACCATGTCTATTATTAGGTACATTAGGTGGAGAGGCTTCTACTGACCTTATGATTAATTATTTTATTTGGTGGTTATCCTAGATTATATGATGTTTTTAGATATTGTGAGATGATTATAACATGGAATCACTATTATGGAACTTTCATATATTTGTGGATATGGCCATATGAATTAATCACCTACATGGATACACTGTATTCAATGCAGCCACTTATGGATTTATATCTGAGGTGAGTTATATCTAATGATGATTACAAAGTGCATGTCATGTTCATTTGTGAGTGAGATCTCTGAATGGATCAAAGGTGTTTCAAATTCATATTGTTCTTGAAGAAATGGATGTTGTTGATTTTAGTGGAGGAACAACCAATGTTGTTCCTCAGGCTTTTATTTGATTAACCTTATTTATTTTTGAAAGTGGTTATAGTATTAACCCCTTAGTATGAGATCTATTTTGGGATATATTTGAAGCTGAGTTTCACTCTAGTATATACCTCACTAAAAAAATAGTTCCTTTTGAGATTGGGGAGCTGTGGATTCAAGTTATTGGCACTATGAAAATAGTTTCCACTTATAGCGGTAAGTGATTAATCGGAATAGTGGGAAGATTATTCTCTATTTATCATATGTCCATCAATGTAACTCATACAAATAATTTAGTAGAAAAATATGGAGAAAATAAATTAATTGAATAATAATTATAAAAATAATATCATCATAACTTTAAATAATATAATTATATATAAATTTTATTAAAGCATTCAAATGAGATCCCCCCACGTGCCTTATTATGTTACAAAAGAAATAAAAATAATAATAATTGTAGAATATCTATAAAGGTTCCTGATGTATGTCCCACTACACCCTAATCCTTACTAATACACGCCTCTGATATTCTTTGGCAAAATAATATTTATTTTCCTAATGTAGTATAGAGGCTGACCAGGGTCGTCCCGCTTGAGGAGATCTCATAGTTGTTCTATTACACCATCTAATTAACCTAGACTAATTCCCTTTTTTCTGTAAAGGAAATAGATTAAAATAATATAAAAAAATTCTAAAAACAAAACAATATTTAAATAAATTAAGGTTATTAATAATGAAACAACTTGGATTTTTTGTTTTGTTTTTAAGTTCAATTATTCTCCTTATTTGTGTTTATATTTTGTTTGATAATTCAATTCTGAGATATTATCAATGAATTATTATTCTTTTATTTTGTAGTGTGAAGTATTTAATTCCTTTGCAAATCATAATTCCAATAACTCCTATAATTAATTATTATATAACACCTCAATTGAGAGTGTGAAACTATCTAGGGCACGAATCCTCTATATTTCATATCATTTACCCAATGGATCTACTTCATCCCATAAAGAGCTTATTTTTAGACGAAGGGAGGGAAAATATTTTTAAAATGATATAAATGAGTATGAGTTTAGTTTCATAGTGTAAAATTCAGAAACTCATGCACTTCACTATTTCTCTAATAAAATGTTAACAAAATATCATAATTTACCTTCCAAATTAACATAAGAACCACTTACTTATGTTGAGTGGTTCCCAGGGATAGCCCCTCATTTTTCAGGGTTATGGGTAACTATTGAAAGAATAATATAAGACAAAAAAAAATAAAAAAAAAATAAAATGTATGAGAGAAAAATAAGAAATCATACACATAAAAAAACAAAATACAATAAAATAATAGCAAGATTTATGGATAGAGGGTAATAAATAAAAATAAATAACATAATTATTATAACAATATGAAGAAAATAATAAAAAAAAGTATAAAAATATGGATAATAATAGAGGGTGGAATTATTGAAAAAACTGAATGAATAAATTTTATAAAATAAAATAAATAAAATTACATAAGTAAAACAAATTAATAAAATAAAATAAAAATAAAATAATAAAGAAATAAATTCACATCCAGAATCTATACAACATTTTTTTCTTATTATACCCATAATATGGAGAAAACTATTCAGGGTTCCTTATAAGTTGTGTGTAATTATGTTTTCAATTGACCCTTTAAATTTCAAAGGCATTAAATGCATAGAAAAGATATTATGAAATAATTAATGAGTCACTCTTTTTTCTGGATATGGAGCCCATAAATTTTCCACATTTTTTTCTAGTTCAATCGCCACATTATTGATAGAATATCTTCATAAAATAAAATGTTCAAAATTCATACTGTGTCCTCTTTAAAATAAATTTTTCATATCCTCAATTAGAGGTCCTTATCTAGAGTTATTCTTCATTTAGTGATGCGTGGTCTATTTTTTAGTCGAAAATATTTTTCAACTTGATTGATTTTTTTGGGCTTATGCATGTTAGTATTTGGTATGGATCTTGAAGAATAGATTGAACCACATGAACAATGAAATACTACAAAAAAAATAAATTCTTACGGGATCAATATTTTATAAGTTATTCTCAAAGTACCCTGGTAATTAAAATATGTTATAATTTATAAAGTAATAATTTTTCACATTTTATCCAAAAAACACACCAAATAAATAAAAAATTATTCAAATCCACTAAAACTGATAAATGAGGAAGGATTAAATCATTTAAATATATAATATTATTGATAATAATACTAGCTCTATAAATTCCCCCATAGTTAAACCATTATTTTTTCAATCATAAAATCTCAACAAATAATTCAGAGGGAACCATTATTACGAATATTTAAATTACAATGAAATAAACAAAATAAAAATCAATTTAAATTTTAAAAAATCCACATACAGTACCGATTTAATTTCTCTATTTTCAAAGAATCAATAATTTAAAGCATTATAATTTTACCCATTTAAAAATTATTGAACCTATCATTTCATTCAGTTATGTTACAGAATTCATTATTATTAAATATTCCAAATAATTATATACTTCACAAGAAATTATTTTATATAATCACACTTAATAAAATTAAATTCTATTTAAGATCATATCATGAGAAAGTTATCCTTGTCCATATGTTTTTAAAGGAACTCTTTATCTGCTTAATAATGAAAAAAGACACATGAAATCATGATGTAATTTCAATAAAGATTCAAATGACACTCAGGAATATGGTTGGTAGGAACTAATTTTTGATATTTAAAGATAACTGAGGTGATTTTTCACTTAATATATAAATAATTCTATCAAAAGTAAAATTTTAGTGAAATTCTACACTTGAAATTGTATGAAATCCTAATTTCCCAAAACTCCATGTAAGTTCATGAAAAATTTAAACCATAATGAATGATTTTTTCACAATCTTGATTTTTTCTCTACATTTATTCATTTTATCTTTACCAAACAAATTTTATAGTTTTTTAGAATTTAATTATTAGAATAGAACTCACATAAACCACATAACCACACATGATAAATATCATGGATCTTGTAATTTTGATTTTTTTGTTTTCCGAAATCACCACCCATTTTTCATTTTTCTGTTCTTTTTTTCATTTTCACTTTTTTATTCATGAAGAGAATAAAAATAAAGAGAAAAATGAATATAAAAAATTCTTACATACCATATGTAGAACACAATAATAATCTCAATACAATATAAATCATCATTTTCTTCATGACTCCCTTCACCCCCACTCTTCATCTATAAAGTATAATGAAAATTCTAAGAGGTTGATAGAAATGGATAAAAATGGATTTAAACCTCATTCATTACTAACAATGGAATTAATGGTCTTTATGAGATAAACAAGGATTTATATTAAAGTGTTCTCATGTTTAAGGGTTTTTTTAAAATAGGATCATTCATTTTCAATGTTTTTCTACATAGTCATAGTTTTGAAAAGTTCAAATTAATGGTATATTAGGTGGAATGTATCAATGCCAATCATTAAAAATCTCAATAATAAATAGAAATTACGTGGTCTTGAAATAATTCCATTAATGGGATATATAAAATTGGAAAATAACTCAAGTAATGAATAAGAATAAAAAATCAATTCATATGAATTTTATAATTTCAATGCATGAAAATTTATTTCTAAATTTTTATTTACAAGAATAAATTAATTCCATCAAATAATGATTATTAATTTTACTATACATGCTTTAAATTAATTATCAAATTATATATTTTACTCATTAAATTTTTTATTAACTTAAATCTTAATCATGGTTACCCAATAATCTTATGAAACTATTCAATCCTATATAAGACATGAAAATCATAAATTCAACCCTGGGAATGACATTTTCTGTATAAATCTAAAAACTTCTTTTTTAAAAAATATATATATTTTCTAAGATAAAAATTAATAGTGAACTCCATTTCCCTTGAATCTTAGTCCATTTATTCCACTATTTGGGACTTCCTTCTACCATCATAAACATATACAAGAGAAGTAATCAAAGAAGCACAATGATCATTTTAAGTGATCTGAAAAATAAAATAATGGTGGATGGTACACTGGAATAATTCTAATGAGTTAAAGTGAAATATAAAATCCTTGAAACAAATTAAAAAAAGTCTTGGTATGACCCTCAAGAGGGACTTGAAGTTTTACTACCTCAAGTGGGAATTACCTTTTGTTATTTGTTGTCTAATAGTGGTTAGATCTTCTTGGACATAAACTAATACATGTTGATTTTCCTAGATTTCACTTCATTGTTGGTGGTGCTGAATGATCCATAGATTGAGTAAACCAAATATATCCCCTTTAAAATTAATTATAACAGTAATGGTGAGGTTAAGACAAAGTATGGATAATCCCCTTCCTTGGTTCTAACTTATGAAACCCTCTTTTCCTTTTTTTGTTCTATCTCAGCATGGGTTACATGAATTGAAATTTAAAAAGTATGGTAAGAATGTATTTTTAATAAAAAAAATATAAACATGATAAAATTATATCAGAATTCACATATTTAGTTTGATAATACTCTATCATTATTTCCTCTATATGAACTACTTAAACAACTTCTTAGGCCACCTGAAATGAATATTCATCAAAATTAACAAGTTCTATGAGTTCCTCAAAAAGTTTATATGAAATTTATTCTTATTTCACTATGTCATGGAAATTATTGTTCGAATATGTAAGTTAAAATAAGCGGGAAGTAATACTCAATTCAAATTAAAAAAAATGAAATATAGTTTGATATTAAATTAACTCTTTGAATAGATTTCCTTTATTCTATTCTTCATTAGTTAATGCCTCTTGGAGTTGTTTTGTATAATGTTGAGATATGTAGTTGGGTTCATCCATATATTATTCAAATTCCACCACTTGGGTGTTGTATTCTTCTTCAATGGTCAGAAGTAGGCATTCTGGTACTGACTCATCATTCTTATAGATGAGATGATCTCATTTTATTTCATATCTTTTCCAATTAATCCAAAATTGATCAGACTCTTCTCCCATATTTTTATCATCATGTGTGTATTCTTATTAACCCTATAGAATTCCATTTTATTTTTTAAATTTTTCAAAAATGGTTGGGTTGTTGTTATTCCATGATTTTGGAATCGACCAATATGATGTCTTAAATGAAACTAGGTAGCTCTAGTGGAAATTAATTCTTGTCCATGAATCTATACAAGTCAGTTCGGAGTTCATAAACAATGATCATTAAATCACCATGTGAGAGGATTGTCTTTATACCAATTTTTATATTCATGACCATTATCTTAATATAATAATCCCTTTATTGGATGGTCTACTCGGTTTTTTTTTCTTTATTCTTACACCTGTGAGTCACTCTTCCATGTATTAAAAAAATAATCATTTGAAAAAGTAATATAAAATAAAATAATAGTTTTTTAATATTATAACAATGAAAAAATATCTAAAATGGGAAAATAAAAAAAGAAATAAACTACAGATTGTATCTCTAGAAATGATACATGTTTTGAACACATATCTGTAACAGGCCACGGAAAGAAGCAAAAAAATCTTAACGCGTCATAATGGATGACCATGTACTTCTCCATTGAGTATCTTTCTCAATTGTTCACTTATATAATATAATTCACCTAAAAAACATTATTTTTGTTGTTATTTATTCAATGATAGTAATTGAATAAAAGAAGATAAATGAAATGATAAAAAGAAAACAAACATCCAATAATAGGATGTGATTTGTAAAAAAATAACTTGGACATTTTGGTTTAGTTTTTGGGTTATATAATTATGCTTATTAGTTTTTATTTTTATTTTGATAATTATATTCTGAGATCTCAAGAAATAACTAAACAAATAGTGGTTTGAAATCTCAAATTCATTAGTCAAACATAATTTCATCTCCTATAGTAATCAAGGTTTATATCACACCACAATCTAGAGTGTTGTACTTTCCAAGACTCAACTCCATCTTATTTTGTTTTGTCCACTAAGTGGATTAACCAGATCACATAGAGAGATTATTTATAGTGAAAGGGATATAAAACATTTTAAATATATTATATTAATGAGTTTCTGTTCAGTTTATAGTGTACAATCATGACACTCCTTAACTTCACTCTTTATCCCCACAAACATAAATAAAACATAATGAATTAGGTGCAAAATGAAGGGAAATACAACTTACTTCCCCTGGGAAAATCCTTTGGGTAGCCCCTCATTTTTTATGGTAAGTGGCCACTATATAAATAATTAAAAATGAGAAAAAATAGTGTTTGTGGGATAAGAAGAATAATACATAGATATTAAAACAAAAATAAATAGAATAATAAGACTAATAGAGAGAGGTAATGAAATAAAAACAGAATAACATAAAGAATGTTATAAGAAGTAGAATGAAGGAAGAAAATAGGAATAAAAGAAGACAATAAAAAGAATAAGATATAAATTAATATAGGGTGGGAAACATAGAAAAATTAACGAATAAATTTTATAAAATAATATAATTAATATTGTATTTGAAAAAAACCACTAAATAGAATAAAATAAAAAATAATAAAAATCATGATAATTTTTCTCTTGGATGTCTCCATAATTTTTTTACTATTCTTCCAACCCTATGGATTAAACTCTCCAATGTTCATTATAATAATGTGTGGTAAAAATTACGATGAACCCAAAAAAATTTATTGTATTTGGACGTTTTATTAATAGTTTGGGACCAAAGCCTCAATTTATTATTAAATGAAAGACCTCTTTTTGTTTGGGTAGAGGGATAACCATTACATATCCTGAAGGCCCAAGTCCAAGTGGCCTGGATTCAAGGCTTGAATGCTCATTTTTTTACCCAATGGACCCTTCAGGGAACAGTACTACTATAGTATCCACACAACTACAGTACCTCCTAGCTACAGTTCCACCACTGCTACAATGCCTTTCTATAGCCTCGTAAATTCTCTCCTGCTCGGATTTGATCTTGGGTCTTTTGGATACCATGAAAAAGCATATACCACTTGGGTACAAGCTCTTTGGCTTGTATTTGGATGTTTATAAAAGTGGTTAAAACTTAGATAATGAGTCTCACTTTTTATACATGAGGATGACGTAAATATTCCTCCAATATTCACATTCAATTGTCACATTAATGATGGAATATCTCTATAAAATTTAATGTTCATACTCAGAATTGATTCATCTTTCAAATAAATTTAATATATCCTCAATTATAGGTATTTACCTATTTTGATGACTCATTTACTGATTTAGACTTCATTTTGTTTGATAAAAATATTTTTCGACATGATTTATTTTTTTGGGCCTATTGAATATAGTTTTTTCTCTGGATCTAAATGAATAACTTGAGGCTCAAAAACTAAGATATACTATACTAAATCACACTGATTAGATCAATATTGTAAAAGTTAAAATTTAATTAACAAAGTGATAACTTTATCATAAAATTCATGAATTTAGATGTTTTCATCTTTTTCCCTAAAACACAACAAAAATAGAAAAAATTATTAAAATCATCTCAAATTGAAAAAAAATTAGGGATTAAATCAATGAAATACTTATAAATAATTATGATAATATTAGATATATCATTGATCCACAGTCATCGAATCAGAAATTGGTCATAAGATTCCTTCCCTTTATTGGATCCCTTATCATGGAGTTTCAACATGCATTGATTTTCCCATGTAATCTATGATAATAACCTCAATATAACACCACTAATGGGACCTTAGTATAAGTTAATCTAGTTTATTGCTATGTATACATGAATGAAAAATAAATTTATAAATAAATACACTATTTTCTAGGACATATTTCCCTAAATATTCTTCCATGAGTTGCATCTCTACCTCTTTTAGCTCTATGTTAGAATGATAGTTTATCCTAAACATGATTGAATGGTACAACCAAATCCTTACACATGTCCCCATTTTTATGGACTTATCAACATCCTAAACCATCACTGAATAGTCTATAGATGTCACATGAACAATCTAACCCATCCTTAAGGGTTATAGTGAGGTCACATTATCACTCTTACCCATGCTTGAGGGTTCTGAAGAGGTCACATAATAACTCTTACCCATCCACGAGGGATCAATGTAGTCAACTAAATACTAGGAATCAAAAATTAATGTTCATTAAAAGATAAAAAATAATTCAAAACACCACATATAACCATAAATAATTTATCAAAGCCCTATGAGACTCAACCGTGAACGAAAAACTCTCTCAAGGTCAATTTTACCCAATAGACCACCCCACGTGGGACCTGTAGAACAATTCAAGAAACAACATAAAATAACCCATAATATTTTTTTGTACCTCTAAAGAGTCTACCACATATATCTGGACCTCACCTGTCATATTAATACCATATGAAAAAAAATCCTATAGTGATATTCACACAATCGTATGAAAATAAAGTTAATAAACATTATGAAAATGTCAACAAAAATAGTAGGGGAATGTTTACCTCAAGAATAGTGGATGTAAAGCACCAAAAATCGCCACCTGAATCAATCCTAGCATAATAAATCCCTAAAATCATCCCAAAATTATGTCATTATGGTTGTATAAATTCAAACAAGTAAAAAAACAAATTTTAACATGTTACTATGTGTTTACTATATTTAAACATTCATAGAGAATCCAAACACAGCAAGTGGAACTTATAATGGCGATGAAATAAAAAAGAGTTAAAAATTTCCATCAAGGAGAATGTTGTATGACTCGAATGTTTTTAAGATGTTAGGGGTTGGAGGAGGGAAGTGTTAAATGGTGTTCTAAGGTGAAAAGACATGGATACACATTTTAATAACTATTTAGGAATATATTCATGGGGTTAATGTACTATTTAATATGTGAATGACATCAAAGTGAACCCCTAAAACATTTTCATGAAAATTCATTGCTTGAAGCATGCATTCACATAGTTAATGCCTACCTGCTCCAGTTATTATATTATAGGTGACACCTATTCATCTTGAACCCACTTTCAAGCCATAAGAACACACAAAATATCTAAAAATAAGTAAAATATATATAAACATGATTAAATTAAACAATAATTCATTGGAAATTTAAGGGGCATTAGAAAATCTCCCTCTCAGGGAATATCATCCAAAAAATATACCTATGAAAATATTTTGAGTAACCTTCACCTCTATTTTGAGATATTCAACTCCCATTCCTAGTTCTCTTGCTAGATCCATCTATTTAGCCCAAAAAAACTTGAACCAGAGTAATTTTTATCACATTCTAAACCTTCTCACTTTAATCCACAACCAACACTGGACATTACTCAAATGAATAATCTACCTCCAACTCAATGTCTTCTATATCAATCACATGCCTGGAGTGTGGTTTTTATTTATATAACTATGAATTATAGAACCCATCATTCATGCCTCAGTTTCATGACGGAACTCCCACCAGATAATCCATCACCTCAATTCGTTCCATAATCATGTATAGAACAACAATCTGTAGTATTAATTTCTTGTTCTTCCTCAACCATTGATTTGATTACCAATTTAAGACACAAAAAACACGTGATCATCAACAATTAACCCCCAGAGTGGTTATACCTAGGTAATTATAGGAACATTTCTTTATTTTAACTATAACAAACTAATTCCAAATCAGCTATACCCACTCATATGTCCCATCTACTAGGCTCGGTGTGATCATTGGTAACTCTCCAACTCCAATCCAAAACAATGGTGAACGACATAGTGGAATATATAGATCACTAAATAAAACAATCAAAATAAAATCTTGGAAGATAATATTTTATAAAAAACTATAAAATCAATATGTTCATCCCCTTCCTGAAAAAAAATCAATACACACACCCAGATCCTATAGAATTAAAACCATCTCCTTAGATTGTTTGTCTATTATAAAGTTGTATGCCATACTCACCCACATCAATGAGACAATCGCCTTCTACTCGACTTTTCAATACCATGATGTCAAATATGCATCTTGATATGATATTATAATATTAAGAACACCATTATACATTAACACATCCTTCACATTCATTATTCCCAACTCATCCACTGGTTATGTCTTCTAAATTATTAAGAAGTGTGAAGCCATCATTATCTGATGAATCACCACCCATAGCTAATCTTAACTCCTATAGGATTTGGTAGTCCATTGTGGAAGTCTATCATCACCATATATCAATTTATTATAATCACTAGAGAAAGATAAAGTAACCCAACTAGTAACTGGTGTACTTCCTTTACCCTCTGATAAGTGAGGAAGGGAAGAAGGAACCCTACAATATATAACTTCATGATTGATCACTATAAATAGTGTGTCATATCACGATATATGTTGTTAGATCTTGGTTTCACCACCCATTATGAAGAATAAGAGTCAATCATCAACTATTCTCTAATATAGGATGGAATGATAACCCTTCCATGCACATGAAGGGATTCAATATCATCCACAGACCATCATGGAATATGATCATCACCCATAAACTAGTCTCAAATAATTGAGGAAATTAAATTAAATTATATTTTATAATATAATAAAGAAGCTAAAAAATAATTAACAACCCTATGAGCACAAATATCCACCCATTTTGATTTTATATTCCCACCTTCAAATTCTATAGAATAATATTTATATTTCATTATTTATCTAATTCATGTGACATGAAACATCGTGATTTATTTTTTATGGTATCTACTACTACATTCCCCTTTCATGGTAAACACTCCATATCTAAATAAAAAATAAAAAAGTATACATCATTGTGTCCCTTCCTTATGTTCATGTTTCACTGAGAAAATATGTATCATAAGATTTATGGATTGTGTTTATAGAATACCTATTAATTAAGAGATATAGGTGGAATTCTTAAAAACATGGACCACAACAGCAAACCCCAAGACATGAGTTTGGTAGTTTTGCACATGCGGTCTTAGATAGTGAGGGCCATTAGAATCTAAACAATTCTCCTTGAATAAAAACCCCATAAATCTACTCTTGAAGAATCACAGATGAATTAATAAAAAATCCTACGGTCTGAAAGAATCATAATTGGAGTAGGATTAAACCTCCTATTTAATTCATCTAAAACCTCATCATGAGTATCTATCCATATGGTCCTCACTCCGATGTTATTCACATCATTCATAAGTCCATCTATATAAGAAAATTACTTAATGAATTACCTATATTACCTATCCAACCTGACAAAACTCTAGATTTTTATCACATTCATGGTTTGATTCAAAGATATATTTTCTTCCACTTTATCCTGTTCAATGGTTATTACCACCTTAGAAATCACTTGCCCAAGGATGTGTACCTCTTTGTTCCAAAAATGCATCTTCCAAAATGTGACATAAATCTGATTAATTCAAATAGTTCCAAAAACGATCTGAATTTTTATGTTATACAACTTTGGTGTCTATTCATACACCAATATTTAATAAATAAAATCATTAACAAAAGAGTCCATATAAGGATAAAAACACCTGTTTATGAGAATATTGAACACCATTAGCACATTTATAAAATTGAATATAGTCAAAATATAATTATATAACTCATACATACTTCATCAATACCATATTTATTATATCATAAACCCTTAAACATAGGTGATGGTATCCAGATCATAGATCAATCTTGGAGAACCATTCGGATCCCTTAATCTAGTAAAATAAATCATCGATCCTTGGTAGTGGATACCTATTTTCCACTATGATTTGATTCATATTTTGATAATCCATATATATGTGTTATTATTTCTACATTATTTTAAAATAATTTTTGAGATCCCAAATAATAATTTCTTGGAATAAAACATCCCTTATCCATCATTCCTTCAAGATTCATCTTCTTTTCTCTCAACCTAGTTAGTGCCATATAATATTGAGAAATTGATATCGGTTTTTCACCTCGTAATATTTCAATCCCAAACTCAATCCCCATATTAGGATTGATTCCTATTAAATCATCCAAAATAAAATCCTATTACTGATATAAATCAATATTAAAAATGGTTGGAACCATCAACAAATTCTCTATTAGAACCATACCTTTTACCTATGTTGTAATGGATCTAATCTCGAAATGTTATTTCCTTTTTCTACCTTCCTCTAGATTTCACTCTATGGTAATATCATATTAATATCCCATATGGGATTTAAAATCCACCAATATCTATTATCAATCAATATAATAAAAAAAACAATTGAATAAATCTATTCCATAAATTACCAGAGAACATTAAATCTCCAAATCAAGGATATACCACTGATGTTTGTATCCTGTAATAACTTTGGGACACTCTAGGAACATCTAAATACACTCTATGATCTTATTGAGATCTATATCAAGGCCTAATATATTGTATGAAAACCTTAATCACAACTATAAATAGGAAACAACTTGGACATAAATAAATCAGTTTGATTCCATCATGTGAAATATAGAATTAGAGGGCTCTGACATAATAAAACTCATACCACTAATCATCGAATATCCCTCTGTGAAATCAGCTATAATATAATCATGTAGGTCCTACGTGTAGCAAAAGCATGGTAGGGAAGACACCCAACTTTAATTCTCACCATGATCAATGATTATTTTGATATTAATACTAAGAATGAATGTTAGTCTCCACAGAATAGAATCAAATATTTAGATAATTAGAGAAGAGTCCTAAAACCATTAGAGATAATATTTCACATCATGTTTAAAATTTTATTAAATTTAATTTTGGATGAAATATAATACCTAGATCTTTATAAATTTTATCGTTGACGAAGTTGATCATCTGGGATGACCCGTTCAGATTGTCTCGTTGAGCTTGTGAGGATTTATACCTGAATCCCTCTAGCAGTGATCCATATGTTCTACAAGGGTCTTCGAATGATGTCACTCACTTTTTTGGTGCTAGAGAGGTTCAGAGAATGTCTTTTGTCGATCGATCAGGATCTCCTATTCTTCAATATTGAATAACCTCTTTCATTCTTTAGAGGGAGAGAGCATATGAGTGGAGATAAAATTCCTGACTATGAGTTGATATTGCGTCCCAGGTTTCCTGTGTTTGGAAAAATAGACTTACAACTCTCTTTATCGAAATGGGTATTCGATTATAAAATTTAATTGCATAACTGAAATTAAATATATTCATAACCATATAAAAAACCTTTGCTATATAATGAAAATAAATGCATCATTATTTGTGGCGCTCCAACTTGCGCAAAATGGAATCACAAATGAAATATTGTGACATCTAATTATAACTATGTTATTATTATAATTTTTTGTTCAAACAAGTTAAATAATTTTTTACCAACTCACAAATTATTATTTTTCAACTAGAACATCCATGGTCGGTTCATACTCCACATCCATTTATTGAACACCAGAATAAATAAAAAAATAATTTATTCTCTTAGATAAATAGTTTATTTACAAACTAGTAAATAAATATTTATTTAATTATCTATAATATAAATAAATAAATTTTTATTCACTTCTGAAAAAATATTTATTTATTTAATATATGCGATAAGTATAAATTGAATAAAATTATTCCATGGTTCAGAGATTAATATTTATTCAACTAATTAAATTTAAATAGAATTTAATCGAGACCATAAAAACAATTAGTTTATGTCCCTCTAGGATTCCTTCTAGTTAGAAGTAGGTGGGATTTCCTAAATTCTAATAGATTTATCTAACAATGATTCATGGAACCCAAGAAAATGAACATAAATTATCAACAAGGAAATCCAAATATGAACACTCACTGTGTAATATAGTCTGTTTATCTCAATATATCATGAAGATTGTTACTTGATAGTGTCATCAACCTTTATTCTTGATCTATAATTCATTGGCTACCCAAAATAAACTCTTCATTATACCATTTCCATGGAATTTTGTGTGATTGTTCTATTTAAATCAATGGAATAAGAGATCAACTTTCCTAAATGGAACGGACAAATCCTTCTTTGACTTTTCCATTAATAACATGTAATTCATGAGGCACCCAATGTACCCTACTTACCGCATATAGTCTGTGTGACAGTATTCATCAGTAAATCAATGATCATGAGTCATGAGACATATTAATGATAATTGTAATGTCTAAGGACCATTACATATGCTCGTAGATAGGAATATATGATGACACCAAAACATTCAGAATTCCATCTAGCGAGTATGTTCTCATAATCTACCATCTTAGAGATTACCAAGTGTGAATTTGATGAGAAGAAGTCTCATATTCTTATGATTACTCACACCTAAGTGTTTTTATACTATGTGTCCCATCATAGTATGTCATCTAACCATAGAAATATATTTATGAATACTGTCTTAACACTTCTGGGTTTGTCATCATAGCAGAGAATTTCTATAACCTTGTCAAAGTGACAAATACTTTGGTCATCATTACACTATAGTCATAAAGAACGGTGAAAAAATGCAATAAGATTTTTAATATTTAAATATATTAAATATTCATGTAATCAATGTTCAAGCAGTTGGTTCTAGAACACTAACTCTTACAAACTCCAACATGGACTAGTGCCAACAACCTATGACTTTCAATATGTTAGACCTCGCATTATGATCATGTGTCTACTGAGTCAAGGATTTAGTCAGGGGGTCTATGATATTGTCTTCTATGGAAATACTTATCACTGAAAATTCACGTATTTGGGAAAAATCTTTCAAAAGATGATACATCCAAAGTATGTTCTTAATCCACTGATATGACCATGGATCTTTTGCGAGAGCCACCGCTATAGTATTATCACAATATAGTGTGATGGGATATTTACTGCTAGGTAACAAATATATCTCCTAGATGAATCTCTACATCCAAACAACATCTTTAGCTACTGCCAAACCAATAATACACTCGGATTTTACTATATAATCTTTGACCACACTCTGATTTGAGCTCTTCCAGCTCACTTCACCTCTATTAAAAGTCAATATGTATCTCATTTTTGACTTCTTGTCATATTTTAACAGTATAAAAACAAGAATCTTTATATCCTCAGATGACTAGTTCCTCCTCTCCACCGTAAACCAAGAACATATCCTCATTACACCTCGTATACATTATGATAGAATTTACTTCCATCTAATGGCTATCACCTAGGTCATCTTAATATCTTCCTACCTCAATTAATCCTTAGGCGACTTCCAACCTAGTAAATAGATTGGAATACATGACTGAACTAACATCTAATTCATATGGAGTCATGTACATTCACATTCATTACTCATTTTTTTGAGGAAACATTTTATTGGAAAGATGATTTCCATGTGATGCTAGAATCAATACCCTCTTGAATTGTTCCATACTGAATTTCTTCATTATCTTGTAAATTTATAAACATTAACTTAGTCCCAAAAATCGCTTAGATATATCATGATGGATCATGATTACTGGGATATATGTTGCCTTGTCCATGCCCTTCATAGAGAAGCATTGATTCAACCATGCCTTTAAAAAATTTAAGACTGGTCTCTCGTTTCCAATATGTAATATGTCACCGACATATACTATTATGAAAACAAATACACTCCCACTAAATCATTGTAGACAGTAGTCCCAAATTTGATTTTGATAAAACCAAATTCCTTGATTTTGGGTCATCTAGACATCCTCCTGAAGGTTCCTATTAAGGAAGGATATTTTGACATCCATTATCCAAGTATCATAGTCATGGTATGAAGTAATGGACAATATAATTCTAATAGATTTTAGTATTTTAACTGTTGAAAAGGTTTTTGCGTAGTCAATGCCATGATGATTCTTGAACCCTTTTATAACCAGTTGTGCCTTATAAGTGCGGACTTGTCCATCCATGTCTAGTTTCTTCTTGAATTACGATTTACATCCAATAGGATTTAAATCAATTGGAAGATCTACCAAAATCTAAACTTGGTTTTGGTACATGGAATCCATTTTAGAATTTATGGCTTCTTGCCACTTGGCAACATCTATTCCACTTATTGCTTCCTTATTGCTTAGAGGATAATTATTATCAACTAAAAATGAGTCACAATCCTCGAAAACTAGAAAATCCTACCGTTTTGGTTCTCTAACCTCCCCTGAACTCCTACACAGTTCGTGTGTCTCTATAATAGTTATTTCATCAACATGTCTTTGAGGAATCTATTCCTGTACAAACTCTCGTGTACCTTGATCCTCGACATCATCGAAGTTTATCTCACTCCCACTATCTATTTTTGAGATTTTCTCTCTCTCATGGAATATGGAACATATTGTCACTATATCCTTTTTGTCTGAGTGGTTTTATTGGTAATATTCCCTTGTTTCCTTAGGGTATACTATAATGGTACACTTTGTGCCTCCAGGATCATGTTTGTAACCTGAAGAGTCCTTAACAAATGCTTCACTTCCCAACCCATGTAAATTTGATAGCATTGATTTCTTTCTACTCCAAAACTCATATGGAATACCATTTAACAATTTTTTTATTACTCGGTTTAGTATGTGTGTTGTTTTTTGTAACGCATTCCCCCAAAAGGATAATGTATTACATTCATGACTCATCATTGATCTCACCATGTACAACAAGGTTTGTTTCCTCCTTTCACTCACAGTATTCCTATGGGAAGTGGGAGGACAAGTGAGTTGGGATAGGATCCCAAAATCTAGTAAGTATTCAATTAAGTCTTAATTAAGATATTATCCACCTCGGTCTGAGCAGAGTTTCTTAATCTTCTTACCAAGCTGGTTCTCAAATTATTTCTGGTATTATTTGTACTTATCAAAATAATCCAACTTATGCCTCATTAAGTAGATATATCCATATCTATTAAAATAAATAGTTAAAGTTATGAATATGAGAACCCACCCCTTTATTCAATTGGAAATGATCCACACACAACGTTATAAACCAATTCAAGAAGAAATTTATCCGTTTTACCATTCCTAGTAAACGCACATTTATTCATTTTGCCTTGTAAACATGCGTGACAAACACCAAGTGGTTTTAGTTTGAATGAATCTAAATATCCATGAGGATGTAACCTTTTCAAGTGTTTCTCATTTATGTATCCAAGACGATGATGCCATCATTGGGTGTGTATGAGTCATGCGATGTATCATTGTATTTGATTTCCATTACTTGGTTTGTGTAATCCAACATGTAAAGACCGTTGTTTAAATTGGCCCTATCAAAATAAATTTTTTCTTGTTAAAAGAAGAAAAACTCATTTCCAAATTTCGAAACAAGTACATATGTATCTAATTTTGATATAGATATAATGTTTTTAGTAACAGATGACACATAATAATAACACTTCAACACCAAGATCATCCTAGTTGGCAATGTAAGGTGGTAGTCCCAAATATCTAAAATAGTATGTCTTGATCTCTTGGCTTCTCATAGATCTACCTCCCCTTTTCCAATATTCTTGAATCCACTAGGTTCCTATATTAGGATAAATATGTGAGCACCAAAATATGTATCTAATACCTAATTTGTAGAAACGGATAGATCTAATTCGATAATAAATGAACATGGAGATTCCACTTTCTTCTTAGGATGGGTGATGTTCTTATTCTAGTGGAATTATTTCCACATACAAAACAAATAGCTTCTTATTCCCTTTCCTCCCCTTTGACATTCCCTTACTTGGAAGGGCGTGAATAAGCTTTGGGATTAAAGCTCTTCGACTTAACTTTTGTCTTATTAACAATAAGTATAGAAGGATTTTAACACATCATATCGTTGTCCACATGGTGAATGAGGGTAAGAATATTAAATAGAGACTTGTTAATGTTCTTCATATAGAAATTAACAACAAATATAGAGAAGCTATGATGGATTGATAAAATAATGAGATTGGTATCCAATTCGTTCGAGACATTAAACCCCAGAACCTCAAAGTACTAATTGTATCGAATGAGCATGACTACTTGAGGCCTAGATGGGGTACCCTCTCCAAGAATACTCTAAAATCATGCCATAGAGATCTGAAATTGCTCTTCTCTTTCTCTCTCTTGGTAAAGACCATGGAGGTGCTTCATCATTCTATATGTATCCATGTTTTTTTGAGACATCATGATCTCACTAGACATTGATGATAACATCAAACATTGAACATTGGTCACACTATTCATATGTTTCTTGTTGACCAAGAACTCTTTGTCACATTCTTTTTGGGAAGGCGGGTTAGGTAATGTAGGCTCCATCACGTAATCCTTTCATTCATGATGTAGAATAACCCGAGGGCATCGAAACCATTCTTGGATGTTACTGCATGTGAGGATGTTGTCTTTATCTAGAATTGATCGCTTGGATAGTGTGGTTGATGGGATTTACATTTTATTATACAATTCAATGATTAGATTATTAGAACATTCATTATTACATTTTATGTGAAATAATAAATAAATTTCATAAAATATCCTACTCTTTTATCATGCCTTAATAGCCCTCCCCATTAACCTATGAATGTCCAGTTATCATGATATTTTAATGGAAATGATCCATATTCCCTTTTCTCGTAACCCCCAAAGGGTTTTTCAATCTATCTTATGGTATTTAGGTAGGAAGGTCTTTTCCATAAATCGGTCTGCACCTCCTTGATTCGTGAGTGGACTCTCTAAACCTAAAATACTTACTTGGATTTCCTCAACACTTGCCTCCAATATTACACCAATTCTATCAAAGGAAACTCTTCTTGGTTCAATATTTTTATGTCAAAATAAAAACCTTTTATAATGGATTCATGTATAAAATTAAATTTCCCAACAAGGGTTGGTCAAAAACATAGTTTTATTGAATCTTTCCCTTAATCACGTAACTAAAGGCTTAGTTTGATGTAATATTTGGTTGAGGGATTTCTATCTCTTAGGTGTAAATTTCCTTATCATCTTTATCTCATGATTGTTAATATTAAGTTTCACTTACTTAAGTGATTAACCATGGCTTGATAATATTTACGCACAAGCCTAGTTATTTTAGTTTCATATTTCATGGTTGTTAGTTTATTAATTATGTTATTGTGAAAACACATCCACAATTAATAACCATGTAACTATTAGAAATAAAATAAAGGATATGGATTGATCATGAGAATTTTTCTAATGTTTTGTTTATAAAGTGATTGATAAACTAACCCAGACATAGGTGAGAAAAACCAACATTTTTACATATTTACACATTTCTAAATTTGTAAATCCTTTAATTGGTTTCACCTCATCTCCTGACTAGGACTACCTCCACAGGATTGGGAGTTCCATCCATTACACATGCTTTTTTACTCACATGCAGAGGAGGGGTAAAGAGGTGGTTTACACAAAACAAACCAAGGGAATGTAGGACCTACTTATTACTGAGGAGATATGTCCCGTAGGTCAATAATTATTTTAATAAATATATTAAATGGAAAACAGTCACATACAATGGTATTGGTCTAGCTCATGATCATCTACATACATGCAACGAAATAAGTATTTAATAAAACTATAATTAAATTCTTTAATAATTATTATTAAGATTAATAATTATCAAATCGATTAATTATTATCATTAATTAATAAATACTTTTTTCTTAATCATATTCGGAATTTCCATGAGATTCTTTTCCTAGTACATAATGTCACATTGGAGTTCTCTTCGAAAATACCTGTTTAAATCTACCCAACATGTATTATATTTGTATAATATTTTACTATTATGAAATATAGAATATAATATGTTTCAATGCATCGAGTAACAACCTGTAGTACGATTTATAAATGATATGTAGTTCGTAACATTACACAAATATTAAAGTTTTATCTTTGTGTAATCTAGTAATGTACATGACGTGTAGATCTAACTACATGTTGTGTACTACATTCACTCTTTGTCCCGAATTACACAACTAGGGACTTAGCCTGTTACTTTAACATCAGAAATTTTGGAGTAAATGACGTGTACAGTGTGATACACATCGTGTTGCCTTCTTGTTACATGGTTACCAGTCAACTTATCCATGTATGTTATACTGTGTTTTTCCCCTGTCCTGAAGGGACTACAGTTCATGTGTAGTGGGCCACACAACATGTAATCTAGTAAGTGTGTGTCTATCTGTTCTGGTCTACATGTGGAGCAGAATCAACTAAATTGCATGCAATAAATGCACACATCTTGAGTAATGGACGAATCTATCCTGATGTGATGAACATGACTACATGACATGTATTCTGAATTACATGGAATGTATGGCAGAGAACACGACATGTATGTCCGAACACTTGACGTCTATTTTCCTATCACCTGGGAAGAATCTTCTGACCCTCTTGATGAATTTTGTTTTTAATTTTAATAAAAAAATAATTCATTTCAGCGAAATCTGCGAGAAACAAAAAGGGGAAGAACATATCAAAAAAACCCAAATTACATGATTGACTAACCGTAAATTGACTAACTAAATTATTAAACCATAAATCATCAATTAGTTATTTAAATAATTATAAACTATGATGACATTTATCTGATACAACTTGTAGGTTCCAGGCACAACGGAAGCACAGTTGGGCCAGCACCTAGCATTTATTTTTACCATAATCAAAGATTATTCTGGGATCAACATGATGATGAAAATCAGTCTCCAAATATTAGAATCAAATATTTAGATAAAGAAGTAAGAGGACCGAAAACATTAAAGAGGATATTTCACATCTTGTTTATAATTAATTTAAATTTAATTTTTGAACAAATAAAATACATGGTTCTTCTGAACTTTCTTTATTGATGATATTGATCTTTTGGGATGAACCTTTCGGATTTTCTTGTCGTTCATGTGAGGATCCAAACCATAATCCCTCTAGTAGTGATCCAGATATGTTCCAATGGTCTCTGATTGATGAAACTATATTTTTGGGTGCTAGCATAGAGAACTGAATGTCTTGTACTGATCGATCTTGATCACCTTTTCTTCGGTCTTGAAGAACGTCTCATTCTTGAGAGGAAAAAATGATAGGGGTTGAGGGAAAATTCCTAACTTGGAATTGCTCTTCCATTTCTAGTTTCCCATGTATGGAACAATAGACATACCACTCTATTTATCGACATGATGATTCGGTAATAATATTTAATAGCATAACATCAATTAAATACATTCATAACCGTAGAGAAAACCAATTCTAGATAATAACAATAACTACATCATTATTTGTGGCTCCCCAACAAGCACAACATGGAATCATAAATGAAATCAGAAGCCACAATATTATAACCTCATATTTATTATTTTGTTTTGTGCCAACTAGTTAAATTATTATTTACCATTTTTGTAAATAATTACTTTACTATCAGAACATCCTTGGTCTACTCGAACACCACATCTATTTATTGAACACCCGAATAAATAAATAAATAATTTTTCTCTTAAATAAAATTTTATATATAAACTAGTTAATAAAAATTTAATAAATGTTTAATTAAATAATTAAATAGAATTTTATTTTCAATTAAGTGAAAAAACTATTTATTTAATTTATGTTATCATTATAACATAAATAAAATTATTCTACAGTGTTGATAATAATATTTATTCCAATAATTAAATTACAATAGAATATAATCGAGACCAAAAAAAACATGTACTGTGTGACCCTTTAGGATTATTTCTCAGTGGCATCAGGCATGATTTCTTAAAGTCTAAGAGTGTGATCTAACAATGGGTCAAGTCACCCAATAGAATAAACTTAAAGTTGCAAAAACGACATCCATATACAAATTATCACTATGTAATATAGTCCCTTTGTCTCAATATCTCATCAAGATGGATTCATGATAGTATCATCAACATTTATGCTATATATGTCCTTCTTTGGCTACTTAAAATAAACTCGTTGTTACACCATGGACATAGAATTTTGTGAAACTATTCAATTTCAATAAAATAGATGAGATATCAACTTCCATAAATTGATGGTATAAATTTTTTATTGGCTTATCCACTAATAACATATCATTTGTGACACTCCAAATGTACCTACATCCCGCCATCTATCTGTGTGATGGGTTTTTCCATCAAATCAATGTTTGTGAGTCAGGACCAATATTAATTATAATCTTAATTTTTATGGACAATTACACATTCTCATAAATAGGAATATCTGAGGAAACCAAACCACGTAGAATCCCTACTGGTGGGTATGTTATCCTAATCACTTGTATTGGAGATTACCAAGTGTGTACTTCATGTGAAGTGGTCTCATATGCTATGAGTACTTGCACTCGATAACCTCTATATTATGTGTCCCATAAAAGTATGTCATCCAACTGTAGAACAATATTTAAGAATTTTTTCATAGCACTTAAAGGTTCCTGTCATAACAGGGAATTTCAATGACCTTGTCAGTATGAAAAACACTCCAGGACATTATTACACTATGGTAATTTAGAATAATGTAAAATATGTAATAAAATGTTTAATATTTCAATATATTAAATATTCATGTAAAAAATTACAAATAGTTGGTTCTAGAACACCAAATCTTACATATCCAACACACAAACCATGTGAACATTGGACCCACTGCCCCAACCCCATGATCAATAACTCACTAAGGGAACTGAGACTTATGGATCATATATCTACCATAGTTAAAACCCCTAGATAACTCCACAACCATACATCCAAGAAGAATCTCAACTATTGGTCAGGGGTACTCATGAAAAGGACCCCAATTCAAATGTATTCATAACAACTATTTCAAAACATGATTGGGAAAATAATGATAAAAAATTATAGATATGTCCCTTCCTACCAAGTGAATAGAAAAATATTGATTTATTATTTAAATGATTTGTTTCTATACCCTAGATTCCATCCCTGAAAAAATAAGGGAAGAGACCCTCCAAAATCATGAAGAGAATAAAACCTACCATCTCCTAATATTCAGTCTCTACCCTTGTGTATCTAATTTGATATAATATTTCTACCACTAGAAGAGTCCCCCATAACACCACTCAGAAGGCCACTACAAAAATTACATGGAATCCCTACCACACTATCTTCAGTTGATCCCTTGATAACAATGAGAGGCCTACAAATCACATCTATAAATGGGGTTATGTCAATGGTTCATACCTAGGAACCTTCTTCCTGATGAAGACATATCTCAATCTTATGGGCCTTATAAGCCTTATTATTGGTAAACTATAAGGAAAAATGAATAATTTCCTTAAAACATGTACCATAGTCTGGTATTGATGTAATACCCTATTAGAGTTCCTCAAAATCATGTACTCCTTACATCTTTAGTCATTTGAGAAATAATTACATAAAAATATTTCCCTGAAATATACCCATTTTATAACCTCGTGTCTTTATCCTGAGGCCATCATTCCCTTCCACCTTTTAGAATTTCTCTATATCATAAAGACTACCACCATCACCCGACGATTATTATAAATCTCTACAAGTTATAAGATCTATTCAATGACCTTCATCCAGTATTTAGAATTTTAATGACAATATGTGCACTAGAATTATAGAGGTATTCAATTATAGAAATCCCAAGAAATGTACAACAGCATCAGCTATCCCTAAAGGGAACCTTCACATGCCACCATCATGATATGAAATATACCACGTTGGGATGGTTATGATTATAGATCCAAAGGAAAATAATTTTAGCCATGAACATATAAACCATCTTGAATATTTGTATGTACCATACGATCATTTACTATATTGGGATATTTCTCAACCTAGTCCTTTTTTGCAACATGGGATGTTGATGAGGTATCATTATAAAAAATTCCAAAATATATTATAAAAAATCCCCTTATCTTTGAGGTTTAAAATAAAAACTCAATTAGTATTCTTATGAAAACATAAAATGCCCCTAAGATAATCATATTACATATAACTCTAACCATTAAAAATAAACCCCTTAAATCTTAACCATGCCCTATTCCCACATGATAGTACCTACACATGTTTTAGAGGAATATAAATACCTAGAAATTAAATTTTTATTTTTAATCATTTTTTAGGAAAATGTGTGGAACTGATCATGTCAAAACAAAATTTCTTTAAACATTTAACTAACTCAAAAAACCATTTCAGACTAAAAAATATATTATTTTAATTACTCACCCTATATAAACCCCATTGCAGCATGTTCACCAGCTCATCTTGATTTTCATAGCTAAAATCATTGAAATGATTGTCTACAATATCCAATGTCTAGATATATTCCTCAAGAATAATTTTTACCCCATTGATTCATAATTCCAGTATCCAATCTTATTTGTCAGAACACTCAATTTTATATTCATTGAGAGAAAATCAATTCATTCTCTCATAAAATATATCAGTATGATCCTTAGAGATATTTTTATTGAGATATTTATCAAAAATATATTTCTTCCAATATAGGAGAAGCACAAGGATGAAATCCTCATCATAGGGATGTGAGAATGGACCTCCTAGAATTCTACCTTCATAAACCAATATTAGTAGTAGATTATCCACTACCTACGATATCTTTAATTTTATATCTTATCTGGTGATCATAGGATGTATAAGGTTAGAGTAGTATTTGCGCTGCTTAGTCCATTTATTCTTATTTATTAAATGGTTTATTGAAAAAATGTTTCCTTACATACCATTACTCGAGCCAGATATAATAGTCATCAATGTATGTTTATCTTTCTCCCACATTGATGTAGAATTGGGGAGTGATTATTTGTGACCCAAAAGGTATTGGACAACATGTAGAATCTCTATGGAAACCTTTTTTGGCCATTCAAATGAGAAGATTTCTTATTCCTTTTAGATTTAACATATTATAATCCTTCAACATCATCTTTCTTCATGTTTTGATATGCTTACCTCTAGAAAAAATTGTGTACTTCAACATAGGTAATCACATTCATCTTGGAATCTTTAATTAAAGGATATAATCCGTCATGTTCCATATATCCAACTGAAACACCATCATCAATTCCCATAACCCCCTCATTCCTAGAACCATAAGGAATTATTATACACAGATAACCTGATATTTCATTCAACAAATCCCTAGAACTATAATTTCCTTTAAATTCCACATTACCTATA
This sequence comes from Viscum album, assembly GCA_963277665.1. NCBI lineage: Eukaryota > Viridiplantae > Streptophyta > Magnoliopsida > Santalales > Viscaceae > Viscum > Viscum album. The sequence goes on from CAUJRU010000169.1 coordinate 377,532, forward strand.
TGATTTCTAGGTTCATGCAATTCATCACTGGAGTGAACCTACCCTATTTCCTTTTTTACACTGGCAGATAAACTCCCCCTTCCCTTGGGAATGGAGAACCAATAATGTTTTGAGCTATATTATCTTTGGATGAGCCCATCATAGCTATATAGGGTAAGAAGGTTGTATCCAAATAATACATCATTGTTTTAAGTACCACCTACTCAAAAACGAAATCCATAAGTAGAATTAAAAACATGAATAGATGGACCGCTCCTACAATACTTTTCTCTATACCAAATATTGAATGACTTGGGTCCTATCCTCATACCAGTTGAAATAAAGGAAACCAACGGCTCATAAAAAACCTTCTTCATGCATTGAAACTCCCATTCAATCACAAAAAATGAATTCCAAATGTGTTGTTGAGGAATCCACTTCGACGCAAATTTGAGATTACATAGGATTGATAATAGCTCGAGTGTGATAATAAAAAAAATTGACCCACCATGTTACCAATTAACATAAGGATAAACATGTTATCCAATAGTAGAGGGAGACCATACAAGGCTATATCATAGTATAAAGAGTCATTTTTTAAATTAAAAATAAATGATTAGCGAATAAGTGAGAAGTGGTGAACTAAATAAATCTGTGGAGAAAACACCTATAAAAGAGATGAATTTGTATTTTAATTAAAAACAAACCAAGAAAAACACTGATCTAAAATTCAAAATATTCCCAATCACAAAAACTCATTCATTCAGGGGAAAATCAGTTGATGACATACACCAAAGGTTAGTTATTGCCGAAACATGAAATCAAAGGAAAATCCAATTATGAGGAATCTTGTATAATATCCGAATAAGAAAAGGGATCAATGGAACTCCAATGATTCATGATTGAAATTTAGGGAAAAATTTCATTCAAGGAATATAGGGATAATTCGAGGATCTGTGAATGGGGTAAAAATATGAGAGTATGAGACTGGAGGAGTATGGAAGAATAATCCACCCTTTTTTATGGAGGTTGATTAAATGGGGAATCCATGTCACCTAACAATTACTCTATTGATGGGATAGCACATTGTTTCATCTCCACATGACTTTACAGACATATAAATATATAATAAAAAAAATATAGGCATTTTTAGAATTAATTAATTTAATGTTACCAATGATGCATTTTGGAAAAATCCAAATTTATGTTTTTTAGTATTCAGTTTAATTTAATAAAAATTTATTATAAGAAATTGGGCACATGGAATGTTAACCTAAATACCTATCCATGAAGTAAATACTCCTATGGGGTCAATATTTTTTAATTTTTTCTTAATATTCCATGGTAATTAAAATTTATTATAATTTCTGAAGTAATAAATTTTAACATATTTCGCAAAAACTGACCAAAAAATCAAAAAAAAGTCAAATCATCTCAAACTAATAAATTATTTGGGGTAAATTTTTTTAAATACATTTGAATAATGATGAGAATACTATCTCTGTAAATTCCCCCACACTTAAACCACTATCATAAAATATCAACAAATCATTTAGAGGGAATCATTATTACTGATATTCAAATTTCAAAGAAATAAAAAAAATCAATATCAATTCAAAAATTAAAATATACATATAAAGTACAAATTTAATTTCCCAATTTTCAAAGAAACAGTCATTTATATAAATTTAATTTCCATTTTTAAAATTATTGATCATCTCTTTTCATTCATTTGTGTTCCGGAATTCATTATTATTAAACATTTAACATAATTATCTACCTCACAATGAATTGTTATCTCTAATCACTCTTAAAACAATTAAATTATATTTATGCTCATGTCAGGAGAACATGATAATTATTAATAGGTTTCTAAAGGAACTCTTTCTTCACTTTATATTAAAAAAAGACCCATGAAATCATGAGGGAATTTCAATTAAGGGTCAAATGACTCTGAGTCTTATGGTTGGTAGGAATTAATGTTTAAAAATTAAAGATCATTGAGGTGGTCATTCAACTAGAGTATAAATAATTATATTAAACGTAAAATATTAGTGACATTATGCCCTTGAAATTGTATCTAATCCTAATTTCTCCAAACTCAATGTAAGTTCATGAACAATATAAATCATAATGAATGAATTTTTCACAATCATGAAAATTTATCTACTTTTATACATTTTTTTATTCTCCTCATGACTTTTTCTATTTTTAGAATGTAATGATTAGAATAAACCTCATATACACCACCTAATGACACATGAAAAAAATAATGGATCTTTTAATTGTGATTTTTGGTTTCCCAAATCACAACCCATTTTTCATATTTTTGCTCTTTTTTTATTTTATCTTTTTATTAATGTGGAGAACAACAACAAAGAGTACAATGAATATAAATAATTCTTATTTCCCATATATATAACACTATTAATTTTCTATATATAATTTAAGTAATCACTTTTTTCGTAACACCCTTCACCCCCACTCTTCATCTATAAAATACCCTAAAAATACTAAGAGGATGGTAAAAATGGATAAAAATGGATTGAAAAATTGTTCATTACTAAAAAGGGAATACATTGTCTCTATGGGATAAACAAGGATTGATATAAATGAGGTCTCTAGTTTAAGGATTTTTAAAAATATGGATCATTCATTTTAAATGTGTTTCTACAAAGTCATAGCTTTTAAAAGTTCTAATGAATGTTATTGTAGGTGGAATTTTCAAATACCAGTCAATAAATACGCCCAATAATAAATTTCACTTGCGTGGTATAGAAATACCTTCCTGAAAATGGATATATAACATTAGAAAATACATCAAGGAATGTCTATGAATAAAAAATCAATTCATATGAATTTTAGAAATTCAAAGCATGAAAATTGATTTCAAAATTTATTTTACAAGAATTAATTAATTTTATAAAATCACGAGTCTTAATTTTAGTATCCTTGATTTAAATTAATTATAAAATTATCTATTTTAATAATTAGATATTTTATTAATTGAAATTTAAACATGGTTTCTCAATATTTCTATGAAACTCTTGTATCTTATATAAGTCATTAAAATCATAAATTCAAGCTGGGGAATGATATTTTTAGTATAAATATCAAAACATGTTTTCAAAAAAAATGTATCGATTTTATAATATAAAAATTAAAAGTGAACTCCACTTCCCAAGAAGCATAGTCTCTTTCATCCATTGTTTGGGGCTTCCTTCTTCCATAATTAACCTATATAATAGAATTACTAAATGAATTACATAGATCATTTCAGTTGAGCTCAAAAATATTAGAACGGTTGATTGTATGCTAGAATAATTATAATGAGTTAAATTGATATATAAAATCCTAGAGAAAAAATTAAATATGAGTCTTGGTATAACCCCCTATGTGGGACATGATGTTTTACAGCCTCTATAGGGAATTAAATTTTGTTATCTAAAGTCTAATGGTTGGTGGATCTTCTTGTAGTTTAACCAGTACATGTGGCTTTTCCTGGATTTCACTTCTTTATTGGTGGTGCTGAACGATCCGTAGATGAAGTATACCAAATATATACCCTCCAAAATTAATTACATATTCAATGGTGAGTGTAAGAAAAATTATGGATCACCCTCTTACTTGGTAGTTACTTATAAAAAATTCTCATAAAATTATACTGCTACCTCGATATGGGCTACATGAATTGAAATTTCAAGATGAGGGAAACAATGTATTTTTAATTAGAAAAAAATTAAACATAATAAAAGTAAATCAGAAAATGCCTATTTAGTTTGAGAATGTTCTATCATTATTTCCACTAGATCAGCTACTTAAACTGCCTCTTATTCCTCGTAAAATGAATATTCATCAAAATCAGGGAGCTCTATATCTTCCTCAACAAGTTTATATGATATTTATTCATATTTAACTATGTTATATAAGAGCTTGTTTAAATATGGAAATTCAAATAAGTGGAAATTAATACTTAATTAAAATTGAAAAAAATCAAATGAAATGTATTTTCATATTAGATTATCTCTTAGAATAGGTTTTCCTTCATTCTATTCAATATTAGTGAGTGCCTATTTGAGTTGGATGGTAGAAAGTGGAGGTAAGTAGTCAAGTTTCTCCATATTTTATTCAAATTCCACCACTTGCGTGTTGTATTATTTTTCAATGGTCAGTACTAGGTAGTCATGAAATGAATCATCAGTCTTATAAGTGACAAGATATCATTTTATTTCATATTTTTCCCAATTGATCCAAATTTCATCAGACTCTTCTCCCATGTTTTAATCATTATGTGAGTATTAATATTAAATCTCAAGAACTCAATTTTATTCATTATTTTTTACCTCAATTGGTTGGGTTGTGGATATTCCTTGATTTGGAACTTGACTTATATAATGTCATTAATAAAAATGGGTAGTTGTAGTAGAAATTACATATTGTCCCTGAATCTCTGCATGTCTGTTCGAAGTTAATAAACCATAAAAATAAATTCATAATGTGAGAGTCTTGTCTTTATTATTATTTTTTTATACATGACCATTAACATAATAAAATAATCTATTCATTTGATGGTCTACTAATTATATATATTTTAAATATTCTTACACCTATGAGTAACTCTTCCATGTTTTGAAAAAATGATCAAATGAAAACCTAAGGGAAAATAAATTAATGGTTTTTTAAAAATAAACAATGAAAAAATATCAGAAATGAGAAAATATAAAATAAAAATAAAATATAGATTATATCCCTATAAATTATAGAAGTTTTGAACACATGTCTATCATGGGTCATGGGAAAAATAAAATTTATTTTCCTATGCATCATAGAGGCTGACCATGGTCATCTCACATGAGTATCATTAATAATTGTTCACATATATAATCTAATTCACCTGAAATACTTTATTTTGATTATTACTTATTCTATGAAATTAATTGAATAAAATAACATAAATGAAATGATAAAAAGTACACTAAAATCTATTGAAAGAAAGCAATTAGTAAAGAAATAACTTGGACTTTTTGGTTTAGTTTGTGGGTTCTATAATTATAAATATTAGTGTTTATATTTTGTTTGATAACTATATTCTAAGATCTCAAGAAATAATTAAGAAAAGAATTAAGTGGTTTGAAATCAAAAATGTGTTAAGAAATATTAATTCCACCTCCTCTAGTAATCATGGTTTATAGAACACCTCATATCTAGAGTGAGACACTTTCCAGAACCCGACTCCATCATATTTATTTTCATCCACACCTCATCACATGAAGATATTATGTTTAGTGAAATAAATATAAAATAATTAAATATATAATATTAATAATTTTCAGTTCATTTTTATAGTGTACAATCACCACACTCGTTAAATTCACTCCTTATCGTTGAAAAAGTAAAAAAACATAAGGAATTATGTGAAAATGAATGGGAAAACCTTTTACATACCAAATGTTATGGGTAATAGGTCACATTGTAAATAATGAAATAAGAGAAAAAAGAGAGATTAGATGGCATAATAAGAAGAGGAATCACACATTAATAAAATAGAAGAAGAAGACTAATAGAGAAATGTAATGAAATAAAAACAAAATAACATAAATAATGTCAGAAGAAAAAGAATAAAAGTAGAAAATAGGAAGACAAAAAGAAAAGATGAAGATAATATGGAGAATAATAGAGGGTGGAACACATGGAAAAAATTAATGAATCATTTTTATAAAATAAAATAATTAATAATACATATGAAAGAAAACAACTAAATATAATAAAATAATAAAGAAGAAGAAATCATGATAATGTTCCTCTTGTATTTTTCCACAAAATGTTTTTTCTTGCTCTTCCCACAGAATGGATAAAACAATCCTATGTTCCTTATAATAATTTGTGAAAAATAATTACTATCAACCATTCAAATTTTAATGTCTTCAAATGTTTATAAAAGTGGTTATGACATAATTAATCAGTTATACTTTTTCTAGAGGTAGATAATATAAATATTACTCTTAGTTGTACATTCAATGGTCGCATTAATGGGAGTATATAACTATAAAATTCAATGTTTATACTCAGAATTGAGTCATATTTCAAATACATTTTTTGTATCATCAATTGGAGGCCTTTATCTCTTGTTATACCATATTTACTAATGTAGGGTCTATTTTGTCAGTTAGAAATATTTTTCAACTTGATTTATTTTTTAGTGCCTATTAAATATAGAATTTTATCTCGATCTAAATGAATAACATATGGATAAAAAAAATAAATACTACAAAAAATTACCCCAATTAGATATATATTGGAAAAGTTAAAATTGAAGTACCGAAGGGATAAAATTATTCTAAAATTCACGAATTAATAATTTTTCACAACTTTTTCCAAAAAAAAACAACAAATAATAAAAAAATTAATAAAATAAACTTAAATAGAAAATTTTTAGGGATGAAATCAATGAAATACTTATGGATAATAATGAAAATAATAGATATATCACTGATCCACCCTCATCTACTTAGAAATTGTTCATAAGATTCTTTCCCTTTATTGGATCCCTTATCATAGAGTTTCAGCTTGCATTGAGATTTCCATGTAATATATGATGATAACCTCAATATTACACCACGAATGGAACCTTAGTATAGCTGAATAAAGTTTATAGCTGTGTATACATGAACAAAAAATAAATTTATAAATAAATACAAAAAATTTCAGGTCCTTTTTCACTAACTAGTCTTACATGAACCCCATCTCTACCTACATCAGCTCTATGTTAGAATGATAGTTTAAAATAAAAATAATTGAAATATACAACCACATACTTGCACGAGTCCCAAAACTAATTCACTTATCAACACCCTAAACTATCACTGAATAGTCTATGGAGGTCACATGAAAATTCTAAATGATCCTCAAGGGTTATAGGGAAGTAAAATTATCACTCTTACCCATGATTAAGGGTTATATGTAGGTCAGATATTCACTCTGACACATCCATGAGGGTTCAATGTTGTCAAACAAATACTAGGAGTAAACATTAATGTTCATTAAAAGATAAAAAATAATGGGAAACACCACCTATACCCATAAATCATTTATCACATCCCCATGAGACTCAACCGTGCACAAAAAAACTCTCTCAAGGTCTATTTTACCCTATAGACCACCCATATGGGACCTGTAGAACATGTCAAGAAATAACATTAAATGAACTATAGTATTTTTTTTCTACATCTAAAGAGTATACCACATATATCTGGATCTTACCAGTCACATTAATACCATAGGAAAAAATCCCTTAGCTCTATTCACACACCCGAACGAAAATATTGTAATGAAAATTTATTAAAATGTCAAAACTAACGGTAGGGGAATTTATACCTTAGGAACAGTGGATGTAAAACTACAAGAATCACCACCTCAAATAATCCCAATGCAATAAATCCCTAAAATCATCCCAAAATCATGGAATTACAATTGTATAAAATTGAGAACAGTAAAAAACCATTGTTTACATGTTATTATGTATTTACTATGATCAAACATACATGGAGAATATAAACACAAAAATTGGGACATATAATGGTTACGAAATAAGGAAGAGGGAGAAATTTCCATTAATGAGAATTCCACTTGTCTGACATGTTTTTTAAGGGGTTAGGGGATGGAGGAGGGACGTTTTAATTGGTATTCCAAGGTGAAAATACATGGATACACATCTTTTAAAACTATTTAGTAATCTATTCATGGGGTTAACATACTATTCAATGTGTGAATCTCCTCAAAGTGAACCCCTGGAGTATTTTTATAAAAATTCATTGTTTGAAGCATTCCTTGACATAGTGAATGCCTACCTGCTGTAGTAATTATGTTATAGGTGCGACTTATTAATCCTGAACCCACTCTTAATCCATATGAACCCACTAAATAACTGAAAAAAATTAAAATAAATGTAACAATGATTAAATTAAACCGTAATTTGTCTGAAATTTTATGGGCATTAGAAAATCACCCTATGAGGGAATATCATCCTTAATAAATATCTATATGGGCTTTTTTTGAGTAACCATGACCTCTATGTTGAGATATTTAAATCACATTCCAATTTATCTTTCTAGACCAATATATTTAACCCAAAAACATTAAACAATATTTATTTTCATCCCATGCTAAACCTTCTCACTTTAGTTCACAACCGACACTAGACATTACTTAAATGAATAATCCACTTCCTACTCAATGTCATGTTTGTCAATAACATGCATGAAGTTTGGTTTTTTATTTCAATAACTATGAAATATTAAACCCATCAGACATGCCTAATTTTTAGGAAGGAAAATCCAAAATATAATCTATCACCTCAATTCGTTCAACAATCACATATAGAACAACAAACCGTAGTACTGATTTCTAGTGATTCCTCAACCATCGATGCTATTACCAAGGTATGTACCTAAAAAACACATGATCATCCACAGTAAATCCCCATGCTATTTATCCATTTGTCATTATAGGAACATTTCCTTTCTTTAATTATAACAAACTACATCCATATCAACTATACTCACTCAGAGGTCCCATGTACTAGGCTCGGTGTGACCATTACTAAATCTCCAACCCCAATCCTACACAATGGTGAATAACAGAGTGGAAAATAGATATCCAAAAATTAAACCATCTAAATAAAATCATAGAAGATTATATTTTCTACAACCACTATAAAATATATATGGTCATCCCCCTCCCCACAAAAATTCAACACACACAGCCTTACAATATCCTCTAGAATTTAGATCATCTCCTCACATTGTTTTTCTATTAGAAAGTGGTATGTAATTCTCACCCACATTAATGATCTCATCACCTTCTCTTTGAATTTTCAATACCATGATGTAAAACATGAATCTTGATGGAATATTATACTATTTGGAACACCATTCAATAATAATACTTCTTTCATATATATTATCCCCAACTCATCCATGAACTATTCTTTCAAAATTAGTAAGAAATGTGAAGCCTTAATTATGAGATAAACCACCACCCATAGGGAATATGAAATCCTAATGTATTGGGTAGTAAATTGTTGAAGTATATCATCCACATATATCAATTTATTATTATTACCAGATAAATATAAATTAACCTAACTGGTAACTGGTGTCCTCCCATTAACCTTTGATATATGATGAAGTGAGGAAGGAACCCTACAATATCCATCTTCGTGATCGACCACTATAAAAAGCATTTCATATCACGATAAATCTTGTTTGATATTGATTTCACCAACAATTATGAGGAATAAGTGTCTATCATCAAATATTATCTCATGGAGGAAGGAATGATTACTCTTCAATGCACATGAAGTGCATCAATATCATCCAAGGACCATCCTTGAATAGGATCATCTCCCATAAACTAGTCTCAAATCACAGATAAAAATGAATTAGATTACATGTGATAATTGACAAAATAAGCTATAAAATAATTAAAAACCATATGAGCACAAGACTCCGTCCATTTCGCTTATATATTCCCACCTTCCAATCCTATATAAATATAATAATATTTAATTCCTTATATATTTCCCATGACTTGAAACCCCATATTTTCTTTTTAGGGTATCTATAAGAACATTTCCCTTCCATGGGAAACACTCATTTTCTAAATAAAACATCTTAAATTACACATCATAGTGTTTCTACCTTATGTTAATGTTTCACTGAGAAATGATATATCATAAGATTTTATGGATTGTGTTTATGGAATACCTCTCAATGAAGTACTATAAGAATAATTTATAAAAACCCATACCACAATAGAAAACACCAAGTAATGAGTATGGTAGTTTTTCACATGGGGTCTTAAATAATGAGGCCCATAAGAAATCACTCATTCTCCTTGAATAAACCCCCCCTAAACCAACTATAAAAGAATCATTGTATAATTAATAGAAAATCCTGGGGTCTGGATGAATCATAATTGGATTAGGATTCAACCTCCTATTTGACTCATATAGAACCTCCTCACATAGATCTATCCATATAATTTTTATTCCCTTGTTATTCACTTCATTTATAGGTTCATCCATATTAGAAAAGTGCTCAATGAATTTCCTTGATTAACTATCCAACCTGAGAAAACTTGTTATTTTGATCACATTAAGGTGTTGATCCAAAGATATATTTTCGTACACCATATCCAGTTCAATAGTGATGACCACCTTATAAACCACATGTCCAAGGATGTCTACCTCCTTGGCCCAAAAAATGCCTCTTCCAAAATGTCGAATAAAGCTGAATAATTCAAATTTGTTCCGAAATGATCTGAAGATTTATGTTATACAACTTTGGGGCATATTCATACACCAAGATATAATTAATTAAATCCTCAATAAAAGATTCCATGTATGGATGAAAACCCATGTTTATGTGAATCATGAACACCATCATCAAATTTATAAAATTGAATATAATCAAAATATATTTATATAACTCATTCCTAATCCTGAATACCGTCTTTTTTATATCATCATCCCTGACACTTAGCTGATGGTAGCCTGATCATTGATCAATCTTGGAAGACTACTGGGGTCCCTTCAACTGGTCAAATAAATCATCGTTCCTTGGTAGTGGATAGCTATTTTCTACTATGAATGGATTAATATTTAAATAATCCATGTATATATGTCAAATTATTTCTATATTATTTTAGAAAAAAGTTTGAGTGCCCCAACAAGAATTTCATGGAATAAAACATCCCTTATCCAATAATCCATCAAGTTTCACCTTTTTCTCTCTTAACTTAGTTTGTGCCATATAATATTAGGAAACTAATATATTTGTTTCACCACATAATATTTTGATCTCAAACTCAATCTCCCTATTTTGAGATATTCCTATGAAATAATCCAAAATTATATCCTAGTACTGATAAAAATATATATTAAAAATGATTGGAACTATCAAAAAAATTTCTATAAGAACTATACCTTCCAACTATATTGAAATGCCTCCAATCAAGAAATGTTATGTCTATGCACTACCATCCTCTATATTTCAATCTGTGATAATAAAATATTCATATCCCTTATGGGATTTAAAAACCGCCAATATTCAATATCAATCAACACAATCTAAAAAAGAATTGAATAAAACTATTAGATAAATTACATAAGAACATTACATCTCCAAAACCAGGATATACCACTGATGTCTGTAGCCTGCAATCACAATGGGAATATCTAGGAACATATAAATACAAACTACCATATTCTTGAGATAAATATCAAGGTATATCATATCATAGAAAAATATCAATCACAACTATAAATTGAAAACAACATTGATATAAATAAATTGTTTTGTTCCCTCATGTGAAATATAGAAATAGAGGGCTCTGACATCATAAAACAAACACAAATAATCATCAAAGACCCCTTTATGTCATCAGATATAATCTGATCCCTAAGATTCTGGGTGCAACATAAGCATGGTTGGGCTGATGCCCAACTTTAATTTTTACCATGATCGATTATTATTCTAGGATCAATACGATGATGAAATACAGCATCCATAGAATAGAATAAATGATTTAGATAATGAAGGAAGATGCCCAAAACCATTAGAGATGATATTTCACATCATTTTTATAATTATTTTAAATTTAATTTCTGAAGAAATAAAATACATGGTTCTTCATAAATATCTTCATTGATGATGTTGATTTTCAGGGATGACCCTTTTAGATTGGCTCATTTCACGTGGGAGGATCCAAAACAGAATCCCTCTTGCAGTAATCCACATGTTCTCCAATGGTCACTAATTGATGCCACAAACGTTTTGGGTTCTTGCACAGTGAAGAGAATGTATTGCATCGATCGATCTTGATCGCCTATTCTTAGATCCTGAGAAACATCTCTCATTCATGAGAGTGAGAGAGGATAGGATTCGAGAGAAAATTCATGACTTGGAATTTCTCTTGCGTCACTAGTTTCCCATGTTTGGAACAACAGAAGTACCTCTCTATTTACCCACATGGGGATTTAGTTATAACTTTTAATTGGGTAACTGAAATTAAATACCATCATAACCATAGAGAAAACCCATGATACATGATAACAATAACTGTATAATAATTTTTGGCATGCCAACTTGTGAAAAAAAGAATCATAAATGAGATATCATGCCCCATAATTATAACCACAATATTATTTTTTTTGTTCCAACTAGTTAAATAATTACTTACCATATTGAAAAAACTTATTTTAATGCTTGACCATCCATGGTCTGCTGGAACTCTACTTCAATCTATTGAACACCAGAATAAATAAATAAAAAATTAATTCTCTTAAATAAATATTTTATTTATAAACTAGTAAGTAAATATTTTTTAAATGTTCAATAAAATAAAAAAATATTTTTATTCACAATCTGGAGAATAAAACAATAATTAATATATGTGATCATTATAACGTGAATATAATTATTCCACCATCTTGGGAATAATATTATTCCATTTCTGAAATTCAAAAATAATTTAATCGAGGCCACCAAAAAACATAGTGTGTGACCCTCTAGGATTCCATCTCATTAGCTTTAAGAGGGCTTGCCTAAATTCCTAGATCACTATCTAACAACGGGTCAAGGAACCCATGAGAAAGATCTTCAAGTCAGAACAAAGATATCCACATACGAACACTCACTGTGTAATACAGTCTCTTTGTCTCAATATCTAATCAAGATGGTTTCATGATAGTGTCATCAATCTTTATGCTTGATATGACATTCATTGACTACCCAAAACTAACTCATCATTACACCGTGGATATGGAATTTTGTGATAATATTTTATTTCAATCAAAGGGATGATATATCACCTTCTATAAATGAGATGGACAAATATTTTCTCAACATATCCATTAATAACATGTCATTTGTGACACAACCAATTTACCCAACTTCCCACCAACTCTCTGTTTGATAGTTTTTATCAGTAAATCAAAGTGTTTGAGTCATGAGACATATTAATGATAATTTTAATGTCTAAGTACCATTTCACATGGTCTTAGATATGAATATGTAATGACACCAAAACATTCATAATTCCTACTGGTGGGTATGTTCTCATAATATCCCATGTTGGTGATTACCAAGGGTGAATTTCAGGAGAAGAAGTCTCATATTCTTATGAGTACTCACACCTGACAGTCTATATAATATGTGTCCCATCATAGTATTTCATCCAACCACAAAACTATATTTAAGATTACTTTCATAGCACTTGATGTTTCTCATCATATAGGTGAATTTCTATGAACTTGTCAATGCTACAAATACTCAAGACATTATTAAACTATAGCCATGCAGAAAAATGAAAAATATCTAATAAGATGTTTAATATTTAAATATATTAAATATTCATGTCATCAATGTTTAAACAGTTGAATATAGAACACTAACTCGTACAAACTCCCACTTGTACTAGAGCCAACTTCCGTTGACATTGAATCGGTTTGACCTCGCATGATGATCATGTTTTTGCTGAGCTAAGGATTTAGCCAAGGGGTCTGCAATGCGGTCTTCCATTGAAGTATTTCTCACTGTAAATTCATCTATCATAGAAAAATCCTACAAAGGATTATTCTTCATAAGCATGTTCTTCATATGCTGATGTGACCTTGTCTCTTTTTCGAGAGACACCACTATAGTATTATCACAATAGAGTGTGATGGGATATTTACTACTAGGTAACACAGGATGAAGCTCTACATCCAAGCTGCTTATTTAGCTACCATAGAACCTATAATATACTCAGATTCCCCCGTATAATCTTTGACCACACTCTTATTTGAGCACTAATAGCTCACATCACCTCTATTCAAAGTGAATATGTATCCCCTTGGAGACATCATGTCATATTTTTTAGTCTATAAACTAGCATTTGTATATCCTCTGATGACTACTTCCTTAACTCCTCCATAAATCAGGAACATATCCTTAGTATGCCTCAGAAACTTTACGATAGTATTGATTACCATCCAATGGATGTCACCGGGGTCATCTTAATATCTGCATACCACACTCAATGCTTTGGCGATATCCATCCTATTACATAGCATGACATACATGACAGACCCAATCAATGATTTATATGTAGTTCATTCCTTATGTGTCTTAGGAAACATTTTCTTGGAATGATGAATTCCATGTGACACTGGAAACAATACCCTCTTGGTTAGTTCTATACCGAATCTCTTCAGTATCTTTCCAATGTATGTAGTTTGACATTGAACCAACAATCTCTTGGATCTATCACGATTTAACTTGATCCCCAGAATATATGTTTCCTTATATAAGACCTTCTATGAGAAGTATTTATTCAACCGTTCCTTTACTGTATATAAGACTGGTATCTTGTTTCCAATATGTAATATGTAATCAACATATGATATTTGGAAAACTACTACACTCCCACTAAACCGTTTGTATACAAAAGGATCACATTCATTCTTGAAAAAACCAAACTCCATTATATCATCATCAAAATTAATTATCCATGACCTGGATGCTCACATTAATCCATAAATGGATTTCTGCAACTTTTATACCTTATTGGCATCATTTGGAGTCTTAAACCATTAAGGGTGTGTCATTTAGATATCTTCTTAAATATTACTATTAAAGAAGGATATGTTCACATCCATTTTCAAAATCTCATAGTCATTGTAAGAAGTAATGGAAAATATAATTCTAATGGATTTTGACATTTCTACTATCTAAAAAGTTTCATTGTAGTCAATGCCTTGACGATTCATGAAGCCTTTTTCAACTAGTTTTGTTTTATACGTGTGGACTCATACTTCCATGACCATTTTCTTTATGAATACCCATTTAATTCCAATAGGCTTTAAATCACTTTGAGGACCAACTAAAATATAGACTTAGTTTTGCTACATGGAATCCATTTCATAATTCAAGGATTATTGCCAATTGGAAACATTTGTTCGACTTATTGATTCCTTATATGTTATATGACCATTATTATCAACTAATAATAAGTCACCATCCTCAATAACTATAAAACTATACTATTTTGGTTCTCTAACTTCTCTTGTACTCCTACAAAGTTCATGTGTCTCTAGAATAGTTATTTCTTCCATAGAGCATTGTGGAATCTATTCCATTACCTACTCTTTGTGTACCTAGAGCCTTATCTTCATCGAAGTCTATCTCACTCCCACTATCTATATTGGTGATGTACTCCACCTCAAGGAATATAGAATGTATTTTCACTATGAAATTTTTGTCTAAGGGCTTGTATAGGTAATATCCCTTTGTTTCATTGGGGTATCCAATAATGGTACACTTTGTGCCTTGGGGTTCATGTTTGTTGCATAAAGAGGCCTTAATAAACATTTAAATTCTTCACACATGTAAATTTGATAACATGGCATTCTTTCCACTCTTTAACTCGTATGGAATACCATTTATGAATTTTTTATTTACTCGGTTTAGTATGTGTGATACTTTTTGTAACGTATATCCCTAAAAGGGCAACGAAAGGCTTTTAATGACTCATCATTGTTGTCAGTGTGTCCAAAAAGGTGTGGTTCTTCCTTTCTATCACACTATTACTATGGGGCGTGTAAGGAGGAGTGAGTTGGGATAGGATCCCAAACTACCATAAGTAATCAATGAAGTATTGGTTAAGATATTTTCCACCTCAGTCTGAGTAGAGTTTCTTAATCTTCTTACCAAGCCAGTTCTCAACATCATTCTTGTATTCTTTGAGCTTATCAAAATTATCAGACTTATACCTCATTAAGTATATATATCCATATCTATTAAAATAATTGTTAAAATTTATGAATATGATTACCCACAACTTGATTGAACTTGAAATGGTTTGCACCCATTAGTATAAACCAATTCAAGAAGCTCTTTAGCCCTTTTTCCATTCCCAGTAATGGTGGATTTGATCATTTTTCCTTCTAAACATGTGTGAAATAAACCAAGTGTTTTTAGTTTGAATGAATCTAAATATCCATCTTGATGTTACTATGTCAACCATTTCTCATTTACATGACCTAGCCAGTGATGACAATGCTGGGTGTGGTATGTGTCGTGGGAATTATCTTTTTCATTGATTTCCGTTACTTGGTTTGTGTAATCAAACACATAAAGACCATGGTATAAATGTTCCCTATCAAAAACAATTCTATATTTTTAAAATATGAAACACTCATTTCCAAATTTGAAATGAAATCCTTTTGTATCTAATTTGGATACATAAATAATTTTTATAGTAACATGAAACACATAATAACAACCCTTCAACACCAAGATCATCCCATTTGGATACATGAGATGGTAGTCCCCGATAGCTACAGTATAAAGTATGTCTCTATTGGATACTCGTAGATCTACTTCCCTTGGTCAATAATCTTGAATCTACATGTTTCATATATTTGGGTACATATGTGAGCACCACAAGCTATATCTAAAACCTAATTTGTAGAAATAGATTGATTGAATTCGATAACAAATACACCTGAAACTTCTCCTTGCATCATAGGCTGGGGGAAGTTCCACTTATAGTGGCCCTTCTTGCTATATCACAATGTGAAAATTCACCTAGGACCATGGTTTGGAACGATGTTTTAGGCCAAAAAACAGTGGCAATAGCCTATGGCCATAGTTTCAGGAAACCATGGCTGCTATCGTAGAGGAAGTATGTTTTACATACTTTCATAGTTTTAACCGTGGAAATATTATATATATAATAAAAAATAAAATTCTCTTCCCCAAAAACAGCCTACATGACCCCCCAGGAGAACCCCCGTGCACCTCTAGAAAACCCCCTTGCACCCCCTTCAACGCCCCCTGCACCCCCATGCCTCCTTGGAAAACCCCCTTGCACCCATTTGATCTCCCACCACCCCCCAACCACACACACACACACAGCAACATGCCCCCTTGGAAAGCCCCTTTCCCCTGGATATCCCCCTTACACCCCCTTGAACCCCCTAGATATCCTCCTTACACCCCCTGGATAGCCCCCTTGCACCCCCTTGAACCCCTTGGACAACCCCCTTCCACCCTCCTGGACTGCCCCTTGCACACCTTGCACCCCTACACCCTGGACAACCCCCTTTACCCTCATATTATTTCCCCCTTGAAAACCCCCCATTACCCCACCGGATAATCCCCTTCACCCCCAAGCCCCCCTGGACAGCCCCGTTGCGACCCCCTGAACAACCCCCTTGCAACCCCTTAGACAACGCCCTTGCACCCCCTTGAACACCCCCATGCACCCACTTTCCGATGGATAGCCCCTTGCACCCCCTGGACATCCCCATTTCACCCCCATGCCCCATGGACAACCCCCTTGCACCCTCTTGAACACCCGCTGCACCCCAATTCCCCTTGGACAGCCCCTTGCATCCCTCTGGAGAGCCCCCCCTACACCTCCTTCAACCCCCCCTGGACAGCCACCTAACAACCCCCTGAACTACCCCTAACACCCCTTGTACCCCCATCCCCCACTGCATGGCCCCTTGCACCATCTTGTACACCCCCCTTTAACACCCCATGCCCCTTTTGGACAACCCCCTTGCACCCAATGAACCCCCTGAACAACCCCCTTACACCCCCATGCCCCCCTGGACTGCCCCCTTGCACCCCCCAAAACTCCCCCCCAGCACCCCCATGCCCCTAGAAAACCCCCTTTCACCCCTGGATATCCCCGTTGATCCCCCTTGAACACCCCCTCCTGAACCCCCAATCCCCCTAGACATCCCCATTCCCCCCTGGACAGCCACCATACACCCCCATGAGCACCCTCTGCACCCCCATGCCCCATAGACAGCCCCTTGTACCCCCTTAATCACCCATGCACCCTAAGCCCCATGGAAAACCCCCACAAACCCCTATGGAGAACCCCATTACACCCCTTGAAAACCCCCTGCACCCCGGGAACAACCCCCTTTCACCCCCTACACCACCATGCCCCCTGGACAACCCCCTTGCACCCCCTGTCCAGCCATCATGCACCCCCTTTAACACCCCTTCCATCATGTAGACCACCCCCTTCACCCCATTGAACACCCCTGCACCCCCTGTACATGGATAACCACCTTGTAACCCCTTCAAACACCCCCATGCCCAGACCCCCCCCCCCACGAACACCAAGGACCCTTGCACCCCCCCCCCCTCATAGACACCCCCTTGGACATACCCCCTTCCCCCCTATAACAACCCCTAGAACTCCCCCTACAGTAGCCCCCCTTGGACATCCCCCTTGCCCCTACAGTAGCCCCCACCCCCATGAAAAGCCCCTGACCCCCCCCCATGCAAACCCCCTGACCCCCCACCCCAACTCTTGGACGCCCCTCCCACCTGGATATACCCCCCTCTTGGACACCCCCCTGCACTTCCAGTCCTCTCCCCTACCATTTACCCCTCCCCCACATGCGAGTTACCCCGCCCCCACCTATTAGTTCCCCTTACTAGTCCCCCACCCCACCTTTTCCTCCCCCCTTCAAGTCCTCTCCCCCTTCTAGTCCCCCATCCCCCTTCTAGTTTCCCCTCCCCCTACAAGTTCCACCCTCCCCCTTCCAATCCTGCCCCTACCCTGCATGTTTCCCCTACCACTCCCCTGGCCAGACCCCCTCCCCCAGTTAGTCCTCCCTTGCACCCCCATACCATTCCCATCACCCCTACCAGTTTCCCCCCTCCCACAGCTAGTTCCACCCCCCCCCCCCCCCACTGCCACTTCCAGTACCCCTTCTAGTCCCCCCATCCTACCGGTTTCCCCTCCCCCAGCCCCATAAGTCCCCCTCTATGCTTATACGAATCTCTCTCCCTACTAACATCCAAACCCATTGGCTTATATCAGGTCATAGGATCTACTAACAATTGGTGAAATTTCCCCGACACTAAATATATATCATGGGTTTAAAAACAATGTTAGAAAATGAAAATGAGGTACTCTATTTATCCCATAGAAGATCAATGTGGTACTCACTATACAAATTAAATTATACCCTAAATCTACTTACATACTAAGAATTAAACAACACAAAATATTAAAAAAAATGTAACCGCACTTACATGAGTCTCCCTATAATACAAACAAATAAAGAATTATGAAACAAACACACAAGTACATACAACAGAAGGTAGAAAATAGTAGTGATAATCCCCTAAAATTAGGGTAAAACAAAACATATTAGAAAATTCAAAAATAATATATCTTAATAAAAAAGAATATTGTATTCATATAACCGACAATAATAGAATAAATTTACCATGTATATGAAAAAACCGGTCTCCAACTATACTATTGTGAGATAGATAAATAATATTTCACATGCCGATCCATATATCATCATGCGGTATGTTTTCATTGGGAGTTCAATTGAGATTTTATAAAAATATCTATGATGAATTCATTATGACAAGGTTCATCCATGGATCATTGGATGAAGTTATATGGATAAGGAATTAGTTGGAATACATCAATGAATTGGTGAAATATACAATAATGATTTAATGAGACACTAGAAGTACTATCAAAATAGAAAACAATCTTTTACAACACTCAAAATAAACACATTTAAATCCACCATAACTCTTTAGAGGATAACATGGATGATAATGACATACAACTTAAATTTGGTGGTACTCAAAATCATGTGTTGTATATCTTTACTAAATCATTGGGTTGTGTTTGATGAATAGTATGCTAGATAGGGTGGAAAAGAAGAACCACTATCATTATAAAGGCATGAATGAGTTATAAATGTATTACCAACTTTGTATACAAGGGAGAAGTTTCATTGTGATGCCTATGGTCATTCAAATACATTACCAATGTACATGAGCCTATCTATGTTGGATGGCCACGGGAAAGACACTTTTGTGAAAGAATCCCACAAGTTTTAGGCGGGTATTGTTATTCCAAGAATTGGGAATACATGATTCAAACAATGAAAAATTCCCCCTGCACACCCCGTGGACCCCCCCCCCCCCCCGCACCCCTCCCCATAGCACATCCCTCTGCCCCTCACCCTGCCCACCCCACCCCTTGGCCGAAACCCCCAGCACATTGTACCCCCCCACCCTTTACCACCCCATGAAATCTACCCTACCACTTGAAAGAAACCTAGCACACCCCCCTTCACACCCCTTGTACCTCCTCCACATGCCCCCAACACACCCCTACCCACCTCAAGATCCCCTACCCCTTGCAACAATGCCACCCGATAGCCTGATATTTTGGTCCATGGAAGGTGTATTGTTAGTGATGTTTGATAATAGGACCCATTTGGATCAACGGTTGAGTAGTCGTGTATGGGAAGCAATAGGAACCATGTGTGGGAAGCCATAGGGTGGGGAGTGCACTATTGACTATCATTGGCTAGAATGGATGATCTATGGTGATCTGAGAGTTGGTGACAATAGATATTTCATGTAGGAATTTCGGGATTAGTGGGTCGACCACATCTAGGTATTGCATTTAGTGATGGATAGGGCTACAGTGACCATGTGTTTGGTTTAGAAGGTCAATGATAATGACAATCCTATGGTGGGGAGAATCATACCAGTTTTGGGTTACTTAACCTCATACTAGAGGGGTGGTTGTTGTAGTGAGGCCAATAATTGAATGATTGAGGTGAAAAAGTGATGCTAGTGTATGGGAAGATCCTATCTTTTCTCATTCCTTGGGTAATACTAGATTTGAGGTTCTGATGTGGTGTTGAGTGGAGTTAGAAAATTTGAATGAGGCTCACAATGGTTTTTGACCGATCTAAGGGTGAATCAAATCAGAGGTGAGTCAGTGATTAGAGTGGGAGCATGATGGAGGAAAAAAATAGTTGGTGATACAACCATGAAATTACATTGGCATTCAGGTTTCAGATTCAATATTTTTGGAGGAAATGTGTGTTTTTAATATGAAGCATGGGTTGTTGCTTAAATTAGAATTTGGATCAGAAATCTAAACATTAGATTATCTTAAATGGTATTTTGGGATTTGATTTTAGTCCCCTATTAGAACCTCTGATATTTTGGTGGATGTTAGTGGAGGTTCAGGGTGAAAAATAACTAAAATTAAACTATCGTATCCTTTCATACTAGGGCCCATCAGTTTTAGGCCTTGAATGGAGTTGGTTGAGGGGTTAAGCCCATATCTCAAACATTTGTACCTATGAAAATATGTTCAATCCATGTAATTTCTAGGGGTATAGATTCATGGGGTGAAACCACTAGTCAAACCATGAATCATACCTATGTGGATTTATTTTAATATGATAAATTCTATATTTTTCTTGGTTTTGTGTTTCACAGTGTTGTTACTGAAGAAAATGTAATGTTGTCAAGGCTGGTTGTTTGTGATTGATGAAAAAAAATATTTTCTTTAAGTTTTAGATTTTTATTAGAATACTTGGTTTATGTTTTCTAAAAATGAGGGCACATTCATCTCTAAAGTGTAGGAAATTTTATTTTCTACTATTGAGTTGGCTGAAACATTCTATTAGTATACATTGAAATCTTATGGAAATCATGTAAAACAGGTGAAAATGTCATTTCAAATATCCACAACAAATTTTCAAAGAATATACAAATTAGAAAATAAGGAAAAAATGTTTTTAAAATACTCATGAAATTATAGAATTAAAATTAAAGGGTTAAGAATAAGGAACTTACCTCATCCTCAAGGCACACTACTTTTGATGATGACAACTTGAATCTTCCTTTTTTTCCGCTTGAATGCATAAGAAACAACCTGTAAGTAAATAGTGTGAAAAAAATGAGATATAATTAATTCTTATATCTATATATGTGATCATTTATGGTAAATGATTCATGAATCCATTAGAATTATAGATTCTAGAATTCCTTTCTATTATTACCACAATATCATCATTTAGTCACTCCAATTAGGATGATAATTTATAGTGGTCATGTAAACTAAAAATTTCCAAAAACACAGACAATTTTCATCATAAGATCAATAATCATTACATTAGTACATGCATAAACATTAGAAATAACACATCCATGAAGCATAACTCGTTCTTCCATATTATCATTTCCATTATATATTCTCTTCTTAGAATTTCATTTCAATATATTTCTCAATTACCATATGAAATCATATAAAACATGTTGTGCATGGTCTGTATATAATCAACAAATATAATATAAATGAACTCATATTCATATTCTATTTCACATTCCCTTCCATTTTTCCTATACTATTCATTTCCAAAACACATTCAAAATTTGATTTTATGCCCCCTGAGCACTAGTACAGAAAAGTTTTTTTACGGTGGTTTTTTGTGTGTTGTCTTTTGGCAAAAAATATTACAGGAGACGTTATAAATATTATTTTTTATGATGGTTATTTTAAAACGGACGTAAAAAACAAAAATCTGGAGCGTTTTTGACGTCGGTTCCTAAAAACCCGATGTGGAAAATGATTCGGAGTCATGATTTATTACATATGATTTTAAATAACCAACGTGGTATATACTTTATGACGTTAGTTATATAATAACCGATATAATAAACTATTCCACCGTAGCATTTATCATGCCAGTTATGAAAATAATCGACGTGATACACTAGTATGCCAAGCGTTTTTTCACGTTGGATATATAATAACTGACATGATAACATATATACTATGTCAGTTATAAAATAACCGACATAAAAAACTATTTTATTCCATTTATTAGGTCGGTTATTTCATAACTGATGTAAAACCCCATTTCCATGCATTTTTATGTCGGTTTTCAAATAACCAATGTTAAAACCCATTCTCATGCATTTTTTACATTAGTTATAAAATAATAGACATAAAAACCGATTTATTTTAATAAAACTGTTTAACCACAACTATGCCCTGCCAAGAAGACCTGAAATAGACAAAAAACATACCAAAAACAAACAAAAACCAGATCAAAACCCCCACCCACTGGACAACCCTCCCAAACCCTTGAACACCCCCCCCCCCACACACACACACCCCGAAACACCCATGGGAAGCCCCCACCCTCCTGGATATCCCCACCCCTCTGGATGGCCCTACCACCCTCCTTGACTCCCTCCCACCACCATGGACACCCTAGACACCCTCACCCCACTAGAAAACCCTCCCACTACCCCCCCACCCCACCCCCATGGACACCCCCACACCCTAAACACCCCCTGGACTGGCCCCCACCCCTGATATCCCCCACTCTCTTGGACAGCCCTCCCACCATCTTGGACACACTCCCACCCCCATGGAAACCCTAGACACCCACCCCACTAGACAGCCCTCCCACACCCCTAAGAACCCCCCCCCCCCCCCACACCACTAAACACCCCCCCACACCAATGGAGACCCCCTAGAAAACCCCCACCCCCTATACCGCCCTCCCACCCTCCTGGACACCCTCCCACCCCCATTGACATCCTAGAAACCCCCACCAAACTGGACATCCCTCCCACATCCCTAGAAACCCACACCACCTTGGACACCACCACCCACCCATGGACACCCCCTGGACAGCCCCCACCTTCATGGACAGCCCCCACTCCCCTGGAAAAAACCCCCACCCTCCTGGACACCCTCCCACTATAATGGAAACCCTAGACACCCCACCCCACTAGACAACCCTCCCACACCCCTGGACACCCCCCACCCACAGGACACCCCCACACCCCTAGAAAACCCTCTCTTCTAGATATCCCCCACCCCCTTGACAGCCCTCCCACCCTCCTGGACACCCTCTAACCCCCATGGACACCCTGGACACCCCCACCCTAATGTAGAACCCTCTCTCACCCTTGGAAACACCCACTGAACTGGACACCCCTGCCCCCACACACCCGCTGACTCCCCCTGGACAGCCCCCCCCCACCCTCCTGGATAGCCCCAACCCGTCGATATCCCTTCCACCCTCCTGGAAACCCTCCCACCCCCGTGGATATAATGAACACCCCATCCCACTAGACAACCCTCTCACACCAATGGAAACCCCCTACACCCTAGACAACCCCAAACCCCTGGACACCCCCACCCTCCTAGATAGCCCCCACTCCCCTAGATAGTCGTCCCACCCTCCTGGACACCCTCCCAACCTCATGGACACCTTGAAAACCCCACCCTCCCCACTAGATAGGCCTCTCACACCCTTAGAATCCCCCACCCCACTAGACAAGCCCACCCCTGAATATCCCCTGGACAACCCCCCCCCCCCCCACCCTCCTAGACACCCACCCACCCCCATGGACAGCCTGGAAACCCCCCCCCCCCCTCCACTGGACATCCCTCCAACACCCCTCAAACCACCCCCACGAGACACCACCCCAACCCACTGAACATCCCCCAAACTCATAGACAGCCTCCCACCCCCTGGACAGACCTCCCAC
The DNA here is from genome assembly GCA_963277665.1 of Viscum album. Taxonomy (NCBI): domain Eukaryota; kingdom Viridiplantae; phylum Streptophyta; class Magnoliopsida; order Santalales; family Viscaceae; genus Viscum; species Viscum album. The sequence continues at coordinate 401,930 of CAUJRU010000169.1, forward strand.
CCTTCTAGACACCCTCCCACACCATGGACACCCCCATACCACTGGACATCCCACCCACACCACTTGAAACCCCTACCGCCTAGACACCCACACACCCACAGACGACCCCCCTCCCACTCCCCCAGCAAGCCCTCCTAAACAGCCCCACTCCCCTAGAGATCCCTCCCACCCTCCTGGACACCCTTCCACCCCAAGAACACCCTGGACACCCCCACCCCACTAAAAAACCCTCTCATAACCCTGGAGACCCCCCACCCCACTAGACACCCCCACCCCTAAATACCCTCTGGACACCCTGGATACCCCCACCCCACTAAAAAACCCTCTCATAACCCTGGAGACCCCCCACCCCACTAGACACCCCCACCCCTAAATACCCTCTGGATACCCCCACCAACCCACCCTCCCACCCCCATAAACACCATGGACACCCCCACCCCACGGTAAATCCCTCCCACACCCCTGGACCCCCCCCCCCCCCACACACACACACCACTACACACCCCCACCCACACACCCCTAGACACACCCTGGATGCCCCCACCCTCCTGGACAGCCCCACCCCCTGGACAGCCCTCCCACCCTCTTAGACACCCGCCCACCCCCATGGACATCCCCACCCCACTAGACTGCCCTCCAACACCCCTTGAAACCCCCACCCCAATGAAGACCCCCAAACCCCCGGATACCCCATGGACATACCCCCTAGTGGATAGCACCCACTCCCCTGGACAGCCCTCCCACCCTCTTAGACACCCTCCCACCCCCATGGACACCGTGGACACCCCCACCCCAATAGACATCCCTCTCACACCCCAGGACCCCCCCACCACCCGACTAGACACCCCCACATCCCTGGATACCCCCTAGACACCCCCCACCCTCATGGATAACCCCCACTCCCCTGGATTTCCCTCCCACCCTCCTGGACACCCTCCCACCCCCATGAAAACCCTAGACACCCCTCCCCACATGAAAAACCTCGCATACCCCTAAAACCCCCCTGGATAGCCCCCACTCCCTAGAAAGCCCTCCCACCCTCCTGAACACCCTCCCACCACCATGGACGGCCTAGACACCCTCCCACCCCCATGGACACCCTGGACACCCCCATCCTACAGTACAACCCTCACACACCCCTAGACACCCCACCCCACTGGATACCCCCCACACTCGTGGAACCCCCCTAACACCAGAATCCATATAGAAAAACTGTCAGAAATAGACCTAAACAAGAAGCAGAGCGAAATTAAACACTCACATATATAACATTCCAAACAAACAATATCAACTAAAAAACCTAAATCCAACCCTAACGGCACACAAATAACCAATTATAATGAAAATATTAAAAATGAAATTTTACACTACAATCAAACTAAAATTGAATCAAACCTATAAAATAATTTGACCATTCCATTTTTAAGTGTTTGACCTTAAGAGAAATAGAGGGTTGAGTGTCATAAAATTTATACAAATTAAAAGGATAGTGGTGAACATCTATAATAAATAAATCAAATAAAATATTATGGTAAAGATTAAAAGGAAATCTTATCAGGTTAAAGTTTACAAGTGTTCCAGTTTTAATTATTTCATACATAAATCTTAACATATAATATACGCATTCAACGATGCCTAGTTGTTCAAGAATTTTTTTTTAAATGAGTTTAAAATCAAAATATTATTTTTATGTAATACATCAAAAAGTAAAAATTCTATATGGATATTTACCTTTTCTTTTACATGTTTGATATGGTCACTCCCCTTCTTTCTGTTTTTTTGAAAGTTGACCCATCCCATGTTTGAAAATAATATGAATAGGATAAATTTATAATTCATTATAATATATACAACTATTAATAAATTGAAACTTATTTTTGCAAAATATTCTTAAAACATTACTGCACATCAACATGGATATAGCATATCCAATAAAGTGATTTCTCCCTTGGGAAAAAAAGCACTTAACTATCAATGATCACTGATAAATGAAAATTTTAGGTTAGTGGTTTTTATATTAATAGATAATGAACTCTTTTCTAGATATATGTTTCATACCTGTCACAAAAGGCATCATCCAATATTGTGTGATTATATTCTGTTCAAATATTTTAGCAATATAAAGCATTCTTTGTTACTCATCCAATGAATGTGATTTAGGGGAAATCAAATGTCGGTCCATGAATCCATATACATCTGTCTGCTCATTCTTCTCACACATGATATAATGAAACCTAATACAAAACAAATATAAGAATAAATTATTAATAAATATAATGTAGGGAAAAGGTGTTAATAATTACAGGGAATTTTTTTTCACAACGTTGATTCCAGACTTATCTCCAGTAACAAGCTCCATGATATCATTTTTCACAATACCCACATGTATTCCACATCCACAAATATGAGCTTCCATTGGAAACTCATAATGATCCACCAATAAATTTGAATATCTTGACGATCTGTCAAAGCTACTATAATTTGTATTTGTTGTCAGATCCATTTGGATTTCCTTGTTGTCTATACAATATTTCTTTACCTTTGATATAATCCTATAAAAATAAATATAAAAATATATTAGTTTTCAAATGTTAACAAAACATTAATAAAAAATTAAAATAGAATATATAACATACACACCTCTATGGTAATGAGTCTTAGAAGTCTGGATGGCCAAATTTAAAAATGGTTGATACAATGTTAAATTGTTATCACCTCGTCTGTAGGTATTGGTACTCAAGATGATCTATATATAATATCTTGTACAGTGACCCTAGTATGTTCAACCTCTAACTTTTTATGATGAACTATATCTCTTATACAATATACCGGCCTATATGAAACTATATGATGTTGAGGATCATCAATATACAACTCTAAATAAGTAGGAAACTATGTTAGAGGAGTGGGAGATATTGGTGGAGGTGGAGGAGTGGGAGCTACTGGCGGGTGTGGAGGAAAAATAATGGGGTCTGCAGGGGGAGGTAGAGGAGTGGGATCTTTAGTCTGAAATTGTCTTTGTATATCTGCGAATATAGACTGTACTGATGCTCTAATATTTTACACCAACATCGCATTAATATTATGAAATTCATCCTCCAAGGATTATATTTTGTTTATAGATACCCTCATTGGAATAATTTTAAGAGAGAAAAAATGATTTTATTACCGATACACCGTTGGATATCTTCATACACGACCAGGATGTTTGGGCTTTCCCAATGCTATAGATAAAATATTTTACCTCCTGGCAGCTATAAATACCCCATGTGAGCTCTTCTCCTCAAAACATTCCTATATTAATTTATTTAACATTTATGTAATGATTCAAATTATATAAGGAATATAGTTAACTTAAATTAATAAAAAGTATATCTTATAATCCTCTCAGATTCAATTCCCGATTCTTCCAAAATATATTTTCCCTTTTTGCCATCTGAGCTCTCTTCTATTTTTCATGTCTAGATGGTGGGGAAACCTCTCTAGAGTTTGACGACTCAGCTCTCATTTTTTTTAATTTTTCCACCATCATATGTTCTTCTAATAATGTATATCCTCTTAGAGATAAACTATAAGGGTATTCATTATTAGATTGGATCTCCTGTTGAGATGTACATGTCGGTTGTAAATTAAGAATAAGAAATCATTAACAAAACATTAATAAGATCATTTATATTAGAAATATTATAAAATACTACATTGCCCTTACCAAAAATGAATATTTTCTTCTATTTTCAACAAACTGTCTCCTTGTTTTTTCATCTATGGAAGGATATATACGACATGTATTATCATGAATCCTATGACAAAAAATGAAATTATATGTGAGGGTTGATTTGAAATCCCTCCATCTCCTAGAAGCCATCAATAAGAATTTCTTCTCTACTCCTCCAATGTCAAGAATATCAAATGTCATCTGATAAAGAAGGGGTAAAAAAATTATACTAGAAACAATTAACGAATCGGAAAACAATAGAACAATATCTTACAAAAATTGTCTCCCACAATTGATATATTATCTCTTTGTCCACATTTCTCTAATCATCATACAAAATTTTTAATTTTCTCTTACCCTAATTTGATACAAAACTCGTAAATTATTTCTCATTTGGACATCTAAGAATATCATTCTCATCAAACTCAACGAGTATCCTCGGGTTCTGTATATGCGCAACATATAATTTCAGTAAATGTATGCACCCATGATTACCAACTCGTGAACTCTTCTTTGTCATTATGGGAGCACATGAGGATGATTGGGGAACATCAATGGGAGCATGTGAATGTTCCTCCCTCAAGGTTTAACCGTTATACTAATTTATAGAATCATGTGGTTGATCAACTGATTGACTTTTCATTATCCTCTAAATAAAAAAAACAAAATTATTTCACAATTATAAATATTCAAATATTAAAATACTAATGTAAACCGAAAATGGAAAATTGAAATAAGATTCGTAATAGTAAACATGGTCAATATAGTAAGCATGTAAAACAATGGTAAATATGGTAAACATGGTAAATATGGAAGTGTAATTTTCATTCAACAAAATCAACAAATATATATGTTACGTAATGGTAAACTATGGTAATCTATGGTAAACTTGTTAAACATGGGAAACATGGAAAACATGGAAAACATGGTAAACTATGGTAAACATGGTAAACATGGTAGACATGGTAAACATGGTAGACATGGTAAACATGGTAAAAATGGTAAATTAATATTCATTAAACAAAATTAATACATATATAATTTACGTAATGGTAAACATGATAAACAAAACTAAAGAAAATAAAAATAAACAAAAATTTCTACTTGTTTGATTAAACATGGGTTTTAATAAAGAAAAAACTAAAATATCTAACATATTATGAAAATAATAATTGTAAACAAGAAATAAACATATTTTCCATGTAATATTAGGAATGTACTGATGGATTTTTTTCACAAATTCTATCGTCATGATCGTTTCTTATGGCACAAACTATGTCTTCAACATGCACATCATTATGTTATGCTAATCATTTCCTAGAAGTAGGGATCTCACATAAATCAGAATCTTAATCAATTTTTTCCTCACCAACATACTGTTTTACCTAATCAAACAACTTACCATTGTATATCTTATTGATTAACAACATATAAAATCTATTTTCATTTGTGTCCATTATAAATGAATTTTTTTGTGTCTTCCAATCTATTCATCTTAATAACTATCATTCCAAATTCACCATGTCTGACACTTTTGTTACTGATAAACCATTTGATGTTAAAAATAGAAACTTTAATTTTAAAATAATAAACCTCCCATATTTCTTTATTGACTCCATAATATGTACATTATGAAGAAATTGGGTTTTTTTCTTTAGAACTTGAAAAATGCATTGCTTTTGCAAACACCAATACACTACTATTATGAACTAGATTTCTATTGTCATGGGATTTTGTATGATATTTATATCCATTAATGTCAAACCTGGACCATGTTATAACATTTTAACTTGGACCACCCACCAACCATGTTAATGTCTCTAAGACATATGATCTACCAAGAATGGTCTTTTTAAACCATGAAAAAAATGTTTTGATGTGGTCATTAAAAATCCACATTTCTTTCTTCTTTGGATGACATTGTTTTAACTCATTAATAAGAAGTGTGATATACAGTTTAGAATCAGCTATGCTATTAAATATGTTTAATTCTAACTTCGTCACCTATTCATCTGACCATGATTTTACTTTCAATCCATGAATCCCCTTTCCCCCATTATTAACTCATTCATGGAGAGATGGAGGCAAGCCTATGTGCTCTGCCACAACCACGTAGCTCGTATAAAACTCCACAACCTCCTCAGAAATATACTTTCCAATACTGGAGGCTTCTGGTTGATATGGACTCTTAACATACCCCTTCAATATTTTCATATACCTTTCAAAAGGATACATCTAATGAATATATATAGGTCAACAAAACATTATTTCTCAAACAAGATGAATCTTTAAATGCACCATTATACTTAATAAAGATGGAGGAAAATAAATTTCCAATTGAAAAAGTATAGAAATTTCTTCCTTTTACAAATTTTTCAAAGAATTCATATCAATCACCTTATTATAAATTGAATTGAAAAAATTACAAAACATCATTATAGTCTTTCTGAAACGGATGAGAAATATTCCATGCAATGCGACTGGTAGAAGTTTTTGCATCATTACGTGAAAATAATTATATTTCATACTTATCAACATCAAATCTTTTAATGAGAAAAAAAATTTACATTTGAAAAATTACCTTATGGAACTTTGATATTATGAAGACACTGACAAAAGCTAATTTTCTCCATCTTTGATAATGTATAAAATTTCAGGGAAGAAATGTTCGTCCTCTATTAGGAGTGGGAGCTAACTTCCAACATATTCCCATTGATAGTACGTATAATCTTTCATTCAACCCATATTTTTTATTTCCATTAATATCTAACAATGATCTTATCATAATGTCGCATATTTTATTCTCCACAAGCATGACGTCAATATTATCTTCCAATTCAGGATATCTCCAATATGGTAGCTAAAAAAATATTGACATTTTCATCCAAATATATCTACCATTACATGTTTTTCCCAATGTCACATCTATGTTTTACACACTCTCAAAATACACATCAACGGATAATGGTTTTAGAGAAATATCAAACTTTTGTGATCCATTGAATGCCTTTTTTAGTCTTCTATAACAGTGATCCATAGGAATAAACTTTTGATGACCCATGTATACTTTGTTCCTCCAATGATGCAATTGAAAATATGAAGTCTGTCGTTCAAAAATTGGACAAGCTTTATGCCCCATAACACTATATCCAGACAAATTTCCATATGTTGGCAAGTCATTAATAGTGAACATAAGTATTGCATGAAATTGAAAATATTCCATTTAATAAGAATCATACTCTCTAATACCATCCTCCCATAAAAGTTTCTAATCAATAGTCAATGGTAATAGAAAAACATCAATATCATTTCTAGGTTGCTTCGGACCATAGATCATTACACTCAACATGAAATATTTGTGCTTCATACAAACTTTAGGAGAGAGGTTGTAATTTACAAATAAAATAGGCCAACAACTATGTGGGCTACTGATGGTTAGGTGTGGATTCATTCGATCTGTGCACAACCCTAGTGTTAGATTTCAAATTTCATTTCCAAATGTAGGATACTGCTCAAAAACTTTCTTCAATTAGGGATAATCAGATGAATGCAATATTTGTTCATCACATATCCACTAAAAAACAAGACATCTTATCATTTTTTCCATCATGTGAATTATAAAATAAACCTCACAAATGATGAATTATATGAAGGTTCCAAAATAACATGGATGGGATTTGTGTAATCTCTACATTAGTCGAGGATATTTCATTAAAATTATACTGTGATGTCCCACATTTAGGAAACTCTGACAGAAATTCATATTCCTTTCTATATATCATACAGTCATTCAGACATGCCTATATTTTATTGTATCCCAATCCCATAGGGCATAAAATTTTCATGGCCTTATAATGTGAATATGGAAGATCATTGTCTTTTGAAAGAATGTCTTTAAATAATTTTAGCAGCTCTATAAAACTTCTATCACTCCATCCATGTTTCACCTTCAGGTTAAACAATATTAACAACACTGACAAAATCGTAAAATACGTACAACCAGGATACAATGTTTTTTCATAATCACCATAAAGACGCATCATTGTCGGTTCTATCTCAATTTGTTCTACTGAAATATCACGAATCATTCCTTCTATTCCATCAGAGTTACCATCTTGAAAATCATCATCATTAGTAGATCTGACATTCTGTCTAATTTCACTATGGTAAATCCAAGGACTGTACCTTAGATTAAAACCCTGACAAATCAGATGATCTTTGATAACTTTACTTTTCAACTTCTTCATATTCAAACATTTCAGAAATTGAAAGAAAAAATATCACTGCATGGAACATTTCATTTTAAAAATTCCATAAAGGCATCAACCCCATCCTTATTTTCATTACTCATTTGATGTTCCATAATCCAAGTTCGAATCATTATTACCTATAAAAAATATCAAAATTAGACATCTGGTTAATATAAAACAATAATATATTTATATGAAGAATATCATAATTTGAATGTAAAAAAATTTGAAATTTAAAACAAATATATGTGTATTTAAAAAATATATGCATGAAAATGATTTTAAAAAGAAAATAAGTTAGATATAATAGTTTTAAATTCATCTTGGATACTTTCTCCTTAAGGTACACAGAGAATACATCCCGATGAAACTGCATACCAAATTCTCCCTTCCGTTAAAAAGAAATATGATGTATAAATATTAAAATATGTATACATTCACTACTAAAAATTTCAAATATCCAAAAAAATTGAAACCAATGGGATAGAATACCCCAAAGGTTTCACACACCATTGGTGTGATGGTGGTTACAATAGCCCAATACCAATGATTCTATAGGAACCGTTGGTAGAGACTACATGAAGTTAAAATATGCCAATGGTTTCAATGAAACTGTAGGGATATATATATACCAAGGGGGTGTCCACGGGGGGTATAGGCAGTCTAGGGGGGTGGGGGATGTTTTCCAAGGGGGTAGGGTTGTCCATGGGGGTAGGGGCTATCCAGGATGTCGAAGGGGGTAGGGGTGTCTAAGGGGGTGGGGGTGTTGGGGGGGGGGGAGTGGTGTACAGGGGTTTAGGGGGTTGTCTAACCCCCAAATCCATTGGAAACGTACCCCACCCCCATGGACACCCCCTGGACACCACTACCCCCTAGACAGCACCACCCCTGGACACCCCCACCCCCTAAACAGCACCCCACCCCTCTGGACACCCCCACCGCCCTGGACACCCCCACCCCTAGATACCTCATACCCCCTTAGAGAGACCACTCAACCCCCGGACACCACCCCCACCCCTTGGACACCCCCACCCCCTGGACACCCCCCACTCCTAGCTCCATGGACACCCCACCCCCTGGACTGCCCCCTCAACCTTAACACCACTTGCACCCCCTAGACACCTGACACCCTTGGAAATCCCCCTCACCCCCTGAAAACCATTCCCACCCCTACACTATAAGACATCCCCTAAACACCCCACTACACTAGATAGCCCCCTCACCCCTGGACACCAACCCCAGCCCTGGACACCCCACCCCCCTTGGAAAACCTAATCACCCACCTGGACACCCCCCCCCCAAACCCCTTGGACACCCCTAGACACCACCGCCCCCTTGGATAGCCCCCACCACCTTGGAAAGATCCCCAAACCCTATGGACAACCCCCACCCCCTGGACACCCCTACCCCCTAGAAAACCCCCTCACCCCTTGAAACCCCCACCCCCATCCCCTGGACAGTTTCACCCCCTTGGAATGCCCCCTCACCCCCCTTGACACCACCCTCACCCCCTTGGACACCCTCTGGACACCACCACCCCCTTGGACACCCCCCACCCCATGGATAGCCCCCAACCCCTCTAGACCACCCCTGGACACCCTACCCCCGCTGGACACCCCATACCCCCTTGGATATCCCATTCACCCCCTGAACACCCCCAACCCCTAGACACCGCCCCCACCCCCTACCCCCTTAGACACCCCCTATACACCCCCACCCACCTGGACAGCCCCCTCACCCCCCTCGACACCACCCCCTTCCCTAGACACCCCAACCATCTTAGAAAGACCCCTCATCCCCCTCAACACCACCCCACCCCCTTTCACACCACCTGGACACCACCACCCTTTTGTACCGCCCTCCCCCCCAGCAGGACATCCCACCATCCCCTGGATAGGCCTCCACCCCTGGATATCCCCCATGACCCCTATGGACAGCCCCCACCCCTAGACACCCCCACACACCATGACACCCCTACCCCCTTGTACAGTACACTCACCCCCTGGACACCACCCCCACCCCTGGACACCCCTACCCCCTTGGGTAGCCACCTCACCCCCTGGACACCACCCCCACCCCCTTGGACACCCCCAACCCCTGTGGACATCCCCCGCACCCCCTGGACACCACCCCCACCCCCTTTGAATCCCCCTAGACACCCCCAACCCCTAGATAGCCCCCAACCCCTAGGCACCCCCACCCAATTGGACATCCCACCCCCTGTACGCGCACACACACATGATAGAACACACAAAAATCGTAAACATTCATGATATCATTTCTGTGGTTTATTTTTACAAGGAAATAATTTAGCATGGTATAAATGAACCCTATGAAATTTACCATGATAACAAGAGGGAATATATAAAAATTACAACTCCAAAAATTATATTAGGGCATTTTAAAAAATAAAAAACGAAACTGAAACGTGTATGGATTAATTGAGTGTTACAAGTTGACCTGATAGATCTGATGATAAAAAAATATAATGAATGATGTTTGCAAAATGAGGCTGGAGGGAATGAATTTGAAGAATCCTTTCTAGGTTTTTTTCATGAGAGAGATGAGTCATAGGTCTCCCAATCGAAGAAAAAAGAATGACTGAATATATGTAAAAATAAATCATTTTAAAGATATATCAGATCGGTTATTTAATAATTGACGTGATAAACTATTTTCTTATTTATAACGTCTATTATTTAATAATAAACTTATAAAATTATTTATAACATCAGTTATTTTACAACTAACGTTATAAATGTTACTTTATAATGTCGATAATTTTATAACAGATGTGATAAATTTATGAGATTTTCATTATCAGATCAGTTATAAAAAAACCGACGTGATAAAGCGCCTAGATTCGATATGTCATGTCGGTTATAACATAACTGACATGAAAAAGCTAATATCCATTTTTATTACATTAGTTATAAAATAATCAACATAAAAAATTGATTCTCATCGATTTATCACATTGGTTATACAATAAATGATGCGATAAAACAATTTTTATAGCTTTGCACGCCAGCTATATAGAACTCATATGAAAATGCCAACGTGTTAAACATTTTTGCCACTTGTTTGGACAACTCCCCCTAGACACATCCCCCTTCCCCTACCCCCACTTGCACCCCCACTGACCCCAGCCCCCACCACCAGCCCCCCCAGCAGTTGTCCCCGCTACACCACCCACTCCCCAAGACACCTCCCTCCTAGAAAGCCCCCCTACCCCCTCACCCCCACCCTCCTAGACAACCTCTAGAAACCCACTCCCCCTGCACTTCCTCACCCCTCCCTACCCCCTTCACCCCCACTACCCCCTACACACCACCCCCTTCACCCCAACAGCCCCCAACCTTCACCCATTTCACACTACCCCCTATCCCCTTCATCCCCTACACACTACCCTCCCCCCGGCCCAATTCACCCCAACTCCCCCAACTCCCCCAACCATCACACCCCACTCCCTCCCCCACTTCCCCCACTTCCCCCTCCCACCTCCAGGACTCCCCCTCCCCCTGCACCCCCACACCCCTACCCCCTTTACGCCCACTACCCCCTTCACATTGCCCCCCCCCACATGCCAGAACATGGGGATAATATATCTGGAGGAAATTGGAATTGGGATAATCTTAATATCCAAAATATAAATCAATCAGAAATGGGAGAATGAGAAAATATATTAGGTGTCCTTATTGTAAAAAATTAGAGAAATACAATATGATTTCTAAATATAAAATTATTTTTTAGTGAGAAACAAAACCAGAAAATATGTAATAATTTTTCAATAATAATAATATTATTTTAATGGTTATTTTTTTTGGAGTGATGGATATAGACACAAGGTTACCTACTATGAAAAACTGTGAATAAGAAAAATATTTTGAGATGCTCGTGGTGTCTCAAATGAGTGAATAATGGGTAAGGATAAAAATAGAAAATAGCAATGCAATAATGTCAATCAAGCTATATAAGCATAAACTACCACTATGAGTTTTTGTAGATAGTGTACCAAACATGAGAAAAAGGATTAATCCTAACAAATTGTGATTATGGTTTGATAAAATCCAATCATATCATCTAAATAGAATCCAATTCAATCAAATGTATAAAAGTTTATTCTTAAAGGTGAACCTTATAAATCATCATGTCTTGTGTGTGTGTGTGTGTTCAAAGGTGTTGTTTGACTGAAAAAATAACGACATAGATAGAAAGAGAACAATAGAAATGTTACCTAATATTAAATGTGGTAAAATAAAGAAGGTATTGAAAAGTGATAAATTGAACATCTACAATGATTCCACCCCTCTCAGTGTATGCCATATTCCATACAGTCCTCCTCAAATCAAAATAGAGGGTGGATACCATATTTGGGATTCTCAATTGGTATTAAATAATTTTTATTTACCTCATATTGGATTATCATATTAATATATTTCTCCTTGAATATTCGTTTTTCTCCAATAAATATTATAAAGTGCAATTTTGGATACGTTATTTCAATGTCATTATAGAACATAGTTTCCTCATAGACATTGATTAACATTAAAAAGAATGATAAGGCAATGATTAAGAATATTTACCTCTTGTATAAATATAAATAATATTCATGATCTCCTAGCATGTATGATAGATCAAGAAGGGATGGATAAAAACATGTAGTTCCATTTACCACAATGGATATGGAAAAAATTTCTACCTAAAACGTTTCAATTTTTTTGATCCTAAGGCATTAAAAATTTACGATTTAAAATATCTATGAGGTGTAGAATGACAACCTAAATCCATCTCAATATCCTATCTCACTATCCATGTGAAGACCGCACATCCCACATCATCAAATAAATTACCACTAATTTATCTCCCTAAAAACTATTCAATTATCTATCCTCACTTCACTAATATTCAATAAAATACATGTAGCTCCACATAGACCATATTCCCACATTCACACCTATAACAAAGAAAAACCAAACTATCATGATAATCCATGGATTAATAACAGATCTAGGTTTTGAAAACCAGAACTTTTAGAAGTCATATTGTAATCCGAACCACTAGGATAATTCTTTGTTGGAATAATAATAATAATAGAAATAGTAATAATAATTATCAGATGAAACCCAAGGTAAGAGTTGGAAAACCAACTCATAACCCCGATTTTTTTTTATAATAGTAAAAATGTACATATGAAAACATGAGGCCACACATGATTTCACCAACCTTAAAAAACCATAAATACCATAAAATATATTTGAAGCCTGCGAAATATAATCAGCATTTATATCACACACTCCTCAAAAGATTCATTTTTTCTACTGTTGAAACACATCCAATAGCTATCACCCTAGAGATTTCAATTCCATACTAAAGTAAAACCCATTTCAAGATATGTATTTATGTATCATAAGTTACCATTCATCAATTTGAAACATCCATTACATCATAAAAAAACAATCAAGATGGTCATCATGGATGATTAGCATCACTGCATACAACATCTCCATAAATGAAAATAATTTATCCTCAACATACCAATTATTTATAATCCTTAATTGCATCTCAACATATCTTTTAAATCATTATCATTATATCAAAGAGAATCCTTCAAATTCCATTTCATCATTAAAAACACCATTATGATCATAATGGACCTATCAAGGGAACCTCAACCATAGAGGAGGAACATAATTGATTTTAGACTTCAGATTCCATATGCACTCAAAATTAGTAAGTAAAATTCCATTAATCATCTTTCATTAAAATTTAAAATATAAAAAATTCAACAAATATAACAAGAATTCATCTCCTCTATAAAAGTTAGTGATTAAAGCATAATAAGTGTGATAAACTCGTCTTTAGTACCACTAAAGTTTCCATCCCCATAAAGATAGATGTTTGTTAAAAGTATCTACCAAGTGTAAAAAATATTTTTAAATTTGGAATTCATGTTCATGTGTGTCATGATTAGATTCACCAGAATCACTATCCCCCTAGAGCCTCCTCATGTGAGGGTGGTCATATCCTGAGATATTAGAGGCATAATCCCCTTTTAACACCACCTTAGAGTTAGTTTGAGCATTATTAAAAATAATCAAAAATATAGAAAAAAACCCCAATCTAATGTATCTTATCCATGTTATGTTTTAAATGACCAACAATGTTCTTATCCATATCTATCACAGAAGATAACTGATGATATTACTTTTTCCCATCCACAAAAGTGTCCTATACTAAAATAGGAGCGTCATGATACCCTTTTTCAATACAAATTTCCTTATACCTAATAAGATGTTCTTAAGTGGGTTCTTTTGAGAACTCAATACACAAGACAAATTATCTTTATTGAATTACAAATAGGATAAATAGTAATCTATTAGCTTTTCATAAGAAACCTTTTTCCAAAATCACTTCACCCCATTCTTAATATAGAAAACTATGAGTAGTGGTTTGGAGAACTTCACCTATGTAAAAATCCTCACTAGAGATGGTCTTGAGAGCTTATAGGTGGTTGAATCGAGCTTAATAGGTGTACCAATATGATTATCAATAATATTAAAATAATTTGACTTGAAAAGGTAAATATGTAAAATTTGAAATCCTATAAAATTGATTACAACATGTTGTTCATCATCCCTTTAAAAGTCTAGAGTCTATTTAATCATCTTAACACAACATCCTATAAAGGACCACTTACCATGAGAACAACATCTATAATAATTTTATCCTAAGAAAGAATGAACCAGGACAAGTCAAGAATCAAGAACCCCCTAATCAAAATAACCAAATATAATAGATTCAATAATAATCATGGTAAAATTATTCAACAGATATCACTTAATGAACGAACTGATAAGAGAGAACTGAAAGTATGATGTAGGAAAATTCATTTCAATCCCCTAGAAAATAATGGATGATTTACTCTAATGCTGAAATGTTGAAGGATAAGTTTTATATTATGCTTAATTGGTATCAAACATAATGGATTTCCTCTTATTCTGGAATGTTTGGAATGTCACCGGAGGAGGGGGAGCTGAGAGGGGGGGGGGTATGTCTCCAGAGGCAAGGGATTCGAGAGGGGATAGGGGTAGGGAGGTAGAGGCTGGGATATTGGGGTGGATACTGGGAGGCAGGGAGGTCGAGGTCGAGAGGAGAGGTCATGGAGGGGTGGAGATCACCGGGAAGCGGTTGGATAGCTGGGAGGCAGAGGATGGAGAGGGGGTGAGAGGACAGGAAAGGGGAGGTCAGGAAGGGGAGGAGAGGGACAGAATGAAGAGTTTGTTGAGGTAGAGGTCAGGGAGGCAAGTGTTCAAGTGGGGGAGACTGAAGGAAAAGGTGACTCGATCAAGAGTAGAACCCCTATAAATAGGGTAGTAACCACAGTTTCAATAAAACTATGGCCTCAAAAAACATATTTCTACGGTTTTGTAAACTGTGTAAATAGATGTGTAGAAATAAGTCATATTTTTAGTTGTGCATGAAAAACAAACAACTTCACATTCCTTTGCTTCCCCTTTGATCTTCCTTTTCATTGAAGGGCATGATGAAGCTTTGGTATTAATTCTCTACACCATACCATTCTTCTTATTCCCCAAAAGGATAGATGGATTTTCCCAATTCATATCATTGTCCACAAGGAGAATGGGGATAAGAATATCAGATAGAGACTTCTCAATGTTGTTAATATTGAAATTAACAACAAATCCAAAGAAGCTTTGAGTCAGTGAGACAAGAACGAGATTGGTATCTAGCTCTTAAAGGAGTACAAACCCTAGAAGATCTTGGCTCTAAATATATCCAATGAGCTTGAAAATGATTCCCAAGTGGTGTAACCTATACATGCTTACTCTGAAATATTGTCTTCGAGGTCTCAAATCATTCTTATATTTATCTATTAGGGTAAAGACCCTGGAGGTGCTCGAGCATGCTATCAGAATCCTTGTTCTAATGGGACTTCATGAGCTCACTAGACATTGATGATAGCATCCAACATTGAATGTCGACAGTTTCATTCATATTTTTTCGTAGACAAATAACTCTTCATCACTCGCCTCTTGTGTAGGCAGATCAGGTAATGATGATTCAATCATGTAAGCCTTTCATTCATGTTGTAGAATAACCCAATGGCATCTAAATCATTCCTGGATGTTACTATCTGTGAGGATGTTGTCTTTATCCCGAAATGTTCCTAGGGATAGTATGGTTGAAGATCTTTTCATTTCATTTGTCAATTTAAAGTTCATATGATTAGAACATTCTTGATTACATTTTATGAGAAATAATAAAAAAAAATTATTAAGTCTTCTACCGTTTTATCATGTCTCAGTGGCCCTCAACAATAAATTTAGAATATCCAGTTGTCATGAAATTCAAATGGAAAGGATCCATATTTTCATTCTTGTAACCCCAACAAGGGTTGGTCAATCTATTTGAATGTATTTAGGTAGGAAGGTCTTTTCCAATTGTACATCTACAGTTCCTTTATCTATGAGTGGACTATCAAATCCTGACTAAGATTTCCTTAACACTTGCCTCCAATATTACACCATGTCTAGAAAGGGATACTCCTCTTGATATAATTTGTTTAAGTCAAATTTAAACACATTCATAATAGATACCTGTATAAAATTAAATGTCCAGACAAGTGTTGGTAAAACACATTGTTTTATTGATCCATGCCATTTATCACGTAATAGAAGGCTTTGTCTGAAGTAATATTTTGTTGAGGGTTTTTTATTTCTTATGTGTAAATTTCCTTATCATCTTTATCACATTCTTGTTAATATTAAGTAGAACTTACTAAAGTGATTAACCATATATTTATAACATTTTTGCACATTCCTAATTTATTTTAGTTCCATCTTGCATGCTTTTTAGTTCATTAATTATGTTATCAGGACAACACATCCATAATTAAAAACCATGAAACTAACATAAATAAAATAATTGAAAGGGAATGATCATGAGAATCATTCAAATGTTTATTTAATATAGTGATTGATAATGTAACCATGACCTATGGGAAAAACAACATAATTTTTACAGCTTTCCACTTGTCTACCTTTGTATCTCCTTGGATTGGTTTCACCTCAACTCCTGACTTGGAAAACCTCCACAAGCTTGTGGGATCCAACCCATAAATATTCTTTTTAACTCATATGTAGATGTGGGTAAAAACTTGGGTTTACATTGAAGAATCCAAGTGAATTCATTCCCAACATTTTAATGAGCAGAGATGTCATGTAGGCCAAAAATTCATTTAATAAATAAATTAAAAGGAAAGAATCACATAAAAAGGTGTTGTTCTAGATCATGATCACCCATATACATGCAACACGCTATGATTTTAACAAAACTAGCATTAAATTCATTAATAATTCTTATTAAGATAATTTGTTCTCATGTAAATTAATTATTATCATTAATTAATCAATCCTTTTATCTTAATCCTATTCTTAATTTCCGTGAGATTCTCAACCTTGTACATAAATGAACCTTAGAGGTATCCTAGTGAATAACCATTTGAATCTACCAAAAATGTATTATATTCACATACTATTTTACTTTTATGACATATAGAATAGAATATGTTTCAAATCATAAAGTAACAACATATAGTACGATTTATACATGACATGCAGTTTTGAACATTGTACAAACATTAAAGATTTAACTTTGTCTAATCTGGTAATGTATACAGAGTGTAGATACGACTTCACGGTGTGTACTACCTTTACATTATTCCCTAAATTACAAACTTATGGACTCAACATGTGAAGTTAACTTTGGAAATTTCATAGTCCATGGAATGTACAGTGGGTTACACACCGTGTAGTCTCTGTGTTACATAGTTACCAGTTGACTTTGTTGTGTGTGGTATATAGGGTTTGGCCCCTAACCTAATGGTACTACACATAGTTTGCAGTGGGCCACACAACATGTAATCTGGAAAGTGTGTGTCTATCTATCATGGTCTACATGTGGTGTAGAATTAACAACACCAGGTGTAATAAATGAATAGAGATTGAGTAATGGCCTAATTAATATTGATGCACTAAACCTGACTACACAACGTGTATTCTAAAATACATGGAATATATCGAAGATAACACATTCTGTAAGTCCAAACTCATGATGTCTAATTTCGTGTCACCAAGAAAGAATCGTCTTTGCCTCCTGATGATCTATCTGTTTTAATTTTAATCAAAAAATCATACATTTTTGTGAAATATGTGAGAAACAAAAGGAGGGAGAACATATCACAAAATCCAGATTACAAGAATGATTAAACATGAATTGTAAAAATAAATTATTAATCCATAAATCTTTCATGAATTATTTAAATAATTATAAACTATGATGACCTCTCTTTGATACAACATGATTGTTTCGGGCACAGCGGAAGCATAGTTGGGTCAGCGCCAAACTTTTATGTTTACCATGATCAATGATTATTCTGATATCAATAAAATGATGAACATCAAACTCCATATATTTGAATTAAATATTTAGATAAAGAAGGTAGAGTATCGAAATATTTAGAGATGATCTTGCACATTATTTTTATAATTAATTTAAATTTAATTTATGAACAAATAAAATACATGGTTCTTCAATACATTCTTCATTGATGATGTTGATCATATAGGATGAACCTTTTGGATAGTATCATTTCAGTTGTGAGGATTCAAACCAGAATCCCTCTAGTGGTGATCTACATGTTCTCCAATGGTCTCTGATTGACAACACTCGTATTCCAGGTGCTTGGGTGGAGAATCAAATGTATTATATAGATTGATAATGATCGCATGTTCATCGGTCGTGAAGAAAATCTCTCTTTCGTGAGAGGGATAGATGAGGGGAGTTGAAGGAAAAATCCAGATATGGAATTTCTATTGCCTCACGGGTTTCCCAGGTATGGAACAATAGACATACCTCTCTATTTATTGACATAGGAATTTGATTATAATATTCAATTTCCTAACAACAATTAAATACATTCATAAACTTAGAGAAAAACCATGATACATAATAAAAATAACCACATCATTATTTTTGGCATGCCAATTTACAGTAAATGTAATCCTAAATGAAATCACATGATGCATAATTATAACCTCCTTATTTTTTTGTGCCAACTTGATAAATAATTATTTACCATTATGAAAATAGTTATTTTACTACTGGACCATTCTTGGACGGTTCAAAATCCAATTCCATTTATTGAACAGACGAATAAATAAATAAATAATTTATTCTCTTCAATTAATTTTATTTACATATTAGTTAAAAATAATTAATAAATGTTCAATAAAATTAGTAAATAAATTTTTATTCTAAATCCAGTGAATAAATATTTATTTAATTTATGTGATCATTATAAGTTGAATAAAATTATTCCATAGTCTTTAGAATAATATTTATTCTATTAATTAAATTCAAATAGAATTTAATCAAGACCACCAAAAACACGTAGTTTTTTTACCCTTTGCGATTTATTCTCATTGGAATTTTGACGGATTGCCTAATGTATAAGAGTAATGTCTAGAAATGGGTCAAGGTACCCAATGTAAATAACTTAAAGTTGAAAAAATGACATACACATATGAATGCTCACTACGTAACATAGTCTCTTTGTCTCAATATCTCATCAATCTGTTTTCATGATAGTGTCATCAACGTTTTTCTTGATATGTAGTTCTTTGACTACCTAAAATAAACACATTGTTACACAATGGCCATGGAATTTTGTGCGAAGATTCTCTTTCAATAAAATGGCTAAGATATCAACTTCCATAAAAGTAAGAGACAAAACCTTCCTCAACTAATCCATTAATAACATGTCAGTCGTCACACACCCAATGTACCTTACTTCTCACCAACTGTCTGTGTAAGGGTTTTCATCAGTAAATCTAAGTGCGTGAGTCATGAAACATATTAAGGATAGTATTAAAGTCTAAGGACCATTATATATGCATGTAGATAGAAATATACAATGACACCAAAACACGTGGAATTCCATCTGGTGGGTATGTTCTCATAATCTCTTGTATTGGAGATTACCAAGTTTGTACTCCATGAGAAGAAGTCTCATATGGTAATGATTACACATATATGAAGGTCTGTATACTATGTGTCCAATAAATGTATATCATCCAAACTAAGAACAATATTTAAGAATGTTGTCATAGCACTTCAATGTTCCCATAATTGTGTGGAATTTCTATGACCTAGTCATTATGGAAAATACTAAAGGACGTTATTACACTATAGTCATGCAAAACAATGAACAATATGTAATAAGATACTTAATATATAAATATATTTAATATTCATGTAATCAAAGTACAAATAGTTTGTTCTAGAACACAAAATCTTACAAATACAACACATAAACCATGTAAACTTTGGAACCAATTCCCTAACCCCATTATCAGTCACTCACCATTGGAACTGAGCCCTATATATCATATATCTTCCACAGCTAAAAATCCTCGATAACTCCACAAACATACATCCTTGAATAATCCCAACTTTGGGATAGAGGTTCTCATGAAAATAACCCCAATTTAAATGTATTCTTCCCACCTATTTTGAAACATGATTGGTAGAATAATGAGAAAAAATTATAGATATGTCCCTTCTTACCAAGTGAATGGATCTCTATTGATTGATTATTAAAACGAATTGTTGCAATACCCCAGTTTCCATCACTAAATTAATAAGGGAAGATACCCTCATTAATCTTGAAGATATAAAAACCCACCATATATTAATATTCAATCTCCACCCTTGTACATCTCCTTTGATATAATCATCCTAACACTGGATGAATCCCCCATTACACCACTCAGAATGACACTACTAAAAGTAGTTGGAATCCCAACCACACTATCTTCAGCTGACCCCTTGATAAAAATGAGAGACATACAAAAAACATTTGAAAATGGGGTAAGGTCAGTGTTTCATACCTAGGGCCCCGCTTCCAGATGAAGACCTTTCTCAAACATAGAGGCTTTCTAATCCTAATTATCGGTAAAATATATTGAAAATCAATAATTTCCTTAGAACATGTCACATAGTCTGGTACTAATGTAATCCTCTATTAGAGTTCCCAAAAATCTTGACCTCCATCCATCCTTAGTTATTTGAGAAATAATTGTGTTAAAATATTTCCTTCCAATATACCCATTTTGTAACCTCATTTCTTTAACCTTGGACTATCATGCCCAACCACCTCCTAGTATTTCTTAGTATCATAAACACTACCACCATCAATCGATAATTAATAGAAATCTATATATGGTAAAAGATCCATTCAATGACCTTTATCCAGTATTTTTAATTCTAATGGCCACCCATGCACTAGAATTATATATGGATTTATAGCAAGAAATCCCAAGAAATGTACAACATCATCAGCTATCCCATAAGGGAACGTCTAAATCCCACCAGCATAATATGAAACAAACCATGTTGGGATGACTATAATTCCAGATATAATGGAGAATCATTTGAGGAATTCTCATCCAACCTATCTTGAATATAAATATGTACAATAGGACCATTTCTATTTTTGAGATAGTTCTCAACCTAGTCTTTTTTCTGGAAAAATGGAATGTTGATGAGGTGTTGTTATATAAAATTCCAAAATATATTATCCAAAATTTTCTCATCTTTGATGTTTAAAATGAATAATCAATTAGTATTATTATGAAAACAAAAAAATGAACATAGGATAATCATCTTAGATCTAACTCCAACCACTTAAAATAAACCCATTAAAACACACCGAGTCCCTAATCCCACAAGACAGTACCTACACATTAGTTACAGGAATATAAATACCTAGAAATTAATTTTTTTAATCATTTTTTAAGAAAAGGTGTGGAACTAAACATTTTAATCCTTAATTTCTTGAAACGTAGAAGTAGCTCACAAAATCATTTCAGACTAAATAGATATTATATTAATTACTAACTCTATATAAACCCCATTGCAGGATGTTCACGAGCATATCTGTATTTTCATAGATAAAATCTTTGAAATGATTGTTTTCCTTATCCAATGTGTGGATATATTCTTCAAGATTAATTTTTACAACATTTATTCATAATGCCAATATCCAATATGGTCTGTTGATTCCCTCAATTTTATATTCATTGACAGAAAAATCGAATCATTCTTCCATAAATTATATCAGTATAATCTTTTGAGACATTGATATTGAAATATTCATAAAAAATATCATTCTTAAAATATTAGAGATGCACTAGGATGACATTCTCATCATAGGGATGTGATAATGGAACTCCTTGAATTCTACCTTTATAAACCACCAATAGTTCTATATTATCCACTACCTTTATTATCTTTAATTTTTTGGTTGTTCTGGTGATCATAGGCTTCAGATGGTTAGAGTATTCTTTGGGCTACTAAGTCCTATTCTTCCTATTTATTGGATGTTTTCTAGAAAAGAATGATTCCTTCCTTCCCATTAATAGAGACACATTTAATATTAATTAATGTATGATTTTCTTTCTCCCACTTTTATGTATAAATAGGGACTAATTATTTGTCACCCAAAAGGTATTGGAAGAAAAAGTAGAATGTGTGTGGAAATCAATTTTGCTCCCATCGAATGAGAAGGTTTCTTATTCCTTTAATATTTAACATATTAACATCCTTTAATATCATACTTATCCGTGTTTTTATCCTATTAAATCTAGAACCAATTATCCACTTCAACATATGTAGTCACATTCTTCTTGGAATCTTGAATTGAAGGTTATAACCCTTAATGTTCCATACATACCACTGAAACATCGTCATCAATTCCCACAACCACATCATTCCTAGAACTATAAGCAGTTATTAGACACAAATCACCTGATCTTCCATTATACATATCCCTAAAACTATAGTGTCCTTCCAATGCCACATTACCTATAATATTTCTCTGTTGAAGCAATTTATCAGGGGTGTGAACCTATACAAATTCCTTTTTTTACACTAGCGGATGAACTCCCCATTCCCTTGGGCATGGATCACCAATAATGTTTTGACCACTATTATCTATAGATAAACACGTCCTACTTCTAGAGGGTAAGGAGGGTGTAGACAAAAAATACAACATTGGTTCAAGAACCTACTAACCAAACAATGTCATTGATATGTATAATTAGAAACATGAATCGATGGAAAACTTCTACAATCCTTATCTCAATCCCTACAATTGAAGGAATTGGGGACTAGCCTTATAAAAGATGAAAAAAGGAAACCAAAGTCTCATAAAAAACCTTCTGCTTCCACTAAAAATCCCCTTAAATCACAAATAAATGAATTCCAACGATTTTTTGGAGGCATCCAGTTCGATGCAAATCTATGATTACATAGAATGTAAAATAGCTCGAGTATGATAATCCAAAGAATGAAATCGACCCACCATGTTACCAATTAACCTCATAATAACCATATTATAGAATAGTTTAGGGAGACTATACAAGGCTAGATCATAGTAAAGGAGTATCAATTTTTAAATGAAAATCAAATGATTAGAAAAAAAGTGAGAAGTGGTTAACTTAATGTATATGAGGAGGAAACACCCTAAAAGAGATGAATTAATATTTTAATTAAAAAATAATGAAATAAAACTGATCTAAAATAAAAATTATTCCATATCATAAAAACTCGATGATTCAGTTGAAAATTGGCAGATGACATACATTGAAGGTCAGTTATTGACGAAATGTGCCACCATATAAAACTCCAATTGTGAGGAATCTTGTATAAAATCCATATAGGA
The DNA here is from genome assembly GCA_963277665.1 of Viscum album. NCBI lineage: Eukaryota > Viridiplantae > Streptophyta > Magnoliopsida > Santalales > Viscaceae > Viscum > Viscum album. Next base: position 425,703 of record CAUJRU010000169.1, read on the forward strand.
TAAAGAAATATAAGGAACTCTATTGATTCATGATTTATCTTTAGTGAGAAAATTTAATTCAAGAAAAATGGGGAGAATTAGTGGATCCATGAATGGGGTAAACAGATGAGAATAAGACACTGGAGGTGTAAGGAATAAGACTTCCCCGATCCTTTGAGGGAGGGTGATTAAATGGGGCATCCATGCCTCCCAAAAATTACTCCATTAATGAGATAAAACATCATTTCGTCTCTCCATGCCTTTATAGATAATAAAATATATAATAATAAAAAATTGTAAAGTGTAAAATTAATTAATTTAATTTTACCAATGATGAATTTAGGAAAAATTAAAATTTATGATATTTAGTATTTAGTTTAATTTAATAAAAATCTACATAAGAAATTGGGAATGTGGAATGTGAACCTAAATACCTATCCATGTTGTAATAACTCAAAATTATCTTTCTTATTATTCCCCAAAAATACCATACATCATAACCGTATAATGATACCTAAGAATAAAATTAAACTATAACATCACAAAAAATCATATGAATAACACATCCTATTAAACTCATTATTCTTATACCAGAGCAATAGTAATGAAATATTCTCCCTCTCCAACTTATGCTACATCCATAATATCTCTATTATATATAAACCTAATCATTTATCCAATGAAAATTTCCTATAATTCAATTTTATAACAACCTAACATGAATCACCTCGTTTGGATTAGAGTAGTAAAAGACCTAATGGACTCCTTCACAAACACAAGGGGATTTTGAATAGTCAAAAATGATTCTGAAGAAATAAAGGGAAGCTATTCCGGTAGTATTAGATTCCCATCAGAGTAATGCCTACAATATAACTAGTAAAAAAAGAGGGAAGAAGTTAAATATATGAATAGGAATAACAAGTGGAAAAAATAATGACATTATAATATAATACAATATATGGTAATATTAATTTCACCAAAGTCAGTCCAAATTGACACCCACATGTGATAAATAAAATTACATTAAGAAAAATAAAAATAAAAGAATCATGACATTAAAATATAGATGTTTTCCTTAGTATCTCCCCTAACCATATCTACTTCAATTTACTCAGTAATATGTCATAGGGAACGTTACCTTGGATAGATTCTTGATTATGAAATATACAAACTCATTCAAATACCCATGAATGATATTAAAATAAATTCAGTAGGAAAATACCAATATTACATTAGTATAAATGTATAATGAAGATAAATGTGGATGCACCAATGAAAAATATCATAAATTAATTCTTGATCTATTGGGTAATATTAAACTAACAAGAATTAAATGAAACTCATACTTATAAGTTTCATATATATATATATATATATCAAAATTATAGTCTTGTGGAATAATAATTTTAATGCACATCTCATGGATCACACCTATCCCATAGTTCGTGGCTTCATTATCACCCTAATCCATCCTTGAAGAGTATAGGACGGTTACATTAACACTGTGACACGTCCTTGAGTGTTCTAAAGACTTTACATCTTCACTATAACCCATACAATATGGTTATAAATAGTTAATATCATCACTTAAACCATTCCTCAAGGGTTCTTGTGAGGTCCCCAAGTAGAATACTTCAAGAAAAAACATTAATTATAAGAAAAAAGAGGAAACATCACATTTTTAAATATATTGTTTTTCATGGCCTTATGAGATTCAATTGATCCCAAAGGGATCTCTAAATTTATCTTTTCTCCATTAGTAAGTCCTTATGTCGGTCATATGACATGTAACAAAAAAAGATTAAATAACATGAAATCTTGTTAATCCCCTCAAAAGTGTCTTCTGAATCTATCTGGACTTTTTTGGTAACATTAATTCCAAAAGAGGATGTTATAAATTTATACACACACCATCAAGTAAATAAATTCATCCAACTTTATAAAAATGTTTTAAAATGGTAAGGTACTACCTAACTCAGGTTCAATGAAGATAAAACACCATGAATTTCCACCTGAAATATAACCAAAATTCCAATTCCATAAAACATTTCCCAATATAGAAAATTATGATTACAGGAAAGGGTAACAAGGAAAATAAAATTGAAACATGTCTATAGGAATTGAATGGAATTATACATACTAAAAGAAACCAAATTCAATATGTGGTACTAAAAATGGTGAAAAACAAGAGAAATGAGATAATTCATTCATTGAGAGCATCCTATGGATATAAAATTTCATAAGAAGTCAGTGGAATATAGGGGGATGATTAAATGATTTTTCAAGGTGAAAATATAAATATTCTATTTTAAAAAATATCAATATAATCCTTTCATGCGGTGATTTTAGTTTTTATAAAATGGATGAAATTATATATAAACCCTAGGGTTATATCATAAAAATTTTAGGATTGGATCATGCCTTCACACTTTGAATGCTTACTTACTATAGTTTTTTATCCCCATGTCTATCTCTTTCATCCCAAATCCATTCTTGATCCATCATAACATTCAAAAGATCCTGAAACAAGAAAAAGATACATAACTAGGAAAAAATTAAAAAGTAATTAACTGGAATTATGATTTGAGTTACTATGTTGTTCTTGATTTCAATTATTCTTAGAATGTGAATACTGATCTCTATATGATGAACATGGATATGGGAGAAGTTGACTGTATTGGGTGTCTCTATCAAATGATAGTTCATTATTATTTTTTATTTTTTGTGGAGGAATCTCAGCTTTATATATTTTTAGGTGAAGGGATTGTGAGATCAGGTTGTTTGGGGTGTTTCTATTGAGGAATGGTCTATGGATGATCATAACTGTTATTTGTTCTTGTCATGTATATTCACTACTTCAGTGATATATGAGGCGGTTCTCTAAGTGTTACGAAGTTATTTTATACTAGTACATCATAGTTTTTCCATGGATGTATCAATCCCTAAGAGGTCGATTTTTTTAGTTTAGTGTTAAAAGATCTATTTTAGAGTTCGTATTGGGATGTTCTGTATTACATAGGGTAAAGGATTGGAATTTTTTTCCTGGTAGGTTGTTTCAGCCAATCTGTGTTCCTTGATATAAGTGAGAGAAAATTTCAATTGAATTCATCACTAGTTTATTCTTTATAGTGTTGGATATTATAATGTATGGATTATCATTTACATATTCATGAATTCATTTCACTTCATATAGACTAAGGATTCAATCATTGTGAATATTCTATCAGGGCAGTATTTGGAGGACATCATGAGGCTTCATATGATCCAAATAAAATCATTTTTAATCATGACCCTATTTCACCAACAGAGTGTGGATAGGACCCCTGTGTGATTTTGGCTCTTATTTATGAATTAGAATCACTTTTCACCCATATATTTAAGTCCATATATAGTATACCATCATGATTTAAAAGGGAAAATTATGCACATGTGTTTTAAATTTTGGAGGTTTGTAGGTGATTCACATACCATTGGTGATTTTTTATTATAAAACAAGTTTAAAATTTCAATTGTTTATGTATATATTTGAATTATTTTTTGGATGTACATGTAGATATATATTATATTGTAACAATGTTATATTGTCAGTTAATCTCCAAACGAATTTTGTGTTGAGCATGATATAGAAGGTACATGCAATTCATTAGAAGATGAATGTAGAATAGGATTATCATAAGTACTATGTTGATCATAGGGGGAAGTATTTTGAGTTTTATATTGGTAAAAATATTTATTTTACATATATCTTCATCTAGTTAAATGGTGTACTACTAAAGTGAGTAATATTTTTACATAGATATTTTGGGACTTTTGAGGTATTGATACTTGTTAGAGTTGTTTCATATAAGATGGAAAATCTCATATAGATGATCATCATTCAGAATGATTTCGATATACCACACCTTCATCAGTATATCCAGGATATTTCTTGTTTCATTGAATATTTAGAAAATTATTTTGTGTATGATACAACATTTGAAGAATTATTTATTGATATTAGGGACCATTAGTAGATGGTGTTGTGTTAAAATGTTATTCCCATGGGTTGATTCATATTGTGTCATGATATCTTGGAGTAGTATACTTGGGAATGTGATTTTTAGGTTCATTTTCAATATATTGTGTTATTAAATTATTTCTTTTTTTTGAAGTATATATATAACATTTCTTGATTTATTAGATGATTGTGGATGTTTCATGATTATGTTAATTATTCTTATGATATGTTGGTATTACTATTTTAGTGATATCAATGAGAATTAAATCATTGGGTGGTTATTTGACATATTTTTTACCTTTATTGACTTTTTTAATTCTAAATCATGATTTATTTTTGATAGACATATAATGTATGGTCCTAGTATTTCTTAATCATTTCCTTTGTTTTTTCTAGGATTTGGGGGTGTTGAGAGGGAGTTTAGAGGAGTTTTATATGTGGGGGTTAGATTCCTTATCTCTTTAAATATTGATAACTCTTTGGTGGTAGGTGTGGTTGTGGTTTTCTTGATGACTATTTTGAATATATGGTCAAAGGATCTGGTTATTGAGGTTCTTGGTGAACATAGGGAGTGAAAAGAAAATTGAGTAGGGTGTAGTGTCTGGATAATTTTAATATATCCTATAAGGAAGTTATTTATGTTCATAGTGTATTTCATGGTGTCTCAATAAGTCTAGTTAGTTTTTCCTTTTTTCATGTGGAGGACTATGCACATGGGGTAGTTGTTCTGGTGGGTGTGTCACTTAAAAACATTCCATTTCAGAAATGGGGACAACTGAAATTTACATGATGATGGATGTGGTGGGGAATCCCAAAAATATTGATATGAATATTGAATAATGTAAATAGAGATGATAGTCACCCTATATGGTAGTTTTAGATGTGGTTATAAGAAATAGAAGGCGAATTCCCAATACATTGATAAAAAATAATGGTCATCTGATTATTAAAAATGAATGTCAAACACAAAAGTGCATTTAATGGTTCTATTAAAACCTATTTAATGTGTTTTTATAAATATTAAGATATTAAATAGGATATATATAATTAAAATGGATTAAAACTCATAGCTCATTTCGACTGGAGAAACCATGACCATGGTGGAATTCACATTTCCATGGTGTAGGCCTTTTAGGATTTCTCTATAAATAAGGGTTGTGTATCCATTAGTTCAACTATTAATTTGTCTCTTAAATGATACTACAACTATAGTCTCTATTATTTCACCTATATCATTTCCCTTGATTGTTTTAGTCTCTTGTATTCTCGAGATGGAACTCTATTGATTCGAGGTACTCTCCTCCTCTATTATCCTCTTATTCCTTTTCCTCATTCATTATATAGGTTTATATAAGGGAAGGTTATCTGGTTTGGGGTGTGTATTTGATAATGGCTCTTAATGTGTTGATTATTTTTATAATCAAGAGTGGTTTCTATTCTATTTATTAGTATTTTATTCATTGCTTCTCCATTATTGTGTAGTGTTATTTAAAGCTTCATATCATAGTAGAGTATTTGTAAATTCCCTTTACTTATGTATTGATGTGTCAGTATAAAAATTTATATACATTGAATTTGAAGTGTAATTATACTATTGAATTTATTAATCTTAAAAACTTTTAAATAAAAAAATACAAGAGATTATTTTTGGTCAATTTATGTTTTGATGAAGCGTCTTGATATTTTATAGATAGTGTGAAACTGGATTATTTTGGGGTTTTTTGTTTTCATGCACATTTGACAGGTTTAAATTTTCTTCAACAATTAAAATCTAGTAACATAATGTGGCTACTGAATGAGTTCTATGAGCTGAGTTAATCATACTTCTTAAAACTGTTGAACCTGACGGGTTCTACTTTGGGCATGTGTATGGATGATTTTAGTTTATATTTTCTGTTAGTTAATAGGTTTCAGGTTTTTAAATCCTACTGATAATGAATCCTAAAATTTAATCTATTAAATAAAAAATTATTTTGATGAAATTAATTTGTTTTGGTTGTTTAATGTCTATCCATGATTGATATGCACCATGTGTTCTTAATATGATGGCTTTGGTTTCCCCTTTATTTTTTTACTAAAAATACTGTATAATTTCATGTGTATTCTTTAAGATGGTAGTGAAATTTGTATGTAGCGGATTGGAACCTAGTATGGTAGGAATTTTGGGTGATGGATGGGAACGTACTCCATGTATTTCGATATTTTTCATCATAGAAGAGGTTGGGGTAAATGAAACAATTTTTGTGCCAATATATTCTATTTGATGAATAATTTTGTTTTCATTATTAATAATTTGGATTGTATCAATTAATATATTATAGTATGGAAATAAAATTCTGGAAATTACATGAATTAAAAATTATTACATTATAATAAATTCTTAAGACATTTTATGTTCAATGTTTTAATGAATTGGGACAAAGAAATAACTTAAAAAACTCATTAGAATTTTAACTAATAGCCATTTTTTCTATTATAGAAAATTATTAATCCAAAATTTTTCATCAAAATATCTCAAAAATTATTTACAAAATAAATTATTCTTGATATTATATACCTATATTATCTTTAAAACTCAGGGAATTAAAACATCAGAAATGGGTGAGCTTAGATGATCAGTAAGTGAAAACATATCAAAGGTCCATAAATTTTAGATCATAATGATGTTAGAATACATGGATCGAAAGAAATATCTGATTAAAAAATAATATGAATAAATATTATTCTTCAACATAAATATATTTATAACTTCAAATAATCAAACCATTACAATAGAAAAAACATGTTGCATAAATCACAACTGCCATAACATTGAAAATTAAGTGGCATAATCATAAACATATGATTTATTTATATTTGTAATCTGAGATACACTCAAACCTATTCACATATAAAATTTTTAGTATAGATAAATTCCATAGGATCACCCTTTGTGGTCGTAGATACTTATTAATCTATTCACACATAACATTATGAGTGTTGTTACACCCCATCACATTAACCATTTATGAACCTAGTTATAATATAACCATTTAATATAAAATTTATAATACTTGAGATATAAGACATTAACAAATTAGTTGGAGAGATATATTGGTACTACAAAATTCATAATCTATACATTTTTTCTACATTAAAAACAATAATCACATCTTAAAATACCCCTAGGATTGAAAAAATGGTCTCATGACATTATCAAATCATATATCGTATAATATATTTAGATATAAATAAATGATACCAAAACATATTCACATAGTTTTAATAAAATATAAGAGAACATAGAATTTTAATCAATAAAAAATCCATTTCGGGGAAATATTTTGGAGACTGTGTGGAAATTGTAAGAAAAACATTTTATAAAATTGTGTAATCCCCAAGTAAAATTTTTATAAAACGATTTACAAAATCATTACCAAAAGTAATATTATATAATATTGAAAATTTAATTTTAAAAATAATTAATATTTAATGAATTATTTTTCTTCTATATGAAAATTTGTTTTAGAAGATAAAATCTGATATCTTGAAATTAAAATCCTTTTATATAAATAATAATAACCTTTTTTCTGAACCCACCTAATTTTAATAGTTGGTAAAACAACCATTTAATAATTTTAACTACAAAACTATTGTTTAAAAACATATAACAAAAAATTTCTTTCTAAAAAATGTCTACATTTGTGATAATGGAAAATATGTACATTTAATACAAAGGTTCATCCAAAAATATGAAATTTATTCTTTACAATATCATATTTTATAAATAAAATCATGATGGAAGAAAAAAACAAAATAAAATGTAATTCCACATAAAATATGGCAGTTTTATATCATAATATCATCATAAGTATGATTAGAACAAAACTTTAATGATATGTCTCAATGAAGATGATTATAACCTAATTAAATATACTTGAATTATCAAACCCCTTACAACTATTGTAATATTTTAATAAAAGGTAATTGGAAGATCAAAAGTCATTTGTATTTATAAATAACATTAATTAAATTAATATTTATGGAAAAATAAATTCTTAGGTAGTTTATAAACCATAGAGATAAAAATTGATTCATATTATTAAATTGTGCCCAATAGAAGAGAAATTGAGTTTAAAAACCCCTACGTCTTAAATACATTTTACTAAAAAAGCCTTGAAAAAGGGAGAGAATATAATTGAAATTAAAATTAAACAATAAATAAAATTAATGATATTTTATATCCATTAGGTTTTATATAGACTATTAAAATGAAATTTAGTTTCTAAAAGAAAATGGGCCTCAAAGACATTTTTTTGAGATATAACTCTTACCTTTGACCTCATCTGTTTAGTAATCATGCCAAATTTTATAAATTACTATATTAAGTTCATTTAATACATTCCCATTAACGATTTTAAAGACTATAATAATTCATAATCCTCATTTATAATCATTATAAATATATATTATATATTTTTCCTTATTTCCACCTCAGGTGTAAATAATATTTATTGTTTTGAACAAGATTAATAAAATCCCAGTTGGTATCTATTATTTTTTCAAATTCTATAATTATAATATCATATATGGTATGGAAATTTATTTCAAATAATATTTTATATGTTTGTAATCTCATTTCATTGTAATCACTGTTACGACTTAGCAATATGTAATCAATTATGATCATGTTTTAGTGAATCATAACAAATATAAGGAGTTTTCATAATTGATGAGTTAATGTTGATATGACCTTAACAGAAAAAATAAGAATAATTTACATATTTATATCATATTAAATAATTAAATATGTTATTAAAGTCATCCATGACATAAATATATAGTATTTTCAAATTATGTGGTTAAACCAAACCAAATATAAACCTCCCATAATTAATAGATGATTATGAGATGGATTATCTGTAATATAACTATACAAGAAATATAATGATATTATTTAGTATTTATTAGTATGATATTTATTAATTTTAATGAATTATTACATGAAAATAATTTATATAAAGTATTTATATAGTAAAAAGAGGTTATTTTCCTATTGGTTCACACGTTTTAAATGATTTGATTAATGGTAATATTTTGATGATCATATACCAAATATGATCTCAATATTTTCAAAAAATAAAATTAATTATATTATATAAATAATATTTATCATTTAATCACATCATTTTTACCATTTATATAAGGTGGTTATGAAAATAAAAGTGGAAATTAATTGTTCCATGGAGGTTGTAGTCCACACATACGCATGTTTGAAGATTTATTTTTTTATGAAATGGGAGATATGTGTAATATGGTTTATTTTTTCAGAATAATAAATAATATATAAACCTAAAAATTGTATATTAAACTCTACTTTTAAACCATTTCCTTAATATAGTGAAAAATAATGATTCATGTTGTGTTGTGTAGGCATTATTCCACACAACGCACAATTCACATATTTTTTCTAAAAGGAAAAATTATGGAGGTCATTGATTGTACCATCATTAATATAACATTACAGTATAATAGTCCTATTTATGTTATAATTATGAGTTTCAAAAATAATTTATAGAATAAAAAAACACATACTGAAAATGAAAATAAAAAAGAAGAGTTAAGATCTAATTCCACACTTATAGGATTTTATACTTTATGAATGGGAATATTTCTTTTGTTGATTGTGTTATGATAATAAAATAACATAATTAAGGTGTAAAAGAGTTTTTAGTAATTTATTGGAATGATTTTTAATGAAACATATTGTGTTTTTTTGTGAATATAAGTGAGGAGAGGGTGCCCCTTTTATATGTAAAAAGGATTAGCATTCTTTTATATACCCAAAAATTTTCATTAATGGAAAGTCACCCTCAAGGAAATTGTCCAAAAAATGATAGATAAAATATTTAAGAAGCAATAAGGTTAGTCAAGGCATCGTATTAACATTCTCAAATAGTTTTTATAAATGATTCTGGACTTTTACTCATAAATTGTATGATTTACCATTTTAGTTTTTTACCACGGTAATAGGTTTTTACCTAGCGTAGCATATCCTATATGAACAAAACTAAAGTATCCCTTATCACAGAATTTAGACCTATATATTAAAAGTTAATAATAAATTTTATTTTATTCAATTTCCAAAAATGATAATAAAAATAATTTTAAAAACAAAATATACAATGCATTAATGAACATTTTCTGAAAAAAATATAACTTCCATTAAAAATGTTTAGATTTTAGTTTTTTAATTAAAAAATAAATATTAAATTTATAACATACATAATAAAATACATATTTCATCTTATAAAAAAATTTCCAATGTAAAATTAATTCTTACACACAAATGATGATATGAAATTCATTTTATTTGTAAAAAGCGTATTTTCACCTAAAAAATATATTTTTTATAAAAGTATAAAAAATCATTTAAATTTATATTGAAATTATTAAACCAAAAAGAAACTTTAGTAAAAATTCAAAATTTTATATTTAGAAATTAGCTTTTAAATGAAAATATATTATATTATGAAAAAACATATATTTAAAAGCGACCTTTTTAAACTTCAACTTTTTTTAATTGTGTTCCATATATATTTCTGAATTACATAATATTGATATATTACTTTATAAATATAGATATTACCTTTTATGATAAACATTTATGTATGGTCAATATAATTTATTAACATAAAATATAATACTCTTCTTTTATGTGGTTCTTCAAAAGGTGTCTTTTTTAAAATATTAATAAAATAGAATAATGATGTATATTTATTTAAATTTATTATTATCTTTTTATATACTATTGAATATATGTTTTGTTAATTTTTAATATAACGTTGTTTTTTTAGTCAATTGTTGCATTAGTTTTTTGTTTCATGTGATATGATCTATTGATGATAGTATTAATTTAAAGGATCTAAATCATGGGTCATTACAATCTACCACATTAAATAAATCTCTTCCTTGATTTTTATTTAATATCCAGTGTATACAATTGTATATTGTATTCTTAAAATATTTATTATTATATATATAACATCTATGTGACATATACCATATTATCTTAATCTCAATCAACATACATATAATTACTCATAAAAATTTATATTTATTAACGTAATCATATATTCTTCATAATATACCTTTAAAAATACCACTAGACTCTACAAGACATTATACCATAGGGAAATAGTATATTACTCTCAAATTAACTCATATATTCAATCACTAGTTCATTAAAATCACACACTACCCAATGAAATCCACGAATTAAGATAAATGTTAATAAAAATATCATTCATCAATTATTAATCCAAAGGTTACATATATTTTCGAACATACTTTTTCCAAATCAATCAACCCATTATTACATCTAAAAAAGTTGTATATTAATCTTATGAGTTGTATAGACCACAATAATGTGTTATTAAATTCTTATCCAAAAATTGATCCTTGTTAAAAAATAAATTTTACTATTTATTAAGACAATTTAATATATGTTTCCATACCTTTAAGGAAATAATACTGAAGAATAGTCTATAGGTGCTTCATATACTGCTAATAACCTTTAAAATATTCTGAAATATCATCAATAAACATAAATCACTATTGAAAATAGACATGATTGATTTTTGTAATGGTATCAAGCACACGATCTTAAGAAAAAGTAGGAAACACGTATTTTTTATCATAATAGTAATATGTTAAGATTCCCTACCTTTTATGTATGATCAATCATTCAGTTTTAAGACATCATTATCTTTGGATAAATATATTTTCTATATTTATCCACATGATCTTTTTTAAACCAAAAAAAAACAAAATGGTTATAATAATACCCAAAATAATAAGAGTATTTTAATATAAAATCTCATTAAAAATATTTATTCACCAATGAAACCTTCTTTGTAGCCTATGATACATTTATTTGAACTATGTAATACATGGTTAATATAGTAACACTATTTTTTCTAACATGGATACCTTAAGTTGAGTTTTCTCATACATTTTAACCTAATCACTTAATGTAAATAAGACATAATTACATCCAAATATAAAACAAATAGAATGTGTTTAACCAAATAATATCCCCCATGTGTGTTAATGTAGGTGTGCAGTTAGGCCACCTATATTTAATTGTGTTATGATCAAGTTATTACCCAATCCTATATTTTAAGGTTTTTTAACTATAGGTACATATATGTCAGATCATACATCCACTTATAATGTAATGACAAAGATATAGTTGTTAGGATAAACACACATTATCGACATTATCAATATATCAAGATGGCATCCCATAATGAGAAATATCTATTAGACTTTTCACTATGGTTTTTATTAAATTTATATTATCCTAATACTAAAAATATTAGATATTGAATAAAGTAAACTAAATGTTTATCTACACCTTTTAAATGAGTAAAAACCATAACTTATAAAACATTGATGAAATTTATAACATTCAGATTGTCCATAACTGATAACATCCTAGTCTAAAATGTTATCAACACCATGGTCTATTTCTATCCACGTAATCCTATACATAATCATAATTTAATTACATGACATAAATAAAAAAATTCATTATAATATATCCCTAATACCTTATTGGTTTATAGTTTTTAAGGACATAGGAAAAAGATTTACCAATAAAAAACATTCCCTTATTAACTAATGCAAATTTTATTCTATAAAAGAATATACTTAACAAATGACCTATCCATAACGTCTCCAAAAAACAACCCCCTTAATAATCACTTGTAGATATTATATAATATCTCTATATTTGTAAAATTGGTAATGAAAACATAATAATTGGGTGAGTTCAAATGCATATTAAGGGACGATATATCAAAGTGATATATAAATTATGTCATTAACAAGTGAGAATAAATTATTGGGAATATGTATTAAATAAAATCAAAGAACGAACCAATAATATTTTTTATAGGTATAAAATATAGAAATAAAACATAAACTTATCAAACATTTACAGAGGCATAAGTCAAAAATAAAAACATGAATTACAAATCATGAGTGATGAAAAATAAAAAATAATGTGGAACAATAATAAAAATGATTTATTATCATTGTGAACATAGAAACCTAAAAATTTATTCAAAAATTAAATTTCAATTAAATTTTAATTCCATCATATCCTTAATTTGTAAACATAGATACTTATTATTCAGTTAAAACATAAAATTCTTTGTAGAGATAGTCACCATCACACTAACCCATTATGTTTCTAGATATATAATAACCCATTACAAAACATTCTATCACATGATATATAATATTTCAAACAATAAATTATATTGAGATAGAGGCCCCTTCTGATAACATATTTCAATCATTTTTTGTTTCCTTAAAAAGTTATCATCACATCATAATATAACCCATCTTTTTATAACATTATCATATGGTATCTCATAAAATAGATTCAAAGGTAAAATCAAACTATACAAATATCTGTTCTCACTAATGTAAAACCTTATAATAGAACATTTAAGCTTAATCATGAAACAAAACTCCATTCTAAGTAATACATATAGAGTGAGATAAAAATGGATGTGAAACTTTTAAAAAAAGTTTTTTCTTAAAACCCCATAATTTTTTTTATAAAATGTTGTTTAAATAAATTTATGACATATTTCTCATATAATTTCAATGTGTCATTTTAAATATTATATTTTTTAGTAATTAATATTGAATGAATAATTTTTCTTTCTTACGAAAATATTGGTTAAAGGATAAATCATGGGAGTTGGGAATTAAAATCCCTTTATATCAAAGAAATTATATTTTCAAAACCAATGTAATTTTAAGAGTTGATAAAACATATTTATAAAAAGTATCAATAATAAACAGGAGGATCATAATATATAAAACAAAATATCATTCCAAATATTAATGGATGTTTTGGTGGAATGAAAAAATATAGGCATCGAAAATAAAAAATCATTATAAAATTCGAGAATTGTTATTTTCAATATCATATTTTATATATGAAATAATCATGAAAGAAGATAGGGATATGAAAAATAATTTCAAAGAAAATGAAGATGTTTTATGACATAATATATTTATAGGAATTATCAGAATGAGATTAGAATTATTACATCAAATAAATAGTAGTATAACTCATGGAAAGGAAATTGAGTTCTGAAAACCCTTATAGATATTGTAATTATTCAATCAAATGTATTAAAATCACTGAAAAATAATATGGATTTAGAAATCCCATTAATTTATTCATTGATTATGACAAAAAAAATTATTTGTCAGTATAAACACCTGAGTGATACAAAATTAGTTTATGACATTGAATCCGGTCACAATAAAGAATAATCTAGATGAAAAAAACACATGGATTATAAAGAATTATAAAAAAACACTTTGAGAGATAAAGATATTGAAATATAAGTAAAAATGAAGTCATAATTATAATTAATTAAATTATATAAAAAATAGGTAATATTCCCAACATTTAAATGAAATTAATTTCATTAAATAAAACGTGTCTGAAATAATATAATTTTGAGATGAAATATATACCTTGATCCTGATCTATCCTATAACTGAACCAAATTTCTATATCAATTTAATTAATTTCATTAAATATATACTCAAGACAGATATTCATAACTATAACCATTAATATTCCACATTTATAATCATTTAATATGTATATTTGTATATATTAATTAGATAGTTTTTACATTTTTTCAATCATGGGTGTAATTAAAATTTATTGCTTTAAACAAGTTTTATAAAATAATTTTTGGAATCTATTATAATATGTTATTATTAGTTCATATATATTAATTCAATTGGTCTTCCATGAAATTTTATAAATCTATAATCTCATTTCAATGATGTTTTTGTTTTGATCTAGGAAAATGAAATCGACGATGATCATGTTTTATTGATTCTTTAAAAATTAAAGGTGTTATCTAAATTAATCAGTTAAATGATGATATAAACCTAAAAATCCAATATATATATATATATATATATATATCAAATTATGATATTAAATATTTTCTTATTTTCATCCATGAAATAAATTTATAGTATTGTGGAAGAGAGTGGTTAAACCAAACCTAATATGAATCATCCATGATTAATCGATTATTATGAAATGGTTTGGCTAAAATAACATTACACTAAAAGAATAATGATTTTATATAGTATTTACTAATTTGATTAATAATAATTTGGAAAAATTAGAAATATAATATAACTTATATAAAGTCATTAAAAGGTAAAAATATAACATTTTCTTATTAATTCTGTCATTTTAAAAGATTGAATTAACGATAATATTCTGTTGATAATATATTTAGTAGGATCTAAAATTTACCATACCATAATGTTAATGATATATTAAACATTATATATACCCTTTAATATCATCCTCATTTCACTAAATTTAAGGTGATTATTAAAATTAAAATAGAAATCAATCGTTCTATAGAGGCTGTAGTTCACCCAAATGTGTGATTAAGGATATCATTTTCCATAGAATACATGAGAGGTGTATAGTGGTTTATTATTTTCTCATAATATAAATTATAAAAAAATTATAATTATTTAATAAATTATAAATTTATACCATCCATTTAATGTTATGAAAGAAAACAAAACACATAATGTCCTGGAGAAGGTTTTTTACACAATGCACTATTCACATATTATATTTTATAAATGGAATAGGGGAGGCTGGTTAATGATTAAAAAATTATAATAACATAAAATTATAAAAATTTAATCTATATTATAATAATGTGATGGTAGACTAAAATTCATAGAATAATAAAATCACTGAATGAAAATAAAGATAGGTTAAGAATTTCTAACTCACTTCTTACACTATCTCTTTCGTGAAGGATAATAAAACACAAATTCATGGTATTTTTACAAAAAATAATGAAAATAACTTTTTAAGGAGCGAATGGGAGTGTTTTTAGTATATTTTGGGCCAACATTAGGTGGTTTTTGTGCGAGGAGAATTGATAAGAGGAGGTTCGATTTTATAATTGAAATTGAGATGCATTTTTATGAATACCAAAAATATTTCCATAATGGGAAGTCACTCCAAAAGAATATGGACCAAAAATTGATAAATAATGGAGAGGAAAAGTGATAATGTCTATAAATACATCATGCACAAAATTTTACACATTTTTTTATACATTTTATACGGTTATGACTCCATTATGTTCACTTTTACAATTTTAGCATTTATCGTGTTATCTAGTTTTTACAAAGGGTAAAATTTCTATTATACCCAAAACAAAAATATCCATTATTAAAAAATGTGTAACTAAATATTCAAAATTTGAAATAAATTGCATTTTATTCAATTTATAAAACCTATAAAAAAATTTAATATTATTTTTATATTGTATCAAAAACAATTTTATTGAAAAATATAACATCAGTCAAAATTTTAAAATATGTGTTTTAAATTAATAATAAAATTTTAAAAATTATTAATTGAATTAAAAAATAAATATTTTCTCTTATGAAATGAGTTTTACTTAATTTTCACTTCATACTTATATAGTGATGATATTATAAATACTTGTTATTTGTAAAAATTGTATTCTCACATTAAATCATTTTTTATAAAAATACAAAAAATAACTCTTAATATAATTTTGAAATGATTAAAAAAATACACTGTTATTTTCTAACAAATAATAATTTATAAATATATATATTATTTTTTAAATGAAAATACAATATTTTTTATAAATGTGTTTTAAAAAATTTCTTTTTTAAACATGGGCGGTTTCAATGAAATTTCACAAATCTTTCTATATAATCATATATTTATATATTAGTTTTTAAATCCAAATATTACCTTTTAAGATAAAATTTTAACTATGATATCATTAATTTATTAATTAAAAATGTCATACCCTTTTACAAAATTGTTCTTCAAAAGGGAATTTTTTTAAAAAAAATTATTAAATTATAATAATAATATATAAGTATTCTAATAGATTATTATCCTTTTATATAATAATGATTATATTATTCATGTATTTTTAACATGTCGTGGTTCGTTTTAGTCAGGATTTTACTATTTATGTGTTTTATATGAAAAAAATATTGAAGATAGTATTAATTTAAAGGATATAAAATCCATGGTCACCAAATGAGAGATAGAATTTCATGTAAGATTTTAGATTATTACATGTGTTGTAGTTATGATAATTTCAAGCCTCGTGTAGGTTTTTCTTCATTTGGGAATTACCACTTTTTTATGAGTTTTGTGGTGGCTTATAATACCATGGATTATATAATACTATTTAGGTATAAATAACTCATGGGATTGGGTGTTGATGTTGATAAAAATTAAATTAAATGAATCATTGGAATGGTCTGGAATAAATTCTCTATGATTAAGGGATTAAAATTTGGAAAATGTAATCTTGAGCACAAAATAACATGGGATTCTAGTTGTGTGATATTTTTAAACCAATTTTTAGGGCAAGGTTAGCAGTTTATTGGTAATATGTAATTAATATAGTAATATTGTAAATTTATTTACAATAATTATTTTATAGATATATGAGATATATATTTATAGACTTTATAGGTGACATACATGTTTTTATTTAGGACAATAGATTCAATTTGGGTCTAAGTCTATATAGTTTCCCTTAGATTGGATATCATTAAAATATTCCTATGTTTTGATATTTTTATACTCTACCACCAGACTCAGTTAGGAAAGATGATAACCCTATTGGCTATGGGGTTCAGTTGTTTTCTTAGTATCATAGATGTCGAGGATATGATTGTATGACTACTCCTCTACATCATTAATACTTTGAAATGTAGCATATTATGTAAGATTATTCATTCATTAATGTATTGATTTATAGGGTATATTTTCATATTGGTTATTATTCCACTCATTTTACCATACAGGTATGTTAATTCTATAATGGATTGGGGATAATGTATATACATGTATTTTTGTTATAGCAACCGTGATCATTATAGGTGTAATTGCATGGGATGTAGTGGATCTAGGAATACTATAATATATATAGTTTGTGGATGATTTCGAACATTCAATATTGTTATGGAATAAAATATATGTGAATGTGAAATTTTTTATGTTATGTGTGCATGAGGTGCAGTATGAGATGATAATTTGGCTATGATAAGTTCTCTTAGTTGGAAAGGATAACTTATGGATGGGATGGTATCACCATGATACATGTGGTTGAGGTGAGGTTGACTAGTTCAATGGGGATTTTTATGAAGGATTCCTTTTAGTATATACATTATTTTGATTTTGAATTTATTAATTTTGTATATTACTTTTTGATAGTGCCTTAGTAAGGATGGGATATAGTTTCACCTTCTTGAGTAATTTGATACATTACTCTATTTTTTCTATAGGCTTTAGAATTCTTAATTAAAATTTTACTGAATATATTTATGAGAGGTAACAACTAATTAAAACTATATTCTCCTTGAATATATATATATATATATATATAATCTTATAGGTCCTCAAGAGATGTTCAATTTTTAAGACAGGTGTTACTAGATAATCATTGGCATTCAGGTGCATCTATTGTGCATTCTCACTACCAAGCTTTTTAAATGGTATTTACATATTTTTTTCTATTTGTGTATGATTAAATTCATTTATATCGATGGTTTATCTATTTATTCATGTCATGGAGTTTATTAGTGTAACCTATCCATATTCTAGAGTTCCCATTATAAGTGTAATGCCTCTTATTTATGAATTTCACATCCTAGATTCCAATCACCAACCTATGGCTTATTGGAGATGGTTTATGATTACTGTCATCATGATCACAATAATCCTAGGTGAAGTACAATTTGCTGGTGGTCATGAAATTCTTATTTAATTATTTATGCACATAAATTTATTATATGTGTTGAATATTGTCTGATTTTGTTTCAATTTTTATAAATTGATTCTAATTTGATTTTCATACCATGGGCTATGTAAAATGTATGATAACATATTATTTATCTTAAATATTCCTAGTATTTAGTTTTATATGAAATTATAAGCATAAATTAATTTTTTAAGTATGTTTTTTACATAATAGATATTATATTTATGATGGAATTGATATATATATTGAGTAATGTGTCCTTGTCTAGAGGGACATTTGGTCAGATTTCCAACTGGCCTAGAGGATTATTCCTTATCTATAAAAGTGATATTTGGATATATGTATCTATAAAAATACTCATGTGGAGATTATTAATTTCATGTAATTGTTATCCTTTACATGAAATAGTTCATATACCTTCTGCATAAGATTCATTTTCATATTTGTAAATATGTTTGGGTTCTCTTTTTGGTGAGAAACATAGATTATGAGTTGTTTACACATTAATATGGGTTCAACAAATATATTTGGTGTTTTTAATATGGGTACCAAAAATAAATTATTAGAATAATGCATACATATTAGAATAAAACATAAGATACCAATGATTTCAATTAATAAAATTGTTTTGTATTTAATATGAATGTTATATGAATTAATTTGAATTGAAATTAAATGAAAATTCCACAAATAATTTGAAGTTTATCTCTTCTAAATCAAACACATTTCAATACATTGATCGTTCAAATGATTAGGTTCTACTAAATTTGATTTATCATATACTATCTTCTTTAAGTCATAGTAGAAATGGATAACCCTAAGATTTAAGTAACCAAATGATCCTATGAAATATGGGTGGAATTTTTTTGGGAACCCATAAGGATATGATACTAGTAAAATATAGTTGATATTAAATTTGTTTGATGGATTGGGAAAATATTTTTCCTCTCAAAAAACCAAGATTATTGTGTGATATGATTGACATGATGTCCTACACAAATATATAATTAATGACATGAATTATAATGTAATATCACTACATACTGTAATATATATCTTGTCCCATTAAAGTTAATGATATATAATAAAGATCATGGCCCACTAAAGTTAATGATATATGGGGTAATTATTTTTATGGTAGTAAATTCCTTAATATTATTTCATGAGAAGAAATAATATATGATACAAAACTATATATGTGTCTTTATAATAGATAATGAAATGCATAATGATTATCATTCTGACATCCCTGTGAGAAATTAATTATGAAATAATTATTTTTTATGATCTGAGGTTGATAATTTTTTTCAATTATAAGTATTATGAGAATATTATTTCCAATTTTATAGAAATAAATTTCTTTAAATATGGCTCATGGGAATTAATGACTAGTTTTTCATCAATCATTTTAAAAAAAACAGATACTTAGAGATGTAAGATAATTGATGATAGGTAAGGTAGATGTACATGTTTCAAATTGGTTATGATTTCTTACAATAAAGATATTTACATTTGATCTATGTATACATTGTTGATTAGTTTTGGAATTTGAACCATTTTAGTTAGTTCTTTCCTTAAGAAACACAATTTTTTTCTATATTTTTATGAAAAGATGCGATTTTCATTTTTTATTTTGAATAAATGTTGTTCTATATAAATTAATGAAATATTTTAAGGAAATTTTATTATGGTTGTTGATTTATTTGTTATTTACATGGATAATTGAATCTATAACCTTCATAATGAAAAGGATAATGTTTATTCTAACCCCACATTCCTTTTGTATTGTCTCTATTGACATATAAGTGAGAAGAAAAATTAAAAATTACCCTAGAGATGGATTTATTCAATCATTAAATTATGAATCATTTGATAATTTATAAATTTAATTATTTGAAAAAATGACCACTTCCATTTTAATGGAAAAGGTGAAAGGGTTGGTGAACAATAAGACCTTATACATTGTGATGCATGTCAACCAATGATTAAAAAGAAAGAGTTTGGTTTTTTTATTTTGTAACCATTATCAATGACTATAATATATATGGTTATATGTTTCTAATGAGATATAACTTTTATGTTTTTAAATGTTTCAATGATTTTTATAAATATGAACTAAATCGTTCAGGAAAAAACATTAATATACATTGATCATAACATAGTGGTGAATACATAATCTAGGAATTCATTGGTCATTTAAGAGATTATGGAATTTATCCACAACTCAATCCTCCTAGAATATTGCGTCTAAGAGGTGGAATCATATATTTTTATAAATGCTTCAATAAATAATGGGTCAATATGAAATTACAATATCATTTTTTGATATAATATTGGAACTGAAATATCCCAAACTAACCATGTTCCATCAAAATCAATCATAAGAACACTAAATTATATATTGGATGGGATTCATACCAATCTGTATTTTATATATATTTGTTCTAGTAAATAATAAAGATGATGTTTAGATTCTGAAAAAATCCATAAGATAGGTAAATGATTATTTTTTTGTTATCCCAAGAAAACTAAGTGATTTTGTTTCTATAGTCATATTAGGAAATTCAAAATTTTCCAAATATTTTATATTCTTTGAGAATGAATATATTATTTAGGGAATAATTATAATTAAAGTTAATAATAGTGTATTTCAAAACTAACATATAAATTTTGTTCCTAATATAGAAATTGAGTTGGTTCAATAAACAGTTCTTCATTAAGCACTAACTCATGTTATATAAGTACCTCAATAGTGTGGTTGGATTCATCATGATCTCAATAAATGTGGGTTTCAGATGGGAAATGATTATGTAGTAATGTTCATGAGTAATGAAACAACTACTTAATAATTTTTTATTAAGGGTTTTAATTTTAGGAAATAGTAATATATGATGAAGTCATAGAGGGACTCGATGTATAGTAACCATGTTTGGAACTTGATTGATTTAATTTAAAGAGTGAGAGACATTGAGAGAAAGTGTATTTTTTTTATAAAAAAAATGACATAGAATGTATATTTTGACCCAATAATTATCATTTTTTTAAAAGGGTTATAAATATATTTGTTTTATTGACTGTGAAGAATAATTTTATTTGTTTTTGATAATAAAGACCATTCGTATGTTTTTATCTAAAAATTCTACTTATTATTATTATATATATCTATTTAATATCAAAAACACTTTCTTAAATAATAATTTGACTTGGAACATGTATATATAATAGCTAGAATTTTTTAATGTACTAAAAAGACAAATAATTTTTTTAAGTTACAAAAATCCTTTTATGGATTGAAGTATGTTTAAAGATGTTTGAAAATATGTTTTAATTTTAACACCATTACATTTTAATAGCATTCTTGACTCATCACACAGAATCTAAATGAACCACGATATAAATTTTATTATTTAAACATGATCATTATAACCTATCTATTAAATTTTTTGGAATGAATATGAAGAAATAAATTATCCAAAAATTGTATAATATAATTATATAATAAAAAATCATTGATTAATTCACACTAAATAATTACTCAATTTTCAGTAAATCCATTTTATTCTTCAAAAATAAATTTTTCATTAGTAATAGTTTTTATAACTTTTTGTGAATTAATAATAACATTAAATTCGTAAAATATTATAAATTTAAACCAATAAAAATGAAACTACTATTTAAAAATCATCATATCATAATTATCTTATAGTGAAATTTAGGGTGTTTATGATAATATATATTTTCAATGAATAGTGAAGAATAACGATAATTATAAAACTATCATTTATTTTCATTGAAATGAAAAAATATGATTTTAAATGAATATTAAATTGAAATAATTATCCTTTATTTGTAAATATTATATTTAATATAAATGGTAACATATATATAGACTATTTTGGTACAAATTATTTTTCGGGATTAAAAAGCATTTTTCTAAAAACAATTTTGATGTACGAAAAATGTTAAAAAATTAATTATATAAATTAAATTTAAATAATTTTTTTGATTAAATTTATAGAATATATATTAAAATAAAAACTTTTTAAATAATTTTTTAATAGTCATTACTGTTAATAATCCCATTTATATCCTTAAAAGGGATTTTTTTTTTGAAAAATCTTTTTCATTATGTTTTTCACCCATATTTAAAAATGAATTTCTACTTGTTATATGAAATAAAAAATCTAACTTGTTTTCCATACTTGTGATAATATTTAATTCTATAATGTAATAGGATCAATTTTTTTCATTTTGAATAATTTCCATTATAAGGATTTTTCAATATAGTAAAAGAGGTTAAACTATGTTAAGACATGGGATAAAATAATATAATCTTTATGAAATTGTCATTTATCTGATCAGGTTAATGGTTTTCAAGGGAAGATATTTTTAGGAGTTAAATTATATATTTGAAACATTATATTTAAATTATAAACAAAATAAATTTTTTGAGAAGATATGATGTATTTTATTCAAATTAAAACTATTTTTGGGTATTTTTATTTAATGACATGATTGGAAGATGAAATTCCATTTTTCCTTGATTAAAAATTATAAACTGTTATTTTTTTATTTTTTTAACATATAATATTTATTTATACTATCTTATTACATGATTTTGAGTAGAATGTTTTTTTACTAATATATAATGTAATTTCGTTAAAACTGTTTTTCTTGCATTTCTTATTCCCTTTTAAATTAAATTTCTTTCAACTACAAAAATAGAATATCATAATTATGATAAAAAAAATTACGCATCGAATAAAATATTTTTTAGTATCCTTTAATTTCTGGTCTTATAAATATGTTACCATTGTCAAAATTTTAGTGTTCACAGTTAAGGTTAAAATAGGTTTAAAGTGGTTAAACTAGAAGATAATGATTAAAATGTCTCCATAAATTTTCTAAATGTTACTATTTGACTTTATTTTTACCCTATAGCATATTATATTTTAATTTTCGATTCCATAGTTCCTTATTACAAGATAATGATATATATATATATTATTTAATCTTTTTTGTAATTTCATGTGTGTCATTTCCCTACCTTATAAAGGGGTACCACATATCCAATATTATTCAAACTTAATGAAGAAATATCTCATACAATACATACCATAATACCTTCTTATTTTCCTTCCCCATGTCATTTATCTCAATTTCTTATTAAAAGGAAATCCTTTCAGGTCTTAAGGTGTAAGCATAATGTGACTTGTCCACAAAGAGGTATAACTCTTAATCAGTTAATTTGATTTATATTTATTCATATAGATCATATAAATATATGTTATCCATTATAAAATAATTAATTAACTAGATTATATATAATTATTATTATTTATTTTGTAACAACCATTATTAACCACATTTCTATCCTATGAGAAAAGAAAATTTCGCTCACATGTATGTATCGACTACCACTTCCAAGAAGTGATGATTTTTTCATAAACATTTCATATTTATGTGTACAATGAAGGATTTAATGAATATATATGATATTTATCATAATATTACACTTCATTGAAGTTTAACTATATTTTACTTTTCTTTTTTTCCATCCATCGTAATGCAGAAATAGCACTTATACTTACTAATAGACTATTATCTCCACAAAGTGATATAATTAATTATTCATCATTGATTTATATGATTAGTCTTAAAATTTTAAATAATTATTAAATATGATATTAATTATGTGATTAAAATTCTATATAAGATGTAATCATGATCAATGTACAATGATCATGAAATCTAAACCAAAACATACATGAAAAATGATGTAGTTGTCACCCCAAAGAGTGATTTGAATAAAGAATTGTTAATAAAAAGTCGATAAAATATCATATTTCATTTATATATTATATTATATATAATATTATGGTTCTATATTAAGTTTATAATAAATCTATATATATTTTATAGGATTTTCAACAACTTATGAAGAAATATGTGACTTGAGGTAAGGCTTTCTCATCTCACATTTATTTTTGTGGGACATAAGCCATATTAACCCCCTATTACCTTACATTATTGGATGAAATTTCCAAGATTATATATTACATTACCTTTCAATAAAATTATTTATATTTATAAATATATATAATTTCCTATATTTTGTGAGATTTTTTTTCATAGATTACAAAATTTGTAATGATTTATCATCTCAATTTTATTTCATTCAAACATATGTTATGTTACAATTATTATTGAATGAAAATTAATTAAACACATTTTATATTTTATGTGATGAATCTCGTCATGATCATTATATTTATCATTTAATTTTATGGTATTCCTTTGTGGGACTTATTATTGAAAAATTACAATTTTGGTAATGGATTTATGCTTCAATATCATTTTAATCAAGATTGTTAATGTTTGAATTTATTGTGTGGAAAATTATGACATTTTTATTTTATAAATGCTGATAATTTTAACCTATAATGGTTATTAAATAAATTTTAAATTAATAATACTATTTTACTCATTTTTTACTTGATAATATCGAAAAAAATATTTTTAAGTAAAATAAACATTATTTCTAAATTCGGTTTGTAACATTGTTCTTACATGACCATGTTTTCATTAAAAAGTTTTCAGGATTTTATTTTCTATTATATTTTGATATTATAATGATGTTTTTACTTATGTTTTAATTTCTAAAAAAATTAAAATGAACTTTTAATTGTTTTAGGGATGAGTTAGTTTTTAATTCTAAATAAAAATTTGAAAGGAATCATTGATTTAATTCTTATGACATGAAAACATTTATGAGCCATCATGACCATTATTTTATTTTAATATTCCATTAAAATGTTCCATGATCTTTTCAAATAAAATTTTTTCCATCATATATTTTTATTTTAGATATTATAAATAATTGATTTCAAAATGAAACAATATATTTTCCAAAGAAATATTCCAATGGAATTTTAAATGAATATTTCATCTATAATAACGTCAATTTATGTTACTTATGATATAATATGGATATGATCCAAATAAACCAATCTTATTATTTATCTTCATGGTTTATGATTTGGATTATGCAATATTTATGAAACCCATATATTTTTTGTGGGATATTATATGATGATATGGTGAATGTTTTATAATATTTTAGCATACATATGAATGAATTTTTTATTATAATATGGGTGTTCCTTCTATTATACATCCCTCCTATTCAATGATTGAATATTAATATTTTATGAGAATACAGGGTACCCAAGAGGTTATCTCAAGACCAAAATATTGTACATGATAGGTTATAATATAACCAAAGAAGGTACAAGGGTCGTTAGATCAAGAATAATATGTGTTGAATATCTTGGTTGGAATCCATGACATGACATTGATATTATTTTTAATATGACATGCTTTATTATATAATATTATGAATTTATCTCATGAAAATGTAATTCTATTATGCCTCATTTTCAGTGATTCCTTTTTTATTAATGCCTTATGAGATTTCAAGCTTTATGTCATGACACAATATTATGATATATGAATTTATGGGTATGGTTATCAAAGGCTGATAACATATTATCATACACTAATGATCATATTATACATAAATGATCATTGATTTCTTCCTTTTTTACCCTTACACCGAATCTAATCTCACCTTTATTAGGATTATTTTTCCCATGTATATAAAAAATGTTTTCAATTATGACATGTCTAAGAAGGGTACTATATGTGATTAAATTAATGGGGTATTATTTACATTTTTATGCACTCATTTTTTATGTATCTATGTATCCAAATACACTAAACCATTATGTTTCTAGAAAGGATCATATTTATATGTTGTGTATATTCATCTAATAAGATATAATATATATGTATGAAATGTATGGGTCACTCTACCTCATATATGTGTAGTTTTTGGTTAATCATCAAGGGTTATAATTAGATATCATTGTTGAAAACAGTAGGTAGAATTCTATGTATTGTAAAACATCCTAATGCTTCTATATGGTTTAGAATATTTTCATTTACTATAAATACATTCCTGGCCAAATTATTTATGTTTATGTGGCTTTCAAAAATATGAATATAGGGTTA
Source organism: Viscum album (assembly GCA_963277665.1). NCBI lineage: Eukaryota > Viridiplantae > Streptophyta > Magnoliopsida > Santalales > Viscaceae > Viscum > Viscum album. The sequence continues at coordinate 452,646 of CAUJRU010000169.1, forward strand.
ATATCCCAAAAAATATTTGGTTCTGTATATCTAAAACATCATTAGGTTTCATAGAGAATAGGCCCATAAAATGCATTTGATTTGAGATTCCTAGAGAATATGCTTGGGCTAAATAACATTTTACTTAAAAAACATTATGATGGATTTGAATATATGATAACCAAGGATGTACTAGGGTAATTATAAGGTGTCATAGATTGAGTTTGTTTCATGATTTAGATATTATTTATATAATATTTCGTCCATATTATATTCCTCATTATGACTATTGTTCCTAAAACTATTATTTTTTGTTTTATTAACTGGATAGAACAAAGAGGATTCATGTTAATGCTGAGTGAAATTGATAATTTAATGATTTTACTCATATGAAATAAAAATGAAATTGGAGATGGACTATGAAACCATGTTATTATTACTAATCATTTATCTCATTAAATGTCTAATTAAATCAACATGGGTGACATTCATAACACACATAACACGAGAAAAACATAGTTTCATGATGACCATGGATGAAATAAGATTAATATTATTACATTATGAGAATGCAGGAGGAAGAACATAGGTGAATGTATCAAATAATAAGGTCAATGTTATTTATTGGGAGATTATGGGAATAGATTATGTAATTTACTAGAAAAAATTAAGAGTTCAATGAAGGGATGTGATGTTCATCCTAAGATACCATATTTATGTTTAATGTCTTATGTTTTGGGACCTTGGTAATTATGCATGTTGATGCCCAAATCCAAGGTAAAACACTGTGACCAAGGAATTTAATATTATACGTCAATCATTGAAGTGTAATTATTGAAGTTTCTATGTTTTTGGATTTAATAATTATGTTTTAAAAGTATTTTATCAATGATATTCTAGTTATAAGCGTCATGAAACATCTCCGTAATATTATAAAATAGTTTTACATTAATGATTTTCAATAACATGTTGAAGGTTACAGATGAAATAAAAATTGATTTAGTGATTAGTAGACATTTTTGGAAACGTCGTAATTGGGGGACCAATAACCCTTAGCATTTTATTAATGTTAGGATAATAATTTATATATTGTATAAATAGATTATTCAAACTAGAAAAGTAAAATTTATATTATTGGGGACATTGTAATGGAATATTTATTTGAATTCAAAGTGATTTATATGATCTTTGTAGAATTTTATAGCATTATTATATTTATGTAATATATTTTACTTTTTGTACGAATTTATTTTTTATTTGAGTTTTTATGGTGAATCAATTTATTTTTCTACTGGTTTTTAACATGGTTTATAAGAATATATGATCACAGTATTCACATGTTTAATATGTAACATTATGAACGACTTCATGTTATGTAGGGATTGATGAAAAATTTCATATAGAAAAATAAATATTTAATCAAATAATTATTATTTTTGGGTTACGAATTTGTTCAGACATATTATGGATGATTATTAAGGTTATCTTTTTATAGAAAGGATTTAATTGAACATTTGGTTTTATATTTCAGGGTTTGAGGATTAATATAGTATATTTATCTATATTATATAACTTGTGATAACCATTTTGGTTTGGGTAAATATCATGAAACAAAAGGAATTACATTTAGATATTTTATGGATCTTTTGAATAGATAAAATTAAATTTTAGTGTATTATGAATGAAAATTGCATTGCTAATATTCATATATTTGAGTAATAGATGAAATAGGAGTGGATATTGATTGAAATGTAACAAAAGGATTGAATTGTGATTTTAAAATATAATTAAATCATGTATGTTTTTTCATGCACTCTTTCTTGATATTAAAAGGATCCCTTGACATTTCGAAAATTATCTATTAATAAAATATTTATTCCATTATCTTTATTTCAAATTAATTGATAATATTTTAATCCCACACTAGTTTTTGTTTTTGTGTTCATTAACATTCTCAGTACCATGTTGTTTTCCACTCCCTTTTAGTCCATGAATGTTTTGATCCTCTATCACTATATTTTAACTTCCCAATTATGTTTTCAATATCTGGGAACCAAAATTTGTGTTATTTAATATAAAATTTATGTTTCACTTTTTTCTTTTTTAAAGGATGCTTTATTATCCCTTTATATAATGTGGATTTTAAATAAATTTATTTTCAAATAACGAACCTTTGACTACCAATAATAAAAATTGGGATTGTATAATTTATATAAGTGGTGTATAAATTCACACCCTATGATTTTATATTATGTTTCTCTCAAAAATATTCTTTACATGTTTGATAGATTTATTGACATAAAACTCTAAACATTAATGAATCGGGATATAAATTTTATTATTTAAATGGGACCATAAAATTAATCACTTAAAATTTGTGGTATAAATAGGAATAAAAAAATAATGAAAAATCCTGATAAATTTTAAATATTAATAAAATCCATTGATTAATGTAAAAAAAATATGTACTCAATTTTCTATTGGGTCTTTATGAAAACAAAAATATCCAAAATGGTTTTTTCTCTTTTCAGAGAATAATATAATAAATTTATGATACTTTTAAAAAATTTATTTGATAAAAGTAAATATTTTCTTAAAATAAATATATCCAAATTAGAAGAGATTTAATTTGGGCATAAAAATTGATTATTCAAAATACTATTTTTACATACGAAAAATATTCCAATGTTAGTTAACTAAAAAAATCAATATCGACTAATAGTTTAATTAAATTTAAATACTATATATTGAAAATATTATTTTATATTCATTTTATTGTTTTACTAAACATGGGATACAAATAAATCCATTTTTTTAAAAAAAAATTAGTTTTTTTAAATTGGTTTTCTTTGTGTTTTTCATGCTAATTTTAAAATAAATTTATACAACTCATAGAAATTTAATATTTAAAAATGGATTTCATATTTTTTATCATAAATATTATAATAATGTACTTTGTTCCACTTGTTTTTTGGTCATTATGAATAGAAACCATTATAATTATTTTCACCCCAGTAAAAGAGTTAAAACTCATAAAAACTATTGGGTAAAACATTAAAATATCTCTAACATATTCCTTTATCCTAATTTATGAGTGTTTTTTTGAAAAAATATATTTTTATTCCATTAAATAATTTATTTTATTGCATTATATTTAAATTGGAAACCCAATAATGACTTTTTATAAGATATTTTATACCTGAAAGGTGCAGGCCCAGACCGAATGCCCAGTCCCGTAAAAATTTATTAAAGAAAAAGATACAGTAAAAATTACAAAGCTAAGAAAATAAAATTACACCCAACAACACAGCCAATCAAAAGATGTCAAAATCTCCAATATCACCATCCTCCGTGTTGTCTGGATCCGCCGATTCCCACACAGAATGTGAAGCATAGTGACTGAGTATATTGAGATATTTCTCCCTAAGATGTAACTCTCTTTCAGACAAAGAGTTCCTGGTCATCAAATTACTCTATCCCTTCTTTTCAATTATTTCTTCTTTTTTGGTAGGGTACCTGGTAGATACAGTCATCGACATGTTAGAGTAGTCTCTCCGTGGCTTCTTCTTAGTTGATACAGTTAATTCCCCCATGATTACACTCCCATTTCCCCCCCGAAAAATGTCACTGTAAGAGACTTGACAGACATCCCCATCATTTTATTTACCTCCACTGGACTCATTTCCCCAATTTCCAAGAGTTTCCATCGATCCCTTGGAGAAGTCATTTCCTCTATCCTTTAGTGTTGTAGCCGTCAATGATTTCCTATTGATGTTAATTGGGGTCAGACACTAATTTTTCATTTTTCTCCCTTCTGATTTTACTTACTCATCTACTGAAACCTCCACTAGCATCAATTGATCTAATTCCATGTGGGTGGGCTCATCATCCATCAATTTTCCATCCATCCTGCCCGGCCCAGAATATGTCTACAGTGGGTTAGATCGAGCACCTTCCACATCTCCTGCACCAGTTTGAAGTTCTTACACTCCTTCCAGCACTGCAAATTGATTCATAGGGAAAAAATATGATACCTAATTTACAATAAATGAGTCAGCCGCCTATGCACCTTCTGATATCCCAAGTACATGGCCCATGAATTGAAGATGTTTACAAGGGTCACCAGCATCAACAGAGTGATTACTCTGCACCACAACACCATCATACACCTGCACCATTGACCCTGGTTCACCAAACAAAGAGTTAAGACCCAAATCATTTCATAACCGATAAAATACTGCTGTAGCAGAAGGCCCTGACTTCTCTAGAGAAGTGTTCTTCATTTCTCCCAATGAACCTCTGTTACCTGGTCCAGAAGGGAAAGTCATAGAATGAGGGTCAACCTATTTCATCCATTCATTGACTTGACCTGGAGACTTCTTCACTTGATGATGCTGATCAACCTCAGCCAGGGAATCATGAGCATCATGCACCATTGATAGATATCCCTCCCTATTAACATTCTCATTCTCAACATGAGCATTTCATAACCCACCAAACTTAATCGGGGCCATATGAAAAGCACTTAAAGCACCAGGTTGAACAAGACACTCCTACATTTATTTCTTACGACAAACAGAAAAATCATGCCCCTGTTTGAAACCGAAGGAGCAGAAGTTTATGGAAGATTCATAGTAGATAGGTTGATCATACCTGTATTCCCCCTCAATGAAAACCCACGCCATCTCAGGAGTAGGTCGGGATAGTTTCATTTCAACACAAAACCTTGAGACACATGGATTCCTCAGGGTACCCGTTTGCTGATCAAGACACAGGAAACGACCAATAGAATTCCTAATTCAGCGTACCAAAGCTGGATTTTGGAAAGGTAAAGGAAAACTAGGGAGTTGAATCCAAATCGCTGAGGTAGAAGAATCACGGTTCATGTGAAAATCAAAAGGCCAACGAAGAAGGTTAAATTGAGAACCTTGAACAGATCTACTAAAATCAGACCAAGCCCAAGCCAGATCATCTTCATCATCAAAATAAAGAAGGAAGTGTTGCGGTCCTAAGAGGCCGACAACTACCCGATGATTTAGACCCCATTTCCCATTCACAAATTTGTCAAATACCTCCACTGAAGGCCACCACCGCAGAAACTTTGAAATCATGGCCGTGGAGAGAAGTGATGATTCTTTAGTTAACTCTTGAACGGAGACTGGAACCACAGGCTGATCATTGCAGAGGCCAGGAACCTTCGGAGTGACCCTGATGTTGGGAGAAAAAGAAGACCCGCCTCTGAGGGTAATTGAGAGTGATGATGAGCAAACCCGCAACCCTGAGTCCCGACGCCGAGTTGCTAAGGCCCCTCCCCCAGGTTAGGAGGGGTCGCCGAGGCCTTCATTGCAGCTAGGGTTTGAGCAACACCCGATCTTCAGGAGCACTCTCTCCGCTGAATCTCTTCTTAAAATTCACCTATAAGACAAGTTATATTTTATTAAAATTAAAATATATTGTTGGATATTTTCATTTAATGACATTGTTGGAATATTGAAATCCATTTTTTTATTGTTCCAAAACTCTAAAAACATTTCTTTGTTTATTATTAAACCCAAGAAAATAGAAGCAATCTTTTTTTCATTATTTCAATATGAAATTGTTTCTACTCATAAATTGGTTTTTTCCCTAAAAACTATTTTTCATGAATTATGTGTTATTGTAATATATGTAATATCTACCAACTAAATAAATTTATTCAATTTTATTTGTAAATGGTTAATCATAATTTCCAAAAAAAATTCATAGGGGCCCTTTTATTTTGGTAATATAATTATGTTATCATGTAAAAAATTTAGGTTATCAGGGGTAAGGTTAAAATGGTATTAATCTATTTGAAATAGGATATAAGTCATAAAATTCATCCAAAACATAATATTCTATGTCTTTTTAAGAAGACAATATTTGATATCGTATAGAACATGCAAAACTGAGTACAAAAAAACCATGATATATTATTATTTAAATATAATCTTTATAACCTAATAATTGAATTAGAGGTAATTAATTTGAATTAACATATTATGAAAAAAATTTCCAACATTCATCACAAATATAGTATTAGGAAATAAATAATAATTTTCAAGTAATGTCATTTTATTTTTCAAAAAATACTTGTTCATCAAAAAAAATATTGCTTTCCAGGATAACATAAATAATTTTTTTTGAAAATTTTTAGAAAATGATATAGTAAAATAAACATTATATTTTAAATAATCATATAAAAATTATTTGAATATGATTTTTTGGTATTAGTAAAAAACTCATATTTTTTAATAAATAGCACAAAATCTAACTTTTTATGAAAAATCATATTATTTTATCCATTTCAAAAGATCCGTTTCATTTAAAAATGGTTTAAAATTAAAATTATTTATATTGTTAATAATAAAATTATGTTCATTTTATTCTATTTCATGTTTGAATTTTTTATAAACACAATTTTTATCTTATAAAGGAATTTTTATAAAAAAATCTATTTTTTGTTAGGATTTTCCAGTTTAATTTTAAATTAAATTATACAATATATGTGTTTTGAATTTTGTAAAATGGATTAAATATTTTCATATAGGAGGTCCAAATTAATAAAATAGGTCCTTTTTGTTTTTGGTCTGTATGAATAGTAAATTTAGTAATTTTGTATGTCATGGTAATGGGTAAATCGGGTAATTAAAGTAAAAAAGGATACGAATTAGGAAATAACCCTAAAAATTTACATGATCTTATTAGATGGTTACATTTCTTTAATAATAATATATAATTTGGTTCTATTACCTTTTATGACTTTTTGGAATATATTATAACATTTATGGTATTTTATTTCAAGAAAATTCATACATGTCACACTCTTATTCTTTAAAATTTTTTATTTTTCTTATGGAATTATCCAGAGGATATGAAAAAATATAAATATCCTTCTGTAAACTAAAATATTTACCTTAATCATGGTAATTTAAATTCAATTTTTAGTGAATATATAATTACCTTAAATGCTTACCCAATAATGACGATGTAATTATTTAATTAAGGAAAATATAAAATAAAAGAAATTAAAAAAAATAAAGTATTATAATTTGATATAATTAATGTGATACATGAATTTTATAGAATAAAAGTATTATTTATTGGTTTATTAAAATATGTTTTAGGAATTTTATTGTGGTCATGAAGTTATTAAATTTAAAGTAATGAATGGTATCAAAATTTATAGTAGTGATGTTTTATGAAAACAAAATTTTATTAAATTATTTAAAAATAATAAAAAATTTAATTAAGGACATAATTGATATTATATGTTTTATAATGTCAAACCCTACACAATTATTGTATATTTAAATAATTTTGATCTAGAATAGTCTTATTATATGTTAATCATTTGAGAAAATCAAAAAGTGCCTCCCACATCATTTTTTAAAGGGAACTATATTTATCACTTATTTAAATAACTTAAAGCCATATAAATTCTAAAAAAACATCCCATTTCAATTCCCAACAATATTATCCATGTTTCATAGGTTCTTTTTCTCTCAAAATACCAACCATATATCCCTTAAGAAGATATATAAAGGAATCCCACCAAAGAATAGGTACTTTTCTTTAAAAACTCATTCAATATTATTTATTATGATTCTGAGGAAACCATATTCCACATTTTATACATCCTATGAAAAATTTAAGCATTGTGTGTGTGTACGTTCAGCTTATCGTCTCCATAGAACAATGTAATTATTTTTTCATCACTACAATGATTGGATTGTAAAAATTATATAAGTAATTATTATATACGATACTTACGATTTGATTTTATTTTTTTAAAATTAATGTATCATCAAATTATTTTCCTTTTATATCATTTAGAAATTATATCATTGCTCTTACATATGTACGACTTACCATATCCATGATATAATCTGACGTAATTTATATGTTCACAATTAATTAATGATTCATAAAATATATCTAATGAATAAATATTATATATATAACCTTAATATCAATCTAAATACTATGTAACTATATCCTATTTACAATAACTGGAACTTACATGACCAAATATGCATGGGAAAATGAATTTCTTAACACCCGAAATAACGGTAATAATGAAACACTATTGAAAAATGGGTGATAAAATGGTATAAGTGGATCAAATAAGATATTATAAATATGAATATGGTTCTATAAAAAATTATTATCCTATTTAAACCCATTATACTGGTTGATAAATCATGTTCAATTAACGGTAGGAGTGAGGTAAGGTATTTCACCTCAATTTATACTCCATTGAGACATAATTGGTACTATGAACCTGTATGCATTTATACAGTGTATATAATACCCATTTTAGGTATTAAACAGGAAAATATATTTACTCATGATTGTTAATTTTCATTTAATGTTTTCTATATTAATTATTTTATATATTATTTTACATATTTACATCTATTTAGTACATGAATCATGGAAAAAATTTTAAATGAAAAACTAATCTTATTTCTCATTTAATCAGATATTTTTTATTCAGTTAAATATTTTAAATAAAAATTTTCCTAATATGTTATAAATTTTATCAATGGTTTACCAAAATAATGTTTTACCCATGTGTGACTTTTTTAAAAAATAGTTTGAAAAAATTATGTTTTCCAAACAAGGAACTTCATGACATTTTTGAAAAAATTCAGAAATGATTGTTTTTTACATATAAGGCTTGAGAATATTTTACCAAAATCATTAACCATCATTTAATAGTTTACAAGGTTATTTTAAATTGAATATTTTATATATATATTTTTAGTATTTTTAAATAAGTGATTTCAAAAATGGAAATGTTATTGTCCTCAGGAATGTTATAATGTAATTTTAGTGGAATTTATGTTACTAAATGACAAAAAAAATTTGTTTTACTAATTCACCAATGGGGATATATTTCAATTTTACCAACCTTTTTCACATTCATTTAATTTTGATTATTGTGTATTACATTTCTCTTCAATATCCAAATTCTATATATCTTGGATATGATTATTTTTTAAACCATATACAATTTAAAATACAGTGATTTATTATGAAAATTATTTGATTTACTAAGATAAATATTGATAAACCAATATCCTTTATTCAAAATAGATACTTTTTACAATGAATATTTGTTTGGAAATTTAAATGATCAGTCAATAAATGATGAATTATTTGAACATGCAGTGAGGGGTGGGAACCTCTTATAGATAGCTCATCTATGAATCAATAGGTCTCATGAGACAAATCAGTTAGCCAAACTCAATAGTTAGTAACCCATAGTTTAAAAATTCATTGTAAAAGATCTTAAAAGAATCATTATCATGATTTTTGAGATTATGATGTCCAATATTAAGAATTTAATTCTTTTGGAATTTTTATTATTATTTTTATACCCAATATTTTCACATTGATATTATATATAGTGGAATTTAATTCCCAGTTGATTGATTAAATTAAATTAATTTTCACTTATCTTCTTTTCCAAATTGATTATTCCTTATTTAGTCATGAAATGTTTTACACTTTACATAACCCTTAATTAGACTTTGAGATCACCCTCACTTGTTTCCTCCCTCCTGATATGAAATTGAAATTTTTGATTGAGTTAAAGGATGAATATTACATAACTATTTTATATTAAATGTTTTATTTCCAATTTAATTAGTGGACTATGTATGTATCTAATACATCATTCCTAATAAACTGACCAATCTATAGTGATTTGATCCCTTGTATCTTATCCATGTGTGATAAAAAAACAACTAAATTTATCCTTATGGATTTGGAATTGTTATACTTGGTATTATGGAAAGTTTTGTAAGATCCATCCAAACTATATTTTAAATAAACCTTGCTACAATGAAAATTATGATAATTCCTTATCGTATTTCAGAAAATTTTCCATTTGAGGGATTTTTATTTTTCAGATCAATATTCTTGATGATTATGATATTAGTCAATGTGCCCATTTATTTATTGAGTGGAATGTAATGGAATACAGGAAATCGATATTCATGGTCACTATAAGAATTTACCTACTGAGAAACCCATTGTAGTTATTATTGGTTCGAAACAAATCATAACCATTTTATGGAGACATACTTAGTTTATGATGAATAAACTTTACTAAATAGAAAACATTATTCTACAAGGAATTATAAACCAATGATGTATCATTTTATGTAGAAGAGTTCCCCAATCTTTTCATGAGAATACTAATCCTTGTGGTCGTTGGGAAATGGATTGACTCTTTCGAAAAGATATTTATAGACTTCATAAGCGATGAAATGTAAATGTTTGTAGTGGAAGTATGTTTTCTCAAGGGATATTCTAATCAATTGGGGTCATTGAGCTTGGAAAACGGGGGGGGGGAAGTAAAATTTAATACATATAATGGATAACTTTAAAAGAATTGTTCTTCGATAAATATTTTCCTCTTAAGAAACAAAGTGAAATTAATAAAATATAACCAATATTAAAAAAAATTAAGATTATAGTGTCATAGAGTATAAGGACACTTTTACAAGACTGTCCAATTATGCTAAATATTACATGTGTACTTGGGAATGCATTATTGATAAATTCGTTGAAGGTCTTAAGTCAAGCCCCATATGGGGGTTTTATTTTGAATCATTTTCATAATATGATGAAAAATTATAATTTGACATCAAAAGTTAGAAGGAATTTTCTAGATTCTATATATTTTAGGGAAATTAATAAAATAAGAGACCTCCAGAACAAAAACTATAAAGAACCGACCTTATTACATTACATAATCTTGAATTTAGTTAATAAATCACTTCCTTTTTACATTGAGTATATTTTCTGGTTTAGATCATTAGATATTTGGGAAAATACATTCATTAAATTATATAGTATTACGGAGTGGATACCATAAAAAAATATACATTCCTTCCAAAATTTAAAAAATTACAAATAAAACATGATTTCTTTGATAGATATTCAAAAATTTAACTTGTCTTACTTCACTTTCATAGACATCCTTATAACCTGTGAAAATCATTTAAAAACATGGTATTAGCAAAAAAATCTTAGTAAGGGATATAAAAAACACATTAGTCTAAGTATACTTATAACATATGAAATCACTTTCAAAAGATAAGCTTGTCACCCATATATACAAACTTTGTAAAACATGATATTTCCACAATATTCCCACAAACATAAGAACATAAACATAACCATAATGTTATATTGGGGCATTACATACATAATATTATCACCCTCACTAATACCATAAAATTTGTAACCTGCATGGCTACCTTAAAATTTTTGTAACCATCGCACTTACACATGGAGTAACCAGACGACTGACCTCAAAATTACACATAACTAATGAATTAGTGGGAGATATAGGTCCTAACCTTCATTATAACCAATTCCCCCGAACTATAAAAAAATTATAAAATCGGAATAATAGCATAAAAACATTAATTTTGAAATTTATAATACACAATTTTAAAAGAGGAATTTAAAAGGAAAGTCTATTGTAATTATCATATAATTGAAGTGAAACATAATAGACTGGATGGAATATGTATAAACAATATAAATACACATAATTAAACATTATATAATCAAAATCCATCACACAATCAATTTTAATACCACATCAATAACGAAGTAGAAGGTTAACCCGAAGAATGAAAATGGGTTAAGAATTCCCTTACCTCAGGTTTATCTTACTTAAAACCTTCTTAGACATCATGTATAATGGTTAAAAGAGTGTTATTAGTATTTTAAAGAAACATTTTCATGTTTAAGACATATTATATGGTCATTTAATAACATTGTTTTAACCATTAATTGATAGTATTTTTCTCCTTGAACTGTTTTTTGGGTGAGTTCTTTACATGATTTCCAAGATTGGTTCATGGTGGATGTTCGTGTCGATTGAAAGTGAAACTCCATAATTGGAATAGATTAGTAGTTAAATATCTCCATTACAATAAATTATACCATTTATCATTTTTAATCCTTACACAGGGATGATTCATAAGTTAAAATATTAATGAAGTTCATTTAGATCATTTTAGTGGTTCTTTGATAATAACGAACTCATTTGGTTTTATAAATAATGACCATGTGAAAAAAAGAATTCTAGAACCATGGAAAAAACAAAATACACATATTAAAACCTATTTCAACAATAAATATGGTTTTATGTCCATACATTATGGATTTAAAGAAAAATGAAATCACATCGTCCACGATGTCGGCAATTCGACACATCATGGACAATGTTTTTAATTCCTTGAATAAGTGGGATAGGGGAAGAAGAATGAATATTAATTCCCCATGAAATTGAGAACATATATAATATACATGATTCTATTTCATTCATGCCTCTTGGATAATAGGAGGTGAGGAATGAAGAAGAATGAATCTTGAAATAAAAAAATGTGAGAAATTTCTCACAAAACTTTAGCATCCTAACGACGTCTCTTAAAATTTCCTAAAAATAGTTGGATGAAAGAAAGGGGATATCTCATCACTATTACATAACATAGAAATTAAGGAGGATATATAATTAAATATCCCAACATAATCCAAATGTAAAGGAAGAGAATAACATGACATAAAAGAAAAGAATGAAAATAAAATAGGATATTTTCCTCTTGATCTCTTCTCCTTGACATCCTCTTATGGGATTTGTTTTTGGTCTTATGGTGAGACGAGAGACTCTAGGACGTGGGAAAGTGCCTTGGGAGAATTTTTGGGCAGAACGTAGGCATTGATCAAGGCTTTAGAGGTGTGGGAAGAAGAGGGGAGTGAGAGTGGTATTTTTAGTGGAGGAGAGGGGGTATTTTTCATTATTTTAATCTTTATTATAATATTTTTCCCCATGATTATGAATATTATTTGTTCATGTGACCTCAAATAGTAATAATGGAATGTGATTTTGAGCCAAGTTTCGTTATGTCACTTATGATGTCATAAATAGTTTTTTTTTGATTATTTGATTATACGGTATTTTATCGTATTTCACTATTCATCGAAAATTCATGAATTTCAGAAAAATACCAAAAATTTACCCTAACCGTTTTTCAATGTGTATAATTTAGAAATTAAGTACATTTTTTTGAAAATAATTTTCTAAATATTAATAATTTAATTTTTAAATAAAATCTTAGTTAATTCAAAAATTAAAAATTCTAATTCTATTACAACTCATATATCATGATGAAAAATTAACCAAATGTTATTATCTAAAATCCTTAAGAAAATAAAATAATCATAAAGTGTACTAATAATTAGGGTGATATTATTATTCATAAGTTTATGTTACTATTCAAAAAATAAACCAGTTGGTTTCATCAAACTTTAAATAACCCACTGAACACAATTATAGATGACCATTATTTCAAAATTCAAAATGTAGAAGTGGAAATATTATGCTAAAAGGATAGTTATAAATATCTACATAATATAATTTTCCATGAATTTCTATTTATTTTTAAAAAACATTGTGTGTTACATTAGCCCCACCTTCTAGAAATTGCATCCTCACAATTTTATTTACTTGTTGAACAACTGAGGGTACTTTTTCTTGAATATCATTTTCATACTCACATGTTGCTTCTTCAACCATGTGGTTTCACCAAAAAACCTTTACCCGATGGATTGCCTTATTAAGAAATACATATTCCCTTTGATCAAGAATTTGAACTGGTTTCTCTTCATAAGAATGGTTCTCTTCCAACTGAATTGCTTCTGGGTTCAAGACATGTGATGAATCTGGCACATACTTTCTCAACATCAAAACATGAAAAACATTGTGTACCCGAGACAAACTTGGAAGAAAATATTCTTGTTATGAAACTATTCCAGCATTCTCCAAGAATTCAAAAGGACCAATGAACCATGGAATTAGCTTCCCTTTCTTACCGAAATGCATCAAAATTTTCCAAGGAGGGATTTTAAGGAAAACATGCTCACCAACCTCAAAAGAGAATTCCTTCCTTCTATTATCTACATAACATTTCGGTCTGCTCTGAGTTATCGTCATGTGATGCTAGATCATCTTCACTTTCATAGCCACTTCTGCTAATAATTATGGTCCCATCAACTTTCTTTCACCGACTTCATCCCAAAACGCTAGAGTCCGACACCGCTTCCCATACAAAAACATAAAAAGTGCCATCTATATACTGGAATTAAACTGTTATTAAAAGAAAACTCAACAAAAGAACAATATTTATCCCAACTACCCTGATATTCCATTGAAAAATCTTGAAACATATCTTCTAATGTCTTAATAATTGGTTCTAAATGCCCATCTGAGGGAAGATGAAAAACTGTAATGAAATTTAATTTTATTCCCAATGACTTCTGATGTATCTTCCAAAAGTTAGAAGTGAACCAGGGATCTTGGTCAGATAAAATGGATAGAGGAAATCCATGCAACCAGACAATCTCTTTAAGTTAACGTAGATAAAGTTGATCCAAAGGCATTATATCTCGAATAGAAAGAAAATGTGCAGATTTTGTCAGCCAATCAACAATAACCCAAATTGCATTGTTACCTTGATAAGTCTTTGGTAGTTCCCCCACAAAGTCCATGGATACATTCTCCCATTTCCACTCTGGCACTGGAAATGGCTAAAGCATCCACTTAGGAAATTGGCGCTCTTCTTTAACATTGTGATATGTTAAGCATTTCACAATAAAATCAGCAATATCTATTTTCATTACATCCCACCAATAATACTACCAAAGGTATCAGTACATTTTAGTACTTCGAGATTGACATGAAAATGGAGAACTATGAGATTCACACAAAAAATTGATCTTCAACTGAGAATCAGTAGGCATGCAAAAAAATTCTGAATCTTAAAACACAATATTTATCAATGTTAAATTCTAGCAAATTACCCATTTTAACAAATTCTACCTTTTTTGTATCTCACGGACTTCCTTCTGCACTCGCATAATTCTGTCTGACAATGACGACAGCACTGAAACCTAAAACAAAACAAAGGTATTTTCTGCACTGACAACATCTAATCCAAAATTAATCAATCCATTAATCAAGGGACCATTTTCCAAACATAACATGGTTAATGCTGCATGATGTTTCAGACTCAAGGAATCAACCAATTTATTTTCTTATCCAGGATATTAATTGATCAGGAAATCATGATCCTTTATTAGTTCAAGACATCTTCTCTACCTCATGTTTAATTCCATCTGAGTGAATATATACATCAGACTTTTATGGCCAGTATATATTTTACATTTGGTTCTGTATAAATGATGCCTCCAATTTTTCAAAGAAAAAATCACAGCTGCCAATTCCAAATCATGTGTGGGATAATTTAACCTATGGGGTTTTAATTTTCGGTAAACATAAGCAATTACCTGATCATTCTGCATTAAAACACAATGGCGTCCCTTCAATGAAGCTTCACTATAGATAACAGAATCACCATTTCAGGAAGGAAAAGACAAAACTGGAGCAATCACCAATCTCTTCTTCAGTTCATGAGAACAAATATAAAATTATTTTATCCAAACAAATTTAACCCCTTTCCGAGTTAACTTAGTTATTAGTCTAGATAATCGAGAAAATTTCTTAACAAAACGTCGGTAAAAACCAACTAATCCAAGAAAACTACGAATCTCTGTAACATTTTGGGGTATTGTCAATTCATCAACCACTTTTGTTTTGGTAGGATCAACTGTTATTCCATCCATATTTATAATGTGCCCAAGAAAAGAAATATGTTGCAACCAAAAATCCCACATGCTGAATTTTACATTCAATTTATTTTCTATTAAGGTCTTTAAAACAACCCTTATATTTTTTTCATGCTCCCCTTTATTTTTAGAAAATACAAGAATTTCATCAATAAAAATGACCCCCAACTTATCCAAGAACTCATTAAATACTCCTTTCATAAGTTTCATGATTACAGTAGGTGCTTTAGTAAATCCAAATGACAAAACAAAAAATTCATAATGCACATGTCTAGTATGAAAGGCTATTTCTGGGATGTCATCCCGCTTCACCTTCTACTGATGGTATTCAGATCTCATGTCAATCATGGAAAAGTAATGATCTACCTATAGCTGATCAAATAATTCATTGATATGAGGAAAAGGATACTGGTTTTTAATAGTGATGTTATTCAACACTCTGTAATAAATGAAAAGTCTCATGGAACTATCTTTTTTTTTAACAAACATAATAGGTGCACCCCATGGTAACGTGCTATGATGAATGTAGCCTTTATTAAGCCATTCCTGCAACTGGTTTTTCAATTCAAGATGTTCTATTTGATCCATACAATAAGGGGGTTTCAAAATTGTCTTAGCATTATGAACTATGTCAACTGTGAATTCTACTTCCCGATGAAGTATGAAACCGTGTAACTCATTAAGAAAAAAATCAAGGTATTCATTTACCAATGGAATATCATTAATCTGAATAGTTTCCCTGTTTTCAACAATATGAACAAGATAACTTTCATTTCCATATTTCGACATTTTCTCAGATCCCAGATATGTTATCAATTGTATGGGTTCATTCTTGTATAAAAACTGAAACCCTTTCTAAAAAACATCTTATTTAGCTCTACTGTCAATCTTTTCATGATAAACAGAAAGCCAATCCATTCCTAGAATGACATCAAACTCAACTATGGGTAAAACAATAAGGTTTTCAGGTAAAGTCTTTCCACAAACCAAAATAGAAATATTCTTATAATTCCACTTTGCTATAATATTTCCCCCAAGATTTTTAACAACAAGTTCCAGTTTCATTTGTTAAGGTGATATTTTCAATTTACCAAAAAATTTCTCATAAATGAAGGAATGTGTTGACCCTGTATAATAAAAACATTAGAAAAATAAGAGTGAACTAAAAAAGTACCTTATACAACTTAATTGGATGGCCTGACATCTACTAACGTAGTCGCATAGGATATCACAACACCTTTCAGCTTGTAGTCTGGCTTCATTGCATCATTCAGATCTCTCATTAGGCAGGCATTAGCATAGTGACCCATCTCACCACATTTAAAAAACATTACAACATTCTTATTCGGATTAGAATTTGTATCATTTTCATTACAATCTTGGTCCATGTGTCCAAACATACCACATTTAAAACACTTCCCAGTTATGATAATACATTCCCCATGGCGTTTCTTACCACACTTTTCCCAAACTGGAAACTAGATTTTCTTACCATTAGATTTCTTTGGTTGATTATTACCCATCACTTGCCACCTATACCTCTTATTCTCCTTATTTAAAAAATGAACATGATCATTAGAAAACTCCATCTCTACCCTCTTAGCACCACGGACATGTTCCTCATAACTTTTGAATTCACGGGAGGCGAATGCCCTTCAATACCTTGGCTTCAGTCCTGAGTAAAAGAGGTTGATTTGGCTATAATGGTCCAGAATAAGTTTTGGAGCATACCTCACCAGTCGAGTAAAGTTAGATTCATGCACGTCCACTAAATATTCCTCCTTTTGTTTCAATTCAAGGAATTTCTTCTTCATCCTAAGTCACACAACCAATAGAAAATGTTTTTCAAGGAAAATACTTTTAAATGGCATCAAAATCCTATCTATCCCTGATATTTTGTACCATTGACCACCACTGATCATATTAACATTTAAAAATATAAATGACAAGACATACATTTTGATTGTCCGAACATCCCATTACATCAAATATATTTTCAAGGGCATTAATCCATCCTTCAGCCACTACTGTGTCAGAAGATCCATTGAATGTAGGAGTGTGTTGTCTCATAAAATGTACCATTGTTGTCATGATCCATTTTGGTACCTCTATTTGTTCTCTTCCATGAATTCCTCCACCATTTATGGCCTATGTCAGCTGATCCATTACTGTCAAAAAATTTCTCAGTTCCAATCTCTACCTTTCCGAGTTGCAGATTCGGAAGGATGTCATTCTCTCGGTGCCTCTCCTCTTCTGCTTCCCTATTTCTTCTACAGATAAACACTCTGAATAAACATACCATAGAAAAATAAAAATGGTGATCTTTAAATGATAAAATATTTCAAATTAATCATAGAGTAAAAAATAAAATATGGAATTCTTTTAACACCATCCAAACACATTAGGTTATCTAAACCATCCACTGATACCAATTATAAGGTCTTGGCCTTATTACATTACATAGTCTTGAATTTATTCCAGAAATCACATGATTTTACATTAAGGATATTTTCACGATTATAGAATTATATAATCAGCGAAATATATTCATAAAATTACACAATATTACAGAGTGGATACCAAAAAAAACATTACTCATTCCTTCCAAAATTTATAACTTTACAAATAAAATAGGATTTCTTAGATAGATCTTCAAACATTTAACATCGATTCCTTTATATTCTTACACATCCTTTTAACCCATGGAAATCATTTAAAAACTTGGTGTGAGAACAAAAAACTCCGTAAGGGATTTAAAAAACACATTAGTCCAAGAATACTTGTAACATATAAAATCACTTTCAAAAGATATGCTTGTCACCCATATATAGATACTTTGTAAAACATGATATTTCCACAAGATTTCCACAAACATAAGAACATAAATATTACCATAAAGGTATATTTTGGAATTGCATACATAATATTTTAACCCTCACGACTTCCTTATTATTATTAACCCTTATGGATACCTTACAATTTGTGTAACCATGACAGTTACACATGAAGTAACCATGCGGCCAACCTCTAACATACATATACCCAAAGCATTGGAAAGAGATATTTGTCCCACCCTTCATCATAAAAAATTCCCAAGAACTATAACATAATCATACAACATGAATAATAACATAAAACATTAATTATGAACATTATAAAACAAAATTTTAAAAGAGGATTTTAATTTGAAAGTCTATTATAAATATCATATAATTGAAGTGAAACTTAATAGAGTGGATGGAACATGTATAAAAACTATAAATATACATAATTAAACATAATATAAGAAAAAAACATTAAACAATCAATTTTAATACCACAAAATAACAATGTAGAAGGTTAACCCAACAAATGGAAATTGGATTAAGAATTCCCTTACCTCAAGTTTATCTTACATCAAACTTGTTTAAACATCCTGTATAATGGTTAAAAGAGTGTTATTAGTATTTTACAGAATCATTTTAATGTTTATAACATCTTATATGATCTTTTAATAACATCATTTCACCCTTTAATTATTAGTATTTTTCTCCATGCAATGTATTTTGGGTGAGTTCTTTACATGATTTCCAAAATTGGTTCATGATAGATGTTCTTGTCGATTGGAAGTGAAACACCAGAATTGGAATGGAGTAGTATTTACATATTTTCATTACCATAAATTATAAAATTTATTATTTTTAATTCTTACATGAGGATGATTCATAAGTTAAAACTTTAATGTTGTTCGTTTAGATCATTTTAGTGTTTCTTTGATAATAACGACCTCATTTGGTTTTATAAATTAAAACCATGTGTAAAAAAATCCATAACAATGGATGAGACATAATAAATATATTATATACTATTTCAAAAAAAAATTGTTTCATGACCATAATTTATGGATTTAGGGAAAAATGAAATCACGTCGTCCACGATGACGGCAATTCAACACATCATGAACAATGTCTTTAATTCCTTGAATAAGTGGTAGAGGAGAAGAATAATGATGATGAATTTTCCATGAAAATGAGAACATCCATTATATACATGATTATGGATCTTTTGTTCCTCTTGGATAAGGGGAGGCGAGGAATGAAGAAGAATGAATCTTGAATTAAAAGAAAACTTGAGAAATTTCTCATGAAAATTATACAGCCTAAGGACGTCTCTTAAAATTTTTTTAATAATAGTTTAATGAGAGAATGGGTATATCTCATCACTATTACTTAAAATGGATAGTAAGGGAGAATATGGAATTATATATCCCAAAATAAGCCTCAAGGAAAAGTATAGAATAACATAAAATGAATGAAAAGAAAGAAAATAAAAGAGGATGTTTACCTCTTGATCTCTTCTCTTTGAGATCCTTCTTAAGTGTTTTCGTTTTCGTATTCTGGTGAGACCATTATCTCTAGGACGTGGGGAAGATCCTTGGGAGGAATATTGGGTGTAACATAGGCATGGATCAATTCTTGAGAGGTTTTGGAAGAAGATGGGAGTGATGGTGGTCTTTATAGTGGAGGAGAGGGGTTATTTTTCATTATTTTAATCATTATTATAATATTTTTCCCACGATTATGAATAGTCGTACTTCATATGACCTAAAATAGTTATAATGGAATTTTATTTCGACCCAAGTGTCCTTACATAACTTATGATTTCATAAATAGTTTATTTTAAGGATAAATTGATTATACTGTATTTTATCGTATTTCACTATTCATTGAAAATTCATGAATTTTAGAAAAATCACATAAATTTATCCTAACCATTTTTCGACATGTAAAATTAAAAAATGATGTCCATTTTTTGAAAATAATTTTCTAAATATTATTAATTTTATTTGTAAATAAAATCATACGTAATTTAAAAATTAAAAATTCTAATTCTATAACAACTTCTATATCAAGATGAAAAATTAACCAAGATGTTATTATCTTAAAGCCTTAATGAAATAAAATAATAACTAAATTTACTATTAATTAGGGTCATATTACTATTCATTAGGGTATGTTTCTATTCACAAAAAAAAAACCAGTTGGTTTCATCAGACTCCAAATAATATACTTAACACAATTGTAGATAACCATTTTTTGAAATTCAAAACATTGAATTGGAAAAATAATTTTTAAAGGCTAGTTATAAATATCTACTTATTATAATATTCCATGATTTTCTATTTATTTTTAAAAAAACATGGGGTGTCACACAAAAAATAATGGATCATTTCAAAAAAGAAGAAGATAGCGAAGAAATTTACGTCATCTGAAAACTATGGAAATATTCATCCTCAAAAAATTCTTTAAGGGAATGGGAGTTCATTATAAGTGTATAGATAAGGTTCATTATGATCATGAGTTCAGGAGAAATAAATAAAAAACTATTAACTTGTGATTTAAGATTATATAAAATTTTAATTATTCAATCCAATGTCCTAGGTATCATGGTAACTTTCCAAGGAAGAGGCTAAGGGTAGAAGGCCAAGCTTATGGAATAACTAGTTCTCAGTGGAATTTTTTAACGTTAAGTATGAAAGTAATTTAATAATATACTAAAATTTATCTAATTCTATATTGGATTCTAGATACATACTCTCATTTATATCATTTATGTTTTCAAAAAATACAGATATTTCTCTAGAACCTTAATGGGAGTGGTCAATCAAAACTCCTAGTGGAAATATCACTAAAAAGGATGTTTTAGTAAGTTACCATTATGATACATAAATGTTATCAATGCATTATAATAATTCCTATGTTTTCCTTTGATAAAATCCTTGATAGGGATATGATTTCAAAATATGATTAAAACATTTATTTCAATGATATGGAAGTTACGATTCCTGATTAAGATGTGGAATTCCAACACATTAGAGCAGAGACTTCATCACCAGATTCATGCATATACCCTACACCAGTTGTCACGACCCGTCCTTGGGGCCCATGCCGTGACTACCCCAAGCCCGCCTTCCATAGGCCAGGGGCTAGAGACTAGCAACAAAGGCGTAAATTTTGATAAAAAGGGAACACATTTCCATTATAAAGTAAACAAACACCACAGAGTACACAATCTGAGTAAACACTAAGTAAACTAAGTACAAAAGTAAGTGCTGAAAAGTAAATGGGCCAGAATACAAACCCAACTGAAATTAATGTACAACTGAAATGAAAGTACAATAACTGAAAAGTAAAGCAGTGAGTACGAGCTGTCCTCTAGAAATCCCACATGAAGGGTGGGTACAGATAGTCTCCCCTGCTCCTCGGCTTCAGCTGTCCGCTCCGTATATGTCCCGTCCAGTGATCCACCTCCAGATACCGTCTAGCTCCATGATCTCCCACCTAAATCAACGATATCCGTCATCTGTATCCAACACAACGTAGTGTGGGCATCACCTGTGAAGGGGCGATTATACCCTACTCAGTAGGGACCCCGAGACCCCTGAAGGTCTCCCGGAATCCACGAAGGATAAACCACAAAGGAAAGATAAAATCACGAAGTAAAAACCAACTCTACTTAGGTATATGACCATTCATATACCTAAGTCATCTATTCCAGCACGGCTCCATCACACGAGCCCAAATACAACACAGTCCACACAAGAAAACATAACCCATTCCACATAGGAATTCACAACCCAATCCACAGAGGAAAGCACAACCCAATGCACACAGGAAAGCACAACAATCATATTGGTGATAATGATTGTAAGTTATGTCTCAGCTCACATTGGTATACACTTTTTAAGACGATATAGATGATCAGATGTAGCCACTGATTCATCTATGGTGTCGGACCCACATAGGATACATGACCAGCTAAGCTGTCGGGCCCCCAAAGGATACAAGACCAGCTACTCTGACGGACCCACATAGGATACAGGTACATAGTCAAATATTGTCGAACCCAGATTGGATACAAGAACAGTAGTCAAATACTACTGGACCCAAATAAGATTCAAGAATAGTAGTCATTTCCATCGAACCCATGGATTATTCCAGTACGGTTGTTGTTGCTGCCGAACCCACGAAGGATCCCAGTACAGTCATCATCGTCGTCGCAGTCGCAACTAGCTCTAGGGTTCCCGCACACAGCATGCTCGATTCCTGGAGGGTCCTCTCCACAAGACAAGGGGTCGATACATCAACTGTCATGATGTCTAGAGTTTATGTATCACTAAGTTCCGCCTCATCGAAAGGAACTCAATGCGACAGAAGGCGCGTCAATCGGACGCCCGGTCTGAGAGTTATTGGCTTATTCGTCTCAGGGGCCCGGTTGGTTTTTAAGTTAAAACCAACCTGACCATACTCCATCTGCGTGAAAACCTTGATCAAAGTAAGGAAAAAGAACCATCTCATTAAGAGGAATCCAAAATAGTCTAAGACATGTCAATCAGACGTCCGGAGCTCAAGTTAAAAGTGTTTCCGCTCCGGTGGGTTCCGCCATAGGTGGCTGTCGGGGGTTTCAAACCCACGACTTTCTCGGAAACGGCCGACCATTACAGTCGGCCGGTTGTGCCACGCGAGGCCCGTGGGGGGTCCCTCCTCCTGAATGCTGGCATCTGGCTTGGCCAGCCGCCTCTTGCTGCTTTGCGGCGGCCGAAGGCCGCGGCCCTTGTCCGACCGGTGTGGCGTGGCGGCGTCGCGCCCCTCCGATGTGGCCCGCTCTTGGCCGCAGCCTGCTTCGTCTTCACCGGGGCGGCGCGACGGCGCCACACTCCCAAGTTGCGGCCCGCTCCAGCCGCGGTTCTCTCGTTCCAACACAGTGAAACGACACCGCGCCATCTTCGCCACCATAAACAAAAAAGGTAAACAATAAGGGGAGGAGGATTGTCCATGTTTGTGCGGCCTGACCACCTCCCATTGTGACAATAGCAGTCGGCCAAAGAACGAGTATACACAACAACGAACAAGCTCAAATTTAATTGGTTAAATTTGAACTTAACCCCTACTTCAAAGAAGATTGCAGAAGCTTGCGTCACGGAAGACGGAGTCGCAGGGTGAGGCTCTGTTTACGTCGATGGAGAACGTCTGAGGAGGAAGCATCATCTCCCTTTCTTTGAGGCGGAGAGAAAATGGAATGGGGTGATGGAGTTTTTCGTCGAAGTCTCGGTGTTCTCCAACGTAGAAGATGAAGTTCTTCAAGACATAGTGTATTATCTTCAAAATATCCACACAATGAAACAACAATAATAAAATAAGGATTTTACCTTATTTTATTACTCATGCCAACATTTTTCATAATTCAAAAGTGGAATTCACCTAATTAATTAAACTTATGATGTCAAATTAATTAGGTGTTTAGTTGGCATGCATTAATGTGGAAGAGTTACCTAACTCATGTGGGGGGGTTTGAGGTGTTAGGGAATTTGAAGTGGTGGGGCTCGTGTGGGACCCACCACACTAATATCCTATCAAGAGGAGTTAGAATTCTAGTGGGTCCCACCACAACTCCCACACATGGGGTTTAACCACTTATAAGTGAAATAAAATTTGTAGTACAATTTTATTTCTCTTTATACTTAATCCACATTTTTTTAAACAACTCTTCCTAAGTAAACGCAACTCTAATAAAGGTCTTCCTAAGAAATTACCGGTGCAACAGTTTCATCGATGCCCTCGGATTTCGATTCTGAGCATCGGTTTAGATGTTAAGAAAAACCTGCTCGTTCATTCACTGAACGTACCCAAGCTAATCTTTGGAAATTGATTCCGAGCATACTGGTCATCGGAATCATGCACCGTTAGAAACTTTGTACTCATAAAATTCCAAATAAATTATGAAAAAAATATTTTATTGAAATTTACAGGTCTTTACATTACTCCCACCTCAGGGCTTTACGTCCCTGTAAAGATACATCACAAACTAGGGAAACAAATGGGGATACTGAGCATGTATTTGAGCCTCCCGCTCCCATGTGCTCTCCTAGAGGTTCCCGTGATGCCGCCTGATGCACACTAGAGGCATCAACCGGCCACGTAGGACCCGCTCCTGTCGATCCTCGATCTCCACCGAGACCTCTACAAAAGTCGCCCCGTCATCAATGTCCAGCTCCTCATGGTCGATGATATGCATCGGGTCGTGCACGTATCTCCTCAGCTGAGATACGTGGAAGATGTCGTGAACCCGGTGCAACTGAGGTGGAAGAGCCATGAGATAATCCACCTCGCCTATCCTGATGAGAACATGGAATGGTCCGATGAAGCGCAGAGATAACTTTCCACCCTGGCCAAATCTCCATAATCCACGCCGAGGTGAGACCCGTACGAAAACGTGGTCGCCATCCTCGAACTCTAGTGGTCTCTGCCTCCTGTTAGCATAAGACTTCTGTCAGCTCTAAGCTGTCCTCATCCGCTCCTGGATAACCTGGACCTTCTCTGTCGTGGTCTGGACCATCTCTGGTCCCACCAGTGCTAACTCCCCAGGGTCTGTCCAGCACAGAGGTGATCTTCAAGGTTGGTCGTACAATGCATCGTATGGTTCCATCCTGATGGTGGAGTGGTAGCTGTTGTTGTACTCAAACTCCACCAAAGGTAGGTGATCCTCCCAGCTGAAACCAAAGTCGAGGACACATTCATGGAGCATGTCCTCGAGAGTCTGAATGTTCCTCTCCGTCTGACCATCCGTTTGAGGGTGAAAGTCGGTGCTCAGGCATAGCTACATCCCGAATTCCTCCTGTAACCCCTTCCAAAGTTGGGAAGTAAAGAGAGTGTCACGATCGGAGACGATTGACGATGGCACACCATGAAGTTGTATGATCTCCTGAACATAGAGGCATCCCAAGCTCTCAACTGAGGCCTGCTCTCTGAAGGGTAAGAAGTGGGATAAATTCGTGGGTCAATCGACGATCACCAAAATTGAGTCATGTCCCCTGGAAGTACGTGGAAGCCCAGTCAAGAAATCCGTATATATCCCATCCCACTTACACTCTAGGACCTCCAAGGGATGTACCAAGGCTGCTGGTACCTGGTGCTCCGCCTTCACCTGCTGGCAGGTGAGGCATCGAGAAACGACCTCTGCCACAACCCTCTTCATACCCAGCCACCAGTGTTTTCGTCTGATATCCTGGTACATCTTTTCTACCCCTGGATGTACCGCCAAAGGGAATGTGTGAAACTCTCTCAGCACCTCCCCCTATAATGCAGCTGGTACCATGGTACGTCCTCTGAATAGGATGACGTGCTCTCCTCCTATCAAAAAACAATCAGTTGTCTGTCCTTTGGAAATCTGTGCACATTGCATCTCACAGTCAACATCCCCACTTTTTGACTCTCTGACCCGCTGAAGAAGTGGAGGTGTGACTATGAGCGACTAAAGGAATGATGCCCCATCTCTATCAATGAAGGATTTCTGCAAAGAGGCTAACTACTATATTTCCTCTCCAAGAAGATGAATGCCCATCCTCCTACTGAGAGCATCAGCTACTACGTTCCCTTTCCCTGGAGTATAGAATATCTCAAAGTCATAGTCCCGGAGGAACTCGAGCCATCGATGCTATCTCAGCTTTAGGTCCTTATGCGAGAATATGTACCTGAGACTCTGGTGGTCATAGTGGACTGTAAAGTGCTTGCTCATCAGATAGTGCTGCCACATCTTCAAGGCGAAGACCACTACTTATTACTCCATCTCATGGGTTGCGTAGTTCTTCTCATGATGACTCAACTTTAGTTATCCATAGGTGATCACTGCCCACTCCTACATCAGGACACACCCGAGTCTGGTCCCTGATGCATCGCAGCAGACTACGTACCCTACTCCCTCCTCCGGTAGCCTCAAGATGGGTGCACTGGTCAATCTCTATCTCAGCTTCTGGAAGCTCTGTTGACATCTATCTGACCACACAAAGGGTTTCCCCTTCTTCGTCAAAGATGAAAGTGGTGCTGGAACTCTGGAGAAGTTTGGCACAAATTTCTGATAGTACCGAGCCAGACCTAAGAAACTATGCACTTCCGTCACGCTCCTGGGTGGATCCCAAGCTAGCACTGCCTCGATCATCATAGGATCTACCAAAAATCCCGCCTCAGTGATGAAGTTCCTCAAGAAGTTGACCTCACGTATCCATAACTGGCACTTCAAGAGATTACCATAAAGCTGGTGCTCTCGGAGTGTGTCCAGTATAACCCGTAAGTGGTTGGCGTGCTCCTCCTCAGTGGTCGAGTAAATCAATATGTCGTCGATGAGGACTATGAAAAATCAATCGAGGTAAGGCTGTAATATCCTATTCATGAGACTCATGACACTGCTGGAGTGTTGGTTATGCTGAATGCCAAACCAAGAACTCATAGTGGCCATACGGACACTGGAAAGTGGTCTTCTGCACATCCTCATCTCGAACTCTGATCTGATGATAGCCTGACCAGAGGACTATCTTTGAGAACCACCATGCTCCCTTGATCTGATCGAAGAGGTCATCAATCCTCAAAAGTGGATACTTTTTCTTCATGGTCACCTAGTTTAAGTGACGGTAATTGACACACAGTCGCAAGCTCCCGTCCGACTTCATGGTGAACAAAATCGGGGAAGCCCAAGGTGAAACACTAGGTCAGATTTATCCCTTGCCATGCAAGTCCCCCAGTTTTACCCGTAGCTCTCGAAACTCAGTGGGAGCCATACGATATGCTGGAGTAGATATCGTGGATGTCTCGGGGTATGGGTCAATATAGAATTCTACCTCTCTGCGAGGAGGTAGTCCGGGAACGTCGTCAGGAAATATTTCTGCATACTGATCCACCACGATAGGATAACTCGGACTCCGCACGTCAACTTCCCCTAAGATGATGCTATCCAACTGATTAGTGATAGGTTGTCCTCTCCTCTGCGTGAGTCCATCCTATTCTGAAAAGGATACCTTCTCGCCGGTGAAGGTGAACTTTCTCCCATCGGTGCTGACACACCGCACCTTGCGCCTAATACAGTCTATCTGAGCATGAACTGTAGAAAACCAATCCATGACCAATATGACGTCGTAAGGCCTCGACGCCACTACAAGAAGATCAGAGCCAATGCTCTTGCCTCCTAGAGTAAGCTCACACTGCCAGAACCAGTGCGTAATCGTCGAGTCTGCTCCCGTAGAAGTCTCTAGCCATAAGGATCGAGCCAACTGCTCCATCGGAATCTCCGAGCTCCAAACAAGGGAAGTGGCAATGAAAGAATGACTTTCTGTTGTGTCTATAAGAACTGAAGAAAGGGTGGAGTAGACATAGATAGTACCTCGGATCATCTCAGGTGCGCCGTGGTCGTAGGCCTCTACTGCCTGATGCTGAGCCTACCTCTGTCCGCCAGCTCCATGTGGTCGGGGGTGGGCCTCCTGGTGGTGGTGGTGGTAGAGCCTTAAAGCGTCTCCCACCACCTACTGCTCGGCTAGCTCCTCTACCTTGTCCGCCTGCTCCCTGCGGACAGCCATGGTCGAACCTCTGCCTCTGCTTGGGTGGTCCCTCAACCGTCTTCTACTCCTCTGCATGGCGGGTCGGGCAGTCATGAGCCATGTGGCCCTGCCCGCCGCATGCATAGCACTATCTGCTCCTCGTAAGGCTTGCATTGCGCCATGTGCCCTGCACCTATGAGCCAGTATGCTGACGTCGTCTACCTGATAGTCTGGTCCACTTGGATCTCGGTGACATCCATTGACTTCCAGCTGCAGAAGACTCCGCTATAGGCCGCCCTATGGTAGGTCTCGCTGCTGGTGTAGGCTCATCAAGAAAGCTCTCCACAAGAAGGGATCGCTCTAATACTGTTTCCTGCGTAATAATGCTAAGGGAGATCATAGATGCCCTGATCTCATGCCTTAGTCCCTGCTCGAAGGTCCGGGCCCGGAATAATGGGTCCCGTACCATGTCCGTGGAGTAGCGCAAAAGATCAGTAAATCGCCCCGAGTACTGGGCTACTGACATTCTGCCATGCCGCAACTGTAGTAACTCCTGGATGCGCACGACACGGAGGTTGGTTGGAACGAACTCCGAGAGAAAAAGGCTCTCGAAGTCTGACCAAAGGAGATATGCCTCTTTGTTCACCTGGAGAATTAGGATCCACCATCTACGTGCTTCCGCGTGCAGGAGACTCACCAAAAGGATCACCATGAGGTCAGCTGGTGTCCCTACTAATCTGAAAACTCGAACAACAGCATGCAGCCAATCCTCGGCTGCCTGAGGGTCCATCTCCCCATGGAACCTAGGAGGTCTCTGACGCTGAAACTCATGCAGTGCACTCAGGCGACGTGTACTCTAAGCTGGTGGGGATGATGTCATCCGTGGCTCGGCGGGTAGAGGTACCGCTGGTGCCTCCGCTGTAATAGGGCCCTGCACCGACGCCTCGTCGCTCGGTGGGCTTCCATCTCACACAAAGCTCGGAACCCTAGCTGGATGCTATTGTGGGGCCATCCGGAAAAGAGACAGGTGTGCCATGGTCATTACAGTATACCTGGTGAGCTGACACAAAGTAATCACAAAGAAAACTTTGAAACACACATGCAATCAATGTTTTCTTGCACTGAGTTGGAAATTCGAAGTCAGGGTCCTAGTGCATGGATATATCGGCCACCACACCAACCCTAGACTCCCTGGACTGATAACCACACTCAATACCCTTAACACTATTGCTTCACATAGAAGAAAGATCAGAGTCCTGAGTTCTGCGATAGAACCGAACTCATCTGATACCAATTTGTCACGACCCATCCTCGGGGCCCGTGCCGTGACTACCCCATGCCCGCCTTCCATAGGCCAGGGGCTGGCGACTAGCACCAAAGGTGTATATCTCGATAAAAAGGGAAGTCATTGCCTTTATAAAGTAAAAAAAACACCACAGAGTATGCAATCTGAGTAAACACTAAGTAAACTGAGTACAAAAGTATGTGCTGAAAAGTAAATAGGCCAGAATACAAACCCAACTGAAAGTAAAGTACAACTGAAATGAAAGTACAACAACTAAAAAGTAAAGAAGTGAGTCTGAGCCATCCTCTGAAAATCCCACCTCAAGGGTGGGTACAAATAGTATCCTTTGCTCCTCGGCTCCAGCTTTCCGCTCCGTATACGTCTCGTCCAGTGATCCACCTCTAGATATTGTCCATCTTCACGTGCTCCCACCTCGACCAGCGTTGTCTGTCGTCTGCATCCAACACAACTTAGTGCGGGCATAGCCAGTGCAGGGGTGACTATATGCTACTCAGTAGGGACCCCGAGTCCCCCGAAGGTCTCCTAGAATCCGCAAAGGATAAACCAAAAATGAAAGATAAAATCACGAAGTAACAACCAACTCTACTTAGATATATGCCCATTAATATACCTATTTTATCTATTCCAGCTCGGCTCCAACACACGATCCCAAATACAATCCATTCCACAAGGGAAAACATAACCCATTCCACAGAGGAATTCACAACCCAATCCACATAGGAAAGCACAACCCAATCCACATAGGAAAGCACAACAATCATATCGATGATAATGATTGTATGTTAAGACTCAACACACACAGTTATACACTTCGTAAGACGATATAGATGATCATATGTATCCACTGATTCATCTAAGATATTATACCCACATAGGATACAAGACCAAATGAGGTGTCAGACCCACAAAGGATACATGACCAGTTACTCTGCCGGACCCACATAGGATACAAGTACAGAGTCAAATTCTGCCGGACCCACATAGGATACAAGAACAATAAGAAAATACTGTTGGACCCACAAAGGATACAAGAATAGTAGTCCTCGCTGTCAAACCCACGGAGGACTCCAGTATGGTCGTTTTCACTGCTGATCCCACAGAGGATCCCAGTACAGTCGTCTTCGTCATCACAGTCACAGCATGCTCTTGGGTTCTCGCACACAACACGCTCGATTCCAGGAGGGTCCGCTCCACGAGCCAAGGGGATGATACATAAACTATTAGTAAGTCTAGAGGTGATGTATCACAATGTTACGCCTCATCGAAAGGAACTCAACGCGACAGACGGCGCGTCAATCGGATGCCCGGTCTGAGAGTTATTGGCTTATTCGTCCTAGGGGCCTAGTTGGGTTTTAAGCTAAAACCAACCCGACCGTACTCCACCTGCATCCAAACCTTGAGTGGAGTAATCCAAAAGAACTGTCTCACTAAAAGGAATCCAATAATGTCGATGACACATCAATCGGTCGTCCAGAGCTCAAGTTAAAAGTGTTTCCTTTCCGAGGGCCCGATTGGTTTCGTGTTCGAACTATCCCGGACGTACACCAAGTTCTCCAAAACCTTGAGTGTAATATACCTAAACGACTGTCTCTATCCAAGTATCTCTATGCAATTAACAGTGCATCAATCGGAGGTCTGTAGCCCATGTTATGGGCTTTTGAACGAATCTGTCCGGAAATTCGGGGGTTCGGGCCTGGTCCGACCCGGGTCCGGGTTCGGCCCGTCAGGGCGCGGCGTAGCCCGACCCAGCGCGAGCGGTCCGCCCTGGCGCGGGCAGTCCGGCTCGGCCCGGGCAGTTAGGCCTAGCTCGGGCCGCGGCTTGGCTCGATGCCGAGATGGACCTCGGGGGGGGGGGGGGGGGGGGGCGCCCACCTGTTTTCCCGAAACGGCGGACCCCTGTGGGGTCCACCCTAGGTGGATGCCGGGGGTTTCAAACCCCTAGATTTCTTGGAAACGGCCAGCCATTACGACCGGCCGGTTGTGCCACGTGGGACCTGCGAGGGGGTCCCGCCTCCTTGAATGCCTGCGGACGGCTTGGCCAGCCGCCTCCTGCTGCTCTGCGGCGGCCGAAGGCCGCGGCCCCTGTCGGACCAGCGTGGCACGACGGCGCTGTGTCCCTCCGCCATGGCCCGCCCCAGCTGCAACCCTTTGATGCTCCTACGCGGAACGATGACACTGCGCCCCTTCGACGCAGACCGCTCTTGGTCATGACCTCCTTCGGCTTCACCAGCACGGCGCAACGGCGCCACGCTCCTTCACCGCGGCCCGCTCCGGCCGCGGTTATCTCATTCCCGCGTGGTGCAACAGAACCGTGCCATCTTCGCCACAATGAACAACAAAGGTAAACAATAAGGGGAGGAGGATCGGCTGTGTTTGAGCGGTCTGACCTCCTCTCATTGTGATGATAGCAGGCAGCCAAATAACGAGTATACTAAACGATGAACAAGCACAAATTTAATTTATTAAATTTGAACTTAACCCTTACCTCAAAGAAGATCTCGGAAGCTTGCGTCGCAGAAGACAACGTCGTGGGGTGAGGCTCCGTTTACGTCGATGGAGAACATCGAAGGAGGAAGCGACATCTCCCTTTGTTTGACGCGGAGAGAAAATGGAACGACGTGAAGACGTTCTTCGTCAAATTCTCGGCCTTCTTCAACGTATAAGATGAAGTTCTTCATGTATTAGAGTATTCTCTCCAAAATATCCACACAACGAAACAAAAATAATAAAATATGGCTTTTACCTTATTTTATTACTCATGCCAAAAATTTTCAAAATTCAAAAGTTGAATTCACCTAATAAATTAAACTTGGGTTATCAAATTAATTAGGTGTTTAGTTGGCATGCATTAATGTGGAAGAGTAACTTAACTTATGTTGGGGGTTAGAGGTGTTAGGGAATTTGAAGGGGTGGGGCTCGTGTGGTCCCCACATCACTAATATCCTATAAAGAGGAGTTAGAATTTTAGTGGGTCCCACCCCAACTCCCACAAATGGGGTTTAACAATTTATAAGTGAAATAAAAATTTTAGCACAATTTTATTTCTCTTTATACTTAATCCAATTTTTTTTAAACAACTCTTCCCGAGTAAACGCAACTCCAATAAAGGTCTTCATAAGCAATTACCAGCACTGCGGTTTCATCGGTGCCCTCAGATTTCGATTATGAGCACCGGTTCAAAAGTTTTAAAAACCCGCTCGTTCATTCACTGAACGTACCAAAGATAAACTTTGGAAATTGATTCCAGGCATACCGGGCCACGGAATCAGGCGCCATCAGAAACTGGGTTCTCGTAAAATCCCAAAACAATTACGAAAAAAAAATTCTTTGAAATTTACGGGTCTTTACACTAGTAACTTTTTTAATGTTTATCTCTAGGGAATAAGAGAAAACAAAATCATTGGATAAATAATATTATATCTAAATTGAGGATGTACCAATTATATCGAAATATATTGATGAATTTTATAAGGAATTACATTTTCATTGACCAGATCGTAAATTGGATAGTGTGAGATGGTATGTGAGTATGATATACTCTATAATTCCAAATTTATGATTGAATATATAAGTATGAGATGTTCAAATACAAGAGGGGGGTGAATTGTATACTTTAAAAAATCCTCAAGGAAATTTTGTGTAACCAAAATTCACAACACCTCTAAGATCTAATAACTTACTTGATTTCAGAAAATTGATTCCAGAAATGAATCTTCACAAAAGTTTACACCAACTAAGATTCTACCTTAAAGAGTATAGAATATAACTAAATCAGAGTACAAGTATGAGGAATAATAAGAATGTTATACTTTCCTCAACAATACAAATTGCAGTGGAAAACATGAAACAAAACTCGTATCAAGTAGTAAATCTTTTAATTCATAGAGAAGGGTATCCATCAACCGTGGATAAAGGTCCCTTGATTTATACTTTCAGGAAAGTCTTTCTTACCCACACCAGGGTATGCCCTTGATACGATTATAGGATCTTGCCTTGCTATCCCCACAAGCCCTCAACTATTAGGTAGTCGGTACCTCTTTCTTCCTATCCCCGGTAGACCTCGATTGTACACAGCAACAATCAAAGTCGCACGAAGAAAATATGCACGAAGTAAAGTGTGAATAATCTATTCAAACTTTCTGCATTATGCTTGAGAGTTTATAAGAGCCTATCACTCTAAAAATCACTTCAACAGCATGTAATCACGGTTTTCAAAGATATTGTCTAGTGTTCTGCTCTTTTCAAATGAGCTCATATATATAGGCACAACTCCAACGGTCGGATCCCTCCTCCAACATCCATATTTTCCATGAATTTCGGAGGGACCTATACATGTGTCACTAAAACAATGGTTACTTGATAACAGAAAGCACGACATCATTTTATAATAGAACAAGTGAAATCATAACTAAAACAGATATTTGAAATGGAGAAAATGAATGTTCGGAGTCTAACTAGAAAATGAATTCAGAGCTTATAATACATTAATATTCTGATCATGTTTATCAGAAGAATTCAGAGTTGAACTTTATGCAAGTTCGTATCCATAATTCGTAATCAGAATTCCGAATCAGAATTCGTAATGAGAATTCGCAATTAGAATTCATCATCAGAATTCGTAATGAGGATTCCTAATCAGAATTCATCATCAGAATTCGTAATGAGAATTCATAATAAGAATTCATCATCAGAATTCCTATTGAGAATTCGTAATCAGAATTTATCCTCAAAATTCGTAATGAGAATTCCTAATCAGAATTCATCATCAGAATTCATAGTTAGAACATTATATTATTTCGAAATCAGAATTCAGAGTTGAACTTCATAAAAGTTCATAACATGGAATTCGGAGTAGAACTTCATAAAAGTTCGTGACGGGAATTCTGATCCTAAAACAGAATGCTTCATAGCTAAGTATTATATGATTACAAGGTTTTAGATATGAATCCTATTTTTATAATTATGAAAAATATTGATATGAACAATTAAAACAGGGTAGGGGTAAATTTCCATTGGGAAAGAAAATTTTCCTTATGGAAGTAAAACATGGGTAAAATGAGTTTTGCCTTGAAATTAGATGTTTGTGAATTTCAAAACAAGAGGAATGGAAAGGTCATAAAGATACCTTAATGACTTAACAATCTCCCCCTTTTCATGAAGGAATGGAAAAGTCATAAGGAAAACCTTATAGACTCATCAATCTCTCCCTTTTTGGAAAGCACTAACATCCTTACCAAAAAGAATATAAGGACATGGGAAAAAATCCTTAGACATTAAAAATAAAGCTTATCTCCCTTTGTTCATGGTCAATGGTGAATATGACTAATTCCCTATTAGGCTTTGGAAATCTAAAGATCGTATTCTAGATTTCTGGAATGAGAATTTTTATTTTAATATGGAAATCATCATATAGATAGAATCCCACTTAAATAAACTCCCCCTTATTTAGGGATATTTCTTCATTACTTAGATCTCTTTTTCATTCTCCCCTTTAGATTTTTTCTTCTCACTTTTTGAGTTATTTTTCCTTCTCCCCTATTGTAATTTTCAAAAGGTGTTTGAGGGAATGGATAAGAATTATGGTACCTAAAATATTAGTAAAGATATACAAAAAAATAGACAAGCCATAATTCCATTATGATTGAAAGTATTAGTATAAGGAAAAACAAGTACAACAAAAGATCGGAGTGGGATTTATTTTGTTTCTTTTTCCATGGGAATTAGCATCTTCACAATGGTCTTCATCTTTTTTAAATCTTTATGACCCTCCTCATATTTCTTTTCTAATGCCTTGATCCTATCTTCCTGATCTTTCATGGCCTCTTACTGAACCTTCATCAATTCTTTATGTTTTACAAGCTTCTCTATGATCTCAATCCGGATATCTCTTTCCACTTCCAGCTTTGAGAAAAATATTTAAGCTTCCCATTCATATCCTTCACCTTTTGATTCCGAGTATTTTGCTCTAGGGTCATCTTATTCTGAAATCTTTCTGAATGATTTTTAATTTTGACATCCTTAGTACCAAAGGCTTCCTTAACATATTCTTGAAACTGATCAAGATCTTCCAAACATTCATTGATTTTCATTTACCATAGATTCAATTGGATGAAAAACATTATTTGGACCTCATAATTGATACGAAAATTTTTATGTTCTGCCTCAATCTTCACACATTTATCCATCACCATAGATACAGATTCTGACTATTGATTCCCGTTGTGCTAAAGCATCTGGAATCTGGAATCTATTATAGGAAAGTTCAAAATGGTATCTACCAACTTCTTCAGGGACTCAACAAAAAAATCATGTCCCAATGCAGATGAATTTGAATCAGAATGTTTACTAGGATATGGTTCTTCCTCTAACTCTACCAACATCCCTTTAGAGGATTCTCTAGCTTTTTTCTTTCTTATAATATCTTTTTTGGGTGTCAACAACAACTTGTTTACACTTATCAATTTTCAGTACTTATTCCTCATCGGGAGATTCCTACTTACTTCTGGATAATTGTTCACTCTTGTCTTCATCAACTTTCTCCATCTTAGCTCCAGCTTCAACGTATTCAGGGTTTATAAAGTGATGATTGAAACTCTCTTCTTTAGAAAACTTGTTTACTTCCTCATCTTCACCCTTGTCATCAGCACCAAGAGTAACAATTTTTGAAGATCCGTCTTGAGAAGTCAGGATTGAAAACTTTTCGGATGCACATTCTTTTTCATGATAATCTTCGACTTCCTTAATTATATCATCAGATCCACCACCGCTCTCAGCTTATTGTACTTCTTTTTCACCTTCCTTCTCTTCAACAACATTATCTTGCGGTTTTTTTCGAGTGAAGAAATTCTTCCCCGGAGTTTCAGGTAATGATTATACCAAAAAGGTTTTTGGTACATGAATTTGTTCAGATGCAACCTCAGCAGCCTTAAAATGATTTTGAACAATCTCTTACTCAGATAACTTTTTATTTTTATTTTTCTCCTTTGCATACCTTTCAAACTCTTCAGCAGCTGTTTCTTTTAAGGCCATAGCCTCAACAGGATCCAAACCGAACTCTGGCTCCCCTTCTTTTCTTGTCTTCTTTTCCTCCTTCCATTTTGCCTCCACCTCATCTAGGTAGGATTTCTTCTTCTTCGGTTTAGGAGGTTCCAAATTGGGCTTCCTTAGACTTAGAGGTTTTATCTTCAAATTCCACTTCTTTTAACTTCCTATTATTTCCAGCCTTGTTTGAAGGTTCATCCTTTTCCACATTTTCCAGAATGGGTTCTGCCTCCACCTCTGGCAGAACATATAATTCTCTTGACTATTTTGAGAAACCAATCTTCATCCTCTTAAGAGTGTCATCACTGTTCAGCATCACCTTGCTATTCCTCGGCTTGGAACTACATCAGATCTTGAATGATTAAAGACACCGAACTATTAACTTTGAAACCAATGCTGGATACATAATGATCTGAACTGTATGATTTCCATTCTTGATGTTCTCAATGGTGATGAGGATGTGTCTCATGGGATTCACCTTCCATAGATTTACCAAAAAATCTAGAATATACATATCAATCTTCTTAAGGGTATCCTTATCACCCTTCCTCGATATGATAAATCCTTGCACCCAAAGTTGTGAAATCCAGTTGTTGGTTAATAGATGGGAGATCTTCTTTGAAGTTTTTACATCATAATGACAAAGGCATTCCATAGCCTTTGTCTTGACAAAACTACCCTAGAGCTCCAGAAACGTTTGAGAGTAAAACTCAGCCTCTCCTTCATAAGTTATTCCCACAAAGATAGCCTTCGTGGTATAAGATAGAGCATACGTCATTCCATATCTCTTTAAGGGGAACTTCTCCCTTCCATCTTCCTTGAAAAAAGAAATTGACTCGTAAAACTATATGAGAAAATCTGGATACACCACATCTTGAGCTCGAGTCTTAGATATAGCTACGTTTTTCCATCCATTGATCTTGTTATTCTTGGATATAATTGAGTCATACTTATTGAATGAGTTTGGGTGTACCAACCTCTCCCTATATTTCTGCCACTCCGAGATTGGCTTGACTCAAGACATCTCCTGAGAAGGGGCTTCTGCAGTCATTCAGACTTGGATGTTCTGAAGAATTCGGAATGGGCTTTTGTAGAGGGTCAGAGCTTCGAGACGTGAGAGATTGGAAACTAATGTGGGACAACCATCGGGGGTCCCCTTTATATAGGCGATGGAAGTGACTTTTAAACTTACAATTCTAATAAATCTATTGAAAAACTCTCTGATATGGTCTGACGGTTGAAAACATACCCGCAAGGAAATCTTGAATCCGATCTTCTGAGGTTTTATAAAAAAAATTCGGATTGAAGGAGAATCAAATCCAAAAAAAATTACAAAGAAAAGAAATTTTTAGAAAGTAAAAATGATTATGAAAACATAAGTAAGGAAGTCACACATTTCAGATTAGCTTGGAAGATTAGTCGTAATAGGTCATATTCTTTTAGAAGAACTTTAGATTCCAAAAAAACATGAATACGAGAGAAAAAAACATCACTATGAAAATTTCAAATCTGAAAATGTCTATTACAGAAATTTATGGTCTGAAGAATTTCATTATGAAAACTTCAAGTCCGATGATTTCATTATGAAAAATTTTAGTTTCGAAGATTTTCATTGTGAAAAAAATGAAAAATTTATTATGAAAAAAAATTAAAAACATCATTATGAATAATTTTCTTTACCAAAAATTTGGAAAAACCAACTACGAAAAAATTTTAATTACGAATATTTGAAAAACTTCAATAAGAGATGTACTCCCCCTATGAAAAGGAGTTTATTACTATAAGGAGATTGGTTCAACAGAAATTTAATGGAGGAATATTACCTCACGGTTATCATTCCTAACTTCTGCTTTATGTATTCAAATCTCTCAGAGGGTAATGATTTTTTGAAAATATAAGCAAGTTGATCTTGTGGTCCGATAAACTGAAGAATGATATTTCTTTTTTGTGTGTGATCCCTATGAAAGTGATTCCCAATATCTATGTGTTTTTCACGAGAGTGATGTGCATGATTTTTACTAAGGGAAATGGAACATGTGTTATGACACAAAATTTGATTCTTTGTAAAACTCAAGCCATAGTCTGTGAGTGTGTGTTGTATCCAAAACACCTGAGCACAACAGCTTCCAGCTACTATATATTCAGTTTTAGCAGTGGAGAGTGATACAGAATGTCATTTCTTGCAAGACCAAGAAACTAATGAATCTCCTAAGAAATGAAAAGTTATAGATGTAATCTTTCTATCCATTCTACAACCACCAAAGTCAGCATCTGAAAAAAAAATATGACAAAATAATTTCCAGAAGTATAAAATAGTCCTAAATCCATGGTTCCCTTTAAATAGCGAAAAATTATTTTCACTACCTTTAAATAAGATTCTTTATTATTGGATTGATATCTTGCACCTAAGCATACTGAAAAAAAAAATTAAGTCTGGATGACTAGTTGTCATGTAAAGTAGACTTCCAATCATACCTCTAAAAGATGATTGATCTACTGTTTTCCCAACTTCATCAAGA
Source organism: Viscum album (assembly GCA_963277665.1). Taxonomy (NCBI): domain Eukaryota; kingdom Viridiplantae; phylum Streptophyta; class Magnoliopsida; order Santalales; family Viscaceae; genus Viscum; species Viscum album. The sequence goes on from CAUJRU010000169.1 coordinate 491,566, forward strand.
TCAAGTGAGTTTGAGGTACCAATGGGAGTAATTATACTCTTAGTTTTTTCATATCCATACTTTTTAAGAAGATCATTAATATACTTATGTTGGAATATATAGAATAATTTTGGTTTTTGAGTAATTTGAAAACCAAGGAAAAATGTTAACCGACCCATCATACTCATTTCAAACTCAGATTTCATTAGATCTGCAAAGGAATCAGTTAAGGATCGCTGAGTTAAACCAAATATAATGTTATCAACATAATTTTGAACAATGAAAACATTTTTCTTTTCTTTCTTTATAAAAAGGCTTGGATAAAAATTTCCCTTAACATATTTATTTTGAAGCAAAAATCCTATAAGTCTAACATACCAGGATCAAGGGGCTTTTTTAAGTCCATACAGAGTTTTGGTAAGTCTAAAAACATGATCATGATGTTTTGTGTCTTCAAATCTTGGAGGTTGTTCAACAAAAACTTCCACTTGAACATAACTATTAAGAAAATCACATTTCACGTCCATTTGAAAATTCTGAAATTGAAGAATGATTCGAAGGAAAGTAAGATACAAAGAGATTCAAGTCTAGCTACTGGATCATAGGTTTCTTCATAGTCTATTACTTCTTATTGATTATAGCCTTTAGCAACTAATCAAGCTTTATTTATTACGATGATTCCATTTCATCACACTTATTTCTAAAGACCCATTTTACTCCAATAACAAAAGTTTCCTTATGTCTTTCAACCAAGGTCCAGACTTTATTGTTTTTGAATTAATTTAGTTCATCTTGCACAGCTTTCATCCAATCATCATCACCTAAAGCTTCATCAGTTATTTTCTGTTCTAATTGGGAAAGGAATGCTAGATGTTATACTTCATTTCATAAGGAACATATATTCCATACAGGTTGATTGACATCATCAATGATGCTACCACTGGGATGATTATTTAGAAACAGATGATTTGGGTTTTGTAAAACCGATTCATCAACATAGGGTAGAATATCTTATAGGGTAAATGTTTCAGAAGTATCTTCTTTGAACTTTTCCTTATCAGAGGGATTTTCTATCAAAGGTTGATAATCAGTTTTTGAAAACTCATCTATGGATGTAGGTTGGGGTTGTTTAAAAACAAAAGGATCAATTTCATCAAATTTAACATGTATTGTTTCTTCAACAGTACAAGTGTTTTTATTGAAAACACTATATGCCTTAGAAGTTTTGGAGTATCCTAGGAAAATTGCTTCATAATATTTTGGTGCGAATTTGAGTAAATTATCTTTAGTATTCATAATGAATACCTTACAGCCAAAAACTTTAAAGCAGGAAAGTCTAGGTTTTCTACCGTTCCATAACTCATATGGAGTTTTATTATGAAAAGGTCTAATTAAAACTCAATTTATAGTATAACAAGCAGTACTTAAACCTTCATCCCACTAATGTTTGGCTACAGCATACTCACTCAACATGGTTCTAGTTATCTCTTGAAGAATTCTAATTATTCATTCAACAACACCATTCTGTTGAGGATTTCTGGGTGCTGAGAAGTTGTGAGTAATACCCTTCCTACTATAAAAATATTCAAAATCCGAATTTTGAAATTCTCCTCCATGATCACTATGGATAGTTTTCAATGGAAGGCTTTTCTCATTTTCACATGAGCTCTAAAACTTTGGAAATAAGAGAAGGATTCAGACTTCTGTGCTAGAAAATAGACCCACATAAATCTAGTGTAATCATCAACTAAGACAAATACATAATACTTTCCCACAATGCTTCGAGTGTGTGTTGGACCAAAAAGATCCATATTCACTAGTTGTAATGCATCTGTAGTTGAGACTTCACCAACTGATTTAAAAAATTATTTATGTTTCTTGACATATTGACAAGGGTCACAAACTTTTGAAGAATCAAATCTATGCTCCAGTGGATCCTTAACTAGTCTTTTCTTAGAGATTTTTCATAATTTCCTAAGGTTATAGTGACCTAAACTTCTATTCTATAACCAAGAATGATCTTCCATTGCACTAAGGAAAGGTTAGTCTTGGATCCTAAGGTCTTCTATGTTTATTGTGTATACATTCTCTCTCCTATTGGCACAAATAATAAACTCTTCCTTGCAATTGTGTACTAAGCACTTATCATTCTTAAAATTCACAAGGTAGCCTTCATCACATAATTGGCATATTCTAATGAGGTTATTCTTAAGACCCTTAACAAATAAAACATTAGAAATCAATGTTTTTCCAAGAAGAACGATGTTACCTATACCAATAATTTCTCCCTGAGCATCATCTACGAAAGATACTTTTCCTCATTTCGTCTTGATAATATTTTCAAAAGAGTTTTTTGTTACAAGTCATATGCCAGGAACATCCACTATCCATGTACCATGTATTGATGTTGGTAGTTTCCCTATTTTCGATAAAATAAGAAAAATATAGACTTTTGGAATCCAAACTTTCTCAGATCCTGAATTTTTAGATAAAAAAATTTGGGTATCCACATTTGATTAGAAAAATAAGTTGTATGAAACCCATGATATTGAACTCTATTTGAAAAGAAATTTTTCTTCCAATGCCCACCACTTTGACACTTATTACAAAAAGGGGCTCTAGAAGGAAAAAAATAGGTGTTTTTGATTATCGGTTTTTGGTGAGTACAACCTACTCCAGTTGTGTTTCCTTGTGGTTTAATTTGAGAATACATCTTGTCAAAATATTCCTTCCTAGAGTTAAATTTTGCATTGAATTTATTACGAGAGAATATTTCGGATTTCAGTTTGATAAGGAAATTCCTATCCTCAAGAATCATTTCCTTAGAGTTATATTTCTCCTCAAACTGTTTATCATTAAAATAGAATTCTTATGATATTTATAAAGTTATTCTTTATCAGAATTAGATTTCTCAAGGTCTTTAGAAGGTTTTTCTAAAAACTCTTCATTATCTCAAAGATCTCTATAAAGATCTGAAATCTCTTTTATAAGAATTTCATCCCTAGTATTTGCATTGTCTAATTTCTTAGAAATTTTACAATATATTTCTTCATATAACTTTGAAAATCAAATAACTTCTTTATATGGAGTTATTTATTCATTTCATGAGGATGAAGTATCTTCATTTGAAGTAATATTTTTGGAATAGTAATTCTTATCAAGAGATAAATTTGGTAAAGCCTCGGGAGGGCGTACCTTGGCGATAAGACATGTATTGGGGAAAGAAGTAGTAGAAATGAAACCCATATTCTTCTGTGTTGATGAATCATATTCAGACGATTCACTATCTGAAGAGTCTCCACTGCTAGCACTCCATGTATCATTAGCATTAAGACTTTTCTTGTGCTTTGATTGATATAATTTCTTCTTGTTCCTTTCTAAATTCCTTTCCTTCTTTTCTTTCTTTTTCAACAATGGACAATCAGGTCTGATATGGCCGGTTATTTTACATTCATAACATGTAACTTCTCCATCATTCTTATCTCTGTAGTCTTTCTTCTTGTATATATTCTAATGGTTCCTTTGGGCTACATTCTTGTTCATTATTCGAGCAAGATTAGCTAATTCATTCTCAGACTTTTCTGTGTCACAAGATTCTGACTGAATAATGACTTTCATTGTCTTTGATCTTGTTACTCTTCCTGTGGTCTTTTCTTTCATATGTCTAGAAGTGGTTGTAAAAGCAACTCCTCTATTCCCATTTTTCTTCTTGACATTTTTATCATCTCTATTAATTGTGGTTTTATGCTGAAGAAGAGTTCCAAACAAATAATCTAAGGAAATATAAGTGACTTTCCTATTCTCATCAATAGCAGTCCTCTTGGACTCCCATTCATTTGGAATAATATCTATGATCTTATCCACAAGAGCCTAATCATATAAACTTTTTTCTCCCATAGATTTTAATATATTCACTATAATCATAAACCTTTTCTGTAATTTTCTTATAGGTTCTCCATATGGAATGTTAAAACTATAGTATTCATCTCTCAACATAGATCTTCTTGTCTCTATGACTATATATTTACCAAAATGTGTAACTTAAAGTTTATTCCAGATACTGTTTGCATCTCCACATGAATAAAATTGACTATAGATGTTCCTAGTCATGGAACATAAGAAATTATTTTTGAATCTGATGTTTGATTGATATTCTGGTTTCTCTTGATTCGTAAAGGTTCTCAATTCCTTATCCAGAATCTAATAATCTCAATTCAGCATTAGATAGTTATGAACTCCAGTATTGATAAAAAAATTATTCATCCTATCTCTCTAGTACTCATAATCATTTCCATAAAAAAAAGAAGGTCTGGTAGGATTTAGGTTTTCAATAGAACCAACATTTAAACATGCCATCCTTAAGATAGTCTTTGGCACAAAAACTTATTAGTAGAATATGTATGTAAACCAGAGAAAATACCCTATGAAAAAAAATCTTTATAAAAAAGAAATGAATCTGAAAAATGTGATTCCGAAAAAAAATCTGAAAAAAATGAATCCGGAAATTTAATTCCGAATATGCAATTCTGAATGTTATGAGAAGAAGAAAGACTTCTGAATCTAATCCTGAGATTAATTCAGATTGTACCTATCCTATGATACTAATAGTGAGATGGTATGTGAGTATTATATACACTATAATACCAAATTTTGGATTGAATATATAAGTATGAGATGTTCAAATACAAGAGGGGGTGAATTGTATACTTTAGAAAATCCTTAAGGAAATTTTGCATAACCAAAATTCACAACACGTCTAAGTTCTAATAACTTTCTTGATTATGGAAAAGTGATTCCGAAAATGAAACTTCACAAAAGTTTACAACAATTATGATTCTACCTTAAAGAATATAGAATCTGAATAAATCAGAGTACAACTCTGATGAAGTGTAAGAATGTTATATGTTCCTCAGCAATAATAATTGCAGCGGAAAACTTGAAACAAAACGAGTAACTAGTAGTAAATCGTTTAACCCAAAGATAAGGGTATCCAACAACCTTGGATAAAGATCCCTTGATTTATACTTTCAAGAAAATCTGTCTTACCCACACCAAGGTAAGCCCTTGATATGAAGATCAGAGTCTGTCTTGCTATCTCTACAAGCCCTCAACTATCAGGTAGTCAGGACCTCTGTATTCCTATCCCCGGAAGCCCTCGATTGTACACAGCAACAATCAGAGTCGCACGAAGTAAATCTGCATGAAGAAAAGTTTGAAGATTCTGCTAAGCTTGATAGTTTGTAACATCCTCTATCTCTAGAAATAACTTCAACAGCATGCAATCATGGTTGTCAAAGATGTTGTCTAGTGTTCTGCTCTTTTATAATGAGCTTATATTTATAGGCAAAGCTCCAACGGTCGGCTCCCTCCCCCATCGGTCATATTTTTCCTTGAATTTTTGAGGGACCTGTACACGTGTCAATAATACAACAGTTAGTTGATAACTAAAAGCAGCACATCATTTTAAAATAGAACAAGTGAAAGCATAACTAAAACTGATATTCGGAATAGAGAAAATGAATGTTCGGAGTGTTGATAGATAAAGTTATAAGTCTAACCAGAAAATGAATTCGGAGTCTATAATACAAGAATATTCAGATTCTGTTTATCAGAATAATTTGGAGTTGACATTTATGTGATTTCACATCCGTAATTCATAATCCGAATTCAAAATCAGAATTCGTAATGTGAATGCGTAATCAGAATTCATCATCAGAATTCATAATGAGAATTCCTAATCAAAATTCATCATTAGAATTGGTAATGAGAATTCATAATCCGAATTCATCATCAGAATTCGTAATGAGAATTCATAATCACAATTTATCATTAGAATTCATAATCAGAGTTCATCATCATAATTAATAGTTAGAACTTTATATAAGTTCGTAATCAGAATTCAAAGTTGAACATCATAAAAGTTCATAACAGGGAATTCAGAGTAGAGCTTCATAAAATTTCGTAAAAGGAATTCAGATTCTAACACAGAATGATTCATATCTATGTATTATACAATTCTTAGGTTCTAGATATGAATCCGATTTTTATACTTAAGAAAAATATTGATATGAACAATGAAAACAAGGTAGGGGTAAATTTCCTTTAGGAAGGAAATTTTCCTTATGGAAGTAAAACAGGGGTAAAATGAGTTTTTCCTTGAAATGAGGTGTTTGTGATTTTCAAAACAAGGGGAATGGTAAAGTCATAAAGATACCCTACTGACTTAACAATATCCCCCTTTTTATGAAGGAATGGAAAATTCATAAGGAAAACCTTATTGACTCAATATATATTTTTATTGATTTTATCCCTGGTGTTATACATATATTTAAGTCTCCATATAGAATGGAAACTATGTAATTAGCGTGGTTGATGAAAAAACTACAATATTTTTATGATAAGGTATTTATAAACCCAAGTGTTTCACTTGGGGGAGCCCCGATATATTTCATTAAAAATAATGATGTATCGATGAGGCTCTGAATTGATTATTAGGACCTAAAATCTTCTGTTATATTGAAAAATTAACCCCTCCCTCAAATTGATGACTCATTCAACCAACTTCTAGAAACTCATTATTTTTTAATATTGACCATTGTTCGTGGTGTAATTGATTGAGTGTTAATATAGAAAATATTTTAAATAAAACATTAAATTCGAGGTACACACATTTTGAATTTATAGTAATTCCATTTTGATTGACTAATGAACATTCAGTTTTTATAGATCCAGTGAATAGAGTATTCATGAAATATCTTTGTAATTCTTTATGGTATTTATTGATGAAATATTGGTTTACTCTAAAATTTTTGAGGATCTTGAAAACCACATGTTAATTATTCTTAAGACCATTAATGTAAATGAATTATATCGGAAATTTAGAAAGTGTGATTTCTGGCATAAGATATTTTCTTTCCATGGATATATTTTCTCCAAGGATGGGATCTTAGTTGATCAAGTGAGGTAAAAAGAAATCAACCCATAGTCTATCCCAAGGAACATAACTGAGGTATATAGTTTCATTGGTTTGGTAGGACACTATCAAAGATTTGTTTAAAAAAAATTCCAATTCCCTAAGATATTAACCAATCGTACATTTAATATTTTTATGAATATATGGAAAAATGAATATAATGATTATTTTGACGAATTTAAAAAGAGACTGGTAAATGATCCAATTTTGACACTAACATTTGGAAATGATGGATTTGTGATATATATTGGTGCATATAAGAAGATATATAGTTGTTTCCTTTGGTATAATGATAACGTGATCACAAATTCATCATGGTAGTTAATTATTCAAGAACAAAAACTATTCAACCCATTATCATGAGTTGGAAGCAATAATAATTTTTTATGATATGATGAAATTATCTCTATGGTGAATGATGTAAGATATAGAATGATCTTAAGATCTTGAAATATATCTTTTTAAAGAAAGAGATCAATATTAGGAAAACCTGGTGGCCCAAGCTACTAAATTTGTATGATTACTCAATTCACTAGAACCCATAGAAGGTAAATAATTTAGAACATGCATTAAGAAAAAATCATTGAGTTCATACCAAAGTAAGGATTTATAGAGATTATATTTTCTTGGATTTAATGATGATGGATATGGGATTTCTTAAGAAATAAGAACCATCACTAATTTTTTAAATTACTTACAAGCCATATTTATTGGATATTATAAAACATATCAATATTATCATTAAAATATTCAATAGAAATTTGTTTTCATAAATGACAGAAAATTGGAATACCTATATATATGACGTTGGTGTTTTGAAATTTTGAAAGAATCAATGTGTTCAGTATAAAAATTAGTAGAAAATGATTTTTTTTAACTATGAGCATAGATTGAATTTCTATATGATCCTTCAAATAACATTAATGTATAAGGATTTTAAGGAACAGTTTCAGTGGGAAAACATAAAGCATAATGTTTCTGTTTTTTTTACCAAGATTTTATGTTTTTCAACAAGTAATGGTTGAAAAATATAATCCTAGAGAAATCATGAAACCTCTACCTATTCTGTTATGGATGTGTGAAGATATTACTATGCATTTCTTCACTAGAAAACCAAAGACTCTGATAAAGAATGATGTAATATGGGTTATTGTTGAATGGATTTCAAAATAAGAAAATTTATTTTCAATAAGATAAGATTTACCTCTTGAGATAATTGTGTATCATTTTATTAATGATATTTTAAGACTTCCTAGAAGACCACATTCAGTGGTGTCTGATCCTGTTCCATGATTTACCTCAAATACATGAAAATTCATCAGAACACTTTCGATATTGAGCATCATTCCAATAATACCTTTCACCCTCAAGCTGGTGGATAGTTATATAGAACTATTACAACATTGGATGACATGTTGAGATCATGATCTCTAGACTTTAAATATATGTAGAATCAATATTTATTTTTGTTATAGTTAACCTAAAATAATATCTTCCATTTAAGTATTCAAAAAGTGATATATGAAGAGTTATATAGAAAGAGTTTTAATGATCTTACTCTTTGGGATGAATCTGGTGAATCGAATCTTGTATGTCAAAAACTAATTGATGAGACAAAATCAAAGGTAAATACTGTTCAGACTCATATTAATCCTGCTCAAAGTAAAAAAAATATTTATACAAATTATCTGATAAAATATTTGGAATTTCAAGTGGGATTTCATGGTTCATTGAAATTATCTATATGGAAGGCTATTTTTTGGTTTGATAAGAAAGTGAACTTGAGCCTTATGTATATTAGACCACTTAAAATCTTGGAATGTCTTGGGTTTTTGGATTACGATTTGGAACAACCACCAAGTCTATTTAAAGTACACAATGTGTTCCATATATTCTTGTTAATGGAATATAGTATCAATACAACACATTTTATCACATGTGAAAAAATATAATTTGAACCATTTCTATCTTATTTTGAATATCATATATATATTCTTGAAGCTAGAGAGTAATTTTTTAGGAACCAGATGACATGACTGATATAGGTACAATGAAGAAGTCATAAAATAGAGAATGTAATGTCGGAACCCTAAGATACTATGAAGTAGAAAAACACTAATCTATATAAAAGGAAATACTCTTGAAAATTTTGAAGATTAATTTTTTTATAAGGGTGGAATATAATTTTGTGAAATTTTTTAAGAATACTATTTTCGATAGTGTATAAAACCCACATCATCGAGTTTAAACAAACCATAAAATATTATTATTTAAATTTGACCATTCTAAACTAGATGTTTAATTGGAGGTAATAAATAGTAATACTGATATTAGAAAGTATACATTATGTTTATATTCAATAAAAAATTATTCTTAGGAAACACATATTCAATTTTTAGTAACGTCATGTTATTCTTAAAAAATAAATTTTCTTCAAATATCATTTTTCTCCTATTCCATTATAAAGTAAATATAATAAAATTATGAAACATTTAAAAATTTTATATAGTAATTACAATATCAATTTTAAATCATAAAATAAAAATTACTTAGTGTGGTTTATGTTATTGTTTTGAAAATATTTATTTTATACTAAACACTAAAAAATACTAATTTTTATTGAAAACTATATTTTTGTTTCAACCATTTGAAAAAGAACCACATTATTTTAATATTGTTTCAATTTAAAAATATTTATATTATTAATAATATAATTTCATTTATTAGAACTCTTTTTAATGATTAATTTCATATTGAAACATTTTTACACATAAAAAGGCATTTTACCAAAAAACAAATCATTGTGATTTTTCTGTCTAATTTTAAGTTAATGTTTTCCACTTATTTCACTTGAACTTTGAAAATTTTATTCCATATTATTTTTCATGTATTTAAAATTTTGTAAATATGTCACTTATAATTTTGGTTAATCTGAATAGTAACATTAATAATTTTTTCTACCACTATAAATGGTAAATCATGAAATTTTAATTTAAAGAAATTTAGTGTCTTGAAAATCACAAAAAAAAGACATAATAATATATTTTGGATCCATTTCGTCCATAATAATCAAATATTAGGTTAAATGTAATTTTATGGTGATTTGGATGATATTATGACCTTTATTGTATTTTATAATTTAAAAAGTCAAACACCTCACACTCGTATTTTTAATAAAAAGTTTATTTTTAAAATCGTTCTATTAATGTATTATGTTGGTTATTAATAATATTTTTTATTGAAAAATATTAACCATCGCCATGGTAATTTTTTTTAAATTTTTATTTAAAAAATAATTAACATAAATTATTAAACCACGCAGAGAGAGTAATTATTAAATTAATGGAAATATAATATTAATCATTTCATTTTTTTAAAAGTATTATTATTTATGATATTTATTTTTATCCTTGAATTTTTTAGGGTAAAATTAATTTTTATTGATTTATTAATATATTTTCTTAGAATTAATATTTTTTTCTATGATGTTATTAAATTCCAAGAAATAAATAGTGTCAAATTTGATAAAAATGATATTTTATGAAAATGATACTTGATTATATAATTTAAAAAATATATTAAATAAGAAACAAATTGAACAATATATAGAATGATATGATGTATCATATGAAATTATAGGCCATTTGGAAGAATTTAACTATAGAATAGTCTTATTATATTTTAATCTTTTGAGAAATTCAAAAAGTGTCCCTCACTTCAATTATACAAGGGTACCTTATTCCTTACATCATTAAACAAATTGACTCATATATAATGACCAAAACCTTAAAATTCTTCTTATTAACATCATTATAAATTTTCTAGAGGATTTGGTCCACCTAAAAGACCAACCCTATATCCCTTAAGAATTTATCTAATGGAGGTCCACTAAAAAAGAGTTGGTTGTATTTACCAACACTTTTATTTACTCTTCTACTTATTCATGATGTGTTTTTTCCATCATAAATTAAAAAATTTCATATCATATATAATCATATATTTTATTATTATTGTGAAACCATATTAATCTTTTTATCCATCCTATTAATAAAATGAAAGCACCACATGTGCCTACGTACGGTTTATCATCTCGACGTAGTTGTGTAATTTATTTATCATTACCACATTACATGTATGGTTATAATAATTATAAAAATGAATATATAATATAATAACCTAATGATATTGATTCTATAAAATTAATATATCTTTCACTTCCTTACCCTCTCTATAATTAATAAATTATATCTTTATTTGTGCATACAAATGACCTTCCATCTTTATAATGTGATGAAACTCATTTTGTATGTCCACCTTTAAAAAATGATTCTAGAAATATATATAATGAATAATTATGATATATATAACCTTAATATCATTTGTTATACCATGCAACTATATCCTATGAACAAAAACTATATCTCAAATGGAAAAACAGGCATGGGAAGATGAATTAGTTAACACCTGAAACAAAGGTAATAATGAAATATTATTAACAAATTGGTGATAAATTATATAATAGGATAATATATGACATTATAAATATGAATATGGATCCAATAAAAATTAATAAAAAATTTATAATAGTTATACAACACTAAATAGAAGCACGAGGTAAGGGAATTCTTCTCAATTCCCACTCTATTCAGATTGGTATTATACACTTGTTTACATTGATTTGTTGTATACACACACAGTTTTTGGTAATTAACATGAATATATATTAATTAATTATGATTAATTTTATTATAATTTTCACAATATTAATAATTTTCTATATTTTATTATATCTTTTCATTTATTTATAACATGAATCAATTTAAGAAATGTTTAATAAAAACTGATCATAATTATCTTTTGATATGATAATTTTTTGTAAATATCAATATTTATATAATATTTTTCCAAAAAATATTTACCTTTCTTAAATGTCTTATGGGAAGAAATTTTACCCCATGTTTGACCATTTTTTAAAATTATTTGAAAGGAATCAAATTTTTATTTTCCAAACAAGGTTATTTTTTTTTACTTTCACAATAAAATCATCAAAGGAATGTTTTATTAACTTATAAAACATGTTAATATATACCTTACATCCAGAATAATATTTTCTTTGAATAATTATTTTATAATTTAATAGGTTTATTTCAATACAATTTTCATTATTATATTTTAATTGGTATTTTAAAAATTGATTGAAAAAATTGTAATTTTAACTTATTCAATAATATTATATGATATTTTATAGGTTTTTATATTAATAAATGACTATAATCCTTAATTTTAATTATTCACCACTTGGGATATGTTGTAATCATATATATTATTGACATATTCACTTATTTTTTATCAGTTTATATTAATTTTGTCAGAAATATCCATATTCTTTGTATCATGTATATAATTATTTCTTAAACTTTATAACATTTGATATATTGTTTTTTACTAACGAAATAATTATATTGAAAAGGGAAATTGTTGATAATTATATATAATTTATTAAATTTATATAGTTTTTTATAAGGAATATTTTTGGAAAATATAATTTATTAGTCAATATATGTTGAATGCTTTAGACATGTAGGGACATATAGGTCGCAATTATATATAGTCAGTTGATATGATGATAGGTCTCATGAGAAAAGTCAAATGGAAAAATTAAATGGGTCTCAACTCAATGTTTTAGAATTTATTATGAAAATTATTGATATTAGAGGTATTATCATTCCTGAGATCATGACATCCAATATTAATCATTTAATTCATTTAGAATGAATTTATTATTATTATCCATGAGGTTTTTAAATTGATATTATCTCTGGATGAATTTTATTCTCATGTTAATAATTTGATAGAATTAATTTTTAGTTATCTAAATTTCCACATTTATTATTCATTATTTACTCATGATTTTTTCCACTATACATTATCCTTACTAAGAGTTTGATCATACCCTAATTTTTATTATTATCTAGGATATGAAGATTAAATCATTGAATGAGTTCAAGGATGTAGTTTATATTCCTTTTTTATATTATATATTTTATTTCCTATGTAATAATGGAACTATATATGTATCAAGTCATTCAAGACTACTAAATTGACTGATCTTTAATGTTTATATCCCTTGTATCTTGTGCCAATGTAATAAAATAACCACCGATATGGGGATTTTCGAGTTGGGTTTAGTACTTTAAACATGTCTAAATGCAATTGGTTGAGCTTATTTCAATCCTATAACATCTTATACTATTATATTTTTTTCCATATTTCAAATTTACATGGTAATGATATATATATATATATATGATTTTTATTTTATTAAATTACAGGTTTGTCAATTCCCTCCCTTATAAAAGGATATTGTCAATCCACTCTTAACCAAACCTCATTATCCTTCTAGAATGGTATTTCTATGCAAAAATTCGTTCATTGATTACTTTTCCATGAATAGTATCTTCTTTTATTTAAAAAATACAATCCTTCTAGGTCTTCATGTGGAAGCCAAAATATATTTCTTAATGAAGATGTATAGCTCTTAACAGAGGAAATTCAATTTTTTGTCTTTTTATACTTACTATAAATATATGGTATACATTATGAAATTATTATTTACTATAATTAATGTAATAAATTGTTATTATGAATATGGGACAACCATTATCCACCTCATTTCCATACTATAGGAAATGAAATCATTTTTTTCTGCATAAGTGTCGAATACAACCACCGTGAAGTGATGTGTTTAGTTTTTCATCACTATTAAACATTAATTGTCATATTTATGTAATTAAAAAATAAATATGAAATTTATGATATTAGTATATTTTGATTGGGGTAATTTATTATTTAATTTTATTTCATTCCATCCATTGGAAAGTGGAATCATCACTCATTCTATGTATAGACTACCATCTCCAAGAAGTAATGTAATTCATTTTTCAACTCCATATTATATTAGTAGTTATAAAAGTATTTGTAATGGTAAAATATTTTACTCACGACCTGATTAAAAGTATATATTTTCGGGAACTATGATCAAGGTATATGTACCTAGAATATAAAATTAAATATTTCCTCAAATACAAAGTATTTGTCCCCAGGAATAATGATTTTAATAAATATTTATTAATAAAATAATTAAAATATATTATAAGTTAATGAAAATAATTTTTTATTTTATCCCAACAATGGTTCTTATTTTATGGACACAGATTGTTTTGAGAATATTTTTGGAAAATAGCTGATAGTGTAGGTGAAAAAAAATCTATCTAATAATGTTTGTTTATGATGTTTCTGGAGAATGTTTACATAAATTTTTTGAGAAATATTTCATACTAAATAAAATGATGATGAATTTTCTATTCAATTTTTCCAACATCTTGAATAATATTATTATAAAACCTAATGTATGAATAAGGGTAGACAATTCCAACTAAATTTATATGATCTTTACTTGAAAAACATATCAGGTGACATTTTTGTAAGAAAATATGTCGATTGAATGTTTCTATGTTTTTATAAGGGGCGAATTGTAGAAATCCAATAGATGAATATGATAAATATCATTTCATTTAACTTATCATAATAATGAAATTATTTTTTTAATGAGTTTGTTTAGTTTCTTAAAAAGATAATGAAATTCCAAGGAGTATTACAAGAAATGGTATGTTATATTTTGAGTTTTAATTATGTTAATTCAAATGGATAATTTTAAATGAGAAATATGATTTTTACATAAAATGATGAATTATTCACGTGAAAAAAGTATTTAGTATTTTTATTTATGTAGTTATCCATCTTCATCAACTTCTGTTTCAAATATAATTTTTCTGCACAGTGCTTTCATGGGGTAATTTTTTTGTGAGAGACTATATAGATTATAATATCATAAAGTTATGATGAAGAAATACTCAAGGTGGATGACCAGATGAAGATATATTTGATAGAAATACATTACAAATACAATAATGTTGTCACCGGAAGATTATTTCTAAGAATAATGAACCAAGTGATTTATAGGTTGATTTGAAGAAAACTGACATTATATGGAAATGAAGAAACAACAGGCAAACATATATCAAGTCCATAGGCCTATAAAATTTCATTAAATGAAGAATACTATATGAATGATTAGAAAAATATGAGTCAATTTAATATTTTATTATGAATTAATTTAAAAAACAATTCATTCGGGCATAGAAAATTCTAAAAGTAAATATTTTTATCAATTGGAGAAGGCACCATCAGTTAGAGAATTTCTTACAACCTCATCAGAAAAACAAATTTCAAATAATGATTTTATGAGAATATTTAAATTACATATTAAAGTCCCAAAACATCATGTTTTTGTTCTAAATATATGTTTCTAAATTTATTAACTATCAATATGATGTTAAGGAAATTAGAAGCTATTTTTTATTGGATAGTGTATTCTTTAAATCCTCATGAATTTTCATAAATTTTACACTAAATGCTTATTTTTTTAATATAATTGTGTTTTAGTGTGTAATTTGTTTTCCACCTTTTCTATTTTTGTGGGAACCTATATATAGGGGGTGGAAATAGACATTTTTACTTAACATTATTCATATGTATGAAAATAGTGAACGATATTTAATTTTTTTTCAACATGAGTTTCTAACAAAATTTCACCTTTACGTTGAATAAGAGTGTTGAACAAGTCACTAATCAAAATAATTTGACCAGGATTTATGTACTGAAAAACCAGATAGAAATACTCTTATGGAGTCCCATGTAGATGTTAAGGAGTAGTGATTTTGATAATTTCAATGATCTAGGGTTATAAATCAAGAACAGTTTTAGGGATGACAAATAAATGGATATTCATTAGATATAATAAATGTTTAACTATATAAACACTTTAAAATGATGAAAAGATGATAAGGCTTCCATAAATACATGGGGGATCTAATTTATAGAGTTTCACATATTTTTATGGTGGCTCAGTGTTGTTCGAAAAATATTGTATACTAATGGAAGTAATTATAATCATAACTATTGGGAGATAAAATGAGCCTAAAGGGAGTTGGATCAGTGATATATTAACTTCTTTATAACACTGAATTTCCATTGACTGACAATATTTCCATGGAATGGTTATAGGTTCTCACACTAAGGTTACTCATTTTAAATATAGTTTGATTTTTTGAAATTATTATATTTTTAATTCTTGTGATATTATTGTAAAATTTTATAAGGAAAATAAATCTAACAAGATATAGGGGTTAAATTTTATAATGGTTGAAAATTTCTAGAAGGTAATCCACTAATTAACCCCCTTCTTTACTAGTTGGTTATCAATCTTCAAGAACATCAATTGGTTTTTTAGGTGATGGTTACCTAGTTGAATCCTTATGATGAAAAATATTAGTTTAGTCAAAAGAAAAGGTATTCCTATATTTTATGGAAAAAATATTGTTGTTAGAAAATTTTTATGATACCATTTCTTCTGTCACATTTTCTATATGTTAATGATAAATTAACTATTGGGTTTCCACAAATTGAAAAAAATAACCCTATTAGTTTTTTAGATAAGTGAAATATTGAGGTTCATGGGAAGGATAGAAACACTATTCTAATATATCTGTCAGAATATGTTTTAATGAATATAATGGCTCTTAAACTATCAATGAAACCATTGAATGACATTAAAGTATCTTTATTGGAAAAAGTGATGGTGGAAATTTATAAATATTGTAAATAATGTTTAAATATGTCATAATGGTAGATGAAGAAATGATAAATGATCATTTTAACCAATTTAATGATGTTTTTTAAAATATCATTGGATCTAGAGATATTCTGGATGATTATACAATTGTAAAGATTCTTCTGAGTGACTTATTTGACTAGAATTACATTATAATTTATACTTTAGAGAATAAAGATGATTTTTATTTGATGAATTTCATAATTATATTATTTATAATGAAATAATAAAATATCTGACATCAAAAAATAAGATCAAGGAAGAAATGTCTTTCGAATCTATATGAAGGATAAAAAACCATGATAGTGTGAATATGCACCTAGGTTATTCAAGAAATAAACAATTTGATTAAATGAATGAAAATATCAAGTCTCTCATTACTATAAATTAAAAATAGATAGAAGAATATATACAGGGAAGAACCAATCAATTTTTTCGACTATGGATGAATTTTTTATTTTTCTATGAATTTCCCTATGAATAAATTTTGTGAATATGATGATTATTTAGGATAAAAACCTCAGTGGAATAAGTGTAATTAAACATATATAGAGGATAAAAAATACATTGGTTGTAAAAATTATTTCTATAAAAACAAAATATGTATATTAATATTTAAATTTAAAGTAGGCTTTACTTATATGAAATATTTAGAATTTTAATGTTTTAAAAAAATTGATAACATTATTTAAAAATATTGATAGAAAATAAGGATTCTAAAAATAGTTAGGAAGACAAAGGTGAAAAACATATAGATAATATCAACTCTAATGATAAATTGTAGTATATCTTGAGAAAAATAAAAACTGAACAATGAAATCCAAATTATTAAAAAATAATTTCTAAATGATAATGAATGAAGGAAATGTTTCTATTATTAATAATATGAGTATATATAAGAGACTATTAACCTTACACTGAAAGATGGAAAATAAGTAAATATGGTGGAAGATCTTAGTGGAAAACATATAGTTATAAAAATAGAGGTTTTTAAAGCAAAATATATAAGTATAAATGTTTAAAGTACCTTCAAAAAGATAAATTCAAATTTCAAAACTGCTTTTGTTGTAAAATATAAATATTATTGAATAATAGAGAAGTATTACTCAAATAATCGGGTGTAATATTCTTCCTCAAAATTTAAACATTCATCATATTTTACTAAAAATAAATATATTATAAAAACTATTAGGAATCCATGGATTAAGATGTGAAAAATATATCATATCAAAAAAGTTTAAAAGATCCTTCATTAAAAGATTCTGCACACTATAAGGAAACAAAAATAGAAATAGGTTATGATTCTCTAAAAAAATATGTTTCTAAAATCTCTTTTTTTATTGAAGAAAACATTTAGTGGATATTGTTGGTGGTGTGATGTATTTGGATACAAATATCATACTTTTTATTATAACATGTCACTCCTTGAAAGTGGTTTTGAATTTTGGGGATAAATAAAAGAAAAATAACAAATAAACATTCAAATAATATTGGATGTAAGTAAGGAAAAAATCACAATATTCTAGAATGTTACTAAAAATTTATTTTTGGTTTCTTGGTGGAATTTTAGTGATGATATGATCAACCATTTAACTTTTTAAAAAATTTGAACAACACTTTTGGGACAGAATTCATATCCTAGAAAATAAAAGGAGGTCAAAAAGAAGAAAGTCGAATAAAGAGCATTTGTTATTGATATAGATCTTATGGAAAGAAAAAAAATTATGGACTATTGATAATGTGCATTACTCACATATGATAGGGTATTTAAGTATCATTAAATAAATTCAAAATAACAATGCAATATCAGTTACATTTTTTTAAAAAAATCTCTAAAAATAAGATTAATACTAACTATAGAGAATGATTATATGAAATTTATATATGAATAAGTTTTATAAGATAATGGTATCAAATATAAATTATTTGTTTGAGACAAATTTTTTATTATTATAAGGAATTTATTCTGAAGAAATAATCATATATTTTTAGAATTGTAGAATATGTTAATGTTCTTACCAAGGGAGAAAGAGTCATCAAAAATATCTTTTATGTTGGAGAAACAAGTATATCATGTTATTTGAGAGCTAAAGAAGAAAACATATTGTGGTATCATGGGATAAAAAATCTTGGTTAGAATATTATGAAAAAACATTCCAATATAGAATATTATAAATTAAATACAACATTTTAATTGAATTATGATGATGTTTGTAGATAAGAAAGTAGATTTTTAAAATCAATAAGAATGTTTAAGTTCAATGTATCATAAAACATGATATTATACATTTTGATCATCGTGATTCAATGAGATAACAATAAAATAATGATAATTGTAAAATTATAAATTTTATTAATGATTAATCTTGAGTGACAAATATCCAGATTATGAAACATAAATAAGAGACTATTGAAATGGTTATATTTTTCAGAAGAGAAGTTGAAAGATATTGGGTGTTTTTATACAAAAGATAAAAATAAATAATATAAGGCTGTATAAATTCAGTTATTTTGAGTCATATATAAATAAAAATAGAATTAGACACCAATATAGATCTCCAAATAACCCTCACCAAAATGGATCTACAAAAAGTGGATAAGAGTTTTTAGGGAAATGAGAAGAAGTATGTTGGTTGAGTGTAAACATTTTTAATTTTCTAAAGGTATGATATTACTAATAAAGTAAATATACACAAAATATATTCTCTATGTTCTTAGAAGTAATTTTACTGACATATTCACACACAAAAATAAGTTATAAATGTTGAAATAAATGGTTAAATAAGTTGGTGGATTCTTATGATGTGGAAGTTGATGAAAATACAACAATCTTAACCGAGGTTTTTGAATTTTTGAAAAGAGAAATTAAATAATTCCCACAAGAA
Organism: Viscum album; assembly: GCA_963277665.1. Lineage (NCBI taxonomy): Eukaryota > Viridiplantae > Streptophyta > Magnoliopsida > Santalales > Viscaceae > Viscum > Viscum album. The sequence continues at coordinate 511,136 of CAUJRU010000169.1, forward strand.
TAAAAAATTAAAGACAGATGTGATCCAAAATATTGATTAATTAATCAAAATAATCATTTAGTTAGGAATGATTAGTAGGAAGAAACATTATGATATATCATACTTTAAAGAAATATGATAAATTTTATAATATTAAATGAAATGAGAAAGACCTGTTTATTACTAGAAGAAAGTTAGGGTAATAAATAATAAATATTTATTGAGAAATATAATGGTTTCAAACATGAAAAATTATTTTCCATGGTATGTAAGTTGAATATATCCATGGACGTGTTGAAACATGCTTTATGAGCTTGGTACACATAACATTATAGTTTCTAAAAAAAGTTAATTTTTTCTAAATAGAAAGTTCACAGCAACCAAAATTTCTAGGATATGAACATTGATACCATAATTAATATTAATTTAGTTGATGAAATAATTTTTTTATTGGAAGGAGAAAATACGTATAAATATTTTTCTAGATAATAGATGACAAATTTTGATATTTTAATTCTCATATAATTAAACTTATTTATAAACTTACAAGTGAAATAAATGGAAAGATATGTTTTTCTATCATAAGAAAAATATATTAGGGAGCTTTTGAAAATGTTTTGAATGGACGATTTCAAACATTTTTAAATTCCATTTTAGTTGGAATGAAGACGAGTAAAGATGAATGTGTGAAAAGTTTGAATCATAATGTTTTTAAAATGATGAAAGGAAGTTTCCTCTATTTAATTAATTCAAGTGTTGAAGTAATTTTTGTTGTAAATTTTTGTTAAAGATACCTTATTTTTCCAAAAAAAATATATTCTGATTGAAAAGAGAATTATGATATATGATATAGGAACATATTCCCATGTGATTTGTATAAATAATTTTATGATATAATATTTCATATATATAATGATTATTATTGGGGTGATGATTGCAATGATAGAAAATCAGAACTAGGTGGAAAATGTTTCTTCAAAGATTGTTGTTTGATTTAGAATTATAAGAAACACACATTAGTGAACTTTAGTATAGTGTACGACCACCCCAAACCCGGTAGACCAGTGAAAATTCCCTAGTTTATTACATTGTCATAGATAAAAAATTCGTAACGACCCAAACATTTATGAATAAAATTACCTTTATTTTAAATGTCCTATGGATATAGAAAACACATGAACTTCTTTTGTTTTATTGTATCCAATTATATTTAAATGGCCATCAACTAAAATTACCGTTGATAATGTAGTTGTTGAATAGTGATCACATGGCTAGTATAAATATAGGGTTTTTACAAATCCATTAGGAACAGAAAAATGAATTGATGGCCTAAACTAGTAAGATTGTACCCTATGATTACCATTTATCTGAGTTTATAAGGGAGGTAGTATTTGTTATTTTCCTAGACCAATCCTATATCGATATCCAACAACTTATGCGTGAGAGAAACTATTTATGGGAGATGTTCAAGCTCATATAGATCACAGCTCAATCTATATTCACCGAACGTCCCCATGAAAGCCCAACCATTTCACACGTTACTATAAAGTCATATGTTAGTTTAATAAATGGATATGTAACAATACCCTATCATTATGGATATTAAATTATTATTTTATAGAATAATGATTATATTTTTTCAATTATTATTACTTTTTAAATTCTTTTTAAAGTACAAATAGTATTTTTGCTTATTATTCAAATTTAATTAAGAAAACTATTTTGATGAATTAATATATTTTTTAATTGAATAATACTTTATAAATATATTATTATTAAATTAATTATAATAAATATAATTTATCTTTTATTTTTTATGATGTAAAATGTAATTTAAATTAATGTCTAAAAAATGTTTTTGTCAAAACCTGTCAATTTTCAATAAATGTCATTTACTATTTTAAAATTGAAAATCAACATATTTAGAAAATTATTTAGATAAAATGAATATTATTTTTTGAATCTTGACATCAAAATTATCCAATGGTAAATTTTTCTTAATTTTCTGAGACATTTGAATTTTTGGGTAAAAATTAAATATCGTATAAATATATAATTTGTTTTATGAAATCATAATGACCCAAAATTTATGTAATAAAATAAAATAAAATGTAACTTAGACCAAATATATATTATTCCTTTAAAATAATACAGTTTATTTTTTATTATATTTTTTTATAAAGCCTTATTGAATCCTCCACGACATATAAAATATTTTTTGATTTTAAAATAATGTCCTTGAAAGTATCACTCACCTCCACATAATAAAGGGAATTATTTTAATATCATTTTACCCAGGACTTATAAAATAATATATACCCCCCCCCCTTTTCTAGAAAACGTGGACAAAATCCATGGGATGATTTTTGGTTTTGAATATTTTATTATATAGTGTCCGAAACAAAAAATAATAAAAAAATACCCATACTTTCCAATATAAACCCACCCAAGTACCCATTTATCTTTACTCCAGCTATTTTAAGATTGACCACCCTTTTCCCCTTACTCCCCATAGTTCTATAAAATCATCCTAATCTCCCATGAAGCCTCCCCCAAGCCTTTGAGATCACACATCCAAGTAAGGGTTCCTTCCTTTCTCAATTTTTGTCCAAGTTTCCTTGTATTTTTACATCCTATTATTTTCAATTACAAATGATGGGGGATGTTTTCTCACCTCCCCTATAATTTACTTTTTATTTTTGAAGGAATATTTTCCCCATTCACTCTCATTAATCCACCACTGGTGCACACTAATTACCATGCAGAAATTCCGTAAGGGGTTTCTCTTTTCCCATTTCCATTCAAGAATTTAGTTTATATTATGCATCAATATTATATTTAATATGCGAGGATATTATGTACCACTTCCCCCTTACAATCCATTTCATTTATTAATTATGTGAGACACCTTTATCACTTATCAACCCATTTTAATAATTTCTATTAGATGTTGTTGTGCTTCCGAAATTTCACCACGTTTTTCCATTGCAAAATAACCATGTAGTGAATACCATACACATTTCTCTATCAATGGAATTCACCTTTATGGTCACATAATTATTGATTGGGAACACAAATGTATTTATTAAAAATCCCTTTATCGTGTAAAAAATTATCAAGTTTAATGAATCCATGTTGTATAATCTATGTGGCACACTTAAACATGAAAACAAAATGATTATGAAGGGTGTGCCCTAATAGCACTCCAATGCATTATGTAATGTCTAGTATCATGATACACCTTGTGAAATCAGGGCTTACTCAATAAAATTCATGTGAAATGAGGGTTTACTCAAGATAATTCATGTTAAATGAGGGTTTAATCATGCTAATCCATGTGCAATGATCCTTGGATCATTATAATATCATGTTGTATGTAGCCAAATTTCCATGTTATGAATATCATGATATATCATGCCTTTATATTCATGTTTATTTTCTACTCTATTAATACTCTGGTTTCCTAACATGTATTTTAATTATCATGTAATGTGATTTTTAGTCCATTATTGGTATTTATTGATCACCCTTTACTTATGTATGTCCTTAGGTTATCCCATGCATTGATATGTATGAATGAATATTGTGGTCAGGTAAAAGAAGTTTTCAACAAAGATGTGTTGTTTATGTTTTATGTTCTTATGAAATGTTCCTAATCCACAAATAAACTATACCACTCAATCATCCATGTTGAATTATGTGCACTTTTTTTCAATAAATCATGTTTAAATGTGTAATAATGGCCAGGGTTGTTATTGTCAGTATCAGGTGGAGGTTTAGTTATTTTTTGGATTTGGATTAGAAAAATATATTAATATAATTAGGGATAAGAGTAAGTATATTAAAAGTGTCAATAAATTTAGGTGAGTATAGATTAAGTGTTTTATCAATATAATACATCCCTGTTTAGATAATAACTAGTAGAGGAGGCTCTGACATAGAGGTATCTAGGGGTAAAACAAAAAAAAACCACTTTGAGATAGACTCAAATGGGAACTGGTACATGATAACAGACCTTGATGGACTCTTGGTTCGACTCTCTCAGGGTATATGATTTAGAAAATTCATATGTTTTGTACAATCCATTATTAAGGGAAAAAACTGCTTCCAGAATATATGTTAGGAAGTATATCATGAATAATGTAGATCAACGTATAGAAATTCATAAGTTAAGTAGAAAATATAATTTATAAGTTATCCCTTTTGTCATTTAATTACCATTTCTGTTTTTAATAGTTTTAAATTCTTTATCCCTGAGTATATATCAGGTAATGTAGAACTAGAATAAAAAATTGAATGGTAGGGTTATATTCTATAGGTCTATGAATTATTTTATATCTAGAATGTCTAGAAGAATAATCCAAAACAACCAAAAAGCATCAAGGTATATTTGTTGGTGAAAACGGAAAATCGGGAAATTATTACCTCATTTAAATAAAAATTCCCCTATAAAATAATTTCTGTTCTGAGCTTCCTGGAAATCCCATCATACTCCCTCTGGGGAAATTTGATGCAATTCTTAGCATTGGCTGGATTTCCCAATGTAGAGCCAATATAAATTTCTGTGACAGGGAAATCAATCTCTATCTGAACAATCAACCCTCAATTCTTTAAAATTTCAAGGGGGAGGACACATCCTATCTAGTACCATCATCTCATGTATGGATATTACTACCCTATGATCATGAGTATCTTTTCAAATTTATTGATTCCAAGGAAAGAACCATCCTCAAAGACATTCCTTTTGTGAGGGAATATGTTGATGTGTTTCCCGAGGAATTTCCTGGTATTCCTCTTAGAAGAGATGTTGAATTGTTAATTGATATTATACCTAGGGAATTTACAATATCCAAGACTTTATATAGAATGGATATTGTGGAGGTTGAGCATATAAAGAAAAAACTATAGTAGAATCTAGAGAAAGGGTTTATATTCCCAAGAGCTTCAACATGGGGTGCACCTGTCCAGTTCATCAAAATGAAGGATGGGTCAATGTGACTTTGCATTGATTATCATGATCTCAAAAAAATCATGATAAATTATAAGTATAACCTTCCACGAATTGATGAATTGTTTGATCTAAAACATGGAGCACAATTCTTCTCCAAGGTGGATATGCAGACAAGATATTATGAAGTAAGTGTGAAGGAGGATGTCCCTAAGACTGTTTTCTGTACATGTTACAGGAACTATGAAATCATAGTAATTCATTTCTGGCTCACTAATTATCTTATATTATTTATGGACTTTATGAATAGATTCCTTAAAGATTACCTCAAAAAAATTGTTAGTCTTTATAGACAATATTCAAATATACTCCAAAACCAAGGAGGAGATTGAGGAGAATCTATGAACTGTAATTGAGACCTTATGAAATGAGAATATCTATGCATATTACATTAACTGTGATTTATGGCTTAAGTAATTCTCATTATCAAGTTATATCATTAGAAGAAATGGGATATCTATAGATCCTTTCATGAAAAAGAAATTAAGGGATGGATAGGGACAACATTTGTGATGGATATACATAGCTTTATTGAGTTAACTATATATTATCACTGATTTTTTAGAAATATATCATGATTGTCAAACCCTCTAACCAAGATAATTTGAAGGGAGTTAGGTTTTTTTGGAATGATGAATGTGAAAAAAGCCTCATGGAGGTTAAGAGGAGACTTATCACTACCCCTATGCTAGCACTACCCAAAATTTGAGGGCTTATTGTAATCTTTAGAAATTCATCGTAGAATGGAATGAGATGTGTGTCGATGAAGAATGAAAATGTAATTTCCTATGCTTCAAGGAAGTTGAATATTTAATGAGAAAAACTATCCCATAAATGATATGGTGTTAGTAACAGTAATATTTGCATTGAAAATATGGAAGCATTATATCCTTGGGAAGAAGTGCAGAATATATGAGTATCACAAATGTCTCAAATATATATTCACACAGAAAGAGATTAATATGCACCAACAAAGATGGTTTGTTCTCATCAAGGATTACGATTTATCAATCCGTTACCACCCTAGGAAATTAAAAAAGGTGGTACATACTATAAGTATAATGCACTAAGAAATTATATCATTGATGAGAATTGAGAAGAATCCAATCTTCTTAGATTTTATAAATATAGACATGGGAATCATAAATAAGGGAACATAATCAATCCTTTTACAAATTATTGCTCAAACGTCTCTTTTGGAATGATTAAAGGATGCTCAAAAATATGATGTGGGAATTTATAAGAAGGTGGAAACTATTAGAAAAGGGAACTCATCATATTTCAATTTTAATGAAAAAGAAGTTATGAGATTTGGGTCAGGATTATGTGTTCCATAAAATTTGGAGTTAGAGAATGATCTTTTGGATGATGCATATAGTTTGAATTTCTCAATTCACTTAGAAAACATGAAGATATATCTTGATCTCTAAGAGATCAATTGGTGGGATAACCCAAAGAAAGAGATTTCTAAATATACATCAATTTTCCAAGTATGTCAGCATGTGAAGGCTGACAGGAAGAAGTATAAGAGGGTGGCACAACCATTACCCATACAAATAAGAAAATCGTAAAACATCACTATGTACTTTTTCTTGAGACATAAAAAGACATCCAAATGAAACAATAATATTTGGATTGTTGTGGATCATCTTACAATGACTTTTCACTTCATTAAAATCTGAGAGGATTTTTCATTGGATCAACTGGAATGGATATACCTCAGATAATTGGTAATACTGCATGGAGTACCACTATTGATTGTGTATGATCGAGATCCATGATTCACCGCTATGTTCTAGAACATTTTACAAAATTCTATGAACACTAATTTGAACTTCTGCATATCCTATCCCCATAAAAAAGATGTCCACTCTAAGTATACTATCCAAATACTTGAGGATATGTTGTGAGTTTTCTCAATGTAATTCGATGGTGGATGGGACCAACATCTTCCTTTAGTGGAGTTCTCATACAACAACAGTTTCCAATCAAAAATAAAAATGGATCCATATGAAGCCCATTATGGGAAGAGGTTCAGAACACTAGCATGTTGGGATTAAGTTGGGGAACTAAAACATCTAGGATCAAAAATGGTTGACAAAATGGTGGATATGGTTAAGACTATCCAGTAGCAAATCAATGCATCTAAGAGTCAACAAAATATCTCTCATGACATTCATTGATGAGACATAGAGTTTGATGTTTTAGACATGGTATTCCTCAATATATCTCTATGTAAGAGAGTTATGAAATTTTAGAAGAATGTAATGCTTAGCCCAAGGTACATCGGCACTTCTGAGATCCTTGATCGCATCAGAGCGTTGACATATTGACTATAACGCACACTGAACCTGTTTCAAGTACATGATGTATTCCATGTATCACTCTTAAGGAAGTACATACCGGACCCATCACATGTACTCAAAACAGAGGTGGTACCATGGAATAATAACCTCTCCTATGAATAGAATTCGGTGAAGATCTTAGATCATAGATAAAAAGTTATACAAAATAATACAATACCACTTGTCAAAGTGTTGTGGAGAAACAACATATTCAAAGAGGCTGCATGGTAATGTGAGTAAGTGATGAGGTAGAGTTTCCCTCATTTGTTTTAATTTGTGAAAAGGAAATTTTGATTGTGAAATTTTTTAAGGGGGGAAGGTTGTGACGACCTGAACATTCTTGAATTAAATTCAATTTATTTTAAATTCCTTATAGATAAAGAAAAAACATGCACTTTATTTGTTTTATTATATCTATTTGGATTTAAATGAATGTTATGTATCATTAGAATTGATAATGTAGCTATTGAACATCGATCATTTAAATATAATAAATATAGGGTGTTAACAAATCCTTTGGGAATATAAAAAGAAAGTGATGGCCTCAACCAGTGGGATCGTAACCTATTAATCACATTTATTAGATTATTATAGGGAGATAGATTTTTGGGGATTTTCCCTTGGCCAAGCCCAAGATGAGATCCAATAACTTAAGCATGAGTGAAACTATTTATGAACAAATTTCTTGCTCATTGAAATCACAACCCAAACTATGTTTATCGAACGACCCCATGATAGAACCCCCATCGTGCACCGTACTATTAGGGTGTATTCTAGTTTAGGAATGGGATATGTAACATGATAGTAGAATTATGGATATGTAAATTATTTTTGTCTAGAATAATGAATATTGTTTTCCTATAACTGTTACATTGTAAGTTTTATTTAAATTGCAAATAGTATTTTTGGTAAATATTTGAAATCAATTAAGAAAAATATTTTAATTAATTAATGAATTTTTAAATAAATAATATTTTAATAAATTATTATTTTTTAATTAAATTTGTAAAATATAAATGATCTTATAATTTTTATAAAGTCAAATGTAATTTCTATTAAGGATTGAATTTTTTTATCAAAAACCACCAATTTTCATTAAATAATAGATTTTATTTAAAATGTGGAAATTCACATATTTATAAAATTATATAGATAAAATTAATATTTTTTCAATAAGGGCATCAAAATTATCCAATAGTGAATTTCTAAAAAAATTCTAAGATAGTCGAATTTTGGGTAAAAATTAAATACTGTATAAATATATAATCTATTTTCAGACATCATAATAACCCAATAGTGATCTAATAAAATAATATAAAAAATATCTTCATCCATTTATTAGTTTTTCTTTTAAAATAATGTAATTTTAGGATAATTGTTTTTGTTTTATAAAGCCTTAATGAATCCTCTAGAACATAAAAAAAATATTTTACGATTTTAAGATCATTTCCTGGAAAGTGTGACTCACCTCTACATTAGAAAGTGAAATATGTTAATATATTCATCCCTTCGCCTTATAAATTAATTTACCCCACTCCCCTTTTCTAGAAACCATTGGAAAAAACCATGGGAAAATTTGTGGTTTTGAATATTTTATTATGTAGTGTCCAAAACAAAAAAAATAATGAATTCCCCATCTGTTCCTATATAAGCTCACCCAATCCCCCATTTATGTTCACTCAAGCTTTTTTAAGCTCGACCACCCTCTTCCTCTAACTCTATAGAGTCCTCCAGAGGCACCCCATGCTCTCAAGAATCCTCCCCAAAGCCATTGGGATCACCCATCCAAGTAAGGGTTCCTTCCATTGTCAATTTTTTTCCAAGTTTCCTTTTATTGTAACATCCCATTATTTTCAATTAAAAATTATGGGGTATGCTTTCAAACATCCACCATAATTAATTTATTATGTTTGAATGGTGACATTACCCTTTCTCTCTCATTAATCCCTCCCATGTACAACCATTTCCATGCCAAAATTCTATAACTGATTTCTCTTTTCCAAGTTCCATTCAACATTTTCTTTTGCCTTAAGAATTTAAATTCCCTTTTATATGTTGGGTAATTATGTCCTAGAATCCCCTTTCTTTGCATTATATATCTAAATTTTGAGATCCCCCTTTCACTCTCATCAAAAAATTATTCAAATTTATATTTGGCATTTTCATAATACCGAAATTTCACCATGATTTTATATGCCAAAATCAAAATATATGGAATACCATACACATTTATCTATAAAGGTTATTCACAGTTATATTTATGTAAATATTTATTATGGAATTACATTTATGTATTCCAAATTTATTTTCTATGGAATTATTTTTGATTTATAAGGAATCCATGTTGTATAATCTATGTGGAAAACTTATACAAGAAAACAAAATGATTATGAAGAGTGCACCCGGATAGCCCTCAAATGCATTCGGTAATGCTTAGTATTATGACATGTCATGTGAAATGAGAGATTAATCATGCTAATTCACGTGAAATGAGATTTTACTCATTTTAATTCATGTGAAATGAGTTTTTACCCATTCTAGTCCTTGTGCATTGTGCCTTGTCTCAGGCTAATATCATTTTGTATATTGTTTCTACATTTCTATGTTATGAATATCATGCTATATCAGGCCTTAAAGTTCATGTTTTTTTAACTCTGTTGATATTCCAATTGACTGACATGTATTGTCTTCCTCATGTTATGACATGTTTATTCCCTTACTGGGCTTTATAGCTCACCCTTTTCTTGTGTAAGTCCTCAGGTTATCTCATGCATTTCTAAGTACGAAGGAATTTTGTGGTCATGTTAAATATGTTTTAAATAAAGATTTGTACTTGATGTTTTATGTTGTTATGTAATGTTCCTAATCCCCAAAGAAACAAGACCGCTTGACCTTATGAGTTGTATTAAGTAAATGTATATGTAATAAATCATGTTCAACTATCTAATAAAGGCCAGGGTTGTTATAATATTCTCATCCAAAATGACCAAATAGTTTATCAATTTTAAAAATGAAGATTACATACATGATACCCATATTATATTGGGAAAAGAAAATAAATCATAAATATTGTAAGATCATAGCATCCTTGAAACGTATTCCAGGTATTCAACTTCATATCACGGGGAATGGGAACACAATAAGGGGATATAAAATGATTTGTTTGGGTTAATTAAAATAGAATAAAAAATGACTCAATGAGAGTAATCAATATTCCATTTTAAATAACCTATCATATATTCCATTTATTCAATAATTGAAAATAAAATTCATCTAGAGATAATGTCAATGTGGAAATCACATGGATTATAATAACTGAATAATAAATGAAGGAAGTACATAATTATCAAACATAATTTTTCCTAGGCACATGATACCATTACCATTAAGATATATCATAAATATATTCTAAAACCTACTGGGAAGAAACTCGTATGATTTTTCCAAATAATTCATCCCATGTGACTACTGATGGATCAGGGAGCATGAATTAATTTTTCCTCAAACCATGTATTGCATGTCAAAAGAATTACTCATATATAAAATAATCTATTTAATTCATAAATAATTTTCCATATCAAATATCTGTATTGATTGAAGGACATAGATTTTTGAACATTTCCAAAATAAATCAAATAACATTATGTCACACCTGGTTTTTCTAGTTTTGGTTTATAACCTGATTCATTGGGAATCCTGATATTTTTCTCTGTTTCTAGTTGTGTTAGGTGCTATGTTTCGGATTGTTTTCTTTCTCCAGTATTTCCATCATTGTTGATCCCAGGTTCTTTTTGGAGTTTTTTGGGGAAAACATATAATTTTTTCTTCAAAATGGCATGTACACAAGTTATAGCATGCTTTGATAAAAAAATATAGCCAAAACCAGGTTATTGTGTGACGTGTATTAAAGTTAATGCATGGTTGGAACATGGACATGCAGTCTCTTAAGAGTAACTATGTGGTCTCTCAAGTGTTTTTTCCCTGGTTTGGTGCATGGTTTAATAACTTGTGCGGCCTAACCAAGGAGAACTACCCTGAATTAAAAAAAAAGTGATATTCCAAATTTTCTGCCCCAGGATTTTTGGATCAAAGTCCACCCAAATATATTTCCACTAGTTCTTACAGACCTAAGGATCCCTCTTCCATTCCTCCCAATACATTCATCTTCCTCTATTTTGGTAGATCTAAGATATCTTCAAATTGGGGATAGTTTCCCCATGGTAATCCTTTTTCCTTTATTCTCCCTCTTCATTATTCTCTCCTTTTCCATGGTTATCTATTATCCCCAAGTCATGATCAAACTAGGGTCCTATTTTCCCCTGACTTTAGAGGGTTCATGTTCATTTAGGGTTGTTTTTCTTAGACAAAGGGTTTTGGAATCCTTGCCGAGTGATTTCATGTGTGTGTTTCGATTCCACCATGGATTTGATGTAGGTTACCATTTTCACATTCCTTTATAATTTAAGATTCAAATATTTAATGATTTTCACCACTACAGCTTTATAAATATTGTTATATGAACCTTGGATTAATTATTTGGTGCTTAAAAATGATATTTTTTCCTTGTTTTGTGAATATTATTGTTATTTTTGGGTAATGTGTGCACCTCAAGTATTGGAAAAAATATTCAGTTAGCATTATCATGGGGTTTGTGATATTTAATACATGTTTTAGTAAATTAAATGAATTTATGGCATAATAATTTGGGTTTTATACCTTTTTTTGGGGATAAATGAAGTTGAATTGTTAAATATTATGTGCTAAATGTCTGATTAATTGCCCTATTAGATTTTATGGGTTAATTGTGATATAAAGTGGTTGGTTTGGATTTATAAATTTATAGGAATCATTTCATGTTATATTTTGGGCTCTATATATAGTTTCAAATGTGGTTTTTATTTGTTATAAAGAAACGTGTATTGGTTTTTAATCTGTTTTGGCATGTGTTGTCATTGAGGGACCAGTTTTTCATTTGTTTGTAAAAATCAATTTACTTTGAAAGTGTAACATTAAATTTTCATAAATATTATGAAAATTTATTGATGTGTAAAATTATGTGTTTACACCACTTTGTGAACATTTTATTTTTTATCATTGATAAATGTTGGTTTTTCAAAATGCTTGAAGGCCTATTTGGATAATTTTGTAAAATGGTGAATTTTTTTATCATGAAAACCTCATTTGGATGTATCTGAAGAATTTTATATGTAAAATTAATTGGATTACCTTGTTGTTGAATCCTTGTGATTCATTATCATAGAGCCTCAGTTTGGAATCTTTGTGATCTATTATTCTATGGCATGAGATCGGTACTTTGGGTGGCTTGGGGTGATGAATATTGTTGATTATAATTATATACACTTATGATTCAATGCTCAGATGGAATCAGTTGGATCACCCCATTTATATACATGAGACATGGAAACCTGGAATTCTGAGACATTTTTATTAGATTTATTGTTGCACTTGTAGTTTACATATTGACCAGTTTCCCATAGTAGTTGGATATATTTGGGTTTATTGTTATGAGATTTTCCCTTTGCTTGTTCTGAGTTATAGTGGTTGAGAGTATTGAGTGTTTTTATTTCAACATTTATAGAATTATACTTAGTATGGGATCTCATGTATTAGTATATTATGGATTATTCTTGATCTCTTAGGTTCTCCTATGTCTATTAGCTCTTAATTACTTGTAGTGATGAATGTGATTCTTATATGATTATTTTTATTTATCTTACTGTGTGATTACTACAGTTACTTATGGTTTAGTTCCTTTCTTGGAATGTAATGTGTGGATTTTAAATAACTCTTTTGGAATTTTTTTTCAATAAAAAGTTCATTATTCCCTTTGTTAAATAAGAACAATTTAGACATTACTTTCCCCTGGAAATTACCAATGTTACACTAATGAAATAAACCTACATTTGGAAATGATTAAGGGAAATGATGTGTACATTGTTTTTTTAGTAAAATGTGTAGAAAGGACTAATTTTATATATTTTAGTTCAAACATGAAATAGATGCTTCTTTTATTTTGATGGATGTGCATTGGAAATATATTATCAAGATAGCCTACTGAGTTATAATACTCATGCCTATTGTTATTTTCTATTTTTATCCCTTATGTAGGTTACAGCTTAAGCTGTTTCACCTTGGGTGAAATTTTATTGTTGTGTTGTAAAGTTACCCATAGGGTCACATAGAGATAGTTTATTTTTCAATTTAGGTTTCTCTAGTTGGGATTTTTTTTAGAAATTTCATTTTATTTTATAAATGATATTCAGTTTTGTTTCATTCATATATTGGGATTCTTATAGATATTATATTTTTTTGTTTTATTTATTTATTTATATGGGTTTTATAATTCTGTTGGTTGAATTTTTTGATGTCTGACACTAGTTTCCATCCTGTAGAGATTGATAATGCCCTTCAGGCGAGGCCACAGATCGGCTCAGGGGACCAGTTTAGGTTTGACATGGGTTGGTTTAGGACACATTCAAATTAGACATCAAATATAAAAATTATATATATTTTTTGAAATAATCATATCCATTATAAATGAATTTCGGTATTTAAAATAAATATATTAAGAAATGAAAAATGATAAAAACATATTAATTGTTTAATGATAATGTTAAAAATCACAAAAGTAAGTGAGATTGTATCATAACTTTTACCTCATGGAAACATTCTTGTCAAGTCCACCTAGAAGAGATAATTGATAATGATTCTAAAAATACCATGAATTTTGATACAATCATGATATTACATGTCAAAGGGGTAATGTATACACCATAAAGAAGTGAATTGGTGCAAAAAATAAAATAATTTTCAATTGGATGTATATTCATAAGAAATGCCTTACCCCAGGCATTGTTTTGATTATACATCCTTTAACCTCTTTATAGTGTTTCTAAACATTTTATTAAATTATAATGTAACCATATTAATATTTTTTAAAATACCCCCACCATAGTAGTTTTGAGTCGGTGGAATATTTTATTACATTGGTACTATGAACATTAAATTTCATCCAAAATGACCTAGTTGTTTAGTGGCATGGAAAAAAAGATAAAAACACAAGTTTTACATTACAAAAGGAAAGAAAATTCAATATATAAACTACTTTTGAACCATAAATATTGGCCTATATTATACCTACACGTTAAACATAATATATATCTTGGAATCTTGGGGGAAAATAAAACATAATAAATGGATGATATGAGATGCACAGTAATGGTATGAATACAGAAGAAGAAATCACAAATAAACATAAAAAATAATTCAAGGTGAATAACTTAAATCACATGACATTAAATTGTTATATTGAGAATAATATATTAGAAATAAAATCTGATCAAATAAATCCATATAAGTAATCACATGATAATGATACTTAACCACAGATACTTCTACTAGTCTAATTATAAAATGGATTATCTATAACTAATACAATAATGAGGAAGTGCATAAAACAAAACCTGACAATCAAAAATGAAGGCCTTAAAAATAATTTTACATAAATTGGTAAGGTCTCATCCAAAACCCAATGAAGTTTAACTCATGAGACTTACTAATGAATCAAGGGGATATATCGAGCACCACCCGACACTTAATAAGTCCAATGAATTCTACATATGAAAGGGGTGAAACATAGTCAACATATACATTTATATTGAAACTATAATATGAAATTAAAATTATTTCCCTAATCAGTAAACATAATTATAAACTATACATTGTAATATAGTGAATGGTGTTAATATATTTCATCCCCAATCAAAATAATTATATACCATTCAATAAAATATAGAAGATGGTAACATAAAAGATCTATATAAATTAAGAATACTATTTAAAATATGGTGTTGAGACAAATATAATTACTCAAATAAAATCCTCAAGATATTCATGTGAAAATTACCCTTTTTTACATTGGAAATATGTGTTCTTTTGGAAAAATTATTTTTACTTGTCATAAAATCGGATTTTAAACTTATATATCCAAGAAAAGAAAAGGGAAGGAGGATAAAATTATATTTGAGGAATATTAAATTAATATTCACACGGAAATTTGGTCTATAACATGATAATTGACGTCCAACTAATGTTAAAACATGTAAAGAAGGAGTTTAAGAAAATTTAGAAACGAACCACTTTGGTGCGGTTTATGGAAAAATATAAAATAGTATTTAAAGAGGAAATGAATAAATGTTTTCTTAAATAAATAAATAAACTAAGATATTTTTTAATGATGAAATGAGTGATTTTATAAAAATAAGGGTTGAAAAAATATATTATGTAGTTAACATGAAAATGGGTATGAAATTGGGATGTTCTCTTTAATTGAGAATTCTTATTAGGAGGAATTAAAAATGGAACCTTTTAAAACATGTCATTCTTAGAAATTGAAAAAATAATTGAGTTAGGTACATATGTTTAGAACATAAATAAAAAAATTATGATAATAATTAATAATTACATTGGGGTAAATAAAGAGAAAGTTTAACCTAATGGAATAATGGGATTTTAGAGAGAATACCATACCACTTTGAAAATAGTTTAACCGTAGACACTATAAAATTAATGATCATAAAATGAAAAATTAAATACCATGACTATAATGGTTTTTCATGATATTATATTTCAATGTTAATAATACATACACCAAACATAAACAATAAGTGGTGAATAAGGTACATATTATAGAAATAAGAGTGAGATGAGAAAACTCTTAACTTATGTCCAAAAGTGTTTTTCACTTGTACTTAATGTCATGGATAATAAAATTTGATTCCTTAATTACTAAATTAGAAAACATGTATACATTTATTTGATATATTATAATTTTATTATGTTTATTTATGGCCATTTTGATTTGTTTTAGATTTCAGTTTCATCATTTCGGGAGTGTTCATTTCCTTGGTTTTCATGATCGGTTCACTTGTATACATGTATGAAATACCATGTAAAATGGGAATAATTATCCAAAACTAAAATTATCTGTTATAAAAAAATATAAATAAAACTAAATGGTATTTTATATCACTATTTATTCCATATATGATTATTATTTATTATATAAAACAACAATGATTACCATTTAGAATATTTTGGCATTTTTTATCATCACGAACTAGTTTTTTCTTATTAATTACTATTTTGTATATATAATGGTTCGAGAAAAATAAATATGTTTTAATTTACATTTATAAAACCCTTTAAAACAATTTTATGGTTTTATTTACTTCCTTGAACACAATATTAGAAAATGAAAAATCACCATCCACGAAGGTGGTGAATCGATACCTCAAAGAGAATGTTCTCATTTTTAGAAAAAAATGGAAGAAAAGAGAATTGAAGGTGGATATAACATTAAAATAATAAAATTACATTATATATATTATACTGGATTTATCATGTTACTTTAGAAAGGGTATTTTAAGGAAGTATAAGAAAATAAAAAAATGGAAAGGGAGAGAGGGAGATAGAGAAGGTTTTACCTCTTGTGTGTAGTCTCCTTGAGAAATTCCTTATTAAACTTGGAGATAGTATTTTGGACAGAAAAAAAATGTATTAGAGGAGAAGAAGGGTATTGGGAGAATAATTTGTTTGAATATAAGAAAAATACATGTCTTATTAAGTGTAATAATAAGTGGTGGTGAAGGGTTGTATTTATAGTGGTGGAGAGTGGTGTTTTCGGATTATTTTATTCTTTTGATTAATATTTTGGCTCAAGAAAATAAATATTATTAATTCATTTTCCTAAAAACTGTAAATAGATCATTTTAGTTTGATATAATGGCCACTTACATCATCTATGACTCAACCGTGAATGAGAATTCAATTAATTTATTTATAATGTTAAACATAGTAAATTACCATATTTTAATATTCACTAAAATTTAACATATTTTTTAAAATACCAAAAACCCAAACCTAACCCTTTTTCAGTGTGTAGATTTCAAAAATGGTATCCATTTTATGAAAAATATTTTCTATATATTATAAATTTTATTTTTAATTAAAATCATCATTTATTTAAAAATACAGATCTTAAAAATATAACTCATTTTATGACACATTGATAAATTAATAAAGGGCTTGTAAAATTATGTAATAATCATAATAAATAAAAATATTATTTTATTAATCTATTTTATGAAAATAAATATTTTTTTAAATAATAATATTTATTATAAAATTATAAATAAACATGTATATTTGACTGAAATACCAATACCTAATAAATCATTTTTAAAACATTTATTTACTTATTCCATGATATAAATATATTATGTTTTATTAATAAGATACCTAAATTTTATTTATAATTTCATAGGTGGTATTACTAATCAATTATATGGATTAATATTCCTAATGGTCACATTTATAATCAAATGGTCATCTTCATAGTATATCATGGTTTAAAACTCAATGCATAATAAGTTGAATATGTTAAATTTAGAAGAGACATAACATAAAATCATGGGGTGTTACATTCTCCCCTCCTTCAATAAATTGATTCCTCTATATTTTCAAATATTAATTCAGAAATACAAGTCTGAGACTTTTAAATTCCTGTTAGGGAAACCCACATAATAAATAGGGTTAATAAAACATCCTCTTAAAAATAAGGAAAGAGAATTGTAAAGGTCACCAAAAAAATGGCTTTTGGATTGGATAATATTAGTGTAAAGTGAAAATATGGACATAGAAGAAAAATATAGTTATCAAGTTATGATAAGAGATGATAGAGAACATAGTCATTATAAATTTAAACATCACACAGCTATATATATTTTAATTGATAAAAGTACATTAATTTATCTGTAGAAAAAGTAAATGGTTATCATTTTTGTTCCAAAATACCATTCCTATGAGTTGAGGGATTATCTTACTATAAAGATATACAGTTGAGAAAATAAACATAAAATATTTATTTCTATTGATTACGAATAATATCATCATTTGGTTTTTTTTCAATCTATTTCGAATTAATTCCATAAACCAGGTGATGGATATTCAAGATGATTTTTTCATACCTGAATCACTATTATAGAATCATAATATCCTGATGTCATTACATTATTATCTAAATTTTGAAAAAGCCAAAATGATTATCACTTGATATTCTATATAATAAATCAAACATTATCCTCAAAAAAATATCTACTATTTATCTTAATCCATTCTAAAACTGAATAATTTTTATAATCATCCAAAATATGCATGTCAAAAATAAAATACCAAAAAAATAGAAGTAAGGTCATTAAATTTCCAAAATAAACATAGCATTAGATTCCCCAAAAAAATGTTGTAACTCTTAATCTCACATACCAAATATATAAATACCTTGATTACTTAAAAATCTTAAAGGAAACATGCATGCTTTAAAATACATAAAGAAAAAGTACTATAGTACAATCCTTATATATATCAAAATTTTTATAACATGAATATCGTAGCATAATTCTTAAATATAAAAAATAATTAGATTAATAAACATCAATTGTAGTAAAATAATAATCACTAACTTTATACCTTTACTTATTTTTAGATATATTCCATTGACTCTTGGGACATTTATTTATGTAGTTCATCTGCTCCTTATATTTGATGAATCAAAAAAACCTCATTATTTTCATTAAAGTCGCATGATTGGTGTCCTTTCTCTCCAAACTTATATCAGAATATTATTCTCTACAAGAATGTTCTAGGTTGTTTCCTTCCACAATTATCACATATAGTAAATTAAATATTTCCCATTTTCCCCTTTATCCATATTATTCTTCAAATTCATGTTCTTCTTTTTTTCCTTTCAAATTCATAAGACATGGATAATTAGGTCTCTGTTTTTATAGGACATGATACGATATCCTCATACGATGAGAATGATTGGAAGACAAGTGACCTTCATATAATTGGTTAAGGAATATCCAAGAAATGATCAATTTTTTTACTTGGATTATATATGTCGTCCAATCTATGCCTTTCTATTGATTGCAAAGTTTTATTCTTACATAGCAACATTTTCATCCTCTTTCTCTCTCAAACACAATAATTGTCTCTCCATACCCATCATTGATCATGAGGTAAATATTTTTCCTGAAAAATATTCATTAAAATCCTTCCATTCCATAGAATCAACTTCTTTCTCATTCTCAGTGTTTTGAATTGATGAACACCATTGAACAGCGTATCCCAAAAAATGATAAACATCCAAGATAACATTCTAACTTTCATTACATGCCAAAGTAATAAATATGTTCTCTAAGTAACATATCCATTGCTCAACTAAAAATGGGTTTGTAGCCCATTGAATAATGGATTTCGTTATCACATGAAGTGGTAAAACATTTTTACACAAGATTTAATATCACGATACTCAACAAGAGTATGGTTATTACTCATAACCTGAGTCATTTGTCCTAGTATAGTTATAATTTTTTCAGCTCTAGCTGTAGTTCTAGCTCATCATAATTATCATGCATAGGAGGGAAATCCCTACACGAATAATGTGCATTGATACAATTTACATTCCATCCACTAGGTTCCATTTCTAAAAAATGGAATACACTAGATTACATCATAAAATTATGAAAAAATGTATAATATAAAATTACTGAAACACGTAATGTAAATTGAATATTTAGGTATAGCTAATCTCTAAATCATAATCTTGGATACCTAGGGAATATTTCCAATGTCAGTAATATGGTTATATTTCCCTAATCTATGTTTTCATAATATAGTTTATAAAGTTTATACAAAACATTATATGATACCAACGTTCATGACTCTAACCCCAGTATCCCACATGTAGTGCCTTACTTTTTTACATTGGTATTATGAACAAGAGATCACATCCCAAAAGGAATGAGTAGTTTAGTAGAATTATATTCCCAAATAAAAAAAGATTCAAATTATAACTTCAATTGAAAAATATATATATATTTCTTTTAAAATAGCCTTATTATCCTAGATTATACATTTATTTCAAACATAATATACATCTTGGTATCATGGGGAAAAACAAAACATAAGAAATGGGAGAGCTCATTTGCTCAGTATTGGTAAGAATACAGTGTAATATATTATAAATAAACATTAATAATATGGAAAGGTGAATAACTAAAAACACATTCTATTAAAATATAATCTTGTGAATAAAATGGAATGAAATAAATAAGATCATATAATCCCATATAAATAATGACATGAGAATTATACTTAACCAAAAATATTATACTAGGAGAATAATCACATCGATTGTCAATAACAAATCTAATAATGTGGGAATGTATAATTAGGGAAATAATAAACATATATTCAATTCCTCATCCTATATGTATACATAAATACATAAGGCATTAGCCAAAACCCAGTCTATATGGTCTCATGAGGCCTCTTAGATGCATCGAGGGGATATAAAAGGCCCAACCTAACACCTACTATGTACAATGAAATCCTCAAATGAAAGGGGTAAAACATAATCACATAATAAATTAACACTGAAACTAGATTATGAAAATAAAACCGTATCACATATTAGTAAAAATAGTAATAAAATATCCAGAGTAATATGGTGAATGGTATCGAGATAGTATCCCCAATCAAAATAATCATAAACCATTCAATAATATATGGTATATGGGAACATAAAATATCAATCTTAATTAAGAATAAGATTTTAAATATGGATTTGAAATAGGTTAAAATTATATAAAAAATCATTGATAAAAATTTTAGAGAAATAACCATTTTAAATTAGAATGAATATTTCTATTGGATAAATTATATGTACTTCTCATAAAATCAGATTGTAAACATGTATATCCCATAAAAGAGAAGGGAAGGACAATGAAATTATATTTTAGCAATATTAAATTAATACAGATATATAAATTTTACATATATCATAATAAATGATGTCCAACTGAAGTGAAAACATATAAAAATATTTTTTAATAAACTCTAGAAAGTGGACACTTTGGCGTGGTTTAATAGAAAATATAAAATTATTTTAGAGGAAAAGGCATAATTATTTTCATAAAACCTAAATTAAACTAATATATTTATTCATGATTAAATGATTTATTTCCGAAAAATAATGGTTGATTAAAATATTTTATGAATTGTACTTGAAAATGGATATGAAATTGGGAAGTTCCCTTTAATCTGGCTTACCTATCGCGTGAAATTAAAAAGCGAGCCTTATAAAAGAAGTATTTTACCCTAAAAAATAATAATTAAGCTAGATACATATTATTGTAAAATAAAAACATAATTTAAGACGAGTATATAATAATAATTAATAATTTCATTGGGGTAAAAAGATATAAATTATAACTATAAAGAAAAATGGGGGTTTAGAGAGAATCCATAACCACTTTGCAAACAATCAAACAATATTACCCATAAAATTAATGATAATAAAATGAAACTTTTAATTACATGAATATAAAGAGGTTCAGGATATTTCATTTCAACAGTTAGTATATATGCACCACATAAAGGAAATAAGTGTAGTTTAAGTTATATCTCACATAAAAAAGAGTTAGATAAGAAAACCCTTACCTTATGTCTAAAATAATTCTTCACTTTAACTTAACATCCCTTATAATAAAATTGTATTCAATAATTTATAAATTCAGAACCGATTATATTTTTAGTTTATTTATTATAATTTTAATAATTTCTTTTCTGGCCATTTTGATGAGTTTTAGAGTTCAATTTCAATGTTCTGGGAGTGTTTGTTTTCTTGTTTTTTCATGACCGATTCACTTCTATACATGTATGAATGGTCATGTAAAATGGGAATAATTCTATAGAATTAAAATAATATGTTATTACTGAACATACATAATATTAAATGGAGTTATATAACATTTTTTCTCATATATTAGGATGATACACTAAATAAAATGTTAATAATAACCATTTTAACTATTTTGGCTTTTTTTAATCATTACAAACTCTTTTTGTTTTATTAAATAACATTATGTATATACATTGAGTGTATAACACTAAATTAGTTGAAATGTAAATTTTAAAAATATTGTTTAACAATTATTTTATAATTATGACCATACATTAAGGCGATATAATAAAACAAAAAATCAGCATCCATGAAGGTGCTGAATCAACACCACATAGGGGATGTTTTCATTTTTTCAACAAAAGGGGAAGATAAAAGAATTGATGGTAGCTATAAAATCAACATAATGAAATTACATTATATATATATGATATTGGATTTATCATGTTAATTTGGTCAAGGTAGGAGAGGTATGTATAATAAAATAACAGAAATTAAAATAGAATGAGAGAAACTTTGACCTCTTGAGTGTAGTCTCCTTGAGATCTTCCATAAGGTAATTGGAAATGGTATTTTAGATATAATTTTACATATTGGACGTGGGTAACTGTATTTGGAGAATAATATGTCAAAATATAATCATTTCCATTTCTTAGAAGGTGTAGGGAGAAGGGGTGGTGTGGGTGGTATCTATAGTAGATGATATGGGGTTTTTTATTATTTTATTTATTAGTTTATTATTTTGGCTCAAGAATATCAATATTATTGACTTTGGAGTCTATTAATAGTAACTATAGAATATTATTTTGATATAATTTCCACTAATGACATCAATTAATCAACCATGACTCAACAATTCATTTATTTACTTATAATATTAAATACCATAAATTACCATATTTCACTATTCACCAAAAAAGTAAACTATTTTTAAAAAGGATCATAAATTCTCCCTAACCATTTTCAATTGCTATATTTCAAAAAATTACTCCATTTTTCTAAAAATGATTTACTAAATATGATAAATTTAGTTTTTTATTAAAATCATCATTTATTCAAAAAATACCAAATATAAAATTATAACTAATTATATGACACTTGGAAAGATTAATTAATGTCTAATAAAATTATTTTATAATATTAATATAAAAAATATTAATTCAAAAATTACTTTTAAAAAATAAATATTCTTTTAAATTGTTATATTAATTATAAAATTGTAAATAAACATTTATGTTTCACAAAAACTCCAGTACATAATTAATCATTTTTTAAAAATATTTACATATTACATTATGTAAATATATTATATATATATTCATAATAAACCTAAAATTTATTTATAATTTAATATTTGAGGTTTCTATTCTGTTGTACATATTAATATTCTTAAAGGTCACATTACAAATCCAATGGTCTGGTTAATAAAATATCATGGTTTAAAACATGGCTCCTATGATATTAGAAATGTTAAATATCAAATAGATATATAATAAAATCTTTTTTGGTTAGATTTATGATATCATAAATTAATCTTTTATAAAATATATCCACCTGTTTGTTAATAAAATTTCATTATTTTTATTGTTTTGAGTGTAAATTGCCTTGTTTTTAGAGTATGTTTCGACTTGTTCTTTTCCTATTAATTAGCTCATTATTTAATCATCTCAAGAAATTAAATCCTGAAATATATATATATTTAATATATATGCATTTATATTAATCACAAATTTTGGTGATATGAATTGAATTACAATATTCATTAAAATGGTAGGTCATACATACACATTAATGATATTTCCATTTTCATATCGTAATGAGGGGAAAAAGTAAACGATACATATTATCATTATAGTATAATTTTTATTTCATATATATCACGTATTTTTTTAAACACGTCATTAATATTATCTATTTAAAATTTGAATGAATAACATTTCTTCACGAGGCGACAGTCCGTCGTACATATGAGTGATAATATTGTATTTGAAAAAAATTAAAATCATCATGTAATTCCTGATATACTGATTCAAAAATAATAATATGGTCATATATTTCATATATATATATATATAAACTATAAGTCCATTATTATTACCAACCATAAAAGTTGGTAATGGAAAAACAAATGACATCAGTTCACAAGGGGATAGTCCGTAGTACACACGCACAATTATTTTGTAACCCATTTGATGGAATTTTGTAAATTTATTGGTCATAACCTTAATATAACAAATAAATAAGTATATTAAAGATATTTATGTAATTGTATAATCATGGAATAATAGTAACTGAAGGAGGTGGATAAGTAAAGAATAGTTTGAGGATAACATTACCTACTATTCTGGTATCCTCCTTAGGTTTTCACTGAAACCTTCAAAAGCTTTATTTCTGCCTAGAATATGGATTCTATGATGAGGGTAGATAATTGTATATATTATTTGGATTGATATTATTTATGAAAAATGTCTTCAAAGGTGTGAATAATGGGGATAGTGAGTTCTCTTTAATAGTTGACGAGGAGTGTCATTCTGGTAAATGATCAAAATCATTCACTATTAGGAGGTATCTCTTATCTCATGTGGCTAAAAATTGAACTAATAATGTATAAGAGGGTTGATGTTGTTTTGAAACACATCCACCACATGAAAATAAATTCATGTTTATAAAATTTTTCTTTATCTTCTAGGTTTTCAAACTTTTAAAATTTTTTGTTTTTAACTATGGTAACTCGTTTTCTAACCAATGTAATTTTTACTATAAGACTAAATTATATTGATGTTTATTAGAAAAGTTAGAGATAGTTATTATGATATAAAATTTATAAATTAAAAATCTCTTATGTGTTATAAATTAATGTTAATAGAAGCACAAGTAACACACAAAACACTTATTTAACCCTAACAGATATAACAATCTTTTTACTATTTAGGGGTTAATGTGTTCAATATAACATGTAAATTTGTACATCAATAGACCACATCTGATAATTTTTTACATTTAAAAATAAATTTTCATAGGATATTATTTTTTTAAAGTTTTAATAATTTAATGAAATGTCATTTATTATAAAATAACAATGAGGTAATTCTTGACATTATTTATTTAATTCGAATTTAAAATTATCAATGAAAATATTGTGTTTTATCATATTTTGGTTATACGAATGTAACATGATGTGTTTATCTAAAAATTTATGGTAAGATAACAATTAATTCAATTTAAATCACTTTTAATAATTATACAATAATTTATATTAGTTAATTATAAACTACATTATTATTTTACTGGTTTTTATTAAACATTTTAAGTAACTATTCAATCTTTAAAAATATAATATAAATTTTTTATCATGAGAAACAAAATTTACTATTGAAAATAATATATATAACCAAACCATTTTTTTTGTTCTCTCTATCCCAAATCTTTATAAATATTAAAGTCAAGGAAGGTTCGATTTTTTTCTTTTTCTTTACAGAACTTATTATATAGGTCACCTTAATGGAATTGTATACCAGTAGCTCATAAAAATAAATAATATGGTTGTGAGGGTAGATATATTTACAAATAATGTGGTTTTTAAAATTTGGTTGGTCATTTTTTTCCTTATTTTTTATGTTTAACCACTATGATTACTAATATTTACCTTAATCACTTTAATTAATTTTCACTATTTTCACTCATTTTTGTTGATGAAAATTAAGTTAAACCTATTAGATAATATAAATTATGATGATTAAAAATATGGATTCCAATTTTTTAAATTAAACTCACATATGTGGAGGAAATAAATTTAAACTTAATCCTCCACACGCAATGTAAACGATGATTTTTGAATTGATAATGTTCAAAATTTTACAATATTTTTATATCAAAAATCAAAATGAAAATGATTCTAGTGACCTTTTTTGGATTAATATATGTATACATAAACAATTTTTACCTTAAAAAAAATAAAAATATAACAGTAAATTATAAATTATTCAGGTGAAAAGGTTGTTTTCAATTAAAACACAATATTTATCACTGTTCATAAAAAATGAAACCTATCAGAAAAATAGAAAAAATTAACCCTAATATATTTTCAGTATACCAATCTAAAAAATTATTTTTATTTTTTCATTTTTTTATATATTATTTTTTTCAAATTAATTTTTAATTAGGACCTCCATGAATAGTTAAACTCACTTTTTAGAAAAAATACTATATTTTCAGATAGAATTTCTTTTTCATTCAATTGATTCCTATTTTATTTATAATCAATAGATAACTAATAAAAGTGTGTAAAATATATATTTTCATAAATTATATAATCCTATTCTTAACTTAAATTCTAATGACTAGGTGGTAACTATCATTTTAAATAAAAATAAAAATATTAATTTTTTTTGTGAAACTTGATCTTACATGCAACACAATATAATTTATTGTTTCATTGACCATAATATAAAATCTATGTTGCGTTTTTCATACTCTATTTAATAAAATTTTATTATTTTATAATTTTTGGTTACTTACCTTCTCCCCGCCTAAAATAATTTCATTCCACTCAATTTAAACATTATCGTGATAATCAAGAGTTTCAAATTTGGGAAAAAAATTGTTGAAAACCCCACATTGAAAAAAGAAGTAAAAAATAACCTCTTAATAAAAGATATGTTAAAGTAAAAAATTATTATGAATAATCACATAACTAGGATTCTAGATAGGATAACATAGTTTGGAATTCGAACATGGACCACGAAGAGAAAACTAATGCCCAAATAAAGAGGGAGATAAATATAGAAGATGTTAAGGAGAAAGTTAAAAACCCAAAATCCATAAACAATAAGTGTTAAAATGGTAATTCATTTCATCAAAAATTATTTTAAAAGGAATTTGTTTTCAAGAAACTATTCCTAGAGTTGAGGAATTATTTCACACTCTATGTATATAAGGAAATATAGTTACTTAATATGTTTCTATTAAAAAGAACGCATTCATATTTTTGTTGTTATTCGATCAATTTCTAATCCATACATTTCTCTAAGAAATTAATATTCTATAACTCACTTTTATTTCAAAAACACTAAAATTACACTTTAATAGATCATATGATACATAACAGAGTAACATGACATTTCTAATGAGTTTACAAAAATGAAAATTGTAATAAATTGTTTTCCAATATTACATGAAGTTAAACTTAAACCATAACATTAATATATTACTTTAATTCTCATATAAAATATGTCTAAAAAATTTATTCATAATGTAAATAAATAAAAATTATATTCCAAAAAAAAATAAAGTGTCTCTTAATAGTCACATACTATATATGTGAATAAATTCATTGTGTATTCTCTTAAAACATGTTAATAACATGAATTACATAAACCACTATATAAATAATACATAATCCTTAATTATTTGTTTAAAACATAGGATACTAGATATATTCTTTAAATTTAAAAAAATAGACTCCATAAATGATAACATAAACCCTTTGATAATAACTTATTAATAAGTTCCAATATAGGTAGTAATATACAATTTACATTATCCATATCAATAACATCTTTATCCCAATATAATTACCACATCATCAGAAACATATTAATGGCTTTCATTTCTTCAATCATGTGTTTTCCTATATGTTAAAAATTATACTAAATAATTTTTATTGGTCATTTATACCATTTAACATATGCTTGAAAATCCTTAATGAATAAGTATTATAGTACAATATATATACATTTAATAATTCTTATAATAAGGATATCATATATAAATTACTCAAATAAAATAATTCTTGGATCAAAAAATGATCACATTATTTATTCATATTCGGTTGTATCAATATCATAAACATGACCTTGATCCCTTCACTTATTCTGAGGTATATTTAATTAATGCTTGAGGTATTCATTTGCATAGTTCTTCATATCATTATTGTAAAATAATTAAACATTGTAAGATTATTTACTTCCCTTTAAATGTTGAGAATTATGGCATATGTCTCCATGTTTAATGAAAACTCATTTTTTTATTAAGCATATACCATAGTGTTTATTCCAACATTTATCACATGTGGGAAAAAAATTCTTTCATAACTTTACTTTATTCATTTTCCACAACCATACCATTTTTCTCATGTTTTCTTATGAAACCACAACACTTATATAAATATTTTTTTTCTAGTTATAATATGTATCTATGCCCTTGTATGATAATATGTTTTGGTAGAGTGGTTACCTATGAAAGACAAGCTTAAACCCAAAAAATAAATGATCATTCTTACACTTTGGATTACATGCATTGATGTGGTTCCCATTACATATTATATGTGTCATTTCTAAATTAATACATATAGTAGATTAGATCATATCATTATGAAACAAAATTTATAATCCACAAACACATGAAATAACGGACATAAATTAAAAAAATCTATATTTATCTTATCTTGTCATAATAAACATGGTGTCTTTAGGGACATATTTACTTTTGAATCTTTATTAATAGTTTATAACGAAATTTTCTATTTATCCTATGAATTTACTCCAGAAGTGTTAAATCTAGTGTATAGTAATGCCCATTATCGGGCACCAGGTAATTCTCAAGTGAAGCCCGATGTTGCTTTTTCAGAGTTATTACCCCTAGGTACATCTGTTATAGATTCATGTCCACTTATAATATCTAGTAAGGGATGTATTTCTAGGAAAAACCACATAGTATCTACCTTGAAAAAAAATTATAGTGTTATTATATAATTATCTTAAATTTATATCTTAGGGTTATGTTCCTTAGTATATAATTTCCTAAATATAGTTCTAAAGGATTATATTAATCTTTTTATGATACTAATTGTAATGACCCTTACCCTAGAAGCCTAAATCTAGTTATAAAATTTATTACATTGGCATAGATATAAGATTCAATTCCCAAAAGAATAAATAGTTTAGTAGTTTTGGAAAACCATATTACATACTTGATACCCATATTATATTGGTGAAATAAAATAAATCATAACAAAAGTAATATCTCACTATCCTAGAAAATCAATCAAATAATTCATAATCATATCATGGGGAAGTGAAAAAAGATAACTGTGATCTAAATTTCTCTGTAAGGGTTAATTATAGTGGATGTATTACTGAGTAAATGATCGTAGTAATTATGAAAATGTAAATAAATATGAACAACTACCAATTTAATCAATAACTTCTAATGAAATGCATTCAGATATAATTTCAATGTGAAACTAATAAGGATAATAATAACTGAAAAATAAATGAGGTAAATTCATAATTATCAGATATCATATATCATAGAAACATGATAAAAATACCATTATGATTTATCCTCTAGATAGTTCAAAACATAATGGGAAAAAACAATCTGATTTGGCCAAATAATTCTTCTCGGGAGACTACTAATGCATCGAGGGGCTTGTATTAACTACTCTCCAACACATGTATTCCATGCATAAAAAATCATCATATATCAAAAAAATTATTTAATTTATAAAAAATCATCCATAAAAAATATATATTTTTAGTTAAGGATATATATTTATCAATATTTTCACAATAAATGAAATATATTTTAAAATAAACTCTATAGCGACCATGATTTTTTCTAAAAAACCATTACATCATTTTAGAGATAAAAAACATAAAAGTGTTACAAAACCTGGATGCAAAGGTTCAGGTTTTTGAAAAAATTAGGACCATACATAACTTTTATAAAATAAAACATATATATATATATATATTTATTTAATTACTTCTTTTCTATTTTTCTATTGGCCTTCGTATTCACCTTAGTACAAGTAGTAAGCAGGGGATATACATCAAAATAAGGGGTGAGATAAAAGTCCAGTAAAATGATGAATAAGAGACATGAACCAAGGGTGATAATAATAATAATAATCATCATATAATAAAATTATCATAATCAAAGTCATGAGAGGAAATGTTATATAAATCCATCGAATGAAGAAATGCATAAAAATGAAATATGAAGTCCTAGTGGTCAAATACCACACATAGTTGTGAATAAAGACAACATCATGTTCATGAATATATCACTTTATCTCATTAGATTAATCACATTACCTAATGAAATCAAGATCTATATAATCCCTCTTACACCCATCACATCATAACATTTACATGGGCTATATAATTCTTGGTGTACTCGTCACATCATAACATTTAAATTATCATGCATTAAACATAGAATGCATCTCAATATTTGACAGAAAATATCCCATATAAAAGAATGTGTTTTATCTAATAATGAATAGATTCCAAAATTTTGGATTTACCAAGATAAAAATTAAATTAGATGCTTGGTATCAATCTTGATTGAAAAAGAAATAATCTCATCAGAAGTAAAAGATGTGTTTTTTTATAAAAGAGAGTCATCCTAGAAAAGTATTTAATTTTTTCATGAAACCACATCAGTGAAATTTATATACCAAAAAATAAATGGTTTATAAAAAACAAATGGTATTTATTGAAAAATAAAGGAACATCTATAATGAAAATGAAATGAAAGGGAGAAAACCCAAAGGAAGAAAGGTCGGATCTAGAATTACCCTAAATTTATGTCTGAGGGGTTTATTTACATTAATATACTCAATAATAAATTAAAATTAATTAATTTAAAAATATATAACCTTTTATACAATAATTTGAATCATTAATTTTAAAATAAGTAACCTTTTATTATATTCATTTTTGGGATTTTTTATGAGTTATAGAGTTCAATTTCATCATCCATGAGAGTTCAATTTCTTGGTTTTCTAGATCGTTTCTCTTTTTTATTAGTAAGTAAATTCATGTATAATTGGAATAATTATAGATAATTGATAATATAGGTATTTAATGGTCATCCATAAGTTTAAAGGTTCATATATTTCATTTGGTTATATCATATGAGGAAGAATCATTAGATAAGACATTAGTGATATTCGTTTAGATTATTTTACAGATTTTTTATCACAATGATCATGTTTTATTTATCATTTAGTATTATGTAAATTTGTTACATCCAGAACATAATAAGGGTTATTATATACACTTTATAATAATTTTCAACCATTATAATGGTTTTATGACCAGCATTGAAGGTGATGAATGGAAATGGAAACATATCTTCCACGGTGGTGGTAAATTGACACACCATATATTGTATTTTCATTTTTGGAGTAAACATAAATGGAAATAGAATTGAAGATGAGTTATTCTATTAACATTATAACATTATATTATATAAATGTTACTTTATTTATCATGAAACTTAGAAAATTGGAGGTGTGTAGATGATAAGAAAATAAATAAAATTGAAATGAAATTAAAATAAAAAGAAAAAGGATTTTACCTCTTGAGTTTATCCTCCTTTAGAACCTTCATTGGGAAAAGGGGTTGGTAATTCGATGAGAGAATGGGATCCTAGACACGGGGAAGGGTCTTGAGAGGAGTATTGATTAGAGTTTGTAAAAATATTAACACTTGAATGATGTGAGGAGAAAAGGTGGCAAGCGGTGGTTTTTATAGTTGATGAGAGGGGTGTTTTTCTCATTATTTTGTTCATTAGTTTATTATTTAGGATCAAGGCTATGAATAGTTTGATAATTATCACAAAATATATTAATATAATGTAGGATAGTTCTATATTTTGGGTTCACATCAGTCATAAAACCTATATGACTCAATAATTCAAGTATTAGGATTTAATAGTAAATTATGATATTTTATTATTCCCAAAAAATACTATTATTTTTGGGAAATGATAAATATTCACCCCAACTATTTTTAAATGTGTATAATTCAAAAATAAATTCCATTTTTTGAAAGTAATTTTCTAAATATGAGAAATATAATTTTTAATTAGATTCTTCATTTATTTAGAAAATACCAATTTTAAAATTATAACAAATTTTAGAACATTTTGAAAAATTATTTAACGTCTCATTAAATTATCATATAATCATAGTAAAAAATGATAATTTATGAATATATTTTATGAAAATAATGTTTATTTTAAATAAATTAATAAATTATAAATTTATAAATAAACAATTATGTTTTCTAAAAAATACAAATATTTTTTAATAATTTTTAAAATATTTATTTACTTATACGATGATATAAATATATCATATGATCATTTAAAAGATTCATAAATTTTATTTATAATTTCATATATGAATTTACTATTCCATTGGCTTATTTACTATTTATAGGGGCGAAATTACTATTCTAAAGGTCAAGTATCTATTCCATTGGTAATGGTTCCTTAAATTCTAGAAATTCTTTTAATTTCATTTGTTATTATTTTATAATGTTTGTATTGTGTTCTCTTTATGATTTTATTTGGATTATACTATATAAAATAATTATAAGAAGGGAGATTTTATGGATAATATTTTGGGTTGTTACATTCTCCCCCCTTATGAAATTTCACCCTCAGAATTTTGTTTTACAAACTATGGTGGAAACAAGGTAGGGTATTTATCCTTTATCACTCCATTTGATTCCCATGTTTCCTATTTTTACATATGGTTCCATCACTATACTTTAACTAGTTGGGTAATATTTTTTTTGTATGACTTTATCTCTAGGGTCGAATATCCTCAAAGGCTTACACTCATAAGTTAAATCATTTTCTAAATGTACCACCTCTAGATTCAGTACCTATGAGGGATCTGGTATGTACTTCATCAAGAGGGTTACACTATTATGCATTGTGTACATGAGACAATGCGGGTGGGAGTTCCCATTGATAGTGTAACGCCCCCACCCTAGTTACACAGATTCAGTGCATTATTACATAACATTGGCATGATACAAGGAATCTTGTCTCGAAACACAGATCTGTTTAGTAGCCTTGGAAGTACTAGATACAAACATAAGTTTTACATTACATTATAAAATAAAAAACAACAACAACATCATATCCATTAAACACATTCATATACCTTAGCCTATCCCTACAGGTCATCCATAAAATACTTCTTCACATCCTGGGAAAAATAAAACATAGATATGGGTGAGCTCAGATGCACAGTAAGGATAAGAATATAGTGGAAACGTTCTTAAATAAGCACAAACATTTGAGGAAATATATAAGACTAAAAATGACTATTTAAACATAAACATCAGAATAATATGGGAAATATAAATGAAAATAATTCCATTTACTTATTCACATGGATATTATACTAGTCTAATAATCACATGTAATATCAATAGCTAATTTTATAATGATGTAATGCATAATACCAGACATCACAAGTACATAGTCAAGGCCTCGTTCTAATACTAGAAGTAATAGTTATTCAATGCATTATATAAATACACTTGTTTGCCTCATGAGACATACCGATTCATCGAGAAGCTATAGCGGGCTCCACCTGTCACATACTAAGTGCAATGCATTCCTCATATGAAAGGTTGTAACATAACATAAACATTCATTTTAAAAAAAACATACAAAATGTCAATACGTTAACCATAAACCATGAATGTTATAAAAAATAAAACATCCATAGTAAAACATATAAAAAAACCTTCAATACAATATGGAAGATTGTATCATAATAAATCAACATAAAATAAGTGTAAAATCTATCAAAGGATGTTGCCATATATGACATGAAAACTATTTGAGAGAAATATCTCTTTCTATTTTGAAATCATTTAAAAGTCAAATAGTTATAAAATAAAACATTAAATTAAAAAATATGTTTTTAATCTTGTAATGGAAGCTTAAAAAGTGTTATAATGGTGGAAAATAGCCGCACTCGCCATATAAGTTAAAAAACATTATTTCCTTACTTTTTCCGAAAAGGTCGTAAAGGGCCTTGTTGGGAAAACAACGGAAATATTCCATTATAAAAAATTTATAAAAAGTAAAAAAGGGTATAAATAAATGTAACCCATAGTCTAGTAAATAGTAAAAAAAAAATTTAAATCCATTTTTAAGAAACACGGATGTGGATGATAAGGAGGTCCCACTAGATACTCACATATAAACAACCTCAGCTAATGAAGAGATTGTAGAATTAACACTTACATTATAATTTGCCTAGATAGAGGGTACTTTAATATCTTGTATAATAGTTAAATCATTTCAATTAAATTATATAATAAACACATACATAAATATGATATCATATATGATCTTCTACTATTTCTTGGAAAATAATATTTCAATAGTATCATTGATTCTGGTGTTAACTGATTTGTTTTCATTCATATGCTTGTTTAGGCAATTCATGTTTGTTATGGATAGGACTTATTTTATTAATATCTGGAATTATATTAAGTTATTAAAAATAATTTTTAATAATTAAATAAAAATTATTCAATAATGGTTACGATGGGGAATGAATTTCATCGCATTCGTGGAGACGGTAATCTGTACGTACGCATGAGTGATAATGTCATTCTATTGATGGTGAAATCGAATGTAATTGGATGGTATATCATATATAATGAATCATTAACATGTTTTATTTATTATTTAAATCAATTATACTCATTATTATACCCATCTAGATAATTCTGTGTTTGAATAACAAACTACACCATGACGTGGAGACGGTAAGCCATACATACACATGTATGGTGACATGTAATTTATAGGATGGGTAGAATAAAGAATATGGTTGTAAAATATTTATAATAAAATCACATCATGTATAATATGTGGGAGTTATAATTTTGGTATGGAATAAACAAAGACAGAGGAAGTGGAAGTAGAAAAAAAACATTGAAAGAGGTGGTGAAATTATTACCTCATCATCAGGTGTTTCCTTTTGAGTTGATCAAAAAAGTCTTCATAGGATGGCTTTCTGATAAATGTATGGCCTCTAAGTCAAAGTGAGGGTTTTTGGGAGGATATTATAGTAGGTTTTGGTCAAGCCAAATTGAATTGGAGGAGTGATTTTGAGAGAACGGGAAGTACCCTTTTATAAGAGAGGTGAGGGTCACATTAGGAAAAGCATGAAATATTAATTTATTATAAAAATATATTAGGTTTATAATGGATAAAAAAGGATTTATTTTTAGTCTAATGTGGGGATAGGTATAAAACCTCTCAACCAATAGGTTTTAGATAGGTTTAGGTCACTATATTAACCTTATCCTTTAGATTTAACTCTTAGTTAAATAGTTTATCTTTTATCATGTATTCTTGTATTATTAAAATAAATGGTTAATAAACATTCTATAAAAATTCAATAGAACCCAAATATGTTCATTATTAACATATATATTATTATATAAGTCCTTATACTATATTTATATTTTTAGTAATATCATATCAATTAATAAAATAGTATTTTTTATAAAAAATCATTTATGTCAATTTTTACGCTATTTGGTATTTGTTTTGGTGAAAGTCATAACCAATTTATCAATTCGAAAAAATTTATGTAATCAACCTTAACATTTCATATTAGCCTATAAATTTAGTGAAATTTTTCAAAAGTCTAAATATACATTTATTTGGTTATTGATAATGTCAATTATTTTAACCATTCATTAATAAGATAATTACTGCATCATCATTGTGTCATAAATAAATTTAATTATTCAGTGTAATAAATTTTTAAATAAAATACCATTATGTAAAAAATAAATTAAGATTTCTAATTAATTTTTATAGTCTAATTTATCTTTTGTATAACCCTATATTAAAAATTTTTTAGTTATTAAACATTGAATTTAACACTTTAAATCTTCATTAAATAAAATAATAATAAATTTCCTAATATAGACCAAGTGGAACAAAAGGATCATATATTATTCCAAAGGTTTATTTTGTTCAAAATACACTTAGACAATATAATTAGGTAATGTGTTAGGGTAATTATAATATTATTTTTACCATTAATTACCCTAATTACTATTAAGCATGGAAAATAATTCAAAAGTTACTATTCAACAAAATTATTTTCATCATATTGAACCAAATTTTACTTAATAATGTCAACCATGTCTCTCTATTTTTTAAAATTCTATTCAATGAAGTGGTAAAATTAAATTAAATGCAAATTTGAAAATGCGCCTAGAAGGTGGGTAAGAGACGGTAAAATGTTCAATAAAATTTTATATATCTAATATTATTATAAAATGACACTAATGAATTAAATTGAACATATATATGTATTATGTATCTATTTTTACCTAAATTAAATTTAAATAAAATAACTAATTATTTAAATAATTATTTGGTTTTAAACAATAACGCATTTTTTACTATTCATCCAAATTTAAAACTTTTCAAAAAAATACAAAAAATTCCCCCGAAGCTAATTTTGATATTCCCAATCCAAAAATGAAGTACATTTTAAAAAATAAAATTTTTAAATTTTTAAAAAGTGGGTATTAATATAAATAATGGCTAGTTTTATTGGTCATGGTGTGTTAGAACTCAAAGTTGCGTACACCGCAAGCTATATTATTATTCAAAGAGAAGCATACCGTGGAATCATGGGGTGTAACATTCTTCCCCTATTAAAATAATTTTGTCCTCATAATTTCTAGTATATTATAGCCTAAAAATGATTCAGGTGGTTCTTCATCATAAGTTCCTCAAATTCCCACGTTGCATCTTCCATCTTATGGTTTGTCCATAGAACATTCATCAGACGAGTCGTCCGGTTTCTCATCACTTGTTCGCTAGTATCAAGAATGTTGACAAGATCTTCACAATAAGATAGATCGGGTTCCAATTCTATTTATTCATAGGTGAGTACATGCATTGGGGGTATCATGTATTTTCGTAACAGTGATATGTGGAACACATCATAAACATTGAAGAGACATGGCAGAATTTCCAAATGATAAGATACAACTCCAATTTGTTCTAGAATTTCGAATGGTCTGATGTTCCTGGGACATAATTTTCCCTTCTTACTAAATCGTATAACACCCATACTTAGAGATACCATCAAGAAAACTAGACCTCCTACTTGATATTCCAAATCATTACTTCTTTTATCAGCATATCTCTTTTGACTACTTTGACCTACTTTGATGTGGGTTTGGATAACCTTCACATTTTACATTGTTTCTTAAACAAGTTATGGTCCTATGAGTTTTCTTTCACCAACATCGTACCAACAAGTTGGTGTTCGACATCTCTTTCCATATAACACTTAATATGGTGCCATCTAAATGCTTGAATGGAATCTATTATTATACGAAAATTCTACTAGAGGTAAATATTGTTCCCACATACCTTGAAAGTCATGTGAGAGAGATATCAACTTGTCTTCTAAGGTTTGAATAGTCTGCTCTGATTTTTCATCAGCTTGAGGGTGGTAGGAAGTGCTCATACAAAGCTTAGTATCCAAGGCCTTCTGATGACTTTTCCAAAATCATGATGTAAAATGGGGATCATGATTAGAAAAAATTGATAGTGGTATTCCATGAAGTCTTACAACCTCATTAATATATAGTCTTGTTAAATGTTCAAGTGGTAAATCGTTTCTTATTGCATGAAAATGTGCTGACATGGTAAGACGATCAATAATGACCCATATTGCATCTTTCCATATAGGAGTCTTTGGTATCCCCATAACAAAGTCCATCGTAATATCATCCCATTTCCACTCCGGTATGAGAATAGGTTGCATGACTCCTCCAGGATGTTTTCTTCTAGACATAACCTGTTGAAAAACCATATATCAAGACACATAATCAACAATATCCATCTTCATGTTTTGCCAACAAAAATGTTCCTTCACTTCTTTATACATATTAGTGCTACCAGGGTGTATAGAGAAATTGGATCTATAAGCATCATACAACAATTCCCATTTTAGATCAGGTATATCACAAACACAAAGTCTCTTCCCAAATTTCAAAATTCCATATTCATATACGAAGTCAATCAATCTCCCATCATTCATTGCTTTAATTTTCTTCCGAAACTCCTCATCATCAGTCTGAGACCTTTTTATCCTTTCTAGTAAAGGTGGTTTAGAAACCATTTGAAAAAGTATTAATTTTTCACCTTACATGATTATTCCTATATCCATTTTTACTACATCCATGAACATAGGCTTCCTTTAAACACTCATCTTGTTCCAGACTACATGATCTTTTCAGCTCAAAGAATTTTCCACCTTATTTTCCTTCCTCGCGTTGTAGTGTATCATGCAATAATAATCATTGAGTAGTTAGAGCCAAATCCTTTGCCTGATGTTCAGTTCTTTTTGTGGTAAAATATATTTCATTATCTTTTGATTGGTATATATCACACATTTTTCACCATAGCGATAGTGTATCTATATCTTCAAAGAAATGATTACAGCTGTTAACTCAAGATCATGAGTGGGATAGTTTTTTCATGAATTTTTATCTGTTGTGATGCATAGGAAATAACTATATCATTCTGCATTAGGATACAAAAAAGTACTTTCTTTGAAGCATCACTATAAATAACAAACCCATAATTCCCCGATGGTGTAGTTATGATAGGAACATTGACTAATATTCTATTAATTTCTTCAAAAAAATCTTCACACACTTTTTCCCAAACAAATTTAACACCATTACGTGTGAGCTTGGTTAATGGGTCTTCCAATCGGGAAACATTTTGGAAGAAACACCGATAATAACCTGAAAAACCAATAAAACCATGAACATAAGTTATACTGGTCAGTGCTAGCCATTATTTTATTGCTCTTGTTTTAAAATGATCAATAGTGATTCCATCCTTAGTGAAAATATGGCCAATAAAAGATATTTCCTGAATCCAGAATTCACACTTGCTAAACTTCCCATATAATTCATTTTTCTAAGGGTTTTCAAAATTGTGCTCAAGTGAAATTCACGATCTTAGTAGATTTTAGAGTATACCAAGATATCCTCAAAAAATACTACTAAAATGATATCAAGATATTCCTGGAAAACTCTATTCATTAGATCCATGAAAATAAAGCATACATTAGTCAGTCCAAAAGGCATTATAGTAAACTCTTAATGCATGTACCTGGTTCGAAATGATGTTTTCGGAATGTCTTCCTTCTTCACACACAATGATGATATCTAGATCAAAGTTAAATATTTAAAAAATGTTGAGCTCTATTAAGTTGGTCAAATAAATTATCAATGTGAGGTAGGGGATACTTGTTAATTATTTTTATAGCATTAATCTCCCTGTATTCAATGCACAACCTCATAGATTCATCTTTCTTCTTAACAAAAATAATATGGTCTCCCCATGGAGAAACATTAGGTCAAATAAATCACTTATTAATCAATTCATCTAGTTATTTATTTAGTTCCACTAATTCCACAGTGGCCATTCTATAAGGGGTCTTCGATATAGACCTTGAACAAGGAATTAAGTCAATAGAAAACTCAATTTCTCATTCTGGAGGATGTTCAAGTAAATCCTATGTAAACACCTCAATATATTCTTGTAGAATAGGTACATCATCTATTTTAACATTATTCTCCCCACCTGTAGTTATTTCAGTCTCTTCCTCCACAATAATTGAATATATTAGAGCAATGGGGGTGGATATTGATAATAATCAAGTGGTGACATTTCTTCTCTAAAGATTAGGTACTCTTTATCATCATCAACAATTGTACCCTCGATATTCTTAAAATAAAATTTCACATCATGGTCTAAAATCCAATCCATACCAAGGATTATATCAAATTTATCCCTAGGTATGATGATGAGATCAGTGGATAAAAAACATTTATATACCCTAATGGGGACTGATTCACAAAACTATGTTGCAATGATACTTCTCTTATGAGTTTTAAATGACAACTACCTTGTTAAATCAAATTGGAAATATTTAATTTTCTTATAAAACTTGGATGATATGAAACAAAAAGATGATCCAAAATCAAATGAAGTATTCGATAAACCTGAGGAAACCATTAAATTACCTTCCACCACATATTTTGGAGATTCAACTATTGTAGTAGTGATCACCTAAGCTTGGCCTTGCTACCTTTTCCTTTTCTAAGGCATGTTTCCTGGGCTCTTAGGACATTCATTTGTATAATTCCCCATTTCTCTACAATTGTAGCATTCAAAAATGACAAACTCATTCTTACACTTGCTATCACGAGCATGGTGGCCATTTTCACCACACTTGTAACAGACTCCCATTTCTTTCAGGAAAGTACCGTAGTGTTTATTCCCACATTTACTGTCGGATGGAAATTAAAATTTTCCCTCCTTCCCCTTATTTAAATTTCTATAGTGTTCAAAATATCTCTTCAACTATTTATTTTTATTAAAGTTATAAGGCATAGAGAAATTATTTTCTATCTTGATTGCACATGAGACAATATCTTCATATGATGAGAAGGATTGTGAGACTAATGCCTGACGGAGAAATGGTTTTTACTCATAAAAGAATCAATCAATCATACTCCTTGGGTTACGTATATAATCTACTGCATGCCTTGCTAACCTAGTAATGTTTTCCTCACACTTTGAGACATTCTCATCAATCTTTTTCCTGAGACATCAAAATTGACTTTCCATATAGACTCAATGGTCAAAAGGAACGTATTTTTTTAATAAATATCTTAAAACTCCCTCCATTATGTATTTGTTACTTCTTGACCTTTCTTTGTGTTTGGAATTAATGACCACCATTAATCTGCATCTCCCATGAGGCGATAAACTACCATGACAACTTTTTCCATTTCACTGCTCCCAAAAGCATAATGTATTTTATCTAGGGATAATATCCATTTCTCAACTACAAATTGATTATTAGTCCCATTGTATGTTGGGGGTTTTTTCCTCATAAATTGGTCTAACATTGATCCGATGAATTGTGGATCAGGGTACTCTATAAGAGTATGGTTATTATTCATAACCTGAGTGAGTTTTCCCAGTATGGTGATAAGCTGATCCACACCAGTTGCATCACCAGCTCCACTATAATTATCTAGAGTCTTCGGTCAATCCTTACATGGATTACACATGTTGATACAGTTTCCATTCCTTCCACTAAGAGCCATTTCTAAATTATGGCATACACTAGATTAGTTTATTAATCCCAATACATAATTATAAACTTTTAAAACACTTAACATAAATTGAAATTTTCTTAGATATAATCCATAATCATAAAAAAATTCCTTGAGGAGGTATATACTCATAAATACTTCATAATGTATTTTAACGATAATTTTAATTATACTATGTATAACCCACGAGAATGTTGTAACCAAGAGTGTAGCAAGGCACGTTTTCGTGTAACAGGAAACCCTAGGTCAAGCCCTAAACTCCTGGTTGGAGTTTTCACTCCTATGTACATCTAGGCCAGAGCCGCCTCTACCTGGTCGTATATTGACTGTGATGTATTTCTTGTAAAATACATAAAATCTCTACAATACCAAAATTCAAGGAAGTTATTCTATAATAATCCTCACAGTTTATCTTAGGGTAATGTTCTCTAATCAGAGTTTTTCTAAACATACCTTCCAGGGTTTGTACTATATTTCCTCTGATACCAATTTTAATGCCCCGATCCTAGTTTCCTAGAGTCAGTTAATTATGACATAACATTGGTATGATACAAGGAATCATGTCCTAAAAGACCGATCAGTTTTGTTGCTTTGGAAATACAAGATACAAACCTATGTTTTACATTAAATTATAAAATGTAAAACAAAAACAACATTGTCTCCTTTTAAAAAATTAACACCCCTAAGCCTAACCCTGTAGGTAAACCATAAAATACTTCTTCAAATATTGTAAAAAATAAAAAAAAGACAGGGTTGAGCTCATATACTCAGTAATGATTACAATATAGTGGAAACGTTCATAAATAAGCATAAACATTTTTGTAAATTTATAAGACAAAGACAAAAGCCATTTTAAACATAAAATTCGGAATAATATGGAAAATATAAATCAAAATAATTCCATTTACAAATTCACATGGATATTTTTCTAGAAAAATAATCACATATAATATCAATTGCTAATTTCATATTGATGGAATGCATAATGTCGGACATCATAACCACATAGTCACGACCTCGTTCAGAGACTCCAAATAAAATTTTTTTCAATGCCATTTGAAAAGAAACTAGTTTGTATCATGAGACCTATCGATGCATCGACGAGCTATAGCGGGCTCCCCCCATCACATACTATGTTCAATGCATTCCTCATATTAAAAAGTTGAAACATAACATAAACATTCGTTTTAAAACTAGCATACGAAATGTCAATATTTTAACCATAAACAACGAATGGTATAAAAATAACACATCCATAGTCAAACATATCACAAAACCTTCCATACAATATGGAAGATTGTATCATAATAAATCAACTTCAAACAAGTGTAAAATCCATCAAAGGATGTTGACATAGATGAAATCAGAACTATTTGAGGGAAATATATATTTCTATTTTGAAATTATTTAAAAGTCACATAGTTATAATGAAAACATTTATTTTGAAAATTTTCTTATAAAATTGTAAGTAAATCTTCTAAGCTGTTACAATGGCATAAAATATCCTCACTCTCCATATATGTTAAAAAACATTTATTCCTTAATTTTGTCGAAAAGATCACAAAGGACCTTGTTTGGAAAACGATGAAAAGATACTTTTATAAACATTTTATAAAATTTCAAAAAAGGGTATAAATAAATTTTAACCATATTATAGTAAAAATTATTTTTTTAAATACATTTTTATGAAACACGGATGTGGATGATATAGAGGTCATAGTAGATACTTACGTATAAACAACCCGGATAATGAAGAGATTGTAGAATTAACCCTTACATAGTACTTTTCCATTATCGAGGGTACGTTAACATCCTTTATAATAGTTAAATCAGATTTATTAAATTATAATAGACCGACATACATAAATATGATATCATATATTATCTACTATAATTTCTCGGTTAATAATATTTCAGAAGTATCATTTTTTGGGTGTTAACTGATTTGTATTCCTTTATATGTTTGGTTATGTAAGCCATGGTTGTTATGGATAGGATGTATTTGATTCATATTCATAATTATATTAAATAATTATTGATTATTTTTAAACATAAAATGAATATTAATTTTGAATGGTTATGATGGGGAAAGAATTTCATCACGTTCGTTGAGACAGAAATCCGAACATACGCACGAGCAACAATATCATTGTATTGATGGGGAAATCATATGTAATTGGATGGCATGTCATATATAACAAATAATTAACATGTTATATTTATTATTTACAATAATTATAATATTTATTATACTCATCCAAATAATTAAGTGTTTGAAAAACAATCTACACCACGTTGGGGAGACAGTAAGCTGTATATACACATGTATGGTGACTTTTCATTCATAGGATGTATAGAATAATGAATACAGTTGTATCATATTTATAATAACATAATAGTATTCCTGAGATACTAGATTTGTTATTTTGGTATAGAAACAACAAATAAATAGGAAGTTGAAGAAGAAAAAAACAATGAAAGAGGTGGTGAAACTATTTTCTCTTCTTCGAGTGTTTCCTTTTGAGTTGAACAAAAGGGCTACTTAAATTGGATTTATGATCAAAGATAGGACTATAATTATAAGTGAGGGTTGTTGGGATTATATTTGAGTAGGTTTTGACCAATCCAAATGGATTTGGAGGTGTGATTTTGAGAACAGGGGAAGCACCCTTTTATAAGAGAGGTGAGGGTCACTTTAGGAAAAGGATGAAATATTAATTTATTATACATTCATATTAGGTTTATAATGGTGAAAAGAGGATTTATTTTTAGCATAATGTAGGGTGGGTATAAAACCTCTCAACTAATTGATTTTAGATAGGTTTAGGTCACTATATTAACTGTTTCTTTTAGATGTAACTCTTAGTAAAATAGTTTATCCTTTACCATTTATTCTTGTATTATTATAATAAACGGTTAATAATCATACAATAAAAGCCAAGATAACCCAATGTGGTTCATTATTTACACATATATTATTATATAAGTCTTTTTTATAAGCCCAAGATTTTTAATAATTTTTTATCCATTAATAATATTGTATTTTTGTTTAAAAACTCATTTATGTCAATTTTGACACAATTTGGTATTTCGTTTTTGTGAAAGACATAAAAACATTATCACTTCAAAAAAAATATTAAATCAACCCTGAAATGTCATATTAACCTAGAAAAATAGTGTAATTCATCAAAAGTCCAAGTTTACATTTATTTGGATATTTATAATATCAATTATTTTCATCTTTCATTAATATGGTAATTATTGCATCATCATTATGTCATAAATAAATTTAATTAATTAATGTCTAAAAATTATAAATAAAATACCATTTTTTAGGAAATAATTTTATATTTCTAATTAATATATATATTCTAATTTATCTTATGTATAACCCCATATTAAAAATGGTTTAGTTATTAAACACTGAATTTAACACATTTAACTCTTCATTAAATAAAATAATAATAAATGT
This sequence comes from Viscum album, assembly GCA_963277665.1. Taxonomy (NCBI): domain Eukaryota; kingdom Viridiplantae; phylum Streptophyta; class Magnoliopsida; order Santalales; family Viscaceae; genus Viscum; species Viscum album. The sequence goes on from CAUJRU010000169.1 coordinate 555,780, forward strand.
CTTAATCTCACCCCAGTGGACCAAAAGGATCATATATTATTCCAAAGGATGATTTTGGTCGATATACAATTATTCAATAGAACTAGGACATGTGTTATGGTAATTATAATATCATTTTTACCATTAATTACCCGTTTTACTTTTAACTGTGGTAAATAAAAGTCAGAAGATACTTTTCACCAAAAACAATTTACATCTTATTGAACCACATTTTACTTACTGATGTCAACTATGTCTCTGTGATTTTTGAAATTCAATTCACAAAAGTGGTAATATTATGTTTTATGCAAATTTTCAAATGCACCTAAAAGGTGGGTAAAAGACGGTTAAAAGTTCAATAAAATTTTATATATCTATTATTATTATAAAATGACTCTAATGAATTATATTGAAAATATTTCGGAATTATGTATCTATTTTTACCTATAATAAATTTACAAAAAATAACTATTTATTTAAATAAAAATTCGTTTTAAAACAATAATGTAGTGTTTTTTACTATTTATTAAAAAATCAATGTTTTCAGAAAAATAAAAAAAATTCACCCTAAGATAATTTTGATATTCCGAATCCAAAAATGAAGTCCATTTTGAAAAATAAAATTTATAAAATTTCAAAAATTTGGTATTACTAGTCATAACAACTAGTTTATTTGTCAGGGAGTGTTAGAACCTGAATTTGCATATGACACAAGCTATTGTATTATTCAAAGGGAAATGTACTGTAGAAGCTTGGGGTATTACAAATATGCTACAACTCCATCTTGATCACAAATATATAAGGGGATGATCTACCTCAGACATAGCTTATCCTTCTTTCAAATTCTCTTGATACTATTCCATAGTGATACATGGATGAATACCATGGCTTTGGACAAAAACTCTAGGCATCATCGATGATTTCCTTCATAACTCTTCTATCGAATTTGGGATACCTTGATATGTTGTTGAATGTTTTTCACGGTTTCCACCATTTCATCAACCATTTTGGGTCCTAGTAGCTATCATTCTATGACTTCATCATAGTATTCAAGTTTATGAATCATTTCCCATAAAGGGATTCATATAGAGCCATTTGGATTCTTGACTGGGAGCTATTTTTGTAAGAGAACTCAACCAGAGGTAGATGATGGTATTATCCTCCATTGGATTCCATAGAACATGATCTCTACATTCCGTCACAATTATGAGTATTTCTTTCAAAATTTCCATGAGAATGAGGATGATAAGCAGTAATGAAGTTTATCTCTGTGTTCCGAACATGTTGGATAATTTTCTAGAACATAGAGGTGAATCTCATATATCAATTAGATACAATAGATAGTGGTACTTTATAAAGCCTTACCACTTCTATAATGTATATACATTCATTTTTATCAAGTTATAAGTCCTCTCAAATTTAAATAAGGTGAGATTTATTTGAATGATTATCCATAAAAACCCATATAGAAATGTTTCCTCTGAATATATTTAGAAGTCTGGTGACAAAGTCAATGGTGTGGTTTTACCGTTTCTATGTTGGTGTGGATAATGATTTCATCATCCCCTTAGACTTTTGTATTTCATTCTTCACTTCATGACATATCAAGAACATTTATATACATTCAACAATCTCTTGTTTTATATTTTCTAACTAATAGTTCTCTCAGATATATGGATACTTATTTGGGATCCCTAAGTGAATAGGGAAGGTTGAGGTATGTGAACCATTTAGAATCTCTTTCATTATATTTGGATTAGAGGGTATACATATTCAGGACCAAAATCTTAAAAATCCAACACCATCAATTTTAAACTCAGATTATTTCTTCATTCTCATAGCTTCCACCTTCTTCTAAATATTCACATCATTTCTTTGAGAATCATTTATTTTATCCATGAGGGATGGTTGAGATATCATTTGAGAAAGGATTAACGATCTTCCTTACCTAATGAATCCCATTTACTTTTTTTTTTAAAATATATGAAGATTGGATCTCTCTCAACTCTCATCATTGATAATGAGGTAGGATCATTTATACGTAGACCATCCACCACTTTTCACCATATCAGGATGGGAGGGGATTGAGAACTCATAATCCTTGATGAGATCTAACCATTTTCACCGGTTCAGATTAATCTCCATTTATGTGACTATATTTTTTGAGAATATTTTGATCAATATATTTTTCACACTTCTTCCCATAGAGATAATGCCTCTAAATTTTCAACATAAAAATCTTAGATTCCAACTCCAAAGCATTCATCGGGGTTTTTACTGATTAATTTTAAATTTTCTATAATCTTAGGATATCAATTTATCACCTTGCATCATTAAATATCATATGACCTTATTATAAGTTTCACTGAATACTATATAGAGTTCCCCACTTGTTGTATGTGTGAGTATTGGATGATGATAATCCTTCTTTTTAACTCTTTGAAGCAGTCTTCACATTCACGTGTCCATAATAACATTTCATTCTTTTTATTCATTTTGGTTAGTGGATTTTAATATCATGGGATGTTTTTAAAAAATCACTGATAATACCAAGTTACACCAAAGAAACTATGAATATTCAATATAGATTACGGTATGGTCCACTATTCAATTTGATTTTTCAAATATGGGACCATAGATATTCCGTTACTAATGATAACATGCCCCAATATTGATCATTCCGCCATCCATAACTCACATTTATTGTACATTTCATCAATTTTATCCCATAAAAAAGGCATGAGAAGAGTATTCAAATTCTCCTTCTGTTCCTCCTCTCCCAAAGAGTATATCAGAATGTCCTTAATATAGACCACTACAAATTTATCATAGTAATATTTAAAAACATTATTCACAAAATCAATGAATATTGCTAGAGAATTAGTGAGTCTGTAAGTAATCACTATGAACTCAAAGTGTATTTAACATGTTTTCAAAGTATTCTTGGGAATATTTTCCTTCCTCAACTTTAATTGTTGATATCCCGATTGATGTTCCACCATAGAAAATTACTTGGCCCCATGCAGTTTATCAAACAAGTCATTTACCCATGGAATGTGATAGTTGTTCCTTATCATTATTTTTTTGAGCTCATGTTAATTAATGAATAGGCACATTGATCCATCCTTATTCATGGATATTATGATTCCTTCACCCCATGGTGAATCACTCTGGTATATAAAACACAAGTTCTGATTATCTTTTAACATCTTCTTCAATTCTTCCATCTCAATAGTGGTTATTCTAAAATGTATCATTTAAATAGGAAAAGATCTAGAAATAAGTTTAATAGAGAACTCAATCTCTCGATCTGGAAGAAGACTATGATATTATTTAGGGAATACATCAGTTTAGTCCCTCACAATGGGAATGTATTTGAGCATGATTCTATCCATTTTCTAAATCATTTTTATCTAGTTATGCATTGTAATATGGTAATAATAACCACACATGAGATGATGAATCTGAAGAAAATTCATCATCCTTCTTAAACATATAAAAAATTGTAGGATGCTTTGGGATATGAATATTGATCCCCCTTTCTTGATATTTAATGAGGGATTTGAATAATGATATCAAATCTATGAAAAAAATCAAATAAAATCCACTAAAAGAAGTTTGACTATAGTTTTTTTGGGCATTGTTTCCACAAAAATTAAATGAGGAGGAGTTATATAATTTAGATGAAATAATTTCCCCTTTTTTGTTCTCATAATTAAATCAACCTCCATATCATTAGGTGGTGTTTTAATAGTAATATTATACTTATAATATATGAAAGAATGCATAGAAATAGACTAATATAGTATATTCAAAATTATTGAATGAATATGCTAAATACATTTTCCATAATTCTTTTTGGGGTCTACAATAGTAGTAGTGATGAAATATCCATTTATATTCTTCTTTAGACTTGGTGGTCACTAATTATAATTACCCATGAGAACTCGAGGCTTAGAGTACTGTATTTCTTAGTCCACTTTATCCCTAGAATTTAAGTATTGAACCATAGGTGGTGATCTCATTTCCTCATCACATTTTTCATATTTCTCATGTATTTTCAATATTCATGAGCTTGGTGGACTTCACCCCGTACTTATAGAATTTCTCTATCCATTTGGGGAAATTCCCATGATATTTCTTCCAACATTTTTTTCATGTGGGTGATTGAGTATACTTTCCACCTTTTTCATTATATCCCCTAGATTGAAACTCAATTTTTTGTATCTTATAAAAATTTACATCGAACAATTCTCAAAACATCATCTCACCTTTAAGAGAATATCGAGAATCTTCTCCTTAACTCACAATGTCTCGAATTTCTAGATCCAGAAAAAGGTGTGGTTTTGAACCACTAAATAATTTATCATTTTTTCTACCATTATTGATAACAAAACAGAATCTTACCTTTCATGCCTTGTGAAATTTTCATCATAGGCTATGATTGGTTCTCCATCCTTTTTCTTAAACATTATTAATTCACTCTCTAAATGTTTGTGATGATTTAGAGGGAAATACTTATTAGGAAACATTGTATTAATTTCTTCTAAAATTATGTCTTTAATTTTATCCTATGTATTTTTTTTAATCAATTCCCAGCACTGATCACCCTATCCATCTAAATGATAAACATCTGGAGTCACCATATCCTTCTCAGAACAACAAAGTACAAAAAAGATCATCACCATTGTGTTAACCAACTTTATCGTGACTAGTGGATCAGAAGATCCACTAAATACTAGTGGTATCTTCCATATAATGTACATGATATATAGTTTACCCATCTTATATAAAGGATAATGTTCCACGTTATTCAGGTTGTTATTCATAGCCTAATATAGCTGGGTAAGAATCTCCATGACATTTTTAACTCCACCTCTCATAGCATTGGGGATGCCATTCATTGAATCACTATATTGTCCCTCACATGGATTGTTGGCCTGGTTTCTCCTAGTTCTCACTATTTTCTAAAATAGTAAATTTTAACACACACAAAAATCAAAAATTCGTGAATAAATAAATTTTTTCAGTGTATAATTAAGTATAAAAGAATATCTTATGGGATCCATATTTTTATAATTTCTCTAAAACCAATATTCATGGGTGATTACTTATACATAGTCTCATACTAAGAGTTTTCACTAAGGTTCTAAAATCATAATTAAAAAATTAACTGAAACATGATTTGATACAAACTATAGAAACCCTGATTTTTCTGAAAAAAAACTATTACATCATATTAAAGATAGAGGACATAGAATCATTACACAATCAGGATCCAATGGTTTAGTGTCTCCGTAAAATTAGGACCACACATAACTTTTACATAACAAAAATATAAATATTTATTAAATTCCTTATTCTATATATTTTTATTGGCAATCATGTTCTCCATTGTATAAGTATTTACATGAAGATATAAATAAAAAGAAGGTATGAGCTAAAAGCATTGTAGGAGGATGAATAAGATACATGAAACATGGGTGAGCATAATAATCATCATCATAATATAATAAAATTATCATAATCATAATAATTATAGGAATCATTAGATAAAGGAATTGAATGTGGAAATGCATAAAAATAAAACATAATGTCTTAGTGGTATAATACCACACATAGTCATGAAACAATATAGAATCATGTTAACAAATATTTCACTTTATCTCAAGAGATTTATCACATTACCCAATGAATTCGAGTTCAATATAATTTCAGGTGCACCTATCACGTCAAAACATTTACATGTGCTATACAATTCTGGTCACACCTCTTATCTTGTAACATCTACATTATCATGCATGACACATAAGAAACATATCAATCATGAAAATGAAATAACCAATAGAAAGAAATGGGTTAAATTTCATAAATAATACATTCATACACTTTGGGGTTCAAAATATGAAAAGAGAATAAGACTATTGTAATCAATCTTGATTGAAGTAGAATATTCTATTGAGAAGTAAAGGATGTATTTTTTAGAAAGATGAGTTATTTGGAAAAATAATTTCATTTGTAATAAAACAATATTTTTAACCTAGAAAAAAATAGTAAGGAAAAATAAGTGATATTAATAGAAAAATAAGGGAACATACATAATAAAAATGGAGTGAAAGAGACAAAACAAATCAAAGAGAGTTGGGTTCGATAATTCCTTATATCATATGTCTGAATGATTTATTCAATTTAATATCCATAATAATCAAATTAATTTCATCAATTTACAAATAAATAACCTTTTATAAACTAATGTTACTCATTATATTTTTATTCAGTTCATTTATGGTATTTTTGATGAGTTATAGTGGTCAATTGCATTGTTAGGGAGTATTCATTTTCTGTGTTTTCATGATCGGTTCGCTTGTATATAAGTATGGAAATTCATGTATAGTAGGAATAATTCTTCATAATTGAAATTATATGTTATTAATTATGATATATATGTTTAAATATTTATATATATCATTTTTTATATTTTATGAGGATTAATCATTAGAAAATACATTAGTGATAATCGTTTAGATTCTTACGGATGGTTTTTATCATTAAAAATTCATTTTTTTTTATCATTTAGTATTATGTAAATATGATACATAAATAATAAAATGAGGTTTATAAAATATTATTTAATATAATTTTATACCATTATAATTTTTTAATGGACATCCATCAAGGTGGTGAAAGAAAATGAAAAATCATCATCCACATTGTTGGTAAATCGACACACCAGAGATGGGTACTTTCATTTTTAGGGTAAAAATAAAAGGAAATAAACATGAAGATGAATTATTCCATTGAAAAAATAAAATTCAATTAATAAAAATATATTATATTTATCATTCCACAAGGATTGGTGGATGTGAAGAGAAGATAAGAAAATAAATCAAATTGAAAAAAAATTAAAATTAAAAGAAAAATAATTTTAACTCCTTAATTTGTCCTCCTTAATTTGTCCTCATAGTTTACCTATTTAGGAAAAAGGGTTTTGTCTTTTTATGCGGTAAGGGGATCCCAAATATGGTGAAGGGGATTGAGAATATTATTTATAATAATGCTTATAGTACTTCAAACATGGAATGTGTGAGGAGAAGAGGTGGTGAGGGTGGTATTTATAGTGGAGGAGAGGGGTGTTTTATTATTATTTTATTTCATAGTTTATTATTTATGATCAATACAATTAATAGTTTGAGAATTATCAAAATATATATTAAAATAATTAATGATAGTTCTATATTTTGGGCTTACATCATCCATACATCATCTATAACTCAATAGTTCTTGTATTTAGCTTCATAAATTACAGTATTTTTCTATTCAACAAAAATTATAGTATTTTAGGGAAATCCAGAATATTTTCCCAAACAATTTTAAAAAAATTAAAATTGAAAAAGTAACTCCAATTTAAGAAATTAATTTTCAAAATATGAGAAATTAATTTTTTAATTAAATTCACCATTTACTTGGAAAATATAGATTTTAAAATTATAAATGATTTAATAGTACATTGAAAAATAAATTAAAGTCTCATAAAGTTATCATATAATAAAAATAAATCAAAATTTTATTTTATGAATATATTTTATGAAAATATAATTTCTTTTAAAAAACTGTTTAAATTATAAATTTATAAATAAACATTATTGTTTTCTAAAAAATACCAACACTTAATTAATGATTTTGAAAATTATTATTTACATATAATATTTTATAACTACATCATTGTATCATTTAATATATGGATAAATGTTTTTTATAAATTCATTGTTGTGGTTACTATTCTATAAACTAATTTACTATTCCAAATGGTCACATTACTTTTCCAAAGTTAAAGTTACTATTATTTTGGTAAAGGTTCCTTATCTTCTAAAAATATCTGACATTTAATGATTTATTCATTTATAAAGTTCATTTGGTGCCATATTTTTTATTTTAATTGGCCTATAATATATGACATAATTATAGGAAGGTAAATATCATTGATAAAATAACGGGTCGGTACAAACACTATATGTAAAAATGTTATAACTTTTAGGTAATAATCATATAAATCTTAAAATAATATATATATTTAAAATAAAAATATTATCTAATGAAAATTAATTACCTGAAAGTGATTGTTTTAAATGAATGTTAACAACCATGAAAGGAATTCAGAGTGTATGATAACTTTTACAACATTGTAATTTTAACATTGAATCCACATGGATGAGATAATTAAATGTGAAACATAAAATACCACAAATTTGTAAGTAATCATGGTATTACATATCTAAATGTAAGCATATACACTAAATATATGTGAATTGGAGGATAAAATCAAATAAGTCTCAAGGGGATGTAAATTTTGGAAAAATCCATTACCTCACACTTAATTTTGGTAGAACATAAATTAACCTCCATTATAGTGTTTTTAAAAATTATATTAACTTATAACAGAATCATATTAATATTTATTATAACATATGATATTATTTTATATCATCTTATCACCAATTTGTTAACAATATTTCATTATTTTTATTATTTCACGCGTTAATTGTCTTTTTTAGAATGTTTTAACATTTTATTTTTTCCACTTACATAGAATATGATTTATTCATAGATAGAATTTAAAACATGAAATAATATCATATAGAAAAATGTATGTATATATATATTAAACACATTTCGTGGAAATAGTAGGACATATGACTACATGAACGTTGTTTCTATATTATAATAATATAGAAAAATTTATGTATATATATATTATCTTTATAGTATAATTTTTATGTTATATATATAATATGAGTTTATGAAAACCATTTTTAATACAAATTATGTATGTCATGAATGAATCACATTTCTTTGAGAGGTGGTAGTACGTCGTACAAACGAGGAGCAATGTCATATACCCAAAAAATGGAAATCATGATGTTATGAGTGACATAATAATTTTTAAATAAATATAATACCATAAATATCCTATATATTATATATAAACCATAAATCCATCATTATTCCCAACCTTGAAATGTGGTAATGGAAAAATGAATGGCATTGGCTCGCAAAGTGGTAGTCCGCCGTACACAAGAATGATGATTTCAGAAAAAGATTGATGGAGGTTTGTAAAAATTTAGGTTTTACCATTAATATAAAATCATCTTAGTATATAGTATACAATTAAGATATTCTATTTAATGACCCATGTTTTCCGGGACAATATTTTTTTCCATAATTTTGAATTTTTTATATGAGATGCTTATAAGGGTTAAAAAGGTAAATTTACCCGAGTAGATGATCTCAAATAACTTTTATGACCACTACATTGGTCTAGGAATTGGGTTGTTACCGTATGAAAAGAGTTTAGTGTAATTACAAGCCATTAAAAATTTACTGGAAAAATTAATATTTAATATTTAATTAATGTTTGTTCGACCATAAATTTTGAATGGAGCATCAGATTGAGATTCATTCTCCTCCATTGAGTCCAGATCAAGGATTTTTTTACTTAAGAGGGATAAACATGATTTGGGCATTGGGACCATCATGTGCCCCCTTTTCATTTTTCATTACTCTCTATATTTTATTTTTCTTTTCATTCTATTCCTCCTGGATTGTCATGCAAACCCATGTATCTCCTATTACATCAGGTAACCAAGATATAATAGATAGGGAGATATAATTAAATATAGTTAGGGACGTAGGTACTGTCTTGGAGCTTGGGATGCGCCATGTTGTTGTACAACAACTGTGGATTACAGAAACAGGCGAAGCATTAGCGGTTTCTTGCAGAATGTATTTGTTTTTATGTTTCCATATTATTTCCCCATAAATTTACCATTTTAAGTTTTAATACCATAATATGATTTCTTATCTCCCCCTGTGTCCTGAAATATAGTTTTTTGTAGAAAAGGGGTGTTTTAGGGTGATTCAAGGGTTTTCCCTCGAGGGAAACCCATCTGTTGTTCTGTGGTACAAGGAACACATGTTGCGTGTTCTTATACATCATGGAAGAATAATTTTTGGATGTACATGACGTGTATAGGTCATACACGTCGTTTACTAGTATTTGACTATGTTTTCGAATAACCAGCTAGACTACCCATGTAGGGGTACATGGATGTGAAGAGTAGAAGCAAGACCCCATTTGCATCACATGCCATGTAGAAATACAAAACCTTTCCAGGTACATGGCCATTCCATTTACAGGAGAGGGGAAGTGACCCCTTGAAGGGAACATGTCGTGTTCCCACCTTTCTTGTTGTGCACTAATGCATATACACATTGATTCTAGATAGAGTACACACCCAAGTGTGGATTTTGAAGTAAATGATGTGTACTCAGGGAGACGTATTGTGTACTTCCCCTTGTAACCATTTTTTGGATTTTCGTATCTTTTCACCCATGAGTCGGAATTGGACCTATGATTAGTCTATTATGAGTATCTTTCTACATAGATGATGGTGGTAAAAACTTTTGGTGGATTATAGGACTCTTATGTGGTATTTTAGAACATTTTCATTAATTGAGAGGTTATTCCTTTGGTAATTATATCTAGTGTCCCTATAGAGTGAGATCTATTTTGAGATAAGCCATGAGATATCCCCCTTTACATTTTCATTTGTAGATTTTCCTTGAGTATGTATCCCTTGTGAGATATTTCCTTCTAAGCTAAGAGGTTGTGAGACTAGTTGTTTCTAAGGACCCTGTATAGGATTCCTCATCTTACATTATGACATAGAGGCTCCCTTGTAGGATTCCTCAATCTTAATTTTTTACCAAGGATACCCTAAGGGGTACCTTTTCTTATATGTTGAATTTAGATTCCCTTGTAGGATCTATTTACCCATATACCATTCTGAGGTTCCCATCAATGATAATTCTTCCTTCTTATACATATATAATGGGTCCCCTTTAGGACGCATTTTCTATTATGATGTTCTGAGGATCCTGTGTCGGATTCCTCGGTCTTTCTTACCATTACTGTTTTACAAGTAGGATGAATCTTTTACTATTTAAGATAAGAATACCATGTAGGATGCCTTATCTTGTGTGAGAACATGGAGTTCCCATGTAGGATTCAACATCAATGTTTTGACTTAAGGGACATAGAGGGTACCCCGATGTGTGACCGACCCAGAGTTAGTACATCAGGTTTGGGTAGAGATGGTAGAAGGTGTCACCTTATAACCCATGATGAACTTTTACGTAAATGGGGATTTGAATGTTGTATTGGGTTAGGAGTTAATCCACCCTCACTATTTGTTAACACTCTCACATGTTTATTGTTTATGTAGATACGTTTGTAAGAGGTTCTTCATATTTAGGGGTTGTTGTGCCAGATGCGAGGAATCTTACTTTCTTTTTAGGGTGCTCATACATTTTTCTATGGATCAATATTTTGGTCCATATTATTTATGATCATTTCAGGTATACCCAAAGATACTACATGTGTTCTTTCTATTGAGCCTTTATATTTTTATTATTATATTATTTGGATTTTCGGAGTTTTTTCCTAGTATCAATCTATTAATCCTATGACTATGATATGTGATGCAGATGATTCCAATATCCTTTTTCATATGTGATTAATATTATTAGGCTCTCCTCATTCTGATCATACTCATGTATTATTACTCTCCCTCTAGAGATATGTATTATTACTCTCTCTTTGATTGTTTACTTGACCATGGTGTGGATCAGGGTGTCTCACATCGTTGGGTAGCCAGAATAATAATGCAATCCTGGATGATAGGGATGATTACACTCTCTCTTATAAGAGACTCCATGGATGGGAATGAATTATCACTGGTGAGTTCTCTTTACATATCACCTAAGGGTCAAACCCTTATGGATTATCTGATTTCTAAATATCATGTCCACCTAAGAACTGAGACCTTTGGATCAAACATTAGACTAGATTTACATGTCATGATTGCTGAGGGGTCTAGCTCTATGACCATTAATATGATATTCAGATGTGCTTATCTAAAATCCATGATTTCATCAATTGGAGTTATGTATGGGTGAACCCATGTGTAGGACAAATATCCCCCTATAGTGACATAGCTTTCTCAATGAAATTTTCAGCATTTACCAAAGTAGGTATATATTGATTGGGATTACGGACCATTAGATCATCTTAATTACACATGGCTTGAGTGGTATGACATTCAGCTCAATTCCCTTTCATAGGATGTCCATATGATCAGAATTACAAACCCAATGATCGACTGATGTTTGCCCTTTATGTTATTTATTTAACTTAATCATGAATATTCATATATATATATATATATATCTAGAGGAATGGAACTATACATTTATACATATATAGATATGGGAATCCATTTTAGAAAGTTCTTATTTGACCATGATTATGGACTTGGGGTTCCACTATTTTATCACATTTATTGGTTTTACTAATCTTTTCAGTTGTGTCTCTGCTATGATGGGTAGTTTTCACTTTCATACCCTTATAGTGGAATACATTAAAAGTTTGTCATCAGGTTTCCCTACTGAGATTATTTATCACCCATATACGTGCATCGTGTTGTATGTGTAGATGTTATGTATTATTTTTTGGTTGGGCATAGTTTCATGGTGGATAGGTCTAATGCCCATAGTTTCATGTTCAAATAGAGTTTCTCAAGAGATTATTTAGATCATGATAGTGTTGTTCAATGGTATATAAAGACTAGTCATATGGCCTTGATAAGAGTTTGAATTATATCCCCATCAATTTTCAGTTCTTTTTTTCTCCTTTAATTGTATTGTCGGGCTAGTGGGTGACCAGTTTTGAATGTATGATGTTGTTTTTCTGGATTTTACAACATTTTTTTATTATATCAAATTTTATTGTAGTTTCTTTACTGCTTCCAAACTATAGATATTTAATGTTAAGAATGAAAATTATCTATTTGTTATAGTTTATTACTCTAATATGAGAGATTAGTCTCCCCACCGTCACACCATTGGCCATCACTTCTATTTGGCATCCTCTGGTGTATGGGAAGGTGTGCTTGGGGCCTCATAACCATCTATCTTGGAGAATTTTATTTGTGGGATCTGAGTCTGGATGTTAGAAATTGGAATCATATGTGTTCATATATGGTCTTTTATATTTGGGATAAGGAACATAAATGTATTAACAATATTTTGAAACATTTTATTGATGTTGGACTGGTGCGTACACTTAATTCTATAAGAAGTAATGATTGATAAGGTATGGGATTATTATTATATATTTTTATGTTACAACTATATATGATTTCAAACTTAAGAAACACACATGTTTTGTGGTTTTTATGATTTAAAATGGATCTATGTATCTTATCCATTGGAAAGAGGCTAGTGATGGATTTTGACTTTTGTCTATTAAAGGAAAGAGGAAACTCATGCATAATATTTGTAATGAAGAATTTATATCATATAGGACTTCTAGTGTAATATTTTTACTGATGAATGAGGACTATTTAATTGGGCCTACTTATTTATATATATATCATTTTGATTGATGGTTATGTAGATCTACATTGAGAGGTTGTTGTTTGGGCTGATGACTTAGTCCCCATGCATGGGAGGTGCAGTGACCCTAATTGGATGATATGGAACATGATTCCCAACTATTTTACACTTTATAGGGTATCGTTTATCATGTCATAGTAACCAATTCAGATTAGTGAGTATGATGTAGATAGGTACTAGGACTTCTTTAATGAACTAGTCCTTTGTAGAATATTACCATGTATGGATGATTAGTGAGTGTTAGTTAAGTTTCTATTATGTGATCATACCATAACCTCATAGGAGTAGTCCTTGTGAGAAAATTCAGTGAGGACCAGTCCATTGTCAGTTGTTTTTTTAGATTTTACCATTTTTTTGTTGTGATCTTTACCTTCTTTAGAGGGGATAAATATTATTGGCTAGGTGGTTATACCGTGGGGGCTATTTATGAGACATGATTTATGGAAAGTTGGGAGACCTAGAGGCCCTTAGTTTTGACTTAGACTCATGTGGGTATGAGTATATTTTTTATGGAATCCTACACGAGAGAGGTCAAACCTTGTTTTTAGATGCCTTTGTAGTCTTTTCTAGGGTAGACGCTCTTAACGTGAATGGCAACACATATCGGGTGATCGTGGAATAAATTTTGGCAAAGCTGTGGTGACTTATTTTGGAGATGCGTTCGAATGGATAATATAATTTAATGATAATAACATTTAATTTAGCACGGTCAACATATCCTTGTAATGGATAACTCTTTGTAGTGTGATTCGTGTTGTAAGGTACTCGTTGGTTGTGTGTGGTACCATTTGAATCTTAATTAGTAAGTGGTTGGGTGCGACCCGAGTACATATGCATTCATAAATCATTGTGGGCATGGTTTCCAAGGATTTGTGGTATAAATTTTGAATGTACCACAATGGTAGATGTTACATAATGAATAATCAAGTATAACAACACATTTGACCCATGTTGAACCAAGACATTATTTTTCGAGGGCGTGGTTTCCAACGTTGTTTAATGATAAGTTAGCTTTGTTTGATGTGACTATGGCTCAGAGGGAGATGTACACACCCATTTTGTGGAATATCAATTTATAACTTTATATATATGATCTTGATCTATCATGAAATCATCTTGAGTATACTGATAGGGTGTTGTCCCTAAGACGAGCTTCTTCCATTTTCAAATGTTTTCTATGTTAAGAAACCTATAGAGGTTATACTCGAGGGGAAGTGTAAGGTAAACTTCATGGAGTAGAGTTTACCATTGTATATTTGAGGGTATTTAATTTCATTTATCATTTAGATTATACTTTTTCATGGGCTATTTAACTCAGATCTTGGTTTTGAGACAAAGAGAAGGGGATTCCTACGGTGGGGAGTAACATATCAGTTGTAGTTAAATGTCATCAATATTAGAGACGGTTTTGATGCAATCAAGATGATAATTGGATAGTCCAGATAGCATGCTTATGAGTATTCTTAGGTTGAGATCATGGATTATAGTCTTACCACCATGCTTCTTGGGGACTAAAACATTTACTGTGGCGGTATTGTATGGTCCCTTGTTTTTTCCAGAGTAAATTTCATAGAATGAATTTTGATTATTACTGTATAATTACTATAAGGGGTAAAATTGAAATTTCCCATAGTAGATAATCTCTGATAATTTTTATAACCACTCTTTTGGTCCCAGAATAACATGTTTACCCAATAACTGGAGTTTTGTGGAATTTTGAGACGTTAAAATTTTAGCAGAATACATATTATTTAATAATTAATTAATGAAATATTAATTTATTTATAATGGTTCGTTTAGAAATAAAATTTGAATTGAGATTCATATTGAGATTATGTCTTTTCCATTGAGTCAAGAATGTATATTTTTTCTTAGGAACAACAGAAACTTGAGTTGGGTGCTAAGGTCGGTCCAATCCTTTTTTTATTTCCTTTTTCTTCATTTTATATCAATTATTTTTCTTTTCATTATTTTATTTTTGGCTTCTCATGTACACCCATGAGGATTATTCTTCATTGATGACTGAGAGAGAAGGGATAGGTAGATATAAAGAGATAAATGGTGGACGGTACGTACCGTCATGGAGCTCAAGACATCCTGAATCATCAAGTGGCACTCACGGATTATAGAAATGGACAAAGCTTCCATTGATTCCAAAAAAGGTAGGAATTTATATTTTTTCATCGTATATCTCTATATATTTTAAATTTTCTATTTTTAGGACCATAATTTATTTCTTACGGACCCTTTTCACCGGATTTATAATTTTTTGGGATAAATAAGTGTTTTGGGGTGATTCACGGGTTTTATGCTTTTGAAAACTCATCTACAGTGATTTTGGTTTAAGGAACAGATTTTGTGTTCTCTTCTAGTTTAGGGAAAATGAATTTTCAGAATTACACACCATGTGTGGGTCATACATGTTGTGTAATTTTACACTTTGGTGTAGTCAATTACCAGGAGAATTTACTCGTGTAGAGATATATGGTAATATAGTGTACATGACCAAACCCCATGTCAGTCACATGATCTATAGGAGTACATGACTAAGCCAAGTACATGCCATTTATAGTTAATGTAAATATGTAGCTTCCCCAATTAGGGTAAACAAAATTTAATTTCCTTACTCACCGTAAACATGGGTTTTTTCGGGCCATGTCTAGCCAGAGTACACGCCTAGTGGGTAGATTTTAGAGTACACTTCATGTTCGCATGGAGACTTGTCGTGTACTTCCCCATTGTAACCCATTTTTGGATTTTAATATATTTTATCCTAGGTGTAGGAATTGGAACCATGAGTAGTCCATTCTGAGTATCATTCCTCTTGAATCATGATAGTGAAACCATTGAGGTGATTCTTGGAATCCTAATTTTCATTTTAGACATTTATCTTCAATATAGAGGTTCATTCTCTGGTAATTGTATACAATGTCTCTAGAGAGTGAGACTTGTTCTAAGATGAGTGACGAGGTATATCCCTTGAAATTTTATGTCGTATATTTTCATTGATGATGTATCCCTTATAATATGTTCCCTTCTTTCCTAAGAAGCTATGAGACAAGTTTTTTTCTAGGATCCTCTATGGGATTTCTCAACTTATATTCTAACAAAAGGGATCCCCGGTGGGATTCCTCAATATTATTTATTTATCGAGGATCCCCTAAGGGATTTCTTTTATATAATTATACTTAGTATGTCTCTTTTTGGATCCATTTAGCAGTATACCATTCTTTGAATCTCATATATGTTTCCTCAACCTTCTGATATGGTTATAAAGGGTCCCTTATAGGATTCTTTTACCCTTATGTTGTTCTAAGGATCCCCTATAGGATGTATCAATGTTGATTTTTATTTGAGGATTTCATGTAGGATTAATATTTTACCATTTTATCTAAGGATGCAAATTAGTACTCCATCTCTTTTGTGAGACCTTGAGAGTCACACTTAGGGTGAATCTTTAATGTTTTGAGTTGAGAGACGCAGTGAGTGACCTGATGTGTGACTGACCCAGAGTAATCCTTTCTTCTTATTTCATAACATATTTTTTGGGATGTTTCTTATTATTTCTATCTAGATTTGGTGTGTTGTTTCTTCTTGTTTCAATCCATATTTTTTGTGATCTCATTCTAGGGTCATTTCCTTCTTTGTTGGGGTGTAGAGGGTGTGTGTTCTAGAGGTATGTATTATTTCCTCTTCTGTATAAATCCTTCTGTTTACATAAATCAATTATAATATGTGTGGATTGTTTTTAGGCCCTCTATTGTGGTTGTTTTTTCTCCTATATTGGTGGATTTCGTTGTATGAATGTGAAACCTGAATTTGGAGGAAGGTGGTTTTGTCTCAAGCCAGTATTGATGACCTGTATTACTATGGTCATTTTATTAAAGTTTTTATAAATTAAATGGTTTGATTGAATGGTTGAATTTATTTTTATGGAAATGTTTTTTCTATAAAATATATTTTTGTCATAGTTCTTTGTAAATCAAAAGTGTCTTTAATGAATTTTGAAATGGTATTGTGAAATAGTATTTACACCATAGTTTGATAAAAATGGTTTCATCAGTTGATTTGGAAAATAGAGCACATGGGAGGACTTGGGTACTTACTTTGAAGGTGTATTAATAGGATTCATCCACTATCAAAAGGTTTTCTCATTGGGATTTCATCTTCATAATAGGATTGGATTTCTTGGGGACCTATTATTCATTTTGGGGAGTTAACATTATACAGTGTTCCTCTACTCTCTAGACTTGATGGATATGCCTTGTCACATGATGTTCCCATGATTTTCTGTCTTAAGTATATAAGTTTCTTAGCTATCCAGACCTATTGTGATTCTTATCAAGATATTACCTATTATTCTGTATGATTTGGGATGATTTTGGATTATGTTGTTTTAGTTAGTACTTCAGTGGATTAGATATGAGATGTGATACATGCTTTTATTTTATTTTGATATATCATTTTTGATAGGTGTATATTAAATACATTCCAACTAATTTTTCACATTTATTAGGAAATTTGTAATAAGGGGAAATAAAACTACTTTAACATGATTTTGATATAAAAACATTCAAACTGTTATCCTAAATAGTTTTTCAAATTAAATCTTGCTCGGATTATTATATAGAGACTTGTTATGGTACACCTGGGAGAGACCCTATTGAGCCTTTCTCACACACTACGCACCTCTTCAACTTCTCATAGACATGGTTATGTGTTTTTATGCAAGGAAAGGGAAGGATTCAAATTGAAGTGGAATGGTTTTCTGTAATCTAGGATTTGTGTAGCTGGTGGTGATGTGGTGGGAGTTTTCCCACACTATCACATAGAGCTTTTGGATTTGCTATAATTTTTTTCATCCTTTGCAGTTGGACTTGGAACATGGAGACTGTTGTTGCTACCTTTTAATTTTTATAGAATTCATTATTTTTTATCTGATATGGAATATAT
Source organism: Viscum album (assembly GCA_963277665.1). Lineage (NCBI taxonomy): Eukaryota > Viridiplantae > Streptophyta > Magnoliopsida > Santalales > Viscaceae > Viscum > Viscum album. Next base: position 574,224 of record CAUJRU010000169.1, read on the forward strand.
TTATATCTTCTTTTCATTATTTATATTATGTGTACATATTCTATGTTTTTGTCACCTAAATTTGGGAGAAATAATTCCCATAGGTTGTTTTTTATTTTCCAAGGGTTATTCCTTATCATATGGGGATCAAGAAAACCATTTTTGTAAGGGGTGGAGAAGGTTATATTCCAGTATTGATTGATTATCTGGGTCAATTTGATATATTGAATAACATATATACATAACGGAAAAACAAATATGTAATGTCAAGTCTAGTCAGATTGATTTTATTACTTTTCAAGTTTAACGCAATGATCAATGATAATAGTGGTTCTGAAAAGCAGGTGGCTGATCACATGGGTAGATTTCTCCACAATGGTAAAGCAAAAATTATAGATCATGAGCCACAGAAAGACCACCTACCAAGAGAATATTAATATTTGGTTAGCGGTGAATTAATATGGTATTAAAATAAAGATATATTATTTATTAACATCAATGGTACCGTCTTATTTAAATTCTCAAAACATTAAAAAAATGAAAGTTGAAATGAGATATTACATTTGGGAAGACCAATACATGTAGATAATTTTCAATGATGAAGTAATAATAATATGTCAACATATAATTTAGATTGAGTCTATTTCTAAATTATGGCAGACAATAACAAATCGAGGCTACTTAGGCCTTGAATAAAAAACTAGTAAAGTATTATAATCTGGGATTTATTATCCCATATTGTTTAAAGATGCACATGAGTCCTATAAGGAATTTGAAAATTTCCAATTTATATGAAATATTTCACAAAGAAAATAAATTCACCAAAATGCTATTATCATTTTTGATATTTTTTATGTCTATAAAATATAATATATAGGAACTTTTCCCATGTCATTTCGAAATTCATACATACTTCTTGTTGATAATTATTTATCAAAATGGGTGAAAACATATAATAGAACTGATGATTCCCATGTGATGTGTGTTTTTTCTAGTCTAATATATTTTTTAGATTTTAGTTTTATGTGATATTAAGAGTGATCATGGGACACATTTTTTGAAATCCAATACTGGAGGCTTTTCGATGGAAATAATGAGTTTATTACTAAATACCAACCCATTTACATCTATAAACAAATGAGAAAGATATGATTTCTATTATTAAAACGGATTTTCGGACAAATTATAAAAAACAAATAAGCAGCACAAGAGAAAAATATTGGAAGACACTTTTTGTGATTATAGGATAGCCGATTAGATGGATAGAGGAATGATCCTCTAATGATTAGTCTCTGGGAAATGTTGTAAAGTTCTCATGAAGATATAGTGTAATTCATGTTATTCAATAAGAGATATGAATATGGACTTGGATACAACTATAAAATAAATAGTATTTACACAATAAAAACTAGAGTAAATTATATTAAAATCCTTATAGAACATAAAAATTTGCAATGAAAGAACCATAGTGGATCAAGAAAAGATAATCCAACATAAATACTATAGCAGAGAGACCAAGTGTTATTATTCTACTCAATACTTAAGTTTATGTTACGTATAGTTCATTCTAACTTGGAATATCATCTCATAGTTACTAAAGTATTCTCTTATGGTGTTGTGTAGGTATTTATAGAAGGAAATTATAACCCATTCACTAATAATAGATATAGTTTTAAGATGTACCAAGATAATCTACCCCAATAACTAGTGTATGAGGTCACACTTCCCCACCCTTTGTATTAATGAAAACCCACTAGTTTTTACCTTTACATATCATTCTATTATATATTATGATACCTTCTAAAATCTATTTAAATGATAAATAAGTTAAAATTCCTGAAACACGTTACATTAATTAAGTGTGGGAGTGGGAAAATTTCTAGATTATGAATTTTAAAATTTTTTATTTTTATTTATTTTTGAAATATTTTTGTCTTTTATTTTTCATATTAAATATGTTTTTGAAAGAAGTCATCTTAAATGGAATAAAAGAATAGAAAAATCCATAAAAATATTGAAAAACATATTCCAACAATAAACTCAATTAGATGAATACTAAAATTAATTTTTTTTCGTATTCTATGTGATATAATTTCATTCATACTCCCACTGATTATTTAAAATATTTCCATGAAATGTTGGGGTAAATTTAAAAACACTTGAATAAGTGGTTTCTAAATAAACTCTCCTATTTTCATTACAAGGTGTTATTTCATGATAGACCTAAGACATAATGGAATAATTATAATTTTCAAATTAATCCAATAAAAACCCTAAATATTTCATGGAACTATTTCTTAAATTACTAAGGAATTAATTGGATTTAAATAATCTTTTTTAATTAAATATTTTGAAGCCTACCAATATATAAATTTTTATATCCATTAGTATCAATGAATTTTTTTTAATAATCAAAATTTTAATACAAATTCACATATCCCTTTTGATCTGGAATCCTTTTCATGGTCTAATCTTAATATAATAGTTTCGAAATGATGAAAAGAAGCTATAAATATTTGTTGGTACATTTTTATTTAAATTTAAGGAATATTTCATTAAAACTATTGTGATACAACTTTCAGAGTAAATTAATTATAGTAAGGACTGAATAATGGCATACACATTATCCAAAGTTGGGTATCGAGGTCTACCTGTAACACCCCAAGCTTCTACGGTGTGATTCTCTTTAAATAATACAGTAGCGTGTGTTGTACACAACTTCAAGTTCTAACACACTATGACCAATCAAAGTAGCCGTTATGAATAATAATACCCACTTTTTGAAATTTTATAAATTTTATCTTTCTAAATGGACTTCATATTTGGATTCGAAATATCAAAATTAGCCTAGGGTGAATTTTTGGAAATTTTCTAAAAACTTTCAATTTTTGATGAATAGTGAAAAAACACTGGGTTATTGTTTAAAAACGAATTTTTATTTAAATAATTATTTATTTTATTTAAATTTAATGAATGTCATAATCGATACATAATACCTATATAAGTTCAATGTAATTTATTGGAGGTAGTTTAGAAAAATTTTAGATATATAAAAATTTTATAAAACTTTTCACTGTCTTTTACCCAACTCCAAGGAGAATTTGGAAATTTACATAACACATAATTTTACCAATTCTCTGAGTAGAATTTCGAAAATCCGAGAGACACGGTTAATATCAAGGAGTAAAATGTGGTTCAATAAGATAAAAATAACTCTGGGTGAATAGTAACTTTTTTACTTTTATTTACCATGGTAAAAAGTAAATAGTGTAATTAAGGGTAAAAATGATATTAATATTACACTAAAACATGTCTTAATTCTATTGGACAAGCGTATCTAGACCAAAAACAACCATAGGAATAAAATATTATCATTTAGGTCCACTTGGATTAGATTAGGACATTTATTATTATTTAATTCCAAGAAGAGTTAAAAGAGTTAAAATAAAAGTTTAATTACTAAAACATTTTTAATATAGGGTTATAGATAAGATAAATTCGATTATAAATATTAATTAGAAAGATAAAAATATTTCATACATAATTAAATTTTATTTATAATTTTTAAAAATTAAATAATTTAATTTATTTATGACACAATTATGATGCAGTAATTACCTTATTTGTGAAATATTAAAATAATTGATATTATAAATACCCAAATAAATATAATTTGAGACTTTTAATAAATTCCACGAATTTAATAGGTTAATATGACATGTTAGAGTTGATTAAATGATTTTTTTATAAGTAATAATGATGTTATGAATTTATCAAAAACAAAATACCCAATAGTGTCAAAATTTACATAAAAGAGTTATTAAAACAAATATTATATTATTAATTGATATTTAATTCCTATAAATAAATGGTTCGGAAAAAGGACTTATATCATAATTTTTGTATCATTAATGGACCACTTTGGGGTCGCATTGATGTATATAGAAATTTTATTAACTATATAATATAAAAATACAAAGTGACATGGTAAGTGTCAAACTAATTAAATAAGAGTTAAAACTAAAAGATAAGGTTAATATAATGACCAAACCTATCTAAAATCTATTGGTTGAAATTATGTCTACCCATACCTACCATGGAATTTGAATAATCCACTTTTGAGCCATTAGAAACTGAAACTGAATTAATTATAAAATAATACTTTATGTTTTTCCTATAGAGCCCCTCCTCCCCCTTATAAAAGGACACCACTTCTAACCAATTCTTCACACCTTAAAAGCCTTTTAGTTCGGCCAACCCCTGCCCAAATATTCTCCCAACTTCTCTCACTTCATCCTCGATGCCATAATTTGATCATAAATCCATCCTATGGAGCCCTTTTGATCAAATCAAAAGGAAGAACCCGAAGAAGAGGTAACGTCTTAACCCCCCTCTTTAAAGTTCTTTTCTTCTTCAAATTCTTCTTTCCTTGTTATTTCCATTATAAAATAATAACTCAAGTATCTTATATATACTTTTATGTTATTATAATTATGGAAAAAACAAATTCATTATTCTATCCATCCCTTTAATGACATGTCACCATACACACGTACGTACGGCCTACCATCTCCACGTTGTGGTGTAATTGTTATTCAATATATTATTATTTAGATGGGTATAATAATGATGTATAATTCATGTAAATAATAAATATAACATGATAATTATTCTGTATATATGATATATCATCCAATTATATATTATTTTAAAATCAAAATAATGATATTGTCGCTCGTGCGTACGTACAGACTACTGTCTCCACGAACGCGATGAGATTCATTCACCATCATATCCATTTGAGTCTAATTCTCATTTAATGATTAAGAATAATGTTTAAGGACTTGATATAATTATGTATATGAATTAGATACATCCTATCCATAACAAACTTGGCTTACTTAACAATGAATATAAAGGAAAACGAGTAAGTTAACACCCAAAATGACGATAATACTAAAATATTATTAACAAAGCAATGTTCAAAGATATTATATGATATCATATTAATGTATATGATTCTTGTATAATTTAATAACAATTATTTCACCATTATAAAGGATGATAACCAACCCTCGACCAAGTAAAAGTACAAGGTAAGGGTTTATTTCACAATCTGTTCATTATCCGAGGTTGTTTATACGTAATTATCTACTGGGACCTCATTATCATCCACAACCATTTTTTATTAAAATGTATTTCAAAACATTATTTCTATTTCACAGAATATGGGTTAAATTCATTTATACCCTTGTTTGAATTTTTATAAGAGGATTATAAATGAATCTTTTCGTCATTTTCCAAACAAGTTCCTTTTTAACCTTTTCGACAAAATTAATGTAAGAATGTCTTTTTTTAACTTATACAAAGGGTGCGGCTATTTTCCGCCATTATAAAATATTAGAACCTTCCCTTACAAGATTATAAGTATATTTTCAATGTAAATGTTTTATTTTATAATTATGTGACTTTTAAATGATTTCAAAAAAATAGATATTTCTCTCAAATAGTTTTGATTTCATCTATGTCAACATCCTTGGATGAATTTTAAGCTTATTTGAAGTTGATTTATTATGATACAAAACTTCCATATTGTATTGAAGGTTTTTTGATATGTTTGAATGTGGATGTGTTATTTTTATACCATTCATGGTTTATGGAGAAATTATTGACATTTCGTATGATATTTTTAATACGAATTTTTATGTTATGTTTAAACCTGTTCATATGAGGAATGAATTGGACTTAATAAGTGACGAGTGAAGCCCGCTATAGCTCGTCGATGCATCGGTAGGTCTCATGAGACAAACTAGTGTCTTGTCATGAGGCCTTGACAAAATATTATTTGTAGTCTTGGCACGAGGCCTTGACTATGTGGTTGTGATAGTCTGGCATTATGCATTCCATCATTATGAAAGGGGTTATTGATATTGCATGTGATTATTAGATTAGTGGAATATCCATGTGAATAAGAAAATGGAATTATTTGATTTTATCTTTTCCATATTATGCTGAAGTTCAAGTTTAAAAGGCTTTTGTTTTAGTTATACATTGCCTTAAATGATTATTCTTATTTATGAAAGTTTCTGCTATATTGTTATCCTTACTAGGCATCTGAGCACACCCCTTTCTATGTTTTATTTTTCCCAGGATGGGAAGAATTATTTTATGAATGACCTGTAGGGATAGTATGTGGGTATATGAGTGTTGACTATGGAGACTATGTTGTTGTAGTTTTTATTTTTTTGATGTAACGTAATACTTATGAATATATCTAGTGTTTCCAAGGCTACTAAACTAATCGACCATTCGAGATTTTATCTTTCTTGTGATCATACCAATGTTATGTAATAATGAACCGACTTTGGGTAACTGGGGTTGGGGCGTTACAGTTGGTATCAAAAGTAGTTTAGTACAATCCTTGGAAGCTATATTTAGATAAACTTTGATTATAGCACATAGACCAATGATGGACTTTTAGAATTAGTATAGAAGAACTTCCTAGAATTTTGGTATTGTATAGATTTTGTGTGTTTTTCAAGAAATACACCCCTGTTTGGATATGAGAAGGTAGAGGTGGCTCTGGCACATATGTACCTAGGGGTAAAACCTAAAAACACCGCTTTGAGCTAGACTCGAACAGGAACTGGTTCACGACAATGGGCCATGTTGCACTCTTGGTTACGACACTCCCGAGGGATATGCTTAGGTTAATTGTCATTTTCATTAAGAACCATTATGAAGGGTTTATGAGTATATACTTCCTCAATGAAAACATTTTTATGATTATGGATTATATCCAAAAACTTTTCAATTTCTTTTAAGTATTTTTCAAGTACGGAATTATGTATTTTGATTCATAAACTGATCTAGTTTATGCCATTGTTTATAAATGGAGCCTAGTGGAAGGAATGTAAACTGTATCAATGCAAAAACTCCATATAGGGATTTCCCTCCTTCTCAAGATAATTATAGTGGAGATGGTGATGCAACTGGTGCTGATCAGCTAATCACCATACTGGGGAAACTCACTCAGGTTATGAATATTAACCTTACCTGTATGGAGAACCCTGATCTACAACATGGAGGATCAATGTTAGATCGCATCATGAGGAAGAAACCCCCAACATTCAATGGGAGTACAAATCCATTAGTATCTGAACAATGGATAAGTTCCCTAGAGAAAATATTTCAGGCTTTGGGGAGTAGTGAAAGGGAAAAAGTTGTCATGACAGTTTATTGCCTCACTGGAGATACTGATCAAGGGTGGTCATTGATTCAAAACAAGAAAGAAGATGATGAAGAATCTAATATGGAATGGAGGGAGTTAAATGAGATTTTCTTAGAAAAATACTTTCCTCTTGACCATCGAGCAGATATGGAAAGGCAATTTCTGAGTCTGAGACAAAAGGAGGATGAGAATGTTGCAAAGTATGAGGCTAACTTTACAGGGTTAGAATGGTATGATGGAGATTATATATGTAATCCAAGAAGTAAGATTGATTGTTTCTTTGATGGGTTAAAACCATTTTTTCATCAAGCATTAGTGTCACAATCCTTCTCATCGTATGAAGATATTGTCTCAAGTTCTATCAAGATTGAAAAATAATTCACTAAGTCTTATGACTTTAAAGCAAAGAAAGGGAAGAAGAGATCTGCTTATCAATCTGGAAATGGAAATAAGGGGAAGAAGGGAAATGTTGAATATCAATCCTGTAGTAAATGTGGGAAGAAACACCCTGGTACTTGCTTGAAGGGAATGGGTGTTTGTTACAAGTTTGGTGAAAGAGGCCACCAAGCTCATGATTGCAAAGGGATGAAGGAAGATACCGATGTTCAGTGCTACAGTTTTAGGGAGATGGGACATTATTCAAATGAATGTCCTAAGCTTCAGGGGAACTTACCTCAGAAAAGGCCAAGGGAACAAGGCCAAGCTTATGATATCACTACTGTTGAGGTAGAATCTCCGAAAGATGTGGTGGCTGGTAATTTAATGGTTTCTTCAAGTTTATCCAATGCTTTATTTTATTATGGATCATCGCATTGTTTTACATATTCCCTGTATGCTAAGAAAATTAGATATTTCCAATTTTATTTAACAAGGGAGTTGTCAGTTAAAACTTTTAAGGGAAGTATCATTGCAACAATGTTTTGTGAATCAGTCCCCATTAGAGCCAATAAATGTTCTTTATCCGCTGATTTCATCGTGATACCTATGATTGAGTTTGATATAATCCTCAGTATGGATTGGATTTTGTACCATGATGTGAAGATTTATTGTAAGAAGAAGGAGGTTATGCTTTTTGATGATGATGATAAGGAACACCTTATCTTCACCTAATTCCAATCTAGATCCACCCCCAGTAGCTCACCTAAATTCAATTATTGGGGAGTAAGAGAATGAAATGACTGTGGGTGAGGAAATTAATGTTCAAATAGAAGATGAACCTATTGTGAGAGAATATGTTGATGTGTTTCCAGAAGATTTACCTGGACAACCTCTGGAACAGGAAGTTGAGTTTTCCATTGATTTAATTCCAGGATCAAGGCCTATATCGAAGACCCCTTATAGAATGGCCACTGTAAAATTAGTGGAACTATAGAAAAAGCTATAGGAATTGAGTAATAAGGGATTTATTCTCCCTAGTTTTTCTCCATGGGGATCCCATGTTCTTTTTGTTAAAAAGAAAGATGGATCTATGAGGTTATGTATCGACCTAGTGGGAGATCAATGCTATAATAATAAATAACAAGTATCCCCTACCTTGCATTGATGATTTATTCGACCAACTGCATGGAGCTCAATACATTTCAAATATTGACCTTCGATCTTGATATCATCAGTTGTGTGTGAATAAGGAACGCATTCCAAAGACATCATTTCGAACCAGGTATGGGCATTATGGGTTTACAGTAATTCCTTTTGGGCTGACTAATGAACCCTATGTATTCATGGATCTAATGAACAGATTATTAAAGGAATATCTTAAAGAATTTTTAGTGGTATTTATTGATGATATCTTGGTATACTCCAAAATCTACAAGGATCATGAAAATCACTTGCGTAATATATTAAAGACTCTGAGAAGACATTAATTATATGGGAAGTTTATCAAGTGTGAATTTTGGGTTCAAGAGATTTCTTTTCTTGGCCATATTGTCTCTAAGGATAGAATCGTTGTTGATCATTCTAAGACCAAGGCAATCTAAGAATGGACAACACCAACGAGTATAACCGAGGTACGTAGTTTTATTGGTTTAGAAAGTTATTATTGATGTTTCATCCAGAATTTTGCCCAATTAGCTAACCCATTAACGAAGTTCACATGTAAAGGGCTGAAATTTGTCTGGACAAAAGAGTGTGAAGAATGTTTTGAAGAACTGAAGAGAACATTAGTCAATGATCCTATATTGACTCTACCATTGAGGAATGATGGGTTATTTATTTATAGTGATTCTTAAATGAAAGGACATGGTTGTGTCCTTATGCAGAATGATAGGGTAATTGTATATTCATCATGATAGCTAAAAATTCATGAGAAAAACTATCCTAATCACGATCTTGAGTTAGTTTCTATAATCTTTTCTTTGAAGATATGGAGACAATATCTCTATGGTGAGAAATGTGAGATTTATACTGATCACAAGAGTTTGAAGTATATTTTCTCACAGAAAGAACTCAACATGAGGCAAATGAGATGTCTTGAACTAATCAAGGATTATGATTCCACGATACACTACCACCCCAGGAAGTCAAATAAGGTGGAAGACACTTTGAGTAGAAAGGATCAGGGAATTTCGAACAAGATAAGAGTTGAAAAGGATCATATATACATGGATCTATTAAAGATGGATATGGGAATCACCATGGAAGGTGAAACATCAATGCTTTCTCAAATGGTTTCCAAACCATCTTTACTATAAAGGATAAAGAGTTCTCAGACCGGTGATGAAGAGTTACAAAGGAAGATTAAATCTGTGAATGATGGGGAATTGAGTGAATTTGTGTATGAAGATGGAATTTTGAAGTTTGGGAAGAGACATTGTGTTCCTGATATACCTGATCTAAAAAGAGAATTGTTGGATGATGCTCATATTTCCAATTTCACTATACACCATTGGATCACCAAAATGTATCGAGATTTGAAGGAACATTTTTGGTGGGACAACATGAAGAGGCAGATTGCCGATTTTGTGTCAAGATGTACGGTTTTTCAATAAGTGAAAGCTGGAAGGAAACAGCCTGGAAGAGTATTGCAACCTCTTCTCATACCTGAGTGGAAATGGGATAATATCACGATGGACTTTTTCATGGGACAACCAAAGGATTCTAGAAGGAACGATGCAATATGGGTCATTGTTGATTGTCTTACCAAGTCATCACATTTTCTTTCTATAAGGGAGGATTTTCCACTTGAACGTCTAGTAAGGCTATATATTAATGAAGTTGTGAGACTTCATGGAGTACCCCTATCGATTGTCTCGGATCGTGATCCCCATTTTACATCATGATTCTGGAAAAGTCTTCAGAAGGCCTTGGATACTGAACTTTGTTTGAGCACTACTTACCACCCTCAAACAGATGGACAATCAGAACGAACTACTCAAACAGCAGAAGACATGTTGATATCATGCTCACATGACTTTCAGGGTATGTGATATCAATATTAACCTCTGTTAGAATTTTCATATAACCATAGCTTCTATTCAATTATTCGGATGGCACCATATAAAACGTTATACAGAAAGAGATGTCGCACACCAACATGTTGGGATGACATTGGTGAAAGAAAACTTGTAGGCCCAGAACTGGTGGAGGAAACGATGGAAAAGGTGAAGGTAATCCAAAACCACATCAAAGCAGCTCAAAGTAGGCAGAAGAGCTATGCTAACAACCGAAAAAAGGATTTGGAATTTCAGGTGGGAGATCATGTTTTCTTGAAGGTATCTCTATAGAAGGGAGTTATACATTTTGGAAAGAAAGGTAAATTGAGTCCCAGTTACATCAGACCTTTCAAAATTCATGAACGAATTGGGGCTGTAGTTTACCATTTGGAAATGCCTCCAAATCTCTCCAAAGTTCAAGATGTGTTCCACGTATCACTGTTGATAAAATACATGCCAGACCCAACGCATGTACGCACCTATGAGGAATTAGAACTGGAACACGATGTCTCTTGTTGCGAAGAGCCCTCTAGGATTCTTGATACGATAGAACAGGTGCTGTGAAACTGGACGACTCGTATGGTAAAAGTTCTATGGAGAAACCATAAGATGGAAGAGACAACATTGGAACCTGAGGAACATAGGATGAAGAATCACACGAGTCTTTTTATGCAGTAATATTCTAGAAATTTCGAGGATGAAATTATTTGAAGGAGGGGAGAATGTAACACCCAAAGCTTCTATGGTACGATTCTCTTTGAATATTACAGTAGCGTGTGTTATACACAACTTCGAGTTTTAACACACTATGACCAATCAAAGAAGTCGTTCTGAATAATAATACCAACTTTTTAAAATATTATAAATTTTATCATTCACAATGGACTTCATATTTGGATTCGGAATATCGAAATCAGCCTAGGGTGAATTTTTTGTATTTTTATGAATTCTTTCAATTTTTGGTGAATAGTGAAAAAACACTGGGTTATTGTTTAAAAATGAATTTTTATTTAAATAATTATTTATTTTATTTAAATTTAATTAAGGTCAAAATAGATAAATAATACCTATATAATTTCAATGTAATTTATTGGAGTTATTTTAGATATATAAAAAGTTTATTGATCTTTTCACCATCTTTTACCCAACTCCTAGGATAATTTGGAAATTTACATAAAACATAATTTTACCGATTCTGTGAGTGGAATTTCAAAAATCAGAGAGACACGGTTAATATCAAATAGTAAAATGTGGTTCAATAAGATAAAAATAAATTTTGGTGAATAGTAACTTTTTTACTTTTATTTACCACGATAAAAAGTAAATAGGGTAATTAATGGTAAAAATTATATTAAATTTTACCCTAACACATGTCCTAATTCTATTGGAAAAGTGTATCTCGACCAAAAATAAGATTAGAAATGAAATATTATCATTTAGGTCCACATGGATTAGATTAGGACATTTATTATTATTTAATTCAAAGAAGAGTAAACAGAGTAAAAATCAAAGTTTAATTACTAAAACATTTTTAATATTGGGTTTAAATAAGATAAATTCGATTATAAATATTCATTAGAAATCTAAAAAGATTTCCTACATAATTATATTTTATTTTAAATTATTAGACATTAAATAATTTAATTTATTAGTGACACAATGATGATGCAGTAATTACCTTATTAGTGAAATATTAAAATAATTGATATTATAAATAACCAAATAAATATAATTTGATACATTTAATAAATTCCACGAATTTCATAGGTTAATATGACATGTTAGAGTTGATTAAATGAATTAGTTTCAAAGTAATAATGCTGTTATGAATTTATCAAAAACAAAATACCCAATAGTGTCAAAATTGACATAAAAGAGTTTTTAAAAAAAATATTATATTATTAATTGATATATAATTCCAAAAAATCAATGGTTCGGCCAAAGGAATTATATCATGATCGGTGTATCATTAATGGACCACTTTGGGGTCACTTGGATGTATATAGTACGTTTATTAACTATATAATATAAAAATACAAAGTGACATGATAAGTGTCAAACTAATTAACTAACAGTTAAAACTAAAAGATAAGGTTAATATAATGACACAAAATTTTCTAAAATATATTGGTTGAAATTATTTCGACCCATCCCTACCTTAGACTTTGAATAATCCACTTTTGAGCCATTATAAACCGAATATAAATTTATTATATAATAATACTTTATGTTTTTCCTAAAGAGCCCCTCCCCCCTTATAAAAGGATACCACATATAACCAATTCTTCACACCTTAAAAGCCTTTTGGATCGGCCAACCCCTGCCCAAATATTCCCCCAACATCCCTCACTTAAACCTAGAGGTCTTATTTTGATCATAAGTACAACCAAAAGAACTCTTTTGATCAAATCAAAAGGAAGAACCCGAAGAAGAGGTAACATCTTAACCACCCTCTTTAAAGTTCCTTTCTTCTTAAACTTCTTCTTTACTTGTTATTTCCATTTTGAAATAATATCTCCAGTATCTTATATATACTTTTATGTTATTATAATTATTTAACAAACAAATTCATTATTCTATCCATCCCTTGAATGACATGTCACCATACGTGCGTAGGTATGGCCTATTGTCTCCATGTTGTGGTGTAATTGTTATTCAATATATTATTATATAGATGGGTATAATAATTATGTATAATTCATTTAAATAATAAATATAACATGATAATGATTTTTTCTATATGATATTCCTTCCAATTATATATTATTTTAATATCAAAAGAATGATATTGTCGCTCGTGCGTACGTACGGACTACCATCTCCACGAACGTGATGAGATTCATTCTCCATCATATCCATTTGAGTGTAATTATCATTTAATGATTAAAAATAATTTTTAAGGACTTGATATCATTCTGGATATGAATAAGATACAACCTATCTATAACAAACACGTCTAACGTAACAAATAATATAAAGTAAAACGAGTAAGTTCACACCAAAAATGACGATAATACTAAAATATTATTAGAAAAGCAATGTTAAAAGATCATATATGATATCATATTATTGTATATGATTCTTGTATAATTTAATAACAATTATTTCACCATTATACAGGAATTTAAACAACCTTAGACCAAGGAAAAGTACAAGGTAAGGGTTTATTTCACAATCTCTTCATTATCCAAGGTTGTTTATACGTAATTATCTTCTGGGACCTCTTTATCATCCACATCCATGTTTCTTAAAAATTTATTTCAAAAAATTCATGCTATTTTTTAGAATATGGGTTAAAGTAATTTATACCCTTGTTTGACTATTTATTAGAGGTTTATAAAGGAATATTTCCGTTTTTTTCCAAACAAGGTCCTTTTTAACCTTTTCGGCAGAATTAAAGTAAAAATGTATTTTTATTAACTTATACGGTGGGTGTGGCTATTTTATGCCATTATAAAATCTTATAATATTCCTTTACAAGCTTATAAGGATATTTTCAAATTAAATGATTTAGTTTATAATTATGTGACTTTTAAATTATTTCAAAAAAAATTTATTTCTCTCAAATAGTTTTTATTTCATCTATGTCAACATCCTTTGATGGATTTTAAGCTTATTTGAAGTTGATCTATTATGATACAAAACATCCATATTGTATTGAAGGTTTTGTGATATGTTTGACTATGTATGTGTTATTTTTATACCATTCATGGTTTATAGAGAAAGTATTGACATTTCATATGCTAGTTTTAATACGAATGTTTATGTTATGTTTAAACCTGTTCATATGAGGAATGCATTGGACTTAATAAGTGGTGGGTGGAGCCCGCTATAGCTCCTCGATGCATCGGTAGGTCTCATGAGACAAACTAGTGTCTTGGAACGAGGCCTTGACAAAATCATATTTGTAGTCTTGACACGAGGCCTTGACTATGTGGTTTTGATAGTCTGGAATTATGCATTCCATCATTATGAAAGTGGTTATTGATATTTCATGTGATTTTTCGATTAATGGAATATCCATGTGAATAAGTAAATGGAATTATTTCATTTTATCTTTTCCATATTATGATGAAGTTCAATATTAAAAGTCTTTTGTTTTAGTTATACATTGCCTTAAATGTTTATTCTTATTTATGAAAGTTTCTACAATATTGTTATCCTTACTGGGCATCTGAGCTCACCCCTTTCTATGCTTTATTTTTTCCAGGATGTGAAAATTATTTTATGAATGACTTGTAGGGATAGTATGTGGGGATATGAGTGTGGACTATGGAGACTACGTTGTTGTAGTTTTCATTTTTATGATGTAATGTAAGACTTATGAATATATCTAGTGTTTCCAAGGCTACTAAACTAATCCGTCTTTCGAGATTTGATCTTTCATGAGATCATTCCAATGTTATGTAATAATGCACCGAATTTGGGTAACTAGGGTCGGGGCCTTACACTACCACTATCTTATTGAAAAAAATTCATCTCTTTCCCTACAATTTTTTAATATAAATATAAATATAAATATATATATATATATATATAAGATAAAAAAATATATAAAAGTGGGGATTGGGAAGAAATACATCAATGATATCGATCTGTTCTAAGGTGGACTATAAATGAAACTGGAGAAAAATTGAGAGGGTAGATAGAGAGAAAATAATCTTAAACATAAGGTTAAGATGAGTTAGTAAATAATAATTGTAGAAAGACTAAAAAAAGTTCCTAGACACATCATGTAGGAAGAAAGTAATTATAGATATAGATATAAGAATAATTCAAACCCTTAAGAGAAGAATTCATAACCCCCATGTACCTTTAAGAGAATAACAACAATAATGTGTTTAGAATAAAATAGGGTGAAGGAGAATGAGAAAGGGAATGTTCTCCTACCAAGTAAATGAAATTTTTGGGTTTTCTATCGAAGAATAAATGAATTAAAGATTAATTAGGAGAGGAAGTTTTTTTATAGAGAACCCATTACTGTAAAAAACTAAAAATCATGATTTGATATTCTACATATATTTATCCCTCTTATTCAACTTCAGTAGTTTAAAAATTAAATCCTACAAAACCATTATCTAATTAATAAAACTAATGAAGTCTTCATTTTATACATAAATACAAAACTCGTATGGTAGATATACTGAAATTCATCCAGAATATAGTGATAATTTTTTGATTTTATAATGAGAAAGTAATTTATTAAAACCCATAATTGAGTGTTGTGTTGAAAAATATAGAAGTTGTAAATATGTGTTTATGGTGGGATAAAAAAGTGGGAATGAATTAAATGTTCTTAGTATAGAAAATGAAAAAAGGAATTTTATGAGTCATGGTAACTTGAGGAATATGGTGTTAAAGCAGTAACTCACATTGGTAAGGTATTTGAATATTTTGTGGTTAGTCTTTTTGAAATTCACTTTTCTAGATTCCATGGTTTAATCCTGGGGGAATTTACAAGAAAATATTTTTATTCATTTTATTTTCAGTTTATAGGATATTTATCAAATAATTTTGAGAATAAAATTTTTTAATACCATGTTTTGTATATTTATGAATAATGTTGTGTATAAGTGATAAAAAACATTAAACCAATGTTTTTTGATTTTTTGGAATTTCCAGAGTAAATACTACACTTAACCATGTGTGGGATGATGATTATATCAGGTGATAAGATTTTTCTTCAAAGGAATCACTCATAATAAATGAAAACTAGAATGTTTAGGAAATACTTGGGAAAAAGACTACTACAAAAAGTCACCAAACTACCACATAATGAAACTATAATAGGGTCACTTATCAATCATTCAATAGATCCATAAATTAAAATATGGATTTAATCCTTCCATGTGAAAGGATAGACCATGATCATAACTTCTACAATGTAATAAATCTACATTAATAATAATCATTATTGTATCACAAACAATACATACATTGACTATAATAATATAATAACTGACCACTCATTCAACTTGAATAATGTCAATTTTAAACTGACCACATAAATAATTAAATAAATTTCCATATTCATAGTAGTTATATGCTCAATCCATCTAGTGAATTATAATTTTATAGGCTTCACATTAAAATTTTCATTTAGTAAATCATCTATCATAAGATTACTCAATCCTCATGGTTTCTCCTAACCGATTCCACCTCAAAATAAATCCATCACTTTTCCAAAAATTAACCTTTAAATATCTGGTGAAGATCACTTGCATGATATCATAAATTCTTCTAGGATTCTAACTAAGTCCGTAAGGATCCACATAAACACTCATACAACCATTAAAAGGCTACCACATAGATCATTATCATGGATAATATTATGATCATTCCATGGATGGGAATCCATGGGTTATTTGGAAGACTAAATGGTGTAAGCGGAATGATCCCAAGAAAAAGAAAAATCGTAAATATTTCAAGGGGGGATATCATAGTGGTTTTACTAGTCATGGAATATAGGGATTTCTTACAGTGAGAGAAGAAACCACCTCCCTTAGACAAGGAGGGTAGACACAATGGATAGATGAATTTGTTTTACCTGAAATGAGGATCCTGGACTAATTTTAATGTCATGTTTTTTATTTATAACTTTCATTTTAAATTCTATTTTCCTCAATCCTTAATTCTATTTCATTCCCTTCTCTTCAAATTTCCCCCTGTAATGTTTGGGTATTATCCTACATGATACAGGAAGGGAAGGATTTCTCTAATGATTCTTATTATTAATACATTATTTAAAACCTTTACTTTGATTTTATTGATCTTAATTATATTTTTTATATAATACATTAAATTAAATTTTGTACTGATTTTTTAACATGATACCTATTAATTCATAATTTGATAATAAATAATATCCCTCGACCTCGTGAATTTGTTTTCAAATGAGGAGGTTATAGTAATAGGTAAGTGTCATGTAATTATTGGATTTTTATAAGTGAGGTGAGTGGCTATTGGATTTCCCAGGACCACCCACTACAAATTGAATTTTTACTAAGTAATTTTGGATTTTATTTCTAGATTTTTTATACTCTCAAAAAGTGGGGTTTACTAATTAGTAATACATATTAGTATAATCTCTAAAACGTCTTTCTTTATAAAGTGTTACGTTGGTTCCATAAATTAATATTTCACGAATAAATTAAATCTGAAGTATAGTGGAACCAATTTATGACTACGATATAATTATACAAGAATTGAAACATCGAATAAATCACTCATCTCAGAACTAGTTTCCCAATCCTAGTCTCAATAACTTTATTAATTTTCAAGATTAAAACCCCATAATAAAAGAACTATTATTCAACAAATTAAAAAGTGATAATTAATTTTATTTTATTTTATTTCATTCATCTCTATGGTACTACCTAGTATTCCAATAAAACTAAATTTTACTTAGGTAATAAATTGATTTTACATACCCCGTGGAAAGTGCAGGACACTTTCCTTCTAAGGGAAAAACTACACAAACTAATACAAACTCTTTCACATTGAAACAAAAATAAGATTCTCATATGGATAGACGCAAACATTCATTGGAATAAAATAAAAAAAATTATGAAATCTACAACATGGTAAGTAATTTTTATCTCTAGCTTAATAGAGTGCACTTTCTACATTGTGGTCATTGATTCAATCTCAAAACCAAAAAATAGTAAAATAAACTTGAAAACATAAAATATTGGGTATATACAGAAAAAATAGATGATCGATGAGACATAATGTTCTTGGGTGGTCTTAGACTCACTAATAGTGACTTTCTATAATGAATAATACTTAAAATGGTCAAGGAATGTGATAAGAGGAGCTCAAAATTCCAAATAGAAACTCATAATTTCTTCCAAATAACATAATGGTTCAGGGGGTGAGGGAGAAGAGTTAAAATAATCCTATAATAATATATCAAACTTCCCCTTTAAAATATCTATGTGAATTGATCATGTCAAAAAAATATTGGTGACTTTATGAAACCTCCTTCTAAGGCCTCACTATTATGTGTTCCATACACTATAATTCACCCTCCCCAAAATGGGAAATGATTTGATCCACTATTTTTAATTTCTACAAAAAAATTTCTTTAGTTTCATTTTTTTAGGGAACCAACCGCACCAAATCACCATAGCATATCACCCTACAATTAAGAAGTTTTCCAACCCTACATTAAGCCCCACACCATGACATCTATTATTTTTTGGGGCCTCCATACATTGAGAATCATACACACTTTGTAACCTAATTACCCCACTATGGTTCCATGACTAATATTGAATTATTTTTATAAACCCTATTTTACCTTTTGATCCATGATAATACACAACTACTAACACCAAAAACTTTTAAATTCATCATGATTCATTAAAATTAAATGATATTTAAAGCATAAAATACAATGAAATTTAAGTGTAATTATAGGAAATATATCTCATGATATAGAACCTCAGGCTCACCATAGAAATAAACACATCCATTATAAACACCATCTCATTTAGAAATCATTTAGAGGGTGATGTAATGATCTTTTGGTTTCTTATACCTGATAATGTTGAAGATATTTTAAAAAAACAATTTTCAGTAAATAAATCATGAGTTTTATGGTTAATCTATTATTATTAGATACATTAATGATTATATGTAATGGTTGAAACATATATCAACATTTTATAATAAGGTAAATATGTATGAATCAATTATTTGTGTGTAATGCATTTATATTACATGAATAGTGTACTGATAATATCCCCTCAATGTATTGATTTCAGTTATCCCTAATCTATGATCATCATAGAGTATTGTAGGTTGTAATGATATGTTATGATTAGTCTAAATATACTATTTTACATTATATAAAGAGTTGGGTGTGATAAAAATTTTCATTATATTTTCTGTAGATAAAATATTAAATGTGAATGTATACCACAAAAACAATAATCAAAAGAACATATATGATGTAAAACAGTTACTTATAGAGAATTTATTCATCGAATTTTTGTTCATCTATAAATAAGTTATCTCATAAAATAATATTTGTAATGACATTTATGTTATTGAAAAAAATAAAGTTAGTGGAATTAATTTTATATTGTTTAGAAGGTTGAATTAATTGTGCACAGAGTAAAATATATCTGATCAAATAACATATTTAGGTATAAAATATATTGGAATAATATATGAATCATAAAATATGTGTAACATTGAATATATATTACTTTCTAGAGAAAATATTGGTTTTAATGTAAAACATATTTTCTATTAGAAGGATTTCAAACATCATTGAAGGTAAAAAAAATTATTTTCATTTTTTAGTATGGTAAGATATAGTTTCAGAATGTACAATAATTTTTTTATGAAATGTTAGGATCCAAATATAAATGAAAATAAAATCAATAAAAATTCATTTATATATGAAATAAATTTAAAAATTTATCATGGTTTACTGGACACCCCATTAATATATACAAAAATTATATTAGTTGTGCAAAATAAATATTTTGTTACTCATATTTCTATAAATTTCATTGAATGGATCAAATATTTTTACTAATTATGGTACCATAGCATGAATAAAAATACGAACCCTTCAAAATTCAATTCAATTATAATCAATATAATGACGATTTGAAGTAAAATCAAATATTATGTATTATATATTGATATATTCATTGAAATAAATATAGAATTACATTTTATTTTTAATCAAAATATTTCCTAGTTTGATACATGTAAAAAAATTAAGAAAGTATTAATTAAAAATTATAATTTTTAAGAAAACAATAATAGTGTGTTATTATAATATATTTTATTTTGCACTGTTATTCTATATTATAAAACATTAAAAATTGAAAATTGGAATGACTATATATTAAAAAAAATTATATGTTTTATGTGTTGGTAGTTTTCAATCACTCTATTTCCATGTGGATATATCTTATGGACTAGGAAGCTGGTTGATTTTTTTATGTTAGTCAGGGTTTATTATAAGTATAATAAGATTCTATGAAAAGTAGGTGATATGTAAATACAATATGATTATTCAATGGTACTTATTTTTCTTGGTGTAAGAAATATCACTTGTATGTTTTTTCTAAAATATCTATATGATGGTAAAAGTTCGACATTATTGATGAAGTTATAGAAATATCTAAAAATTTTAACATATTTATTTATAGTTATTTCCATCATAATTAGGTGGGATATCTATATATTTCACAAGGATTTTAATTTGATTCAAGGATTATTTGTTTTCTAATAAAATTTTATTCCAAGTATTATATTAGAGAAATTATGTTTCTTGAATGATAACAGACACAATAATGATACTGTCTCCTACATTAGAGATGAACCTTGTAATATTTTGTATCCTCTATATAATTTAAATTTTTATGTTGTTTCATTTATAACTTGAAAAAAAATATAAAATTATTTATTTTCTATACCCCAATATGTAACATGGTTTAATATAAATGATTATAAATTTTATGTGCCATTGTTTCAACCCCTACCCGTCATCTCTATGGTATAATTCATTCACTGGTAAATTAAATTTATATTAGGGAGAAGGTTTCCCTGATGCCAATTTTAAGAGACGATTTGAAATTTCCATGGGTAGTAATTTCTATTATTATTATTATTTTTTTGTATTAATAACATAGAGTTTAAAATTTATGAAAAGAAATTATATAAAAACCTTTTATGAAAATATTTATTATATCTATAAGTAGAATATTTTTAAACATTGTTTATCTCTAAGGTTAAAGGTTCTTAAGAGATTTACTATTTTAATTAATTCACTTGATAAATGTGCTAACATGTCTATCATCAATAATGTAATCCTTTAAAATGATGGAAAATAAATAAAATACATTTCCATATCTATATTAGGGGAGTTTAAAAAATCCATGGGTTTTATGATTTCCATGTAAATCTAAAATAAAAAATATATTTACTTTTATATATAATTATGAGAAAAAGGTTACGGAAATAGTTTTAATTTTAAAGATATATTATTACATATTTTATATTAAATATTGGTGAACCCATTGATGAATTATTTGAATTGATTAAAGAAATAGTAAGTGTTATTATAATATGTTGTAAAATTTATTTATATTATATTATGGTTAAAAATATAAAGAGAATATTTCCAGAAATATTTTACTCACAATCTACATACTAAAAGGATAAAGATTTTGTTGAATTTACATTAGATTATTTATATAGGATTATTATTTTTTATAAAATTATAAATGACTATATATGGAAAATAATTATATTACTAATGAAAAATAATATACTTTAATGTACCTGGAGAATTTAATGGTTAAATACAAAGATAAGGAGACCGACTGAGGTTGACTTATTGGTACCGTGTAAGGTAGCTACTCCATGGAAACAGAATGAGTTTAGGCACGAGTCATGTCACACATGAAATTAGTTGGGGGCGTGTGGAACATAGATAGGGTTTGGGCCCAAAATAATAATGGTGTGGCGCCCACATATACCTCATTACCCATAAAACAATTTTTTTTTATTTGGGTATTGGCTTAGTGGTAATCAACCCATAATACTACATCAAATATAGGGGTTCAAAACCCATTGGGTGTAGGGTACAATATCATACTATAGATGCGGTGGAACTGTTGACCAATGAAACTATAGTGGTGGTGTGCACTATAGTAGTTACCGATATATAGCAGTTCTGGTACTGTAGTAGCACTATTCACTAAAAGGACTTTATGTAAAAAAGTTGGGCCTTCGGGGCTATGTATGTAATGACCCGAACATTTACTAATAAAATTTACTTTCATTTAAATGTCTTACAGATATAGAAAACACTTTCACTCCTTTTGTGTTATTATATCCTCTTAGATTTAAATAACCACTAAGTATCCTTACCAGTGATAGTATAGTCGTTGAAGAGTGATCACATGACTAGTATAAATACAAGGTTTTAACAAATCCTTTTGGCATAGACAAAGGATGTGATGGGCTCAAATAGTAGGATCATACCATAAAAATCCCTTTTATCAAAGATTCCGAGGGAGATATCATTTCTGTGTTATTCCCTAGACCAAGCTCAAAACGAGATCCAACAACTTAAGCATGAGCAAAACTGTTTACGAGAGAATTTTAAACTCATAGAGATCACGGCGCAAACCATGTTCCCAAAACAGCCCCAATAATGCCCCACCATCACACACCGTACTCTTACAGCTTGTGCTGCTGTAATAAATTGATATGTATCAAGACCCTAGCATTATGATTAATTTTTTATAGAACACTAAATATAATTTCATTCTATATTTATTACATTGTAAATGATTTTCTTAAACACAAATAGTATTTATGGTTAATATTCAAATTCAATTAAGGAATCTATTTTGTTGAATTAAATTATTTTTTGAAATAAATAATATTTTTATAAATTATTACTATTAATTTATATTTATTAAATATTAATCATCATATAATTTTTATGAAGTCAAAAGTAAATATTACTAATGTTTGAAATCTATTTTTTCCAAAACCCATCAATTTTAAATAAATTTCAGTATTTATTTTAAAAGTAAAAAAATCACATATTTAAAAACTTATTTAGACAAAATAAACATTTTTTTATACTTAGGACATCTAAATTATCCGACGGTGAATTTTTCATAATCATCTAAGATAGTTGAATTTTTTGTTTATCATTTAATACATTATAAATGTATAATGTGGTTTATGACAACATAAAAACACAATATTGATGTACTAAAATAATATAGAAGGTATCTTTGGAAAAATATATTTTTTTTCTCTAAAATAATATAATTTTATGTTTATTTAATTTTTTTTATAAAGCCGTAGTGAATCATGCCAGACATGTAAACAATTTTATGATTTTAAAATCATTTCCTTGAATGTTTGTCTCACCTCCACATATGAAAATTAAATATTTTAATATATTTGGATCCTAGCCTTATAAAATAATTTATTCCACTCCATTTTTCTTGAAACTTGGGAAAAACATGGGATTTTTTTGGTTTTTAAAATTTTAGTGTGTAGTATCCAAAAACAAAATATTAAATAATTCCCCCATATTTCCAATATAATCCCATGCAAGCACCCATTCCTCTTCACTCAAACTCCATGAAGCTTGTATACACTCTACTCTGTACTCCCTAGAGTCTTATCAAGGCACCCCAAGTATCCAAAAATCCTCTCCCAAGCCTTTTGGATCACACATCCAAGTAAGGGTTCCTTCATTTCTCAATATTTTCCATGATTCCATTTATTGTTACTTCATTTTATTTTAAATTAAAAATGATGGGTTGTGATTTATCACCTCCAAAATACATCTATTATAATTTTTGAATGATGATAGACACATTTCTATCTCATTAATCCATCTTGTGTATACCTTTTATCATGCTAAAGTTATATGAGGGATTTCTCTATTCTCATTTCAATTCAAGATTTTATTTTATACTATGCATCTAAATTCCATTTATTATGATGGGATATTATGTTCCATGATCCCCTTAATTTCTATTTCATGAATAGATTATTAGAAACCCATTTCACTTTAATCAAACCATTTTATCAATTTCTATTTGTTATCGTTATGCTCCTAAAATTGCAGCATGATTTTCCTTGCCAAAATCGTCATGTAGTGAATACCATACCCATTTCCCTATCAATGGTATTCGCCATTATTCTCATGTAATTATTTATTTTGGACATACGTAAATGTATTACACATTACTATTTCATGGGATAAATTATGATGTTTTATTAATCCATGTTGTATGATCTATGTGGCACACTTATACATAAAAATGAAAGGATTATGAAGGGTGCATCATGATAGCACTCTAATGCATTGGGAAATGTTTAGTATCATGATACACCAGATGAAATGAGTGTTTACTAATGATAAATCATGTGAAATAAGGGTTTAATTGTGAAAATTCATGTTCAATGAGGATTTACTCAAGCTAATCTATGTGTAATGATCCCTGGCTCATGCTAATATCATGATGTTTGTTGTTGCCACATTTCCATGTTATGAATATCAAGCCTTTAAGTTGATGTTTCATTTGTGCTCTATTGACATACCTATTGAATAACATATATTGTCTTACTTATGTTATGACTTTTTTATTCCATTACTATGTTATATAGCTCTCCCTTTTCTTATGAAAGTCCTCAGGTTATCCCATTCAATGCTATATATGAAGGAATGTTGTGATCATATAAAAAAAGTTTTCAATAAAAATGTGTATTTCAGGTTTTAAATTTTTATATAATGTTCCAAATTCTTGATTAAACTAGATCTACATATCTTCTGATTTTTATTAAATGATATTTTATGTAATAAATCATGTTTAAATTGGAAATAAACAACAGGTATGTTATAGTTTTTATTAGAGTATATGTTTAGTCATTTTTGGAATTAGGATTAGAAAAGTCTTATAAAATCCATAGAGATAAGAATAATTATAAGAAAATAATGCCTAAATTTTTGTGATTATAAAGTATGTGATTTATCAAGAATATACATAAATTTCTAGATATAAACAAGTATAGGTGGCTCTGGCACTAATGTATCTATGGTAAAACCCGAAAACACCGCTTTGAGATAGACTTGAATGGGAACCGGTGCACGAAAATGGGCCTTGCTGAAATCATGGATCAATACTCCCAGGGGATATGATTTGGTAAATTTATAAGTATAATATGAACCAATATTATTGGAATAATAAAATATCATAAGAATATATGTTAAGAAGTAGATCATGGATAACTTAGATCAAAGCCTAGAAATTCCTAATTTAAGGAGAAAAATGTAATTTATAAGTTATCCATTTAATGTAATTGGATTAAAAATTATGGGATTTATAGTTTAGTATACTCATCCATAAGATTATGTTGGATAATATAGAACTAGAATAAAAAATTGAAAGGTAGGGTTATTGATCGTACCACGATTCACTATTTTATTTCACCCTTATACCAATGTATTAAACTGGTTTTGTATTGAAAATTACAAGTATAATTAAAAATTTCACTCCATTTTTTATTCAATTAATTTGTTTTTAACACTGTTAAAAAATGGTAATGTTACTTGTTTTGATAATTATATAGTAGGTGGGGGTGATTTGGAGGACCCATGATGAAGTCCAAAAAAATTGGGCCAATCAGCACATGATCCAAGAATACCAGTGGACTCAAACACATACTTATACTTAATCTTGCATAGAAATGGGATAAAGTTATTTTGGAGGGTCCAAAATTTAATTTTATACAGTCCATATGAAGGAAACGAAGCCAAATTCGTCCATTAAGAGGCCCATATAGACTGATCTATCCAACAAAACAAATCTGAACGGTGTCAAAACGTTTCCTTGGTATTTTGGAAATATCTATTATTATATACTAGATCAGACATCCAAATTTTATATGGAGATAGAAAATATGTTGGAAAAAAAATTAGTTTTTTCAAATGTGATTTAAGACGTTCTGACCTGCCAATACCATGGACAAAGAGGATTCTAGAAATCAATGTGCCCCAAACCACTTCCCACTTTTCCTATAAATTGGCACCTTGGGCAGCCTATTTTTGGAGTTCAGCCACGAGGCATGTTTTGAGATTTTGGAGCCTCAAAGGTGTATTCCCATCATCCCAAGATGTTCTGGAGGCTTTGGGAAGTCCTACTTCAACATATTTTTCTTTCTACACTCAAATGGATTTTTAAACCCCTTGTGATCACCCCGGGAGGAACGTAATGTAATCCTGAGCTTCATGTTTGTATTATTTTGAATGATCATTTTAATTCAAGGTTGTATGTTTTTTTATTCACCCTATATTTTTATTTAATTGATTTATATACTGGTATGTTATACTCAAACTCAAATGATCATGTTTGGGGGTACCCTTTCATGTGATGTTTCACACACCGTTCAACCTGTTTTCTTCCCTCATTCAGTTGTGGTGTTTTTGTGGTTAATATTGGTCAATTTAAAGCTAATAATCATTATCAAGGTCCTGAAAATTTATGTCATGTTATCATAAAAAAATAACATACAATCCTGGATAGCACATCAAACTTTTCATGTGTTTTTTTGGTGAGTTTTGGTTATGATATCGAACACAAATCACGCAATCATCGGTGCTGTCCGGCGATTCATTTTGTGTTTTAGACTGAACCATAGGAGGTATCCTATCATAACCATCGTAATATTATGGTAATAGGTCTTAGAAAATATGGATTAAAATATCTATACCCTTTCTCTTGAAGCGATGAAGGATGAGAAACACGAGGATTCCCTAGGATGATCACGTTTAATAAATCTTGTTTATTTCTACATTGTTTTATCTCTTTCATTTTCTATTTTCTTATTTAATCATTAATCCCATGTATTATAAAACCCCATGTCCCTTTTTATAATTTCATAATCATAACCACATTTTGTAATTAATTATCTAAGGCTCCGTTGAAAAATGACCTAGGGTTGCTACTATACTGCAGAAATTCTAGTCAAAATTTATCAAGTAATTTGACATTCTCGGCAATGAGATCATACATTGGCACCATTTGTGGGGAGACAAGATCATTTTTTCTTTATTTACTATTATTTATTTATTTAACTTCTTAATCAGTACTCCTTTCAATACCCTACCCCCAATTTATTGTTTTTATTTTGGTTTTATGTTTCTATTTTGGTTGTTTTTTGTGTGTTCTTTCTCTCTCTCTCTCTTTATTTTTCTTCTTAATTATATCTTTCTCTCTAAAATTATTTAGTATTAAATTCTATTCTCCTTTCAACCATCTTAAGTGATTTTATCCATATTAAATCATAAAAAAAACTTCACAACTTATTTGCATGACCCTATCAGAAAATGAAAAAACGAATGAATTCAACCCAGAAATTGAAAAGAAAACGTCACGCAAAAATCAGTAAATCTAGAGAAGGTCAGTAATGTAATACCGAGGATACTCTTGTGGAACCTTGTGTGGTCCTAATCCACTGAAAAAGTGATACCAGTCAAACCCCAGGAATCCTGGCTACAAATAACCATACATTAAAGAATTCACCACCCTAAATATGGAGTACCAACCTGTGTATTTCAAATATGTTGAGGAAGTAGTCAACATTGAGTGGAGATCGGGCCTCATCCACCTTATTCATAAATTCCATTGTCTTCCCGATACGAACTATCATAAATACCTTAAGGATTATCACATAGTGTGCTCCACCATAAAACCCCAAAATGTGTCTTCGGACTTAATCATGTATAGGGAATTCCCTTTATCCCTTGATGGTGAAGCCAAATATTGGATATACTATTTTCATACCACAATTGGTGGTTGGAATGACATGAAAAGACTTTTTTTATAGAAGTTATTCCCTTCCTTCTGAACTGCATCAATTAGGAAAGAAATTTGTGGCATTATGCAATCACAAAGAGAGACCCTTCATGAATACTGGGAGAGATTCAAAAGACATTGCTCAATTTGGCCCCACCACAAGATTAGTTAATAACTATTAATCCAATAATTCTATGAGGGACTTATCCCCATGGATAGTGGAATGTTCGATGCAGTATCTGGTGGTGCCCTAGTCGATAAAACTTTTTCCGCTACTCGTGACTTAATAGCCAACATGGATCAAAATGCACTACAATTTTGTACACGAGATATTCCACCAACCCAAGGGGTTCATGAGGTAGGTCATTCATCACTAGAAAAAAAGTTAAATAAAAAGCTTAATGATATGCATAACCTTATAATTCAATTATCTCAAGAACAAGGTAACTCACAAGATCCTCATATTCCATTACATTGTGGTATTCGTTCTGAAAATACTCTTTTTTCTGACAAGTCCCCGCAACATCAAGAATCACCTGAGTCTTGTGCAGTCGTGTTCCTATGGAATCCATTCCAACAAGCACCTCCCTTCGTGAAATGAAATTTTAGGCCACATCCAAGCCCTGGGAGGCAAGCACAACCCTAGTACCGACAAGGAGGAAACTCAAGCTACCCCAAGCATAATTATAATAATAAAGACCAAGGTATACAACCTTATTGTCCTTAAACTTCTCAAAATAATCATCCTCATCCTCCCAAATCTGAACCAAACCTCTAGGATATGGTGAAGAAAATGGCAACCTAGGACCTACAATTCCAACAAACCACACAATCAGCTATTCAAGACCTCCAACTCACGTGGTATGTTGGAAAATAGTATCTATGAGCTTAAGATGCAAGGTTTTGTGAAACTAACATCCCAACACATTACCAATCTGAAGGAAAAAAACGTGATTTTTGTATGGTTACACTTTTTAGTGGGAAAGAAGACTCTCCTTCTACTAATTTTGCACAACAGTTATGTCCCCCTCTTAAAAACTCCCCTTCCCATCCCTAAAAAATTTCATGTAATGAAAAACAAGGCCAAAGGGTAATCGAATTATCATTGATTACTCAAATGAAAAATCCATTCCACATCCATTCCCCCAATGAATCCCTATATCTAAGAAGAATTATGATAATGAGATTGATAAAGAAATAATGAATACATTTAAAAAGGATCAAGTTGACATTCTTCTATTGGATGAAATTAAAAAAATCCCTTGATATGCCAAATTTCATGAGGAACAATGCACTATTAAAAGGAGACAAAAGGGAAAATATATAGTCTACTTGGGAAGGAATGACTCGTCCTTGATTCAACCAGCTATTACAACCAACTTCAACGATCTGGGCACATTCATGATACCATGTACCATAGGGGAGACCTATATTTAAGATGCTATGAAAGATTTAGGTGCTTATATTAATGTAATTCCTCACACCATGTATACTTATCTTCAGGTTGGAGAGATTCATCCAATAGGCATTGTCATACAAATTTCCAACTGAAGTATTACACATCCCACATGAGTGATTGAGGATGACCATATAAGAGTTAAGAATATCATCTTCCTCGATGATTTCTACATTCCTGATATGGAAGATACATGAACCAAATGACATTCTCCTGTCATACATGGGAGGCCATTCCTCAAAATAGAAAAGACGATCAAAAACTTTCACAATGGTACATTGTCCTTGGAGTTCAAAGGAGAAAACATAAGTTTTAATATACTTGAGGCTATGAAATGTAACATCTCGGTTCTGGAAGCCACCCAGAGGCACCCCGTACCCAGTTGGTCACATATCCTCAAATGCATTTCCCAAATTCCATAGGCTTCCAACTAGCAGTGAGGGCATTGGGTGTGATAGTGGGGAAAATATTCCCTCATTCATAGAGTACACAATGGAAGTAAATAAATATATACAAGAGAGTAAGTAATAATAATGAAATACAATATTAACAGCAGAAAACAAAAGTATAAACTAGAGAACATATATAAAATGATTCATGATACATATGTCTAGGAAAACATCCAAACAAGTCACAATGTTGGAA
Organism: Viscum album; assembly: GCA_963277665.1. Classification (NCBI taxonomy): domain Eukaryota; kingdom Viridiplantae; phylum Streptophyta; class Magnoliopsida; order Santalales; family Viscaceae; genus Viscum; species Viscum album. The sequence continues at coordinate 604,329 of CAUJRU010000169.1, forward strand.
TACAATTAAGCTAAACCAAGTACAAAAGAATGTAGATAAACTCCTCAGCATCACCATCCATGGCTTGGTCCCATTCTCTCCATCTCCACAGAAAATCATGTACCTGAAGTAGAAGGGCGCTTTCCCTTATCTATACCTACAACAATATAATATGTTTGGGCCCAAAAGCATGGACCAAACAGGTTGTGACACTAAATTCCAGTATGCAACCACCCGAAGATCTGTGCCTAACAGTCAGTGAATATATGGCAGGTAAAATTGCAGAAAACAGTAAACAAGATTGTGCTCAGTAGTAAACAGTTCCACAAGTCAAACAATCAATCAATCACAGTAACCCTCTAGGAAGTACACATAGCCTAAACTCTCTAGTTCAGTATATAAAGACTCTTTGAGGAAGCACTCACAGTCAATTCCCCATATAGTATAAGGTATTTAGGAACTCTATGAGGATGCTCACGTAGTCAATTACTCTTATAGAACCATGGTCAAGGAATCTTTGAGGAATCTCACTCGGTAAATTCCCTTTATAGACCAGGTCATTCATAGACTCTCTGAGGAAGCACTCGCCGTTAATTCCCCTTATAGTCTAAACATTTTAGGTATAATAATCGAAGACTCTGGGGAACCTCACTCATTCAATCCACTTATAGTATAAATCAATCAAGGAATCTTTGAGGAAGGTCACTCATTAAATTCCACTTATATCCCCAAGTGGTTCTAGGCTCTCTAAGAATGATCACTCAGTCAATCCCCCTTATAGCCAAAAGTTCTCCAAGACTCTCTGAGGAAGCTCACTCGGTAATTCCCCTTACAGTATACTACACCAGGTTTCACAACCCTATGTAGGTCAATGAGCATAGCAGTGTAATATGGCCATGTAAACCTACAGAAATACTTGGCTAAACAGTCTACAACATTACAAGCATGTCAGAATACAAACTCTCCATCCTATCGAAATAGGCATGGAAACCGGCAAGTCAGCCAAACTAGCTAAAATAGGACCAAACGGTCATAAATAGAACATACAAGGGAAAAAAATACAAAGCATATCAATCAACCAATTTCATATCCAAATTACCTCTACACATGCATACAAGCATGGTAGGAAAACAATATGGGTAAAATGGTAAACACGCAATACCTCGTTCAAGGGTATTGGTGGAATTTCCACGTAATACTCAAAGGATTTCAACGGAGAGGCACAAAACACCTACCTTAGGGTTAGGAGATCTCTATATGTGAACATTGAAGCTTGAATCTTCTTAGAACATCAAAGATCTACACAAATTTCTAAAATATTCAACCCAAGATATATCACAAGATAAGAGAAATCAAAAGATGAAGCTCCAGGAGAAAGGAGAACTCAACGATGTTATTCCAATGCAACCGATGGTGTTTGATTCAGAGAATGGATGGAGGCTTGGGGGCTCGTTGAAGATCTATAGCCATACAGAGCTCTTGGTCGAACAAGACCAAAAATAAGATCCCTCTAGCGATTAGACACGACCCTGATGCATTTAATGAAAAAAAGAAAGTACATGTCGTGTAATTTTGAAGTACACGATGTGTACTCACCTTTTTTGTAATCTTATTTAAGAGGCCTCTAAGTCACTCCCACAAGGCCATGTGTGCGGCTCCTACACTGCCAGCACTGGACCTCTTGTGGCAAGGTAGTACATGGCATGTACTCATAAAGTACAAGGCATGTACTTAAAAAATTTCCATAAAACCCTATTTTTTCCCAAAAACTACCAGAAAAGGAAAAATATACCAGAAATGATGATCTGGTTTCCTACAAACATCCCCCCTTAAAGAAATTTGTCCTCAAATTTCTCTAGCACATCGTAAAAGAAGAAATCCCAAACAGCTCCTGCCATTGTGGTTGTCTATCGGCCTCCCTCTCCAAAGTCTCGTCTTGTACACCCCTGTATTGCCATATCACTCATCTTAGAGGAACAGACCGACCAGAAGAGAACCTTTCTATTGTGATCAATAATCTAGATAGGATTCTTATAAAAGGATGCATCGCCTTCCAACTCAACCTACTCAGGTTGGAAGACATGAGATGGGTATTCGAAGTAATGTCGAAGTTAAGAAATGAGGAAGACCTCAAGCATTGCCCAGTACCACTGAGGTAACTGAAACCGATAGGAAACCGGCCCAACATTCTCCAACACCTCAAACGGCCTGACGTACCTCGGTGAAAGAACAACCTGCCTCCTAATCCTCTTGTGTCCCAGCCTCAGTGTTGCACGTTGGAAAACCTGATTCTCGACCTCAAACTCAAGAGGTCGTCTCTACTGATCAACATAAGACTTATATTGAGACTGTACAGTGGCCATCCTCTTTAAAATCATCTGTATCTGCTCTGTGTTCTCCTAAACAAGACGAGGTCCCAGTAAAGCTGCCTCTCCTACCTCCAGTCAACATAAGGGTGATCGGCACGTCCTACCCTACAAAGCCTCATAAGGTGCCATCTGAATAGTCTCTTAAAAATTGTTGTTGTAGGAAAACTCCACCAGAGGTATATGCTTCTCCCAAGAACCTCCAAAATCCAGGATCTATGCTCAGAGCATGTCCTCAAGCACTTGAATCGTACACTCGGACTGGCCATCTGTCTAGGGGTCGTAAGCTGTACTCAAAAGTACATGTGCTCTCAAAGCCTTATGAAGCCCCTGCCAGACCCGAGAAGTAAAATGTGCATCCTTTTCTGAAACAACGGAGTGTGTAACTCCATGAATTCGTACAATCTCTCGGATGTACAACCGTCCTAGCTAATCAACAATGAAGGTCTTCTTGAACGGAAAGAAGTGGTCGACCTTCGTGAGTCTGTCATTGACAAAACAAACTGTGTATATCCCTCGAACCGACTGTGGAAAACCGGTTATGAAGTTTATCGTGACGTCATTCCATTTCCACTTGCAAATGGGTAACTGTTGTAAATGCCCTGCTGGTCAGTGATGTTCTGCCTTCACATCCTAACCGGTGGAACACCTCAGGATGAAACCAGAAACATATCTCTTCATACCTGGACACCAATACTGGTGGTATAGATCACGATACATCTTGATGATGCTAGGATGAACTGCCCAAACTGAGGAATTAAAATATCATATCAGCTCCTCGCATATGTCTGCTGGAACCCATACGCTCCCCTGGAAATGCAAGATCTTGTCCTTTCCTATGTCCCATCTAGGAATAGGATCCTCTCCCGACACACCCCCCTTAGGATTATGCCTTTAGATTATGATAGCATCCATATTCGAACTCGGTCAAGAATAGTAGAGGTAACATCTACATAAGATATAAAGCTATGCCCATGTCTATCATGCACCACCAAATGGATCTTAGAGAATATAGCCATAAGCTTCCACTTGTTGTTGGCCTCCTGCACTGCCTAAATCTGGGTCCTCCTACTCAACGCATCAGCCCCTGCATTGCCCTTCCCATGCTTATAGGAAAGCTCAATGTCAAAGGACTGTAGGTACTCAACCCACCTAAGCTGTCTCAAATTTAGATCATGCCGAGTGAAGATGTACTTGAGACTTTTTTGGTCGATGAAGACCAAAAAATGCTCTCCCAAAAGATAATGTCTCCAACAACATAAGGCACGAACAATAGTTTCCAACTCCAGATCGTGTGTCTGGTAATTCATCTCATGAGGCCTCAACTACTGAGACCCATTTGCAACAACTCCATCTCCCTGCATAAGCAAAAATCCTAGCCCGATACCTGAAGAATCACAATAAATAGTATAGCTCTTGACTAGCTCTGGGAGGACTAGTATCGGTGCTAAAGTAAACCTTGCTTTCAACTTTAGAAAGGATGAATCTCAAGAATCTGACCATAATAACTTCACACCCTTCTTAGTCAGATCTATCAGTACTGCTACCAAGCATGAAAAGTCGTGTATAAAATGACTATAGAATCTAGCCAGCCCTAGAAAACTATACACATCAAAGATGTTCTTTGGCTTCTCCCAGGAAACTACAGCTCTCACTTTCCCTAGGTCCACAAATACTCTTACCTCTGAGATAACATGGCCAAAGAAGTAAATCTGATCCATCTAAAAGTGGCACTTTGAGAGCATAGCATATAACTGATGCTCCCTCAGTATACTCAAAACGATCTCATGATGGGTAGCATGGTCATGTCGAGTGTGAGAGTACAACAAGATATCATCCATGAAAACCACCATGATGAAATCCAAGTATGGATGGAATACTCGGTTCATCAGTTCCATGAAAACTGTAGGCATGTTCGTGATACCAAACGACATAACCATATACTCATATATACCATACCTGCACCGGAAGGCTGTGATAGGTATATCAGATGGTCTAATGTGCAACTTATGATAAGAAGACCTAAATTCAATCTTCGAGAACACCCGGTCTCCTCTAAGCTAATCAAAGAGGTCATCAATCCTCAACATGGGATATTGGTTCTTGACTATCAACTAGTTCAGTTTCCAATAATCCACACAATGTCGGAGGGTGTATTCAGCCTTCTTCAGAACAGTACAAGAGAACCCCATGGAGAAGTACTGGGTCGGATAAAACCATTTTCCTGCAACTCCTCCAACTGCTTCTTGAGCTCCTGCAACTCTGGTGTATCCTTCCTTTAAAGAGGAATGGACACTGGTGCCGCTCCTGGAACAAGGTCAATAGAAAATTCTACCTCACGCTCCTGAGGCAAACCTGAAAAGTTCTCCAGAAATACATCTCTGAAACAATCCACCACTAGAGGAAAGTCTAACAGTGAAGTCCCATGGTCATCCAGGTATAGAATAGCAATCTTGGTTGTAACTCCTACCATCCCACGATGCTCTGGACCTTCTCTTCTTGCCTGGACATCCCATTCACCCCTATGAAGAAAGGATCCACCCTCTGGTGTTACAAAACTCTCCATAAAATGATAAAAACCGATGAATACCTAGAATGGAACGTGAAAGTCCATTTCGACAATGACATCATAGCTTGTCATCTCTAGGACATAGAGGTCCCATTGAAAGTGACATCCACCAACCTATTGTGGGCACTCCTTGCACCGATGTACATTTGCTATTCTAGTCCCCAACATTGTGTCTAGCTTCAAGATATCGATAGAGAAAAATATGTAGAGCCCAGGACACTCCACAACAGTAATAGATATAAAGATATGGGAAGCCCCTATGTCGAAAAGAGCATAAGATAAAACTAAGTCCACTAAGATCGTACCTCAAATGGTAGAAGGTCTGGGATCCTCATCCAACTAGGTCTTCTCCACTGCAAACGTCTGGCCTATACCGCGGCCCTGTGACCTTACTTGGAAACTCTGAGCTGATCCAAACTTATGTAACTGAAGAACCGCTGAATGACTACCATGACCATGACCTCCACCTCGGCCTAAGTGGCTAGAAGAACTCCAATTCCCAGACTGGTAGGAAATGGTGGTGTTGCTCTTGAACGCGAAGTCATAGAATAACCCCTGTCAATAGCTACTGGTGAGAAGAACTGACAAAATCAATGAAGATGACACATCTTTCCGAAAGGTCGGCACTCCACTAGGTCTCTCGGGAAACGTGTCCTCATATGCTCGCTTCTCCCACACTGGTAGCACACCACCTGTCTACTAGAAGATGCATATCGCCTACTCTAATCTTCTCTCACAGCCACCCCGAGGAGCTTACTGCTACCACCTGGGGGAGCACTAACTCTGGATGCCGAACCACCCTGGCTCACAGCTCCAGAATCCATTAGATTATGCTCTATGACCAGCACCTGGTTGACGATAGAAGATATCAAAGTCAACCTGAAGATGTTCACCTAAGATCAGATGTCGTGCCTTAGAACAACCTCAAACATCCATGCAAGAAACAAATCATCACCTCCCAGAATAGGCATGAAATGATGCAGCTCTATGAAGAGATATGAATACTCCATAACAAAAAGTGTCCCATGATCCAGACTTATAAACTCCTGGGCTCGGTCAGCCATTAAGGTATCCGGATAGAAGTAATCGTTGAAGATGTTCCGAAACTCATCCCAAGGCATATTCTGCAGGCGTCCTGCCTGTGATATCACATCCCTACAACATATTATGGATTCTCAGAGAACTTATGTAGCGAGATTCACCCTCTTATCTGGAGGTACCTCTAGATGCTTTAAAATCATTAGCGTGATTTCTAGCCATGACTCTGCAGCCTGAGGTCCTCCATCCCCTAAGAAAGTAGGACGATGATACTGCTGGAAGACCCAAATCAAATCATCCATCGACGGGGCAGGAGGCGACACTCCCTGAAAGGTATGAGTCATCCTTAGAATGCCCTCCCTGAATGGTGTATCAGCACCTATGTTAGGTACAACGGTTGGTGCCAAGGCTGGCAGAACAGAAGGATCTGCAAGTAGTCCCTGGTCAGCCATGGCAGTTGTCTGATCACTGCCTGGTAACTGGCGCACAAACGGAGGACATCTATGTGGCATGACTCTTCAAGGTCATGCACACCTTAGATCAAGATTATCAAGGACTGAAAACAAAGAGTGTAAAAAGGGGACAAGATAAAGAAAGCATTCATGTTTTACAAAACATGACTACACGACATGTGCATTTCCTACACGGCATGTTCCCTAAATTCATTTACATGGGAATGTACCCCTTCCTATATTGGCCATGTAACACCCCTAAAAAATGGAATCTTATCCTTATAAACGGTGTGTACCTAAATCCTCTTTCCCTACCTGAGTCATTCTACACGGTTAAGCCACATGGATCTCCTACGACAAAACTACACGGTGTGTTCCAGATGGACACGACATGTACTCAACAAGCTTAACTAGGCCCGTGTGGTTAGTGACATAGCCTGTGTACCCAGGTTACACTACACAGAGTGTTCTAGATGGAGACATCATATAATAAGAAGTCCTAACCGATAGTGTGGTTAGATACACGACCGGCTACACGGTTGACACAACACGACGTGTTCCAGACGGACAGAGCGTGTACGAGAAATGATAACACTGATCTGTGTTGTTCATGACATGACCAGGTACCTGGTTCAGTTAACACGGCTTGTTCAATGCGGACACGGAGTGTATAGCTTAAGGTCTTATCTATCCTTGTTGTTGGTTACACTGGCAGACACTAGGTTAACACAACACGACATGTGCGAACTGTACACGGCGTGTTCCTGCCAAATTTCCCCCAACTCGTGTCTCTTCCCACATGGCTTGTGACATAGTTAGAGACTACACGGCGTGTACATAATGTACATGACATGTACTTAAGAAAAATATTATCTTCTCGAACATAAGAACACAAGGCATGTACATAACACTACACGACGAGTATTCTGGGTTTTTTTGGATAGTAAGCCTCAAAAACTACTCTGGAACCTAGAAAACACTAAAACGAACAAAGAAGGTTCCAAATTTTGATCTATTAGGTCCCATACTCCCCAAAAATAAAATACTGGCATCTTAAACAGTTTCTAAACTAGGATAATAGTTCAATGATCCACCAAATTCTGGTCTATGAGGGGCCATAACACCTCAAGAACAAAAGTTTGGCATCCATTCAATAAAAATATTATACAAAATAATACCCAATAAAACCGTAGGTATTCTATCAAGGGATCTATCACAAAAACAAGAATATCTACACAAAATAAATCACAAAAACATGAAATAACTAATGCATCATAGATGGCATGGAAATAATTCATGAGATGTGATTTCTAGCAAGTGCTTATATGATACATGAGATGGCATACCCTCATCTCATCGGGTTGCGATAGAAATAGATCCCCAATACCATCAAGAATAACAACAAAATTCATGAGAATCCCTCAAGGTGAAATCAAATCAACTGTAACAATTGAAAAACCAGAAAAATTTCAATTAAATGAGGTAGATTGGATTTTACCTGTACATGGGATAGATACTCCCTAGAATAGATTATTACCAAGTATTGATTCCTTCCTATCCCTGGATAAAGACATAAAACAGTAAATCATGAGAAAAGAATTCCTCTGATACCACTTCGAAATGTCCTGGTTTCGGAAGCCACCCAGAGGCGCCCTATACCCAGAAGGACACATGGCCTCAAGTGCATTTCCCCAAACTCCAGAGGCTACAGACTAGAAGCAAGGGCCTTGAGTTTGATAGTGGGGAAACTATGCCCTCATTGGTTGAGTGCACAATAGATGTAAATAAATACATATAAGAGTGGAAGAAATGATAATGACATACAACATTAATAGCAGAATACTGAAGTATAAACTGGATAACATATATATAATGATGCATGATACATATGTCAAGGAAAACAGACAAACAAGTAACAATACTGGAATACAACAGTGCTAAACCAAGTGCAAAAAAAATAGATAAAATCCTCAGCATCGCAAGCCATGGCATGGTCCCATGCTCTACAGCTCCAAAGAAAATCAAGTACCTGATGTTGAAGGGATCTTTCCCTTATTTATACCTACAACAATATAATCTATTTGGTCCTAAAAGCATGTCCCAAATAGGGTGTGAGACTAAATCCCAATAGGAAACCACCTGAAGATCTGTTCCTAACAGTCAGTGAATATATGGTAGGTAAAAGTGCAAGAAATTATAAACAAGAAAAGTGCTCAGTAGTAAATAGTTCCAAAAGTATACAATCAATAAAGCACAGTAACCCTCTAGGAAGTACACACAACCTATCCTCTCTGGTTCAGTATATGAAGAATATACGAGGAAGCACTCACAGTCAATTCACCGTATAGTCTAAGGTAGTCAGGAGCCCTCTGAGGAATCTCATGTAGTCAATTCCTTTTATAGCCCCAAGGTCAAGGAATCTCTGAGGAAGCTCACTTGGTCAATTCCCCTTATAGCCCAAGTCGTTCATATATTCTCTGAGGAATCACTCACAATCAATTCCGCTTATAGTCTAAACAGTTCAGGAATAAAAATCAATGACTCTCTGAGAAAGCTCACTCGTTCAATCTTCTTATAGTCTAACACAATCTAGGACTCTATGTGGGAGATCACTCGGTCAATTCCCCTTATATCCCCAAGTGGTTCTAGGATCTTAGAGGATGCTCACTCGGTCAATCCCCCTTATATCTAAAATTGTTCAAAGACTCTCTGAGGAAGCTCACCCAGTCAGTTCCCCTTATAGTCTATTACACCAGGTTGTCACAGCCCTATGTAGGTCAACGATCATATCAGGGTAATATGGCCATGTAATCCTACAAAACTACTTGAATTAATATTCTACAACATTACAAGCATTTCAGAATACAAATTCTCCATCCTACCGCAAAAGGCATGGAAAACAGGCAAGGCAGCCAAACTGGCTAAAATAGGACCAAACGGTCGTAAACAGAACATGCAAGTGAAAAACATCAAAATCATAGAAATCAACCCAATTCATATCCAAATTTCCTCTACACAATCATAAAATAATGGAAGGAAAACAATAGGGGTAAAGTGGTAAACACGAAATACCCTATTCAAGGGTATTGGTGGAATTTGCACATAATACTCAAAAACATTGAACGGAGTGGCACAAACCACCTACCTCGGGGTTAGGAGATCACTATGTGAACCTCGAAGCTTGAACCTCCTTATAACATCGAAGATCTACAAAAACATCTAAAACTTTCAACCCACAATATCTCATGACAGAGGAGAAATCAGAAGATAAAGATCTAGGAGAAAGGAGAACTCACTGATGCGATTCCAACGCAACCGATGGAGTTTGATTCAGAGAACAGACAGAGGCTCAGGGGGATCATTGAAGATATGTGGCCGTACGGAGCTCTCGGTCAAACAAGACCTAAAAGAAGAGCACTCCAGTGATTAAACGTGACCTCGGTGTGTTTAATAAAAAAAATTACACGGAGTCTACTTTTTAAGTACATGGCGTGTACATTCCTTTTCCATACTCTGCTTTATGCAGCCTCTAAGTCACTCCCACACATCTGTGTGTGTGGCTACTACACAACTGTCACATGACCTCTTACGGAATGGCAGTACAGGGCATGTACTCATAAAGTACACAGCGTGTACTTAGAAAATATCCAGAAAACCCTCTTTTTCCCAAAAACGATAAGAAAAGGAAAAACATACCTGAAAGGAAGATTCGGGTTTGTACATGAAACACCACATTAAATAGAACTCCACTCTTCATGTCTATTTGATGGATGTTCTCTCAAACTATGCACACAAACATAATTCTTTCCTTAACCCATACTCTAATTAATTTTCCTCTTCTTCACCATTGAATGATTTGAGTATTGATTAATGTTTTGAGTGTTGTATGGGTTCTGAAAAGTGTAAATTTTGTTCTTTAATTGATGAGTGTGTTCATTATACGGTACCCATGACCGATGATGATTCTATAAATCTCATTTCAATAGATTCTCTATCCTTAGCGAATAAACATGACAATATAGACAGTTTCATGGACCAAACTCCCCCTAAATTCCCTCCCTCGATCAAAAAACCATCGGTGTTAGAATTAATACCACTTCCTTCTAAGTTAAAATATGAATATCTTGAAGGTATTACATAACTAACTGTCATTATTTCCAATAACCTCTCTCCACGCAACAATCAAAACTAATCAACTGTTTGAGAGAGTATAAAAGGAAATAGGATGGAAATTTTCTGATATTCCTAATATTATCCCATATATTTGTATGGACCATATACTTTTTGATGATGATTCTAAACTCGTAAGATAATCTCAACGCTAGTTGAATCTCACTCTCCATGAAGTGGTAAAATTGGAAGTCATTAAATTACAAGCTATGGGGATCATTTATCATATATCTAATAGTAAATAGGATATCCCAGTGCAAATTGTTCCTAAAATTAGTAATAAATGTTGTGTCAAATTAAAGGAATTAATTGGTTCCAACACATGTGAAAAATAGTTGGTGAGTCTATATTGACTACCTTCTACATAATCAAGCTAAGCGGAAGGACCAATTTCCTCTACATTTCATTGATTTAATGCTAGAAAGATTGGCTGGTAACAGCCATTACTGTTTCCTTGATGGCTATTCAGGTTATTTTCAATTCCATATAGCCCTTGAGGATCACGAGAAGATAAAATTTACCTATCCATTTCGAAAAACATCATACAGAAGGATTTCTTTTGGTCTATTTAATGCTCCCGATACTTTTTAGTGATGTATGTTGAGTTTTTTCTGATTAACTAGAGAATTTCATGGAAGTTTTTATGGATTATGTCATGGTTTATGTAACTTTTTTTATGATTTTTTGGCTCACCTAGGTTCTATCCTCCATCGTTTCACAGAAAAATATCTTGTATAAATTATGATAAATTTTATTTCATAGTTGTATGGAGGATAGTTTTTGGTCATGTTATTTCAAAAGAGGGAATTCAAGTGGATAAATCAAAAATTGAATTAATTTCTAACCTTCCATATCCAAAATGTGTTCGTGAGGTGTGATCTTTCCTTGGGTCATGCTGGGTTTTAACACTGATTCATTATAGACTTCAGTAAGATCACACTACCCTTGTCCTGGTTATTTCAAAAAGATTTAGAGTTTGTGTTTGATAAAAATTTTGACGATTCTTTAAATTCACTAAAAAGGAGTCTCACATCACCTCCCATCATCCATCCTCTATGGTGGGATCTCCCCTTTGAGCTGATGTGTGATGCCTCTAACATTGAAATTGGGGTAATTTTATCATAAATTGTTGAGAAGGTTCCTAATGTCATTGTGTATGACTCACAAACCCTTGACCATGCCTAGGAAAACTGCAAAACCACTTAAAAATATCTTCTTTATATTTTTTTTCTTTAAAAATATTCCGTTCATATCTTATTGAGTCCAAAATCATTGTTTTTTCTGATCATGTTACCCTTCGTTTCCCCCTAAAGAAACCTGAATCTAATATTTGCCTCATTCGGTGGATGCTTCTCCTCCAAGAGTTTAACCTTGAGATTATACATAATAGAGGAGTGGAAAATGTCATATATGACCACATTATTAGGGTTTCCCTATCATTGGACCATCATGTTGACTCACCCTTCCCCATTGGAGAATTCTTCAGTCATAAGAACATTTGTGATGTTGTGGACCTTATCCTAAGGTATGTAGACATTGTGAATTTTTTAGCAACATCTAGGGTCCCCACTGATTTCAGCACATCAAAATCCCAAACACCTAAGCATGATTCTTGTTGGTACATTTTGGAGGACCCATTTTTTTGGAGAATTTGTGGTGACCATGTAGTTTTTATATGTCCCTGACAATGAGTTCACTTCTGTTTTGACCTTCTCCCTCACCTTGGCCTATGGGGGCCACTTTGGCTCTCAACATACATCTGTAAAGGTCCTTCACTCGGGACTTTATTGGCCAACATTTTATAGGGATGCCCTTAGATTTTTTAATTCATGTAGTCATTATCAATTCACAATGAATATCTCCCTTAGGAATGAAATTCCCCACCATCCCATGTTATTCTGGGAATTTTTTGATGCTTGGGGAATTGACGTCATGGGGCCTTTTCCAAATTCACTTGGTTTTTTGTAAATATTATTGGATGTTGACTATGTATATAAATGGGTGGAAGAAAAGTCCACGAGGACCGATTATTCTTGAGTGGTTGTTGATTTTGAGGGGTCTCTATTTTTTAGTAGGTTTGGTTTACAGAGATTCCTCATTAATGAACAGGGTTCAAATTTTTGCAACTGCAGCATGAAAAATTTTCTTCATAAGTGTGGGTGTGATCATAAATTCTCCACAGCATATCACCCCCAAACTAATAGACATGCAGAAATCTCAAATTGGGAAGTTAAATGAATCTGGGAGAAATGGTACAGCCATATAGGAAAGTTTGGATTTTTTCTTGGATGATGCTCTTTGGGCGTACCATAATGCTTTTAAAACCCCAATTGGAATGTCTCCATACAAGATTGTATTTGGAATGGCTTGTCACCTACCAGTGGAGGTAGAGTACCATGCATATTGGGATGTTAAACAATGTAATATGACTATTTCAGATGAAGGAGAGCATAATGAGCTGCGTATTCAAGAGTTGGAAGAAATTAGAGGTGATGGAAATGAGAACTCCAAGATCTATAAAGAGAAGACAATGGCTATCCATGATATAATGATTCATCAGTGGATGTTTCATATAGGTGATAAGGTTCTCGTGTATAATTCTAAGCTAAAGCTCCACCTAATTAATATTTGTTCTTGATGGCTTGGTTATTATAAAGTTACTGATGTTTTCCCTTTTTTGATATATAGGATTGGAATGAGAAGAGTGGATAGAGGATTACTATCAATGGGCAGAGTCCCAAATGTTTTTATGAGTATTTTCCAAATCATCTTAGGGGGAAAATCCAACTGATAGATGCCACATATGACACCAATTAGTAGGTTGTCCATTCTCCCTACCTTTATTTACTTCTCTATTTATTTAAAATAATTCCATTAATGAAAATATAACTTTTACGTGTGGGGGAGGGTGACATGTCCTACTAAGGATTAAACGAAACAAAACCAAAAAAATGGGTTTTCATTTTTGATTTCTTTTTTCCTTATTTTTTATTTTTAGATGAAAATTGATCTTAAAAATAATATCCAAAATCATTTTTCATCATTGAGTCGATTTTGGTGAAATTTCTATTTTTTTGGGAAAATGTTTTTCAAATGAATGTTGATATGGAATATTTTTCTAGAATTTTTATTTTCAAAGAATTATTAGGTGTTTAATGGATTTCTGAAACCCATGCATCATTAGCACTAACCAATATTTTAATCCCTTTCCCGAGAGGTATTCTAAGCCCTTTATTACATATTATTCCTTTTAATAACTTTTTAAAAAGTATCAGGTCATGTAAAGAAACTATAACTTGCCTTGATTTTTTTTAATCCATAAGATTCATGTTTGAAGCATTTATGATAGAGGCAATAATTCATTGAAAATCCCTATGCATAATTATCCCCTATTTTTGGCCACCTTGACATATTGTCCTTCTTAAGCCTTAGAGACCACAAAATTCTTATTAGGTAGCCACGTTACAAGATAATATATCCCTATATTCCCATCTATTTTTTATATTCTTGTTTTATTTTCAAAAAGTGTGGGAGAGAAGGTGTTTTCATGGGAATTATGGGGAGAGGATCATTGTTATGGTTTGATATAAAGTGTGCCTACATTTTTCTTGGGCTACGGGTTTACAAGCCATATTACATCATTATTTTATACATGTTTCCCTATTTATCTCCAAAAAACTATACATTAAAAAAATAGTTCTGTACATTGAAGAAAAAATATCCCAAAAGAAAAATGGAGAAAAGTGTAAATTTAATCATTATTATTCACGGATTGGTTGTGACCCACAAAAATGGACAATGGGGAGAGTGAGTTTGAGGTGATACACTTTGTGATGGGTTGAGTGTTTACATTCATTGTGAACACTTGCTGAATTTTGATATGTTTTTTATATAATAGATTAAACACTCTTATTTTGCCTCAGATTTTTAAACATTAAATCCTACCAACCCTTGATCCTCAAAAGAACATGTTGTATGTCCTCTTGAGTAGCACATTAGTTTATACTGGTAGAGAAATGAGAATCATGGAAAGAATATTGTAAGATCACATGAACTCTAGGAAAATATCATAATTCCACTTTCATATGTTCCTTTAGTTAACAGGGAAACATTTTAGGTGAGGTAGGTTGTGGCATGTTTTATGGGTGAAAAAATAATTTTGAACAAATATCGATGTGCGAAATGAAAAATAATAGGAAAATTGATTCTATAAATGAGAAATGACAAATTTCATTTCAAAATAATCATGTATGATTTCACACATTGGATATAGGAATGGTAAATGATTAAGAAATTTTACATTTCCTAGGAGTGAAAATTTTTAGGTGTGTGGTGTGATTGCACCATTATTCAGTGTTTTATTTCACCCATATACATATGTATTAAATTGGTTTTTTATTGAAAATAAAAAGTTTAATAACAAATTTAACTCCAATTTTGATTAAATTATTTGGTGTTTAACACTATTAAAAAGGGTAATGTTACCTATTTTGATAAGTATATTATAGGTGGAGGTGATTTGGAGGACCCATGATGAAGTCCAAAAAAATGGGCCAATCTTCACATGATCCAAGTACACAAGTGGACTCAAATGAAAACTGCTACTAAAAGGTGCATACAAATGGGCTTAAAATCTATTGGATGGTCCAAATTTAAAGAGATACATTTCACTTGAAGGAATCGACACACAATTCATCCATTAAGAGGCCCATAATGACTAATCTGTCTAGAAAAAATAATCTCAAAGGGGTCAAAACATTGCCTTTATATTTTGGAAATATCTCTTATTATATAACAAATATGGCCACCAAATTCTACATGGATATAGAAAAGTTTTCGGTAAACAACTATATTGTTTTTTACAAAGTGATTTAAGAAATTTTGATTGGCCAAAACCATGGACCAATAGGATTCAAAAAAATCAAGGGGCCCAAAACTACTTCCCACATTTCCTACAAATTGGAACTCGAGTACCCTATTTTGGGAGTTCGGACATGAGGAATGGTTCTACCATTTTGGAGTCCTAAAGTTCTATTCCCATCATCCCTATATGTTTTTGAGGCTATGGGAAGTGGTACTTCAACATATTATTCTTCCTCCCCACCCATGGATTTCTAAACCCATTATGATCACCTAGGGAGGAACGTGATGTAATCCCAAGATTCATGCTTTTATTATGCTGAATAATCTTTTTAATTTTAGGTTGTATATTGTTTTTCTTCATACTATATTTTTATTTAATTGAGTTATATACAATTATTTTATACTCAAACTCCAATGATATGGTTTGGGGGTACACATTCATGTGAATTTTCACACACCATTCAACACTTTTTCATCCCTCATTTAATTGTGGTGTTTGTATGGTTCATATTTGTCAATTGAACTAACATTAGAACTATCATGTCTATATACATTTATTTCACGGTATCACAAAGAAATAACATACAAAACTGGACATCACATAGTGTTCTTTATGTGTTTCCTTGATGAGTTTCCGTTATAATGTTGAAAACAAATCACCCAATCATCAGCGATGTCTTGTGAATTACTGTGTGTTTTCAACATAAACCTATGATTTATTCTTGAATAAACTCAGTAAAATTATGGTAATAGGTATTACAAACTAGGGATTAAAATATATATACCCTTTCCCTTGAAGTGATTAAGGATGAGGATCCTGAGACTTCCCTAGGTTGATCATGTTTAATTAATCTTGTTTATTTATACTTTGTTTTATCCTTTTAATTTTCAATTATCATATTTAATCATCAAAAAAATATTATAAAACCCCATTTCCCTTTTTTACATTCATAATTAGAACCGAATTTTGTAATTAATGATCTAAGGCTCCGTCAAGAGATGACCTAGGGTTGCTGCTTTAATGCATAAATTCTATTCCAAATTAAACAACTGATTTGACACGCTAAACAATGCAATCAGTTATCATCCATATTTATATGCATTATTTTATATCCTGAATGTTTAGTAGAACAATCTGAACACCACCACAATTCATGGAAGTAGAGATTCCAGTGAAAATGAAAAATGGGTAAATTATTGCATCCTATGTATATAACTCCTCCCCTATCACAATTTGTGGATTGAACTTACCATTGAACCTCATTATAATATCTATGGTGGAATTTAATTCAATTATTGGCTTGGATTTACATTCCCTATATATGGAAAAAATCAATTTTGGTGAGAGGGAAATCACTCTCTATATGGTGAATTGACCCATGATTCTATACATGTACAAGGAAGAGGATGAATCTTCTTCAAAACCATCATATCAAGCATGCATATTGCTTATATATGAGAACATGTATCATTATCAGATGATTGAGTCTAAATAATGAACCATCCTCAAAGATATGCCTAATGTCAGGGAATTTGTTGATGTGTTTCTCGAGGAATTGTCTGGTCTTCCTCCTAGAAGAGATGTCGAATTCTCGATTGATATTATAACTGGGGAGTTTCTAAGATTCAAGACTCCATATAGAATGGTTGTTTCAGAACATGAGGAGCTAAATAAACAACTACAAGAGAATCTAGATAAAGGGATTATACAACATAGTTATTCACCATGGGGTGCACCAGTCCTTTTCTTCATGAATAAGGATAGGTCAATCCCCCTTTGCATTGATTATCGTGAGCTTAAAAAATCAGGATAAATAACTATTCCCATTTTCTATGAATTTATGACTTGTTCGATAAACTACATGGAGTACAATACTTCTCCAAGGGGGATCTGTGGCCAGCATGTTACCAAGTAAGGGAGAATAAAGAGGATATCCCCAAGAATTCTTTTTGAACAATTATACAAGCATTCTGCGTTCATAGTGATTCCATTCAGATTCATTAATTCTCTTGAAATCATCATGGAATTGTTGAATAATGTCTTTTGAGATTACCTTGAAAAATATTTGGTAGTTTTTATAGATGGTATACTAATATATTCCAAAACCAAGGATGAGAATGAGGGGCATCTGAGAACTGTGCTAGAGACCTTTTGAAAGGAGAAGCTCTATGAAAAGTAAAAATAGTGTGAGTTACGGTTAAAGGAAATCTCCTTCTTGGGGAATATCATTATAAGAAATCGTATATCTACGGATCCTTCCAATAGATAAAAATTGAGGGATGAGTGTGGCCGAAATCTATGATAGATATTAGTAGCTTCTTAGGGCTCGGTGGATATTATCACCGATTTATAAAATATTTATCATTAGTGTAAAACCCTCTTACCATGATAACTCATAAGGGAGTCATATTTTATTCAAATGATTAATGTTAGGAAATATTTAAAGAGATTAAGAATAGGCTAGTCACTTCCTCTATGCTCATACTACCCACAAGTGGGGATATTTTCATAGTCTTTAGTGATAATTTGAAGAAGGTCATGGGATGTGTGTTGATGTGGAATGATAAAGTCATTGCCTATGCCTCATGGAAGTTGTAAATTCATGAGAAGAACTATCCCACACAAGATATGTAGTTGGAAGTTGTAATATTTATGTTTATAATATGGTAATATTATCTCTTCCGAGAGAAGTGTGAAATATATATGGATCACAAATGTCTCAAATATATATTCATATAGAAATAGATCAATATGAACCAATGAAGATGGTTAGAGCTCATCAAACTTTTCACAAATGACTTCACAATCAAATATATTGGAAATTTTAGAGGATGCTCAAAAATATGATGTGGGAATTTAGAAGAAAGTGGAAACTATCATAAATGGGAAATAATTGGAGTTCAACGTTAATGAAGAAAAATTTGAGAGATTTGGGTCAAGACTATGTGTTCTATCAAATCTAGAGATAAAGAATGAACTTTTGGATGATGCACATAGTTTTAATTTCTCCATTCATCTATTAATCACGAATATGTGCTGAGATATCTTAGAGCACTATCTGTGGGATAACATGATGAAGGATATTTCTAAATATTCATCAATGTGCCCAGCATGTCCGAAAGTGGAGGCTAAGAGGTAGAAGTCTATGGGGATGATGAAACCATTACCCATACCAACATGGAAATGTTAATATATCACCATGGACTTTGTCACCGGACTTATGAAGAAATCCGAAGGAAACAATGCGATCTAGGTTTTTTATCCTTTTACAAATACTACACATTTCATTACAATTCCTTATGATTTCTCCATGAATCAACAAGAATGAAAATACATCCGAGAAGTGGTTAGGCTGTATGGAGTACCACTATTTATTTTGTATGATCAAGATCCAAGATTCACTTATATGTTCGCAAAGAGTCTCCAATATGATCTGAACACTGAGTTGAACTTATGCATTTCCTATCATCCTCAAACTGATGTGCTCTCTAAGTGGACTATCAATACACTTGGGGACATGTTGAGAGATTTTTTAATGGACTTCAAAGGTGGATGGCACCAATATCTTCCTTTGGTGGAGTTCTCTTACAAAAACAATTCCCACTCAAGAATCCAAATGGATCCTTATGATGCTCGTTATAGGAAGAGGTGTAGAACACCATAACGTTAGGATGAATTTGGGGAACGAAAACCTCTAGGTCCAGAAAGGGTCCACGGAATGGTGGAGAAGGTTAAGACCGTATAGCAGAACATCAAAGCAGCCCTGAGTCGACAAAAGTTCTATGCTAAAAATCATCGACAAGCCCTAGATATTGATGTTAGAGACATGTTATTCCTCCACACATCTCTATGGAATATAATTATAAGATTTGGGAAGATGTTATAGCGTAGTCCAAGGTACATCGTCTATTTTGAGATCCATGATCACATTGGATCAGTGGCCTATCGACCAAAACTCCCACCAAACATTTCTTAAGTACATGATGTATTCAATATATAATTCTTAAGAAAGTACATACCAAACCAATCACATGTATCCAATATATATGTGGTACCATTGGAGAATGAACTTTCTTATAAGTAGAATCCTGTGAAGATCTTAGATCTTATAGAATTTTTTTTACAGAATATGAAGATTCCCCTTTTCAAGGTGTTGTGGTGAAACCACAAGTTTGAATATGAAATGTGGGAACTAAAGGAAGTGATGAATTAGAGTTACCCTTATCTCTTTTAATATTTTAAAGGGAAATTTCTAGAGAGAAATTTATTAAGAGGGAAGGTTATAACGACCCGAACATTTATGAATAAAATTCCATTTAATTTATAGGTCTTATGGATGTAGAAAAACACATGTACTCCTTTTATTTTATTATATCTAATTGGATTTAAATGAACATCAAGTATCTTTAACATTGATAATATATTCATTTCATAGTATCATGTCGCTGGTATAAATACAGGGTTTTAATAAAACCTATTGAACTGCCAAACAAAGTGATGGACTAAACCAGTAAGATCATACCCTATAAATACTATTTATCAGGGCTTCTAAGGGAGATAGAATTTTTGCGATTTTCCCTAGACCAAGCCCATTCTGAGATCCAACCACTTAAGAATGAGAAAAACCATTTACGGTAGCTGTTCATGCTCATCGAGATCATGACCCAAACCATGTTCGCTGAACGGCCCCAAGAGAGCCCCACCATCGCACGACTTACTCCTATGGAATATGTTGGTGTAATAAAGGGATATAGATCAAGACCCTAGAATTATATTTATTTTTTATAGAATAAGTAATATATTTCCATTATATTATTGTTATATTTCAAATTATTTTCAAAAGCATAAATAGTAATTTTTTTGTTAAAATTTGAATTCAATTAAAGAGTCTATTTTGATGAATTAATGTATCTTATAAAAAAAATAATATTTAATTAAATAATTTTTTTTAAGTTAGTTTTATTAAATATAAATGATCGTTTAATTTTTATAAACAAAAAGGTAACTTTTATTAAGGTTTGAAAACTATTTTTTCTAAAACACATCAATTTTCAATAACTATCAACTGTTACTTTAAAATTGAAAATTAATATATTTAGAAAATTATTTAGAAAAAAATGAGTATTATTTTTGGAATCTGGTTGTCAAAAATTATCCAAATGTTAACTTTTCATAATTTTCTAAGAGAGTACAATTTTGGGGTTAAAATTAAATATCGTATAAATATATAATGTGTTTTGTGACATCATAATGACCCAATAGTGATGTAATAAAATTCTATAAAAGGAATATTCATCCAAATATATATTTTTATTTAAAATAAATTAATTTTAGTTTTATTTGATGTATTTTATAAAACCTTCATGAATCCTCCAATGCAGATAAAATATTTTACGATTTTAAAATCATTTTCTTGAAAGTGTGACACACCTCCACATAAGAAATTAAAATATTCTAATATCTTCAGACCTTAGACATTTAAAATAATGCATATTTTTTCCATTTTATAGAAACCATGGGAAATACCATGATATGGTTTGTGGTTTTTAATATTTTAGTGTCTAATGTCAAAATCTAAAATAATAAAGAATTCCCCTCCTATATTATATATACCTACCCAAGAACCCATTACACTTCAATAAAACTCATTAAATATTGTCCAAACTCTGATCTCTACTCCCTATATTCCTCTCATAGTTCCACAATATCCCAAGAATCCTTTCCCAAGCCTTTGGGATCACACATTCATGAATGGGTTTCTCCCTCTCTCAATTTTTGTCCAAGGTTCCATATATTGTTACATATTTTATTTTTAGTTAAAAATTATAGTTTATGTTTTATCACCACCCTCATAATTCCCATATTATTTTTTAATGGTGATATACCTCATTCTCTCTCATTAATCTCTCCTATGTACACCTGTTACCATGCTGAACTTCTGTATGGGATTTCTCTCTTCTAATTTGCATTCAAGAATTTCATTAATATTATGTATCTAAACTATATTTAATATGCTAAAAAATTGTTCTCCATTATCCAATTACTGTAAATTTCATGTATCAATTAAGATATTCCCTTTTCTTTCTCATAAAAACATTTTACAAATTTCTATTTGAGGTCGTTATGCGGCTGAAATTGCACCATGATTTTCAATGCCAAAATCATCACGTAGTGAATGAAATACCCATATATCTATCAAAGATATTCATATTTATTCTTATGTACTTATTTATTTGGGACATATATTTGTGTATTCCACACTGTATTCTCATGGATTAAAATATAATGATTAATGAATCCATGTTGTATAATCTGTTTGTCACCCTTATATATGAAAATGAAATTATTAAGAATGGTGTGTCCTCATAGTGCTCCAATGCATTGGGTAATGTTTATTATCATGATAATCTAGGTGAAATGAGGTTTTACTCATGATAATTCATGTTAAATAAGGGTTTACTCATTCTAATTCATGTGCAATGATGGTTTACTCAAGCTAATCCATGTGCAATGGTCCTTAGATAATGCTAATATCATGTGGTATTTTGTTGCCATATTTCCATGTTATGAATATCTTTACATTATGTTCGTGTTTATTTTGTCATATCTTGATATGATTATTGAAAAACATGTATTTTATTTCTTAAGACATGCCATGTTTATTACCTTTCTGGTCTTTATAGCTCACCATTTTCTTATGCATGCCTTTAGGTTATCCCATGCAATGTAAAGTATGAAGGAATGTTGTAGTCATATAAAACAAGTGTTCAATAAAGATGTGTATTTCAGGTTTTGTGTTGTTATTCAAAGTTACTAAGCCCCAAAATCACTATACATCTTGTAATTTTGAGTCTTATTAAGTGCATGTTTATGTAATAAATCTTGTTTAAATAGGAAACAACGAGCAGGGATTTTATAATGTGATGGTCTTTCATTCCCACTAGGCATATGGGACATGTATTGGGATTCATGAACACTAGGCTTATGGGTCATGTATTGAATAAATAAGGATTTAAGGGTAGGTTATCCCCTTGGAGGGGCTTTGACCTGGCTTTTTGGTCTGTGTGTGAAGTGTGTGTGTGTTTAATGTAATTATAACACCTAGAAGCTAATATATTCAAATATAAGGAGTATCTTAATGAATCCAAAAATAAATAGAATAATATTAATAGTGATCAAATTATCTCTCTAATTTTTGATAATTTCAAAATATGAAAATAGTATTATAACAGAAGAATTACTTTAAAAATATTTATCTATAATAATATTCTACATTTTTATATGAACATTTTCAGAATAATAAGTGTTTAAAATGGAAAGGTATGAGGTAAAGAATCCTTCCAAACATAGATAAATAGAGAAACATAAAACTCCACGAGATAAATGATATATTTCAATTAGAATATAAAACTTTACAAACACAAATTTAAACTTTAAATACGAAGGAGGTTGTAGAGATTTTTTCTATAGAATTTGAATATAATGATTGAGGGGATCAAAATATGAAACAAATATATTCTATATCTCATATTATGGATAAAAAAATCTTTAGGAAGTAGTGAAGAATAATATTTAAGAATTTTTTAGATAATTTTGAAAAAAAATTAACATATTTATTGTTCATAAATAATAACATAATTTGGAGTAAATTATGAATATGATATAATTCAATAATGTTAAGGATATTGAATATAAATTCATCACTGAAAATAACTCAGTTATTAAAGGAAATAAAAAAATTAATATTTTCTATTGTTGGAATGGAAAAAAATATTTAAATAGATTTTATTTAATTAGTTTATCAATAAGAAATAACTAATATTGGTGAAAAATAACTTTTGAATAATGAAATATTATATATGTTAAATGCTGGCTTCTAAAACCCCATTAAATCAAAAGTTGAATCATTAAATGTAGTTGAGAAAATATTTATTTTCAAAAAAAAAAATTATAGTTTCTTTGTCATTAGTGTCCCGGATATATGGGAATATAAGCCTATATATATTCAAAGGATATATCATGTCCATGAAAAAAGAAAAAATATGTAAATTATTTACAAAAAATATATATATAATTGTTGAATTTTTTTCACTAATATTTTGTCTTTAAATAATATTATATATAATTATAATTTGATAAAATAAATAAATAAATAAACATTAATTCCTATAAAGATAAAATAAAATTACTTGAGAAAATTAATTCCTCGATGAAAGTGTAGTATTTTATTTATAATGAAATAACGTACCATCCAAAAATATTTGAAGGATTTTGTTTGGTGTAATAAATTTATATTTTAACGGCTGTTTTATATATTCTTGTTCATATAAACACAACTAATATATATGATGTTATAATATGTCACTTGAGTTTAGAAATATAAAATAATAAATCAGTAGAATCTAACTTGGAATGATACTATCAAATCCAAAATTTCAATGAATATTATAAAGAATAATTCAATTTTAAATACCGAAAAATAAATTGGGTGTTTTGAATTTTTTTGGAAATGTAATCAAAATAAACACTTATATTGAAAAATATTTACTTATATTACAAAACCAGTAAAATGAAGTTGAATTTTTGAACTTGACTCATTGTAGAATAATCTGTGGGAGTGTTCATGTAGTGTTTGTTTCATTGAAATATTCCAAAGATGAAATTATATGGATAAATTATAGTAGTTACTATTTATATTTGATGAGAAATAAAAATATTATAAATAAATTGGTGTAACACAATGTATGAGTAGTGAATTTATATAAATGAAAATTATCGTAAATTAAAATGAGCGGATATTGTTCAACAAAATACTCAAAATTCAAAATTATGCAATGAAATATTTTCTGAATGTAAGAATCCTAATTTTTTTGTTATTCCCATTTGTGATATCATAATAGAATTCACCATATCTCAAAAAAGAATTTTGATTTAGTTTATGTTTATTTGTAAATGGGATAAAAAATAAGTAAAGTTGTAATTGATAAGAATTAAATAATATTTATGAGATAAAATGTTTTAAAATTATTTTAGAAGATAATCCCAAAAACATTGTTTTTTAGTAATTGTAAAATGTTGTGGTTATAAAAAATTTATTTTTGGAAAATGATTATTTACAAAAAGATATAAATAGTGAAGCATATTCCGCACTCTAGAAAAAAATGTTAAGGATTTAGAAGATATGGGGGTTTATTTATGTTATGAAGAAATCATTAAAAATGGGAAATTTTTTGTTCTATGATGGTATACGAGTCTTATATGAGTACTATTCACCTTTTAGGTCGTGTCATCATTTGATGTCTTATTGGTAAGTATTATTTCATTATGATAATTGATAGATTATATATAATAATTATTTTTTATTTTAAACGATTAATTTTGAATAATTTTATTGATATTTGTATTGGATTTTAGGTTATTAATATAAAATGTATTCCATCGTCTTCTAAAAACATAGGAAATTATATAAATTTACTTTTATTTAACAATGTCTTTCAATAATAGGTCCTCAAAATCAGTTTTTATTTCATTTTATGTATCAATAAATTATTTAATGTTATTTTATATGACTATTTACTCTATAAATTAAAATTTCAAGTTTCCTTGATAAATCCCATGATGATTTATGTTCATCATATATTCTATAGAAATTTTGGGTTTCAAAATTCTTAATTAATGGTGAGTTCAATTTCAATTTTTTATACTGATTTTCCTTAATCCTATATAATTTCTTATGTGATTTTTATTGAAAAAATGGTTCATTATTGATATAAAAAAGGTTGTTTATAGTATAGAATAAAAGTGATTATATGAGTTATTTTATAAATTTTGATTTTCTTTATATGTTTCTTGATTTAATGATTCACAATAGTTATAGGATATTATCTAAAAAATACCAATAATAGTTCTTTTTATCTCATGATTTCCCTCTAACAAGTAATATTCGTTGTAATTTTCTTTGACTACTGGGAACTCATAGTTAAAATTTCACTTCGACTTATGGTATCACCATATCAGACATAAATTAAGAATTATTGGTTATAGTTTTTAATTTTTATTATAAAAATGGATTCAATTATTAAATTTACATCTGAGGACAATTCTTTATATCCTAGTTTTTTATTCCCTATAATTTTAGATTTCTTTAGTAATTTTTCGTGTATTGATTTGGTATCTATTTATATAATAAATAATATTTTGTAAATATTTTATTATAAATTTATTTATTGAATATTTATATATATTTTATATAAAAAAATTAATTAGGAATGGTTTTTTATTTTATCTCATTGATTTAGAACTAGCTTTCTCAGTTTGAGTTATAAAGGCAATTGTGTATAATCATTAATGAAATCCCTCTAAAATTATGCTCACTACATTTATTTGTATATATATATGGATTAGATATATATATATTTTCCATCATGGAGTTCTGGGATGATATTCTCATTTTATTGGAGTCAGACTATAGGTTTTATTTGAAGCAATGGATGTGGTGACAGGTAGGGGTAGTTCTATGTTATAAATAAAAATTTGGTTATTTCATTTCAATTCATGTCGGGATATTAGTATTAGACCCCTATTATTTTAATTTTATGTTAATTCATTTTAGTTTTGTAACTCATTTATTTTTTAATAACTTTGACTTCACTTTAATTTTAGGATGTTTTTGTTATATTTTATGCCCTGTTTAGATTTTTATGTATTGGAAATATATTTCTCATGTTACATGATATGTTCAATATATGGTTGTTTAATATTATATTTATAGAAAAAATCATTAGTTTATTAATATTATTTTAAAATTGGGAAATTATATCTATCATATATGTTTTATAACCATTTCAATGATGACATCATATGGTGATCTGGAAGATGCCTTGGTTTTTAGGAATATTAGTATGGGTATTTGACCATCTAATTTAGTTATCATGTTATTGTGGATTAATATATTTTAAGAGGATGCCCCTAGATACATTAAATTTTTAAGGAAACCATTTTCTGTGTAGAACCATGGTGGAATGGATGATTTTTGTGAGACAACAATATAATACAGGGTTGGTAATCGTGTTCCAATAGAGTTCACTTGAATATTGATGGAATTTGACACAACACATGACCTAATGAACAAAAAATTGGATGTTATAGGCTACTAACTATTGAGGTGGGTCTATCTGTGATATTTTTATACTATAGAATTAGTATCAAATAACTATAAATCATGGTATAATTAAGAATGTCAAAAAATAATCCAAAAATATGAAATTCAATGGACATTATAGTATTAACCAACAATAAAAAACAGTTCACTTTTTATTATAAATAATACATATTTAGGAAAATTAGTCATACATCCCAATATTTATTATCAACCATATTGGTCATAAAAATATAGAAAATATAATAAAATTAAATTCAATGAGACCAACTAAACCCTCAATGAACTTTCCTAGGACATTTCTCCAAATTCTTAATAAGATTCATGTCTCATCTATTTATACATGGGCCATATTCTAAACCAAAATATCAATAATATGTTTTTTATTTTCACCAAGATGTAATTATAGGCTGTGATAATAACATTATAGGTCATCAACATTAATAACCATAAAAACCAAAAATATATATGTATACGAATAATATTACATGCTAATAATGTAATAAAGGAAAATAATAATATAACTTATCAATTCATCAAAATTGAAAAAAGACACATGGTTATAAATCATTATTACCCCATTATATGTTGTAAAAATTCTAATCATATCATCTTAAAGCACAAATGGTCAGTATAACATCCGTTGTAATATGACCGCCTTTTAGTTGGGATTTCTGTCTAAATAATTTAGATGAATTTTATATCTTTTAATAAACACAACATGATAATATGTTCAACAATGGTTTATTTTAATAAAAATTTATGCGTTATAATATATTTAAATGAAACATAAATAGAGATATAAATGTTTTTCTAATAAACTTTAAAGCTATAAACTCCCTTAATAAAATATAATGTATCTTAAACAAAAAAATGTAAAGTATTATGGATTTCTGTTAAATTTATTTCTTTTGAATATTGATATCAATAAAATATATTTTTAACAATTTATGGAATTATTGGTAAAATAAATTAATAAAATCCAAAAATAAAATTAAATGATAATTAATATTAATTTAATTATTCATCTATAATTTTTATATTAAAAACATTTATTATACTATATATCTTTATATTTTATATAAAATTCAGATTTATAATATTTTTATTATGATGTTTAATTAATGTAATTGGTTATATATAAATTCAAAAAAACACACTAATAATGTAACAATTATTATTCAGAAATGAATAGTAATAAATCTATTTTTGGGCATAAAAATTCTAAAATATATTTTTATACATTACACATTAACTATATTAAAATTAATTAATTATTGAATTAAATATAAAATAATTCATATTTGGAGTAATCATTTCAAAATTAGAAAAAAATTCCAATTTCATTTTTATGCATATAAATAAGTTACCAATGTAATAGTTAATCACCATGGTATATGATAAAAAGGTAAAAGGGTTTATGGGGTAAAGACATTAAATATACTAAAACCATAACTTTAAATGTACATATAATGGAATGACAAATATCCCCTCAAACATTTTGTATTTTTTTTTCTTGTGTATAATTTCATTTATAAAATTATAACCATATAATTTATGTAATCGGTATTTTTGAACATTATAATAAATCTATCATATATAAGGAACCATACTCTTACCACCTCAAACCACAAATTTCCTTCAAATTCCTCTTGATTTCATTTAAAAATTATTTTCTAGCAAATATTTTCTCATATCTGAGAACCTATGTCCATAAAAAAGATTTCAAATCCCCAAATTTCCAAAATGATATCTATGATAAGATTTAACTCTTCAATAAAGTTAAAATGCATTTAAGCAACTAGATGTCTAAGGTAAATAATTTTTTCCAATCTCACATTGAAGTTGATATTTTCAATATTTAAATCTCAATTTGAAATTAAATGTTATTTCTTTTTTACACAATCATATATTTTCTAATCCTCTGGTGATTTTCTAGGATTTACATATCCATTTTATATATCACCTCCATTGGGTGTACAATTCAACTAAAATGATGTTTTTATGCGGATACAACCTTCTCTCTTTATTTATATTGGTTATATTTCTCATAAATTTAAATATTATTTATATTTATCATTGATGTGTTTATATATAATTTTATGATTTATTAAGTTATTTTTCTAGGGATGTGACTTTATTAAAAAAAATTTCTTTTATCATTTCTTGTGTGGTTCTTTTCTTCTAACATTAACCTTACTTATAGAAGTAAAAAAGGAATCTATTCTTAAATAATTTTCTATATGAAATCATTTTACCACAAACTTATTTAGTTTATTATGAATATTTCTCTACAAGTTTTCATATTTATCCAAACTGATATTTATTCCTATTTTTTATAATGTATTTTATTTTTAAAAAAATGTTACCAAAAGTAACAAATATTACTCCTTATCTTTCAATAAAAATTTGTTATGATATAAAAATAGTGTCATTCATCTACATGAATACAATCTAACGTTTATTATGATTCACTAGAGATATGATATAATGATACCATCAACATTATATATCTTTATGGATAGTTATAATTTCCTGGGTATGCTTTCGTGAATCGTGTTTCTTTCACATCGTTTAACCAAGTGATTATAGAATTATGAATATTTTGATGTTCATGTGCGACAAACACAAATGTACACACACACAAAAACACACAAACACACAGATATATATATATATATATGTGTGTGTGTTTTCATTACATAATAGATGATAATGAAATTATATATCATTAAATTTTAAGGGTAGTGTTTTATACCTCATTTGATAATGATGTTCTGTGTGTAACTGATTGTGGGTAGCTTGGTTTACAAGTTTGAAGATGCGAATGATTATGGGTACATTTTATATATATTTGATCATATACATGATTATAGATATCTAAGATCACATGTTTATGAATTGATATGTTTTGGGTAGCTATATCATTAATTTCTTCTGTTGACATGATTTTAGTAAGTTATGTTCAAAATGTTATGATATGTTATGCTTGTGTTTATGCCACATTCCAATGTTATACTAAATTGATATATTATACTCCATGGATCATGATTATTGTCAATTGAATTCATATTATCCATTAATATTTTATTTATGATCAATTTAGGTCATATTTCCTTCTAGTATACCTTTTGGAAAACACTTGTGATTAAATGTTATTTTTAACCCGTCATTTCTCTTATGATCTTGTTTTCTCACAATACTATAAACAAAAACTTTATGATTAATTTATAACTATTTCCCTAATATAGAAATAAATATCACTCATTTTTCATCCATTCTCTATGTAATTAATAAGGTTATTGGGTATGATTTGTCTAGATTCATACTACATGTGTATGATATTTGTGGGTGATTTTGAATAAAAAATGTGAAATAATTCATTTATGTAGATAGTCTGTAAAGATATCAGTCCTTTTAGTCATTGTGTTTTTTGTTTACTTGTAAGATATATTGTTTATATTATGGAAATGATGTAATATATATTCAAGTTATGATTTAGTTGAATGAGTTGGTATCATAGCGTGATTTAGATATTTTAAAAAATAGGGTTTTAAATTATAGGAGAAAGAAACCTATAGAAAATTAATTTATCATTTACATAAATGAAGGACGTATACTGTAAGAAATATTAGGAGTGATATTTTGTATTTACATGGTTATTTAATATGATTTTATTATGATATTTTGTTTAATTAATCATGTTAATAAATTTGTATTTAATAAGTGGCTATTACTAGATGGGAGAAATTTAACACTAGCCAACGAGCCCGTACCCGAGTGGTAAGGGCTCCTGCTTGGCATCCATGAGACCCGGGTTCAAAACTGGGTGGAGGCGAATTTTCAGGGTCACTATAGAAGTACTGTAGTAGTATTGTAGCAGTCATTGTTCGGTACTGTAGCAGCTGGAACTATTCACCTGATATGGGCCTTCGGGCAACCGTTTTGGGCCTACGGGTCTCCAGGGCCTTCGGGTAATCAATGACCTTCGGGCCACAGGGCCTTCGGGTCATATAGACCATTGAGTAGCCTAGTTCACACAGAACAAGCCCCAGAAGAGGATCAGAGAAACATGAGTAGCAGCAAACAGATGCAGAGCTAATTTGATTGGAAGAATGAAAGGGTATGGCAGCCACCATCGGGACTAGGCACTGTGCAGCTTTGTACGGGGAAATGCTAGCTGATCAGTAATGCAAGGTGGGGAGCTAGGTGATCAATGACGCAGAAAGCTGGGGAGGGGCAGTTTAAGTGGGGTGGGCCTACGGGTCATGTATTGGGCGTGGAATGCCTATGGGCCTTCAGGTCATGTATTTTGGGTTTTTCGGGCCTAGTGCCTTGGGCCTACGGGTCATGTTTGGGTTCCCCTTAGACCCTTAAAAGGACGATTATCCATAATAAAATAAAAAATAAGGCCTTCGGGCCATTCGGGAATGTTAACAATAGATGTGTTGGTAAAAGAGGTTAGTGTACCAAAAGAGAACCCTAATGGGATGGTAGATAGAGAAAAAAATCATTGAAATTATATATCAATGTCAACCCAACATTAATTGGTCTTCTCATCCATAATTTATTGATCAATATATCTACACAATAAAAATATTTTCTGATCAACTATTCTCAGAGGTTCACAAGTCTGTTTTAGCTGTTTATTGTTTTTAAGGTTCTGTAGATCAATATTGGAACATCCAAATGAATAGGAGGACAAAGGAAGAAGTTGAATCCATAAAATGATAATACTTTTTGAAAAAATTATTAACTAATTTTTTTCGAAACTTTTTACATTTATGTAGACTGATAATTAATTAAGATAATGAAAGAGGAGGATGGATCAATTGGTTCAGATGAAGAAAACTTTATAGGACAATAAAGTTTTCCCTCAAGTTTAATTATCGATCTTAAAAGAAAGATTGATGATTTTTTAGTTTCCCAAAACTATGTGTTTGACAGAAATTATATATATGGGGAATTTAGTAGTTATAAAACAAATTTCAATGTGAATATATTGTGAAAATAGAAAATGGAAACTCTCATTATTCTTAAGACACTAAAGAAAAATGCAGATTTAGCGGCGGTTTTTTTCGTTTCGCGGCCGTTTAAACCGCTGCTAAATCGATTGGCGGCAGTTTTTCAAAACCGCTGCTAAATTGTGCGTCGGAAAACTATTCATGGCGGTTTTCAAAACTATCATAGAACGTTTCACGGTGGTATTTTGATTTTTTTTATAATTATTGTTTAAATTATTTATTTATTTATTTATTTATTTATCTATTTATCTACTTATGTTATTTATCTTATTTATTTTATTTATTTTATTTATTTTACATGTTTTACTTATTTTACTTATTTTATTTATTTTAATTATTTTACTTATTTTACTTATTTTACTTATTTTAATTATTTTACTTATTTTACTTATTTCACTTATTTTACTTATTTTACTTATTTTATTATTTTACTTATTTTACTTATTTTATTTATTTTATTTATTTTATTTATGTTATTTTATTCATATTTATTTTATTTATTTATTTCATATTTTATTAATTTATTTTATATTTCAGTTATTTATTTTATATTTATTTTATTTATTTCATATTTCATTTATTTATTTTGTATTTATTTTTTTATTTCGTATTTATTTTATTTATTTCGTATTTATTTTATTTATTTCGTATTTATTTTATTTATTTTCTATTTTATTTATTTATTTCTTATTTTATTTATTTATTTCTTATTTTATTTATTTATTTCGTATTTTATATATTTATTTCGTATTTTATTTATTTATTTCTTATTTATTTTATTTATTTCGTATTTATTTTATACATTTCATATTTATTATATATATTTCATTTAATTCGCATTACTTTATTTACTTTATCCATGAATGCATGCTCATGCCCATGCAAATGCCCATGGACATGCCCATGCACATGCAAATGCCCATGCACATGCTCATGCCCATGCACATGCCCATGCAATATAAAGAAATACTGCGTTTGATGAGATTTGAACAACTAACCTCTTGCATATTTTCCAAAGAATTTACCACTCCAGCAAGCTCGTCATGTGGTTAAAAAACAGAATTTAATTTACATATATATACTAATTGAAAAAACAAATAATACATAACTAATAGATATAAACTCAATAATAATTAAACAATCAGCAATAACCAATAATTAATAACCAATAATTAATATTTAATAATTATTGAATTATTAGTTATTTATTGAGTAATTTATTATTATTTACTATTTATTATAAAAAATAACAAATAAATTATAATAATATTTTCATAAATTATAAAATTATGAAAATAAAATAATAAAATAATAAATTAACTAAATTAAAAGAATAAAGAATAAAGAATAAATAATAAATAATAAATAATAAATAATAAATAATAAATAATAAATAATAAATAATAAATAATAAACAGTAACTAACAAACAACAAACGATAAACAATAAATAATAAATAATTAAAAATAGTAAATAACAATAAACAAATAATAAAGAATAAAGAATAATGAATAATGAATAATGAATAATTAATAATTAATAATTAATAATAAAAAATAAAAAATAAAAAATAAATATTAAATATTAAATATTAAATATTTAATAATAAATAATAAATAATAAATAACAAATAACAAATAATAATAAATAATAAATAATAATAAACAAATAATATATAACAAATAATAAATAATAAATAATAAATAAATAATAATAAAGAATAATAAGTAATAATAAATAATAATAAATAATAATAAATAACAAATAACAAACTATAAATAATAATAAATAATAAATATTAAATATTAAATAATAAATAATAATAAATAATAATAAATAATAAATAGTAAATAATAAAAACATAATAAACAATAAAAAACAAAAAACAAAAAATAGATAATATATAACAAATAATAAATAATAATAAACAAATAATAAATAATAAATAATATATAATATATAATATATAATATATAATATATAATATATAATATATAATAAATAATAAATAATAAATAATAAATAATAATGCATAATAAATAATAAATAACAAGCAATAAATAATAATAAATAATAAATAACAAAAAACGAATAATAATAAATAATAAATAACAACTAATAAACAACAAATAATAATAAATAATAAATAATAAATAATAATAAATTACAAATAACAAATAAAAATTTATAATAAATAAAAAATTATAAATAATAAATAATAAATAATAAATAATAAATAATAAATTAAAAACAACAATTAATAATAGATAATAATACGTATATAAAAAATAATAAATTATAAATAATAAATAATAAATAATAACTAATAACAAATAAATAATACTAATAATAAATAATAAATAATAAACAAAAAATAATAAATAATAAACAATAAACAATAAATAATAATATATAAAAAATTTTCCCTCAGAATTTGGGGATAACCTCCTTGATGGGAGGTTCAAACATTCCAATCGGTTTCGAACGGGTTTGTTTGTAGAACCGAAATCATCCAATGATTCCACATCCATTTGGACCTACTTTCTAAAGGTAGGTGCTCATTAGTTTGTGGACTGATGAGGCATATGAATTTGCATTGGTCGAGAGGATGGGAGGTCGGACTCATCACACCTTTTTGAGGGGAATTATTGTCTACTCCGGGACTCTCTTTATAGATTTAAGTTATGTTCGTGAATCCTTATTACATTACCATGTATAAAATGAGATTTCCTTCAGATCTGACAATCAATGATTAATTGTGTAGGAAATTTAGATAATCTTTTATATGTATTCGAGGTTATTCATCGATAGAGAATCATCTGTATTTATTAGAGATTCTTGGTCAATGTTATCCTTCGACACATTTATATACAAGTCTCTTGGTCATTATGATGACCATGCTGGTTTTAAAGCCACTCAGTGGGGCAATTGAAGTTTATTGTCATTCAGAAGGACATAGATTATTTCAGAATTGGGATCGAACCTACAGATGGGCTACCAACGTATCCTTTATTTAGAATAGAAATCAGAACCCACATAGTTCCAGTAATGGAGTATGATGTTTATGATTCATGGCTCAAAGAAGGATGTCAAAATTACTTTTACACTCTAAGCTCACGTGAGTCATGCTCGTTGTGAGAAACAAGGGGTTTTGGTAAAAACCAAACAATTGTGCCATGAAATATGCAATCATAAGAAATAATGTGGGGCTTATGTATGTATGAATGCCCAGATAAATGAAGATTAGGATTCACTACAGGTAACAAATCCAGGAACAGGGTCCATAATGGTATATTTGCTTCATGGAGATTTGAATACTCTAACTTGGGGCATACTCCTGAAAAGGAGGCCCAAATTATGAGAAGACTTATGATTGGGTTTTACTCCGGAGAAGGAATCCCAGATCAAAGGTAAATTAAGACTGGTTAAGAGAAATTAAGACTGGGACTTACTCTTGAAAAGGAGGCCCAGGTTAAGAGACTTGAAAAATTATGGGACTTGGGGCTTACTCGTGAAAAGGATGTCCATATTTGAGACTTGGGCTTACTCCTGAAGAAGATGCCCATATTTGAGACTGGGGCTTATTCCTAAACAAGATGCCCATATTTGAGAGCGGGGCTTATTCCTAAAAAGGAGGCCCAGGTTAAGGGAATTTAGGTTTGGGGCTTACTCCTAAAGAGGATGCCCATATGTGGGAACATCAAGGATTGGGGCTTACTCCTGAGGAGGATGCCCAATTTAGGGGACTCGGGCTTACTCCTAAGGAGGATGCCCAGATTTAGGGATTATGACTAGGGATTATTCCTGAAAAGGAGGCCCAGGTTTGAGACTAGTTCTCTCATCTTAAAGGATGAGGTTGAATGAATGAAGTCTCAATCATTAGTGACATAAAGATGTTTAAATCACTAGGTTGTGAGAGATATTCCACAGAATTCCTTTCAGATAAGGATGTCAAATCAATAAATCGTGCAATAAATGGATTTGAAAAGTGTCTTGAAGACTGAATCTTGAATAGTAGAGGTGGAATGACATCAGAGGGGTGCAATGGGAAATAAGGGCACCCAAAAAGGTAGGGGCGCGCAAGTCCTGGCAGGCGCGCAGGTACTACATGGGCACGCAAGTCCTAGTCGTGTAGGTATCCCTGCGCGACACATGGTTAATTGCACGACGGTTATCCAACATGGTAATACTTGAGCGACTCTTGGTTAACGCCTTTATAATCCTCTTGAGGTTCTTCCAGAATAGTGGTGCGCAAGTTCTATTGAAGGAGTTAGGCGGCGCACAAGTGTTTCCATTTACCTTAAGGGATGGCCACCCAGGCGCGCAAGTGTTGATGAGTTTCAACACTTAGGCCTTCCACCCCCTATTTAGATCTTCTATTCTAGGTAAGAAATTACTGTAGATGTTTTTTTAGAAGCTTTGAAAAGAGACTAGGGCGAAGAGAGCCCAAATCTGAGTTTCCGGAAAAATTCCTCCTTGAATGGGGGGCCCACATGGTCTATTTATAGGCTCGAGAAGACCCCGAGCGGTTATCTTTTAGGGCATGCAAGTCACTTGCACGACTATTAGGGGGCGCGCAAGTATACTTGCGTGACCATTTTAGAACTTTCGTGACCCTTGCACAGTATTCTTCTTATTCCTTCCTTTGTCAATTTTTGATATTTGTCCAATGGTTGAATCACTTTGAGTTAAGATAATCCCCTTTTCCATTATTTAGACTCTATGACGAAAGAGGCGTCAACAAAAGTCCCCCCTCAAAGTTGGATCCGGAGAGAAAAGAGGATTTGACTCTGAGGTGAAAAGAAAAACAATAAATTTGGCAGTTTAAAGTCATGCATGTCGGACATAAAAAGGCTAATGTTTAAGGTCGAAATAGCTTTGACCGAATGAATTAGAATTGTCTCAATTCCTTGGAAATTCATCTGAAAACATATTACCATACTAAAGTATGAGGGAAAAAATGTAAACTATAACTTAAGAATATTTGAATATGCGGAATGATATGAAAAAGAGCTAAAAGGCATTAAAAGAAGTAGTTCCCAAGAATGAAGTTACCGTTATTTAACAAACCCATTAGGGGGTTGAGTTATGTAGGTCCACCTAAGGGCATTGGCTGTATAGTCAAATAAATAGTATCCTTTGGATAACAAGTTTGTTATGTAGGATGTTTATGCAAGGCCGCCTATGGGCACGTTCTGCATAGTTAGGAAAAAGAACTCTCAGAAATTTACTTTCCAAGTGCTAAAAGCCAGTGAAAGTTTATGGAGATTCAAATTTTCCAATGTGTAGAGTTTGATGTATAGAAAGAGGTACTTGAATAAGGAGAAGATATTTCCAAACAAGATTATTGAAGAACTGGATGGATATTACTCCTACGAAGGTCTGACCCAAATGTAGGAAAGGAGAATATAAACCATATACTTTAATACTTTCAGATCCTGAAAAAGGATATGGGACAAATATGTTAAGGATGGCTGCTTTTGCAGATCCCTGTATACTATCATTTAAGACAAATAAGGACAAAAGAGGCATTCTTCCCAAGAATGAAGTTACCACTATCCGAAAAACTCGTTAGGCGGTTGAATTATGCAAGGCCACCGATGGGAATTGGCTACATAGTCAAATAATAGTATCTTATTGCTGAAAAATCTGTTGTGTAGACTATTTATTCAAGGCCACCTATGGGAAAGTGCTGCATAGTCAGGAAAAAGAATTTTCATAAGTTTCACATTTTTGTGACTAGAAGTCATAAAAAGGGTTATGAAGATCTGAAAATATTTAAGGTTTGGATTATGACACATAAATATGGGTATTGTCCAATGCATACGGAGATACACCGATCAATGCTAACCATAATCATGTTGTGGCTGGGTCCTGAATCGAAATGTTGGACTTCACTACATATCCCATAAGGATGGGAATCAAGCCATACGTAGTTCTTGAACTACATTTTAACGTCGTGTGGGACAAAAGGATTAGATATCTTATTTTAGGTTCATAGATCTTTGACCATTAAAAGAAATACACAGTGCGTGCTTTCATGGGGAATATTCAGCCAAGGGACTGAAAGTGGAATTTGGGGTTAGGCCCAAAGACATGGGGCTGGATTCGAGGGACACTCGAACGTTCCTAAGTATCCCATAAGGATGGGAATCAAGCCCACATAGTTCTAGAAATACCATCTGTACAAATTTGGTTCGTACATGTGAAGGGTGAAAGGGGACTTTAGTAATATGATGGTTTAACCCAAGATAAAAGGGTTGGGCATTTCCATGTATGCACATAGTCTTTTAAATGAAACATGATTGAAAAATAAATGTAAATAATGGTTCCCTCTCAGGTGAGGGTATCAAAGAATATTGTAGTTTATTGTCATACTGGGAAAAAGTGTTTTATAGTTTAACGTCGTATAACAAGGACAAAAGTGAACCAATGTAAATATATTGATTCTAGGGGCGGTTTCATGAATCAACATCGTATGAGATAGAGGTGAACCGATGTGAAGAGATTGATTTTGGGCTTGAACCTTGGGAGGTTTCCTACGTACCTAGCCTGGAAGGAAAGGATCAAAGTCAGCATAGTTCAATTAAAGAATGAATTAATGATCAAGTTGTTCTTGGGGACAATGATCTAAAAAATGATGTTGTTGGGACTTACACATGGTTAGTATCCCAGAGAGAGTGTTATAGTTGAGGTTTTCTCTAAGCTCACTTGAGTCATACTCAGTGTGAGAAATAAGAGGTAACAAAAACCTTAATGATGCACAGTTTAATGTCATGTAGGACATAAAAATGGACTATGCTGTTTAAAGTCTTACAGTTAAGACTGTTGGTGCTGTACAGTTTAGTGTCATGTATTAGGGACAATATATAGTTTAATGTCATGTATGACATATCAAAGGACATTCTATACAATTTAGTTTCATGTAGTTAGGATGATGGAGACAACACAGTTTAACACCATGTTGGATGAAAAAGATGACTGTTCAGTTTAATGTCATGCAGTGAGGACAAAAGAGTACACCATTTAACGTTATGTTGGACGTATTGAGGATTTTTTTCCACAGTTTAACGTCATGTTGGATGAAAAAAGGGACAATACAGTTTAGCGTCATGTTAGATGAACGTGAGAATAGTTTAAGGTCATATTCATGGAACGTTTCATTATAGTTTAACATCATATAGCAAGGAAGATGAAGGGTACACAGTTTAACGTCATGTTGGATGTATCTGCAAATAGTTTAGGGTCATATGCTTGGACCGTTGGTGATGTAGTTTAACATCTTGCTAGACCAAGGTGCAGTTTAAGGTCATAATGGACCATTGATTATGTAGTTTAACATCTTTCCGAACGCAAGGGGATTTTATACAGTTTAGCGTCATGTAGTGAGGATATCACAGTTTAATGTCTTGCTGGACGGTGGTGCAGTTTAGGGTCATACCGGACCATAGGGGGACTATGCAGTTTAATGTCATGCTGTGAGTACAAATTAGGGAATTGTTTCCCACAGTTTAACGTCGTGTGGGACTAAATTAATACAAATAGTTTAAGGTCATATGTATAGACCATTTCTATATAGTTTAACATTATATAGAAAGGATGATGAATGAGACATTTTATATTTATACAAAATACTTCTTCAAAAATCTGGCATTGGTTAGAGTAGTGATTATTTCTCCATCCATCAAGATTAATGAATAAGATTCATTGGAGTAGACCCTATTTATTGAATAAGGTCCTTCCCATTTTGGATCAAGCTTGAGAGGTTTCTTTCCTAGTATAATTGGAGTTCTGAGAACTAATACCAATTCTCCCTGAGTGAATGAACGAAGACGAACTTTTTTTTTAAAAGCTCGTGCTATTCGATTATGATAGACTTCCAAGTGGTGCGAAGTGCACAATATTTTCTCATCTAACCATTCTAATTAATTAAATCGCTTTTTATATTGTTCATCTGTAGATGAATGATCACAAATGGCTACTCTGAGCGATGGAAATTGAACTTCATTGGGCAAGACTGCTTCTGTTCCATATACCAATGATTATGGAGTTGACCGAGTTGCAATGCAGGTGGTAGTCCGATAAGCCCATAAAGCATGAAAGAGTTTATCAGACCATGATTTCATATCTTTATCCAACATCATTTGTAGTATATTTGACATAGTCTTGTTGAAGGCTTCTATTTGGCCATTGGTCGCTGCATGATACCGAGGTGAATGGTTGGATTTGATGTTGTATTCTTGATACAACTTCTTCACCTCAGATGAATAGAATTTGGTGACATTGTCCGTCAATATGGTATAAGGGACACCAAATATGGTAATGATGTTAGACTTGATAAAGCTAACAACAAATTTAGAACTGGCTTCCTTGAGAGGTATTTCTTCTGCCCATTTGGAAAAGAAGTCAGTAGCAGTAAGAATGTACTTAAACAGCTTGGTCGTAGCCGAAGGGTAAGGTCCTGCCACATCTATTCCCCATGTGGAAAATGGCCATGAGTATTTAGCTGTATGAAGCAACTATGGAGGTTGATGAATGAAGTTGGCATTTACTTGGCCTGAATGACACTTCTTTGTGAAATCAACACAATATTGTATCATTGGAGGCCAAAAGTATCAAAGCCTTTAAATCCGATCAGACAGTCTACGTCCAGACTGGTGGGAACCACAGAATACTGCATGCACTTCTTTCATGACAACCATTTTCTCTTCACCATCAATGCATCTGAAGAGAACTTCATAAAAACCACGTTTGAAGAGAATTTTCTCTAGCTGGTCGAGGCTATCATAAAGAGTAAAATTGACCACACGTCTCCAGATTTGTTCTTTCTCAGCTCTATTAGGTGGAAGTGTTCCATTTTGAAGGTATTCCCTATTTGGTGACATCCATACTGTAGTATGACCATACGGTTCAGGAATGGGACTAATTTCATTAATTTCCTCTGTTCTGATTTGAACATAAGGTGAAATTGCATGACAGTGGGCAATACTAAGGGTGGTCTCATCCCGATTTGGATCTTCCAGAGATGTGGCAATATTAGCATGTGCATCAGCTTGAGCATTTTGTGATCTTGGGACATAAGAAAATGTCAGTTCTGAAGGGAACTCCGCCATTAAATCTATGATGTAATCAAATAAAGAGATTAGTTCTTCATTTCTGATAGCATAATCCACATTGATTTGTTTGATTACTAGGTCTGAATCACCTTTCACCTTTAAGTGATTCACTTGTTCTTGAAGCGCTAATTCCAAGCCTGAGATGAGAGCTTGGTATTCTTCTTCATTATTGGTACCACCTTCCCATAATAAGAAGGAATAAGGTAACACTGCCTTTTCTGGAGAAATGAGCACAATTCCTAAGCCAAAATTGTTGAATTTAGGATCTTCCATTTTCCTCCCTGTTGGACTTCTGGAAGCACCATCAAAATACATTTTCCTTGCTTGAAGACTTTCTTGAATAGAGAACACTTCCTCATCAGGGAGTTCAATATCTGAATATGTGTCTTCCACTGAAGGGTGTTCATCTAGGAAATCAGCTAGAGTTTGGCCCTTTATTGCCTTTTGAGACACATACTGAATGTTGAATTGCTGCAAAATAACTTCCCACCTTACCAGACATCCTGTAAGCAATGAACGACTAAGGATGAATTTGAGCGGGTTATTGCGAGATACCAATTAGACCTCGTGATGTTGAAGGTAGTTTCTCAACTTATGATCTACAAATATTAATGCCAGGTATCACTTCTCAATACTTGAATACTAGGTTTCTGCTTCAAGCATAGTTCGACTGAGATAGTAGATGTTGTTTTCATTACCATCATCATTATTTTGAGCAAGAAAGGCACCCATTGATCGCTCTAGATCTGTCACGTAGAGGATAAGTGGTCTTCCTTCAATAGGTTGCATGAGTACCGGTGGACTCAAGAGGTATTTCTTGAGAATATCAAATGCTTCTTGACATTCATCAGTCCACTGGTATGTGACTCCCTTCTTCATCAATTTGGTGAAGGGTAAACTTTTTCCTTCCAAATTGGCGATGAAACGCCGAATATAAGCTAACTTTCCTTGAAGTCCTCTCAATTCTTTCAAATTTTGAGGATTTGACCTACCAAGGATTGACATGGCCTTCTCAGGATCGACTTCAATACCACGATGGCGTACAAAAAAACCGAGAAATTTTCCTAAGGTTACCCCAAAATCACATTTTAAGCGGTTCATCTTCAAATTATGTTTTCGAAGCTTGTGGAATATGACTTCCAAATCAGCCAAGTGATTATAAAATTGTTTGTATTTAACCACAAAATCGTCTACATAGCATTCAACAAACTTCCCTAAGAAGGGTTTGAAGATACAATGCATGGCACACTGACATGTTTCACATGCATTCATTAATCCAAAGGGCATTACCCGGTAGAAAAACACACCCTGAAGGGCTCTGAAGGCTATGGATTCCTCGTCTTCTAGGGCCATTCAGATATGATTATATCTGGAATATCCATCAATGAAGGAAAGTTCTTCATAGCTAGCTGTTGCATCAATTAAAAGTTCTGTAATCGGAATTGGGAAATCATCCTTAGGACAATGCCGATTAAGATCTCTGAAATCGATGAAAACTCTAATTTGTCCGTTCTTATTCTTTACAGGGAAAATATTACCCAACCACTTGGGATACAAAACTTCTCTAACAAATTTAGCTTTGATAAGCTTAACCACTTCAGCATCAATTTTGGAAGCATAAGTTGGGTGTGTTCTTCTCGTGGCTTGCTTAAATCCTCGATGTTCTTCTGGTAAACCCAAATGATGAGTAGAAACATCAGGATCAAGCCCGGGAATTTCTGTATAGTTCCAAGAAAATATATCTCTATTTTTCTTTAGAAAAGAAATATACTTCTCTTTCTCTTCAAGAGTCATGGCCGCACTGATTAAAGTGGGGTGTGGATCTTCTTTTGTACCCAGATTTATTTCTCTGAGTTCGTCCACAGTGGTAGAAAATACCCTCTTCAAATGATGGAGGAGCATCTCTGAGATCTTCCTCTTCTTCTTCATCATGTGTTATTTCTTCCATTTCTACTTGCATAGTAGATGATGAAGCAGAATTTTACGATCCGAAGAGATGTCAAAATTTTCATATGTTGAAGAAGAAGCTTCAATTTCCGACCTGATTGATGATGAAGGGTCCTCTTTGGGTAATAAAGAGGAGATGATGGGTTGAGAATCGACATCATTGTTCACCTATGATGTTGCTATAACTTCTTCTGACCTAATTGGCGATGTATAGAATTGTTGGATTTCAGCAGATGAAATGAAGACGTCACTATTTGTGCTTTCATCACTGCTTGGTGGGTTACCAATTTCTCCCATGTTGTCTGGATTGATTGTCGTAATTGACATTATGTATCTTTCCATAAGATTATTTTTATTTGGGTCTATCTTGTCAATTTGACTGATAGGAAACACAAAATCTGTACTCACATGTGTAAATGGATTTACTGGAATCCTCTCGAAACCATATGGAGCATTAACTTTGGTAATCTCCTTTGTTGTGGATTTCTCCCTTCTGTTCATGTGATAGAATTCCGCCTCAATGCATTGAGACTCACATGTCTTGAACGGGGCCTTATCACCATAAAATGTCGCAACTTGACCATCGAAACAATATTTGAGACATTGATGGTATGATATAGGGATAGCCGCATGTTTATGTAGCCAGGGTCTTCCAAGAAAGATGTTGAAAGCTGAGTCTTGATCAACAACCATTAAATCTGAATTGGATACAAGATCTCCAAACTGAGTTCTATGTGTAACTACACCCAGTCATTCATGTTAATTTTTATCATATCCTTGTAACATCATGGTAGAAGGAGGTAAATCAGATTACGTGAGGTCCAATCGATGAAGTGTATGAATTAGCATGAGTTTGACTCCTGAACCATTATCAATGAAACCTCTTCGGACGTCTACGCCATTGACCTTTCCAGATAAGTACAAAGGTCTAATATTCCCATGAACAATATCATCTTCATCTTCATCAGTAAAAGATATTATTGCATGGCATTCTACAAGATTATTCTCTATGTGATAGACTTCAGCTGCATCAATTTCAGTTTCAAAATCTTGAGGACTTGACAAAGCCTCGATGAGTGCTTCCCGAAGATCTTTTGATAGATTCAGAGCATCTAGAATTGATAACTTGGCTGGTACATGGGACAAGTGTTTCAATACATCAACCTTTTGATCCAGAGGTCTGCGTTTCCCAACAAGAATATGTGGTTTAGTAGGTACCTTGGAAGCAGATGCTTTGGAAGTTGATGAATCTTGTATTGGGATAGGAGTTGGAAATATTCCTGGTTTTGGAAGATTAGACCGATTAGATCCATTTACTTACTGAGAGGAAGAATATTGAACCTTCAATCGGTCTTACAAAATAATTGTGCCAGGACTGAATTTACTATTGGTAGAAGAACTGTCTTGTTCTTGATGAGCTCACCTAAGGGCTCTACCATGAGT
Organism: Viscum album; assembly: GCA_963277665.1. NCBI lineage: Eukaryota > Viridiplantae > Streptophyta > Magnoliopsida > Santalales > Viscaceae > Viscum > Viscum album. The sequence goes on from CAUJRU010000169.1 coordinate 648,455, forward strand.
TTCTGTTGCGTATACAGTTCTAACAGGGGTAAAATTGGAATAGTGGATTCTAAAAGTTCCACCTTTTCCCCTGTATCCTGAGCCTCTGGAACTTCCTCTGATTCCCCTATTTGATACAGGGAATTCAGGCTCATCGATATCGAAACTGCGATTGGCATATGGATCTATTAATTTAATCATATTAACAGAACCGAAGATTAACTCTTTGTCTAATGAAGGCTCCTCCTGATTAGCCTGTTTAGGCTTTTCCGTTTGGTGGGGCGGTGCCCGTGGCTTTGAAGTAGATGGAATAAAGTCTTCTAGAGTCAAAGACAACTTAGTCTTTGACACATACTCATCTTCTTCTGATTCTTTTTTTTCTTTGAATCATGCCATTTCTTTGAGGACTTTCCCTCTAATGAAGAGGGGTTTTCCACAACATTCATTGAAGAAGACACAATCGGTTTCTTTAATTGTGTTCAAAAAATTGCATTAGTTCGGTTGATTGTCTTTCTGACCATCCAATCATAATTATTTTGTGAATTTTTGATTTTGACTTCTTGCCACTCACCTTCCTCCTCTGGAACTGTAGCAGTAACACATGCTACCTGAGCTGAAGAACATTTCGGTTTGACTTGTCCCGAGTCGACCATTTTTTGTAGGAGGTCCTTGAAGACAAAAAAAAACCTGGATGGGATGCCCCAAAATTTTATAAAAGGGGAATAATTGGGATGGTACTCATCTCCTTTCTTGTTTGACCTCATGGGCATTGGCAATTGAACCAAATTATTTTCCAGAGCCAAAATTAAATAACTAGGAACCTGTTAATTTCAGAAAGAGTATGTTTTTCTCTTCAGATCCTCAAACTGTTTTCATCTTTGATCTCTTTGATCGTCATGACAAAATGGCCTCGGCTGTTGGAACTCATGAGGTGTAGCCCTTCGAGAAGATGAAGGTTTTGAAGTAGAAACAGGAACAGGTGGTTGTTTAAGCATAACTGTAGCAGTTTCTACTTTACCCATTCTCCTTCCTAGAGCTGATGGAATTACACAAGATTTAGTCTTAGCCTATATAATGGAATATTCAATATGCTGAGAAATTTAAGTAAGGTCTTGATACCCTCCAGTGTATTTCACAGGGATTAACGGCGTGCGTAATTCGTCATGCAGATTTTCCACACAGATTGGCAACAATTCCTCTTGAGGGAGTGCTAAGCTTAGGGAATATGTTAATCCCTTCCAGTGAGCAATGAAATCTGTGACCCTTTCATTCTCTCTTTCTTTACAGTTTGTTTGATCAAAAACTTTTGTCTTTGGAAAAGTTGAGTTGAACTGAGGAAGTAATTTTTAGCGAAGATCCTCTCATCCGGTAATTGACCAGGATTGGAAGCTTGTATACCAGAAAAAGGCTGGTCCTTGCAAGGTCCGTATAAAGAATCTGAGTTTTACTGCTTCTTGCTGCTCCGGAGTTCCCATCATAGGATAACAACAAGACACGTAATGCGTCAAATGCTGTGCAGGGTCACCTGATCCATTGAAAATAGGGAATACGGGGTTTCCAAAACTGGATGGAGGAGAGATTGAATCTACCCATTCAGGGTAAAATTTCTTTTCTGGTTGAACCTGCGCACGTTTCCCTTCCATAGTTTCTAACCGAGCTATTAACAACTCAATGGTAGTTATTAACTTTTGAGAAACATCCGGTTGAACATGGACTTGGGTAGGTGTAATGACTGGAGCTTGGACAGATGTGGTGGTTGGTGCTGCAAGTGATGGTAGAACTACGAACTGTTGTTGCACATGATCCGTAGGATTAGTCCTGTGAGGGTGTACTGATAGAGGAGGATATTCTTGATCCCACTCAGTAGCTGCAACAAATTCCCTTGGCTGACTGAATCTAGCTCACTTAGGAAGAAGACTACCCTGAAGTAGCTCTGTATTCAACCTCCTTAATTCCTTCATTTCTTCCACTTGTTGTGAAATCCTTTTCTCTCGTGAGAGCGATTAGACTTCTCCAGAGGAAGTATATGTAACATGATTCATTCCCCTCCCATTGCGGATCCCTTTTAGAGAGGGGGAAGTGGGTTACTCGAAGAATTGCCTAGGTTCTGAGTAATCCTTTGATTTCGTGTACGCACACCTTCTTCATTTGTGTCGGTGCGTACATCTTCATCAGCAAGAACCTCTTTATCTAAGTCCCCTGAGTGATCCTCATCTGGTGGATCAGAAACAAAGGAATTGATAACATTGATTGATGCATAACTCATCGCATCCCTTCTATCAGTATTTCTGTGATATTGTCTTCTTCCATGTCGTTGATGAGACATTGCCTTTTGTTGATTTGATCCCACAGGAACATCTTGACGAACCGTAATTTGGAGAGAATATCCTGATAATTTGGCTCTTAGTTCCTCTTTAGGCTTTTTCCCCAATCGAGAAAAGGCCGAATCTCTCTAAGGAGGGGATTGATGATTTGAAAAAGTCCCTAGTCCGGTGGACTGGGTCTGTTCTTACTCAACTCCTCGAATCATATTTGTTGATTCTGAGGGTTGGTTTAAAGGAGTCCCCAGTCTGCTGGAATGGGGTGGCTCTTGAAATTCTATGTATGAGACTTTCTTAAAATCTATTCTAGTATTGCGAACCTTAGTCTAGAAATTAGCTAGATGCATTAACCTGTATCAACTTTTGTCACCCGGTTCAAAAGACCGTTGGATGATTTCTGACACTTCTGTCACTTGGTGATGTGCTTGCTCCAAACAAGACGGTTGTTCAATATTCTTGTTTGCTTGATGCAGGAGTAACTCATAAACTTGTTCTCTGTATTATTGATTTTTAGAGGAACTAGTTGAATCATGTTCTTGGGAAAGCTTTTGATTACAAACAAAGCCCATTAACTATGGCCGACCATGGGAAAAAACATTGCATGATACCATTTTCGACGGGCTTTGCTGACTGGAGAGCACCGTGAAATACAGTTCTCCATGAACTGCCCATCCTCTAACATGAATACCAGATGGGGCATTGGCAATTAACTGGTGAAACTTTCTTTGTGTTCCAAGGCATGAACGCTGAAGGGATATCTGCTGATTTTTAGCCTTCGGATATCGAGAGACTGATAGAGATGCCAAGTCAATTTGGCATTGTAACCCTTCTATTATCATAAAATTATTTTCAGATTCATCATAATATAATACTTTATTTTTCAACTGACAATGAGTTTTCCATATGTTGAGAAGAATATCATGAATTCCATCTTTCGTCAACATTTCTGGAATGTTATACTTAGAATCAGACAGAGGCCAAAACATGACTGTCACTTCACCTTTTTCCATTTTTTTTTCTCATGTTCAACATTTCCTCTTTATCATTTGATGAAGATTCTTCTACCTGTTTTGACCAGATATGGTGCTTTATTTTTCCTTCATTGGATTCAACAGGATTGGTAGATAAATCACTGATTAAACTAGAAGATGCATGACTTAGGGGTTGTTCAAGGAATGACCTACACTATGGGCTACATTCGGATTGAGAAAGTATTTCACCTGCTAGAGATGAAGCATCAGACATGACTGGTTTTTCATTTTCAAGTGCCTCAAGATAAGAGGGATTTCTTAGCACTATAATGTCTACTAGAGAATTTTTCCAGGAAATGTTTATCACTAATGCGGAGAGGACTTTCACAGTGAAATTCATCATCATGGGGAGGACCACCATAATGGGTTATAACAAATGATGATATCTCTTTCTCCATGGTATTCTGACCACACAGAGGGTTCCTCTTGCTCTCATCTAAAGATGAAACATTGAGATTAACTGAATTTTCATTAAGCAAGCCTTAATGAGGAAGTATCTATTGAAGAACTTTGGAATTAATGTTCCCACTATTGGGAAATGAGGGAGTAAAATCTTGGTTTCCAACATATAATTGTTTGAGGGCTTGAAGAACTCCAGCATCGAGCAAGGCCTTGTTACAGATTGGCTCTTGATCTCCTGACTGTGATGGGAGGGTCTTCTTCTTAGATGCCTTCTTACTCTCATTGGAAACCACTTGTTGAAGAATGTGGGTGCTCTGAGTAGGTGCATGTGCCTAATCAAGAAAGATAGCCAGGTTAGGCTGATGATCTCCACTCAAATCTGGTGTATGTGCCTGACTTGGTTGTTCGTATGATATGGGGGAGTATGCCCCACAACCCTCTTGGACTGGAACAGATGTGTGTTTCTGTTCTGGAGTGAATTGTTGATGTGTCACTCCACTGGTAGGGATAGATTTATGTGTCTTTCCCTGAGATGTTGTTGAAGTTGTTATAATATCCTGGAAGGCATCCAGAATATGAGCATGGATTTGCTTCTGCTCTTTCACCATTAATAGAATATGCTTGGTGACTTTAGCTGTCGTAATGGGGATATACGTCCATTCGGATCTTGGAGTATGTGTATGTGAATGCTCATATCCTCCTTTTCCTATCAGTGAATCCTGAGAGTACTCAAGTGTGGGGGCAGAGAGTTGAGTCTTCCTCCAGTTTGTTGTCGGGGCTTTCTGACTAACTTCTCCGAATGCTACCAAGAGATACTGTTGGTAGGATTGATTAGTACTAGCATGTGTATGTGCATGCTAATTGCACTTCGCCAAACGTGGTTGACGAGATCCATCATATGTAGTCAGACGAGCCTGCTGACTAGCTGATGATGTATAAATAGGTGTATGTTCCTGCCTATAGTACTGATCCGGAATTGCCTGGCGGGATTGGTGTGATACTGCCAGATGAGTCTGCTAGAGAGAAAAATTAAAACGGGCAAGTGTGTGTGCCTACTTGTTGCTTTCCACCAAGTTAGGTTGGTGGACTTCTCTGGAGATGGCAGAGATGATAACCTGCTCATTGTTGACCGGATTCCGCCTCTGGTAGTTCGTCTTGCCTGCTCGGGTTCAAGGAACATGAGCCGAACGCCTGGAGTCGGTACCCTCATCATGTTGAGGGCGCACTGCCGCACGAGTCTGGCGGTGATTGTTGGTGGGAGCCCTCAGGAAGGACTCCTACTTCTTTGAATTAAGGCCCTGAGGGACCTGCTCATTCACCTCCATAGAATATGGGAGTGAATTGTGATTACATTCTGGGGATAACGACCCGAAAGGGTTGGAGACAGTGGTTACCACTTGGTGCTTCTTGATCACTGGTCGTCGCTGTCCGGACGACCGATGTGAGTTGATCACTTGGAGGGCTTGTCGGGCAGCCTCCAGAGTTGGAATGGTACCATGTTAACGATACTCCTTAACCAACGCATTTGATACCCAGCGTTGAAGACGCTGAGTAAGTGATGTCATCCATAGAGCGGATGACAATCCAGGAGGAGTAGCAGCAGTGGCATTTGAAGCAGCAGTATTCACAGGTGTGAACTTGAGAGAATCCATTTTGGAAATGCAGAAGATCTTGGAAAAGAGTGTCTTTTTGATATAATAGACGTAATCAAGATACATTCATCCACTACATCTTTTGGATGAGCACATATGTCAATGATTGTTTTTGTTTTCCCTCTCATTGAGTTTTAAATAGGGGCCAAATAAATAGGTAAAACATCATTTTAACTTGGTTAAGGATTCACGTCGTGTTCACCATTTTTTGTTTCCCTCAGAATTTGGGGATGACCTCCTTGATGGGAGGTTCAAAAATTCCTATCGATTTCTAATGGGTTTGTTCGTTGAACCGGAAACATCCAATGATTCCACATCCACTTGGACCTACTTTCCAAAGGTAGGTGATCATTAGTTTGTGGACTGATGAGGCTTAGAAATTTTCATTGGTTGAGAGGATGGGAGGTCGAACTCATCACAACTTCTTGAGGGGAATTATTGTCTACTCCGGGACTCTCTTTATAGATTTATATTATGTTTGTGAATCCTTATTACATTACCAAGTATAAAATGAGATTTCCTTCAGATATGAAAATCAATGATTAAATATGTAGGAAATTTAGAGAATCTATTATATGTATTCGAGGTTCTTCATCGATAGAGAATCATCTATATTTATTAGAGATTCTTGGTCAATGGTATCCTTCGACACATTTATATAGAAGTATCTTGGTCATTATGATGACCATGATGGGTTTAAAGCCACTCATTGGGGCACTTGAAGTTTATTGTCATTCAGAAGGACATATATTATTTCAGAATTGGGATCGAACCCACAGATGGGCTACCTACATATCCTTTGTTTAAAAAAGGAATCAGAACCCACATAGTTCGAGTAAGGGAGTATGATGTTTATTATTGATGGCTTAAAGAAGGATGTCATAATTACTTTTACACTCTATGCTCACGTGAGTCATGCTCGTTGTGAAAAACAAGAGGTATTGGTAAAAACAAGATAGTTGTGCCATGAAAGATGCAATCATAAGAAATAATGTGGGGCTTATGTATGTATGACTGCCCAGATAAATGAAGATTAGGATTTACTTAAGGGAAGAAATCCAGGAATAGGGTCCATAAAGGTATATGTGCTTCATGGAGATTTGAATACTCTAAATTGGGGCTTACTCCTAAAAAGGAGGCCCAAATTAGGAGAGAACTTATGATTGGGTTTTACTCCGGAGAAGGAATCCCAGATTGAAGGTAAATTAGGACTGGTTAGGAGAATTTAAGACTGGGGATTACTCTTGAAAAGGAGGCCCAGGTTAAGAGACTTAAAAAATTAAGGGACTTAAGGCTTACTCCTGAAGAGGATGCCCATATTTGAGACTAGGGCTTACTCCTAAAAAGGAGGTACAGGTTAAGGGAATTAAGGTTTGGGGATTACTCCTAAGGAGGATGCCCAGATGTGGGAACATTAAAGATTGGGTCTTACTCCTGAGGAGGATGCCCAAATTTGGGGACTAAGGCTTACTCCTAAGGAGGATGCCCAGATTTGGGGATTATGACTGGGGATTATTCTTGAAAAAGAGGCCCAGGATTGAGACTAGTTCTCTCATCTTAAAGGATGAGGTTGAATGAATTAAGTCTCAATATTTAGAGACATAAAGATGTTTAAATCACTAGGTTGTGAGAGATATTCCACATAATTCCTTTCAGATAAGGATGTCAAATCAAGAAATCATGCCATAAATGTATTTGAATAGTGTCTTGAAGACTGAATCTTGAATATGAGAGGTGGAATGACATAATAGGGGTGAAATGGGTAAGAAGGGAACCCAAAAGGCAGGGGTGCGCAAGTCCTGGTAGGCGCGCAGGTACTACGTGGGCGCGCAAGTCCTGGTCGCGCAGGTATACCTGCGTGACACATGGTTACTTGCTCGACGGTTAACCAATAGGGTAATACTTGAGTGACACTTGGATAAAGCCTTTATAATCCGCTTGAGGTTCTTCCAGAATAGTGGCACGCAAGTTCTACTGAAGGAGTTAGGCGGCGCGCAAGCGTGGCCATTTCCCTTAAGGCATGGCCACTCAGGCATGCATGTGTTGATGAGTTTCAACACTTAGGCCTTCCTACCCCTCTTTAGATCTTTTGTTCTAGGTAAGAAATTACCATAGAAGTGTTTTGGAAGCTTTGAAAAGAGACTAGGGCGCCGGGAGCTCAAATATGAGTTTCTAGAAAAATTCTTCCTCGAATGGGGGGCCCACATGGTCTTTTAATAGGCTCAAGAAGACCCCAAGCGGTTATCGTTTAGCGCGTGCAATTCACTTGCACGACCATTAGGGGGCACGCAAGTATACTTGCGTGACCATTCTAGAACTTGCGCGACCCTTGCGCAGTATTCTTCTTATTCCATCCTTTGTCAATTTTTGATATTTGTCCAAATGTTGAATCACTTTGAGTTAAGATAATCCCCTTTTCCACTCTTTAGACTCTGTGACGAAAGAGGCATTAACAAATATATTATATAAAATATAAAATATAAAATATATAATATATAATATATAATATATAATATATAATATATAATATATAATATATAAAATATTAATATTAATATTAATAAATAATATTTAATAAATAATATATAATAAATAATAAATAACCAGTAACAAATATTATTATTAATAATAATAAATAATAAATAAAAAATAAAAAATAATAACTAAATATAAATAATAAATAGTTATAAATAATAAATAATAAACAATAAATGAAACACATGAAAAATTACGAATAGTCATGATAAGGGAAGAAAAATTATGAAAACGCATGAAAACAGATGGAGAAGCATAAAGAAGGGAGCATTAGAAAGCATGAGAACACATGAAACTCATGAAAACTCTGGAAAACCCCTTAAGAATTCAACATAATCCTCATAATAACCCAAAAAAAACCATTGATAAAGATAGAAAGTCAGGGAAACCCAAATAAACAGTACTAAATGGAGCAACCATTAAAACCCATCAAAACGGTCATAAAGTGACAAAAACATTATACTAACATTAACAGAGATATCTTATGATCCGAGAGTCTGTTCCAGATCCGCGAACAGTTAAATCAAAAATCCTAAAACAAAAAATCGAGCTGATATGTGAAAGAGACCGAATGGACTGGCGGATCGGATGTTACGACCATTTAAAAAAAACTGATGGGGAACAGGTGCTAGAAACGAGACATCAAAAAACACAAAAAACCAGATACCCACTAAAATGGTTGTAACATATGATCCATGAGTCCATGTGGGAGCTGCGACCAGTAAAAGTAAATCTCATGGAACGAACTACGGTCTGGAAGGCGGAGGAGTCTGAACTGACATGCAGATCGAAAGTTAGGTCCATTTGTAGACTAGTTCGACGGGACACTAGTGACAGAAACAGGGTTTTGGAGGCCTTTAGAGGGGTTTTTGGGGTCTAAAAACATGATAGAATCTTTCTTGTGTCAATCTGGTGTGTAGCTCTCTTCACTGGCTTCGATTTGATATGGGTTAGGGCCCAAACGGACACCCGGATCGAAATTTATGGCTGTTTGAAGTTAGAGATCTTTTTTCAACATTCATATAACTCTCATATCATCTGCACCTTAGACCGTCTCACGGTTTTGATTACTCATTCCTCTATATCTCTTCACGAGCTTCGATTTGACTAGTCGTGGCGCTCCAACGGACGCCCGGATCAAAATTTATGGTCATTTTAGTGATTTCGGGGTTTCTCATGTTTTTTTTTATTTTTTTCCTTTCATTTCACGGTGGTTTTACCCAAACCACCTCTATTTCGTGGCTTTTTTTAAAAAAACCACCTCTAATCCTCAAAAATATTTAAAAAAATTAAAAAAAATATAAAAAAATTAAGACATTTTGCAGCAATTTTTAAACCGTCGCGAAACGACTATTTTCCTATAGTATGATTTAAATGGAAAAAAGAAAAAATATTTTCAAGGAAACTAAAATGATAAGTCACATGAAACAAAAAAAATCCACCCACATATGTTCACAAAAAGTCAAAATTAGAACCTTTGAATCTTTTAAAAGTGATAGGGAAGACCTTTCAAGTGTGTGATGATAAACTATATAGCACAAAATTTTCAAATAAAGTAAAATAAGATAGCTAATATAATAGATGGTATGGGTGTACCACTAAATGAACCATATATACATAAGTACTTCAATTTCAATGAATTTTGGAATCATAAAAATAAATTCCCCAATATATTGTACAATATGTATAATAAACATCTCCATCCACCAAGAACAATGGAATAAGGAATAGCCAATGTCATCACAACTACTAAAGTAGATCATGATAATGAAGTGGTGAAAGGTACAAAAATTTTATACTATAGATCTATTTATGTCTTATTTGATAATGGTTGTTTTCATTGATTCATATCCTGAAATTTTATACTGAATATTGACTCACTGTCTCAATAATCGGATATTTAATTATTGAGGACGACACCTAATGTTGTGATGATTCCATACATGTTATATAACACTTTTCCATTTGAGGTTTGTAGGAATATTTTTTTTTGTTATTCTAGTTATTTTTACCATTGTTGAATTTTTAGTGATTTTGGGAATGTATTATCTCTCCCTAAAAATATCTATTATCAATTTCTAGAAAATGAAATTCACATCTTGAATTCCAAGTCAACCGATGATTATCTATCAATGAATGTCTGACTATGAACATCATTGTAATTTTTCTCCATTGTATGGGTCTTTATACCTCACAATGAGGCATATAAATTCAAATTTTTTGGGAGGAATATATATTTATGATATGAATATTTTTTGGGGAATATTATGTTGCATTTATATAGAGGTTTTATAATATTCTTTCAGATCATGGGGCTAATTTGTTTCATAAATTGCATACCTAGTGCTATAACTATATAAAATACTTATTAATGAATGGACTGAATTTTGTGTTTATAATTGAAGAATCATCTCCAAGAGAATATATATAAGTGTTTTATATACCCATTTTCATCACCATGTGGTGACCTATTACTCTATATTAATAAGAAACATATATCAATGTGTATGGGAATTGATTATTGTAAACAAAACAAGATCATGATAAATAAAAAGTATCTTATATCCCATATTGATGAATTTTCAAATCAACTATGAGGATATTAACACATCTCAAATATTCACCATCAATAAAAAAAATCATCATTTATCAGTGAATAGGGTGGATATCTCCAATAATTGTTTTTTATTTGATTTAAAATCTATGAATTCATTGTAATTCTATTAAGATTTTTAAATTACCATGTTTTATTCGTGGCTATGATGAATAAAATCAATAGGGATAAATTTAAGAAAAATATGGTATTAATTTTCCTTAATATTATCATATATAAGAATAGAAATTAAGAGAAAAAGATTATTTTAGGATTGTGTTGATGACCTTGAGAATAAATAAACTATATTAGAAATTTAGTATGTGTGAATTCAAGTAGTATAAAGTATCATTTGTGGGCCATGTAACCACAATCAAGGGTATATCTATATACCTTCAATGAAATTTATGATTGAGGAATTTCCTATATCAATTTATATACCAAATATGCATGGTTTTCTTATTTAAAAAATATACTTTAGATGATTTTTTTAGAAATTATTAATGGTTTTCAAATCCACTATCCATGTTGGCAAGGAATGGTGTGATGTTATTCTAGATATGAGAATGTTAATATATCTTAATTTATCATAAGAATAGATTTCTCATCTCACCATAACTCACATTATCAATTAGGGAATTAGGGATTATAATATAAAATGATACCACAATGAAGGGATTGTGATTTTTTCTAATGAAAAATGACGTGGTGGTGGAATATGACTCATACCAATTAATGGTTCATGATAAAAATTTAAATTCCAAATATTTAAGTAGAAATGATAATATTTTCATTTAATATATATAGGTTGTATCTCTATAGTTAAAAGTGTTTTATATATATTAATCACAATATTATAAAATATAATTTCTGATAGAAGGATTTGAACTCCTGTCAAAGGATATAGTGGTGTTTGACTAAGGATGATGACTATTCATTACATTACCACACTAGTATGGAAAACAGTGTGGTTGATGCTATGAGTAGAAAAGAATTTTCTACCTTATCCATGATGAGTTTTTAGAGATACCCCATAATCATGGATTTGAAAATAATTTACCGTAAATCCAAAAAAATCGATAAAAATAATATCTTTCACAAAATGGTAATTAATAATACATCTATGGTATGATCAAATACGCACATAAGGGGGATATAACGATACATAAAATAGTATGAAATATTAAAAATTATAACTTGGAAAATGATAAAATGGTGATATTTAGGAGATAAATATGTGTCCCATCAATAGAAAAATTTATGATTGAGTTATTGGATGAAAAAATAGATCATCATTCGATTTTTATCCTAAAATTAAAATGGAAGTATAGATATCTCAGTAAAAATTTCTGGTGGAATAACATGAATATAGATATTGATGAATATGTATATTAATGCTCAGTGTGGTATAAAGATAATTAATAATGATAGATGTCTAAGGGGATTATATAACCATTTACCATGCATATATTAAAATTAAAGAGCATCACGATGCATATCATTATGGGTCTTTCAAATACATATAATATTCATCATTCTATTTGGGTTTTATTTGATCATCTTATGATGTCATTTTTATTTCATTGATATTAGAAAATATTTCTTACTCAATAAGCATGAAAATATTTTAAAAAGGAATTGGTATGGATTTATGTAGTACCAAACTCAATTGCAACTAATAGATATATGATGATTTCATTAAAATTTAAAATAACTCCTAAAAATGTATTTGTTATAGATTTGGACGTGAAAAATTATTATCATCCTTAGAATGATGTTAAATCTAAAAGGACAATTTAAAATCTGGATGATATATTGAGATCATGTTTAATTAATTTCAAAGTAGGTTGGGATAAACTCTTTCACCTGGTAGAGTTATTATATATCAATAGATTAAATTCTATCTTATTCAAATTAAACAAAATGAATCTTTCTGTGGGAATAGGTGTATAACCCCAACATATTGGGATGAAATTGGATTTTGTATGCTACATAGACCATACTATTCTCAAGAGATTTCATAGAAGATTAAAACCATTCATCGTAACATTAAAACATAAAAAATTTGAAAGAAGATCAGCATAGATAACCATTTAAGAAAACTAAAATTTGAAGTAAAAGACATTTTATTCCTTCAAAAATCACTGTAGAAGTTGGTTATGAGATTTAGAAAAAGGTTAATGTTGATCCCATGATACATTATCCCATTTTGAATCACTGGTCATATGTGGATGGTAGATTATCATCTTTCACTTCAATAAAATGTCTCTCATGTACAAGATATGTTCTATGTATCACATTTATGTAAGTACATACATAACCCTTTACATGTATTGGACTCATAGGTAGTTCCACTAGAACATTATCTCTACTATGAGGAGAAACAGGTAGAAATCATAGATTATATAGATAAATTACTATCAAATAAGACCACTCATTGGGTCAATGTTTTATGGGAGAATCATAAGTACGAGGAAGAAACACAGGAACCAAGGGATTTAATAAGGTATAACTACCATCACTTTTTTTAATAAAAATTATTCAATTTTTTGGGTAATATACTTTTAATTGGGGTAGAATATAACACCCCATTATTTTAGTATTTGTATCTTTTTAAATAAATTTGGTGTGTTTGATAGCTTGTAATACATGCAACACCAAACTAAAGTTAACTGCGATTTGTTATAATTCAAAATAATATTCATCAAAATATTGTTAAATGAAACATACCAACAAAATAAATGACTTTTAGTAAAACTAAACGACTCCAATTAACTTAGTAAAATACCATTTATTTCAATTATGGATTTTTTAGGATCTAAAATTGGAGCTGAATATTAATCACTACAATTAGAATCACTCAAACAACTAGATATAGGGGTGGATCCATGGACTCAGTGGGGTTTTCAAGAATCCAAAAATTCTCAAGTACATCGTAACCTGTTTTGGGGTGCCTCTCAAATTTGATGATAATATAATTTAAGCAAATAGTGGTTATGATGTCATGATTTTTTTTGAAGTGGATCTCATGCACTCTTGGTCTGATAGTTTCAAACTCATTTTCAATGGATATAAAATGAAGGTGTAATTTGAATATGAATATATCCCTGGACACTACACACTTTTTAAGATGATATTTCTTGGGATCTCAAATCATAATAAACTATAGAAGATTAAAAAAATGCTAGTATAAACCAAGGGATAAATGAATTGATCTACAGAATGTTCTAATAAAGGGAAGGACACTAAAATACCACATAAAATGAAGGATAAAAATATTCCACAGGATAAACCTTTGATGATACAAGATGTTATATTTAGACACAAGGAAAAGGATAATGGTACTAATACAATTATAATCGAAGATAAATAGGTGTTTAGATATGAACAGAACTATACTAAACATGGGGAATATGATAAAGAAAAAAAAATATTTTTTTATAAAAAGAAAAAACCGTTAAATTTTTTATATATTTTTATGGGATAAGTAAATTTTTTGAAATAAGTGGATTCAATTGGTGTAGGAAGATGATAAATCTACTAGCCTATATGGATCTTCTTCATAGGGTGGAATATCTCTAGCTAATCCACTTGACACTCAACATAATTTAACTAAATCCCCTAGATATGATGACACCTATAATGGGGATGTCATGGTGGTCCAAATCACCAATTTGACTTCCTCTATATAGGATGATATCTATAAATAGGAAGGAATTTATCCCTCCTTAGAAACACAACATGTGATAAAGAATAGAAAATCTATGAAAGATTCTAGTATAATGATTCTAACCTTAGGTGGAATGATCTTAAAATATAATCAGAGTATGAAATAAATATACTATTTTTTAATTTTTAGGGGCTAGCTAATGTGTCCACCACTATTACCCCCAAAGGGTTTATCATAAAGAGACACCCTATCATGATAGATATCACTGAGACCTAGTCTCATCTTATCCTATTTTCGGGCCTTAAAATCATATCATTATAATATAATACAATTTGTATTAAACATAAATATTAATATGTGTAAAATCATTGGTTCTTGATCTATATTAAAGCTTATTACTTTTCCTGGATTCAAGCCTATGAGAAGATGGTCACCACTTTGATAACCATGGATGGTATGATTTTTTTTCTTAACCTAAACCACCAGGACCTGCCTGGAATTCAATATGTTGAGTGTGACCACCCCAATACCACCAGTAATTGGCTAGAGGCCATTGAATAGTGTCGTGTATACATGTCCCAAACATGTTGGGAATTATCCTAATGTACATGTACACGTGCAAACATCTCCAAGTCCATAAATTGTTGAAATGAAAAACAATTGATACCAATGAATGATTAAATTTATAAACCCCCAATCAGAGTATGAAAATAAAATAATAAAAGTATTAATGGGGTCAAATAAAATCCCCCACCCCAACAAGAATGTCTCTAACCTGCATGAGAAATGGGACTACTATCAAATGAAACACTAACATATACCTTTGTTAGTATAACTTAATCTAATATCCACCTACTCTTGTTCCAAATAAGATAACATAAAATGGTTTTTCATATACATCAAACATGATATGTGTGGGAAAATATCATATAGGGAAGAGTATAACAATACCTATAAGGACACTTATAAATCACCAAGTCTAAAGAATCAATTTCTGTTAGCTCATAAAATTAATAAAATAAATAAACCTCTATACATGAATTATAGAAAACTAGTCTTATGTGGTCTCAAATAATAATACCAACTATAAGATACGACTCATGGATTCTTGGAAACACTCATTCATGGAGTTCTCACTCCAAATTCCATGTAATCACTTGATATTTTCATCATAGAGGTCATGATTATTAGGTCATGCCTAAGAAGTACTCTTCGAGATCACACCCAAGGCCATTAGGGGACATGAAAAACCCTACTAAATTTTTCTACTAGATAAGGGATCAAAACCCTATACATGTTTGTCATTATAATACCAATACCCCACTTATGAATGAAAAAGTATCCAACCCTAGTCCCGTAAGAGGATATCCTAATCCTTATCCAATACTGAACCCCTAAAGGGGATCAAAATCCAATGTCAAAATAATAATTTCACACTAAACCCTCATGTGGAATGACCAAGGTGTCACACCAAACTGAAAATGGTCAATATAAAAGAGAAAATGTGCTCCAAGAAATCTCAAATAATATAATGGTGTTTACATAGGGTAGAAAACATGTAAATCTAAATTCATACCTATCAGTGTTTGTTCTTGTGTTCCTCTACCCATGTATGGGAACCCAACTCATCTCGTGTAATCCTTCCTTGTATGAGTAAATCACTCAACCTATGTGATCGACCTATTCCTTTTTACATGGTCATGCACATGCTAATTTACTCCCATATTACATGTTGAGACACCAACCATGGGTTACATGGAATGTTGTAGGGACCGAATTGTAATCAATCCTTATCCATTCCAAAAAAACCCTAGTTCCAAATCCAATTCCATGCATGACATGTATCTCAATATTACAAGAAATATACAGTAGAATTTTAAATTTTTTGTGTTTTCTCTATGAATCATCTAGATCATTCATCACTGACATTGATCTCATTTGGAAACAACGATCTAAGGTTGATCGAACCTCACAATAAATACTCGTCAGAATCCAAGCCTCAATCTGCTCCAAAGATACCACCTCGTGTCATGATATCATCCCACCCCATCATCAAGAATCAAAACGAGATGAACAAGAACCACTAGTTCATTTTGATCAGTCTATAATGGTCATATGTCATTGTCACACCTCGATCAAAACCAGGATTGCAATACTCACCCTACGGTATTCATCCGTTTTACCAAAGAACATGTGTGAAATGATCAAATATATAGAATTTTTTAAACTATAGGAAATAGTAATTTCCTATGATGAATGTGTTTATAAATGAGGGAGAAAACCTGGATAAAATAAAATTAAAAAATGAACTTCAACCTTTCTTAATTTCATTCATGATCCGATATCATAGAATATACAAACGAATAGGAAAAAGAAACCATGAAAAAAATAAATCATCCATAAAACAAATCAATCATTGATGTGCGAATGAGTTTTTGTTCGTGTAATTGATCCATGTTCAAATTGGTTTAAATAATCGATATGAATCAACAAAAATAGAAGCACCTACTTGGGATTTGGATTGATCAGTAATGAATAATAGTTTTGTGTTTCCATCATTCATGAGATCCATGACCTATATTGGTGCAGCGATCCTCGATATGATCACAATCTGTTTTCACCTGCCAATGTCTCTCTAGTGTATTCTATCTAGATCTCTTAGGTTAGTGGTATAACCCTAATATTTTCCATAACTGGTTATATATAATGGGAAAATTTGGTTTCTTCTAAATTATAATAAAATAAAATAAATATTTATTTACTTATTATTTTCTCCAACTACAAAATTTTCACTAATTCCCAATGTCAAAAATGATTATTTCATTCCTATGGTAAAACCCATGTTCTAAACTCAAATAAATCCACATATTTCTAATATCTTCTTCTATTTTGAATTTATTCCATTTTTTCTGGGAAAACTATGTTCATGTGACATTAATATAATTAATATATTTCCAATAATAATTTCAACCTCATCAGGCCCCAAAATCGTATCTTATCTCAGTTCCTAGTTCAAAAAATAATATTATATATATTTAAAATCACTACAAGAAAAAACCATACATTATATTATCTTCATATTATATATTTTCATCCAAAATAGTGAAATTATTACCCAAAATGATTTTGTTACTAATCTCTTATATGGGTCTCCCAATACCAGGTTCTCTCCTAAAGATTAATATGCTACCATCATACATGAACCAAATGATTCACTCAACCATAGAGGATCCTCTCCAATTTATCCTTTATCTCCACTATGTACTCTACATCGGTATCTCCATCCTTAATGTCCATCTTTCCCTGGTAGATAAAATGTTTTGGGTCATACATTTACATCCTCAGTTATGAAGCATGAAATACATCATGAACATAGTGTAACTATGGAGATCTATCCAAGTGATATGATACTTCACCATCTCTTTGTGGTATCTTGAAGGGTACAATAAATCCTAGAGATAATTTCTCTCCTTGGCCAAATATTCATAATCCACATCAAGGTGATACCTTTAGAAAAATATGGTCTCGATCATCGAACTATATAGGATTCAATATTTATTTTGTATATGAATTCAAAAATATCTATAAAGACCTCATCAGTTCCTAGATGATCTAAATATTTTATATCATAATCAACTCCAACTACGGTCCCCTAGGTTTTCACTCTCCCAGATTGGTTTGGCATAGTGGTGACCTACAAGGTCACCCATACAAGGCCTTAGATGCTAACAAGAAAATGGTGTAATAGTTTCGATTTTTATATGAAAACCTTACTAAGTGTCTAAAATCACCCCAACTATGGAAAAGTTCAAGATATAATACCACATCATGTTCTCTAAAAAATTAATGGTCCACTTAGTCAAGTCGTTATTTTGGGCATGAGATGTTCTTCCCAATTGCAACTAAGCCTCAAAGGATATCAATGGTCCTCTCCATAATCATTATGTGAAGAAAAAAAATCATGGAATGAAATGAACAACAAGGTAACTCAGTTGATATAGAATATAATTGACATGTAATGGAGTCCAGATATATCTGTTGAACACCTCACTTGGGAGGATAGGAAGTGGGATGACTTCCTGTGTTGGTCTATGATTATCCAGATAGCATAATGTCCTCAAGATATATGTGGTAATCCTATCAAAAATTCCATAGATATCTCATCCCACTTCAACTTTGGCTCCTCAAGGGGATAATATAATCTCTCTAGAACTTTTTGTACAAACATCACCTAATATTAATTAAGGCATCGAAAGACAAACTCTGCTACACCATTCTTCATGTATATCCACCAAAACTGATGTTAGAGGTCCATGTACATATTTTCCACACCTATATATACCACCAAAGGGGATGTGTGATACTCACCCATCAAATCCTATCCCAAAATCTCGGGTACTGTAGTCCATCCTCTAAAAATGATAATGCGTTCCCCACCATCCTAAAATCCATCAGGAGCACATCTTGAGGACATCTAACTACATAAGGTATTATAGTTCATATATCTATTTTTAGTTTCCCTATCACAATTTACAAGAGGTTGGGTAACAACCCTCAAATAGAGATATGAAGTACCAACCCTATCCACTGAGTACAACTGTAATAAGGCTAACAGATCTAATGCATTGGTTAATAATTGAGAACAAGATCTCATACCAAAGGACTCTTCTAAAATATTTTCCTACATAGATTTATAGACCAATAGAATTCATAATCCTAAGGAATATATAGTTATAACCATTGTATCAAGTTAAGATACTTCTAGGATAATATATATGTGAGACTATTATGGTCATAGTAGATGGTAAATATCAAAACTATAAGGTAGTGTTTCCACATATTCAAGTAAAAGACAACTAATTTTAACTCAAGATCATGGGTCATGTGGTTCTACTTATATGGTCTCAACTGTCGAGACACATAGGTAACCACAATCATCCTCTACATCTATACACAAATAATTCCATTCCCTAAGGTGTTGTATAACACTGTATGCTTGAAACTCATCCACTACAAATTTCATTATGGGTTTCTTGTAATCCTCCACCTCATCTCATTAAAATCCCATATGTTCCTCCTAGTTCATATAAAAGGCATCCATTTTCAAAAAAATGTAGTCTGTTGTGCCATTATCATAGACAGATCAAGAATGAACTTTTTGTATCATGAAAACCTGAGAAAGATCCACACATCCATCATGCTCTTGGGTGGATCTGAAGCTGACATTGCCATGACCATCACTAGGTCAACTACTACACCATCAGTTGAGATAACGTTTCCCATCAAGTGGAGTTCTTGAATCTAGAATTTCTCATTGAAATATTCTGGTAAAATCATAACTCTCATAGTGTGTCTAAAATCATCAGCAATTATCTCACATCCTCCTCCTCGGATGTCAAGTACACTAAGGTATCATCGACAAATAATACCATGAACCCAACTAAGAAAGGATGAAATATCTGGTTCAAGAGTCCAATGAACAATATCAGATGTTCAACACACATGAATTCATCACATAGTCACACAATGACTATAGTGAAATGTGAATTTCACCTTTGTTATATCCCCCTCATGTACTCATAACTGGTGAGAGCCTGATTTTTTCTCAATCATCAAGAATCACCATTACACTCTCAACTGATAAAAGTGTTTAGCGATATTCAATAATGGATATTTATTAATCATGGAGTTTCATTTTAGCTTCCCATAATCCATGCATAATATTAATATATTGTCCTCATTCTTAGAGAAAAACATTGGGGCTACCTTGGGGGAATCGTTTGGTCTCATGAATCTCTTTATGTTCAATTCCGGAATCTACACCCTATTATCTCGAATTCCTACGAGAACCTTCTCATAGGATCGAACATCTATCAGTGTCATCCCAGGGTGTAACATAATGATGAATTCTAACAATCTATGAGGAGGTAATCCAATCACATTATCCCGAATGCCTTCCTCATACTTTACAATCACTATAATAATCTAGTAACCCATATCATCCACAACTCTAAGAGTTGTGTTAGCTAACTCGTGAGTAATCAGCTGAACTCTCATACATATGAGCCATTCATTCACTTCATCGGTTTCATTCTCACATATAAAGGAAAACCATTATCTATCATTATTGATACACTAAATACTCCACCTAAAATAGTTAATATGGGAAATAAGTATTAGTAGTCAATCTTTAACTAAGATGTTTTCATAATGCCTCATCACTTTAACAAATAAATCCCACATGAATCTCTCACCTCCAAGTGTCAGGTCATACTCTTGGAATAAGTGTGTGGTCACTATGTCAACTCCTTTTGTAGTCTCCAAGAGCATGGGTCAAGCCAATGTCTCAACATTAATCTCTATGTCACGAACTATATTAGTATAAAGAAATTGGTGTCTCACACTTGTGTTGATTAGTAATTTTGATAATGTAGAGTAAACCCATATCATACATCTAATCTTGTCGGGAGCCTCACGCTTATATGCCTTAACTACCTACAGTTGTACATGTCCATATCCACCATCTCCCTGAGTATGGCATGGACCACCTAGAGGTAGTGGTGGTAATAAGTCAAACTGTATACCACCTTTTCCTACCCTACCCACCCCTCTTCCACTTTATTCACCCTATTGACCCCCTTGTTTATTCTGTTATCCATTCTTGAGTGTTCTCTATGTTTTTTCTATATCAACTATATTATGGGTTATTCAATCCCATTAAATATGTCCCCAACCATTTCATGGGAAGAGAAAAATCTCTCTCGGCTAACTCGATCAATTCTAATATCTTCGAGCCACTGATCCCCTATCCGAGGATTATCTTCTAAACTAGATCAGATGCCTATATCTCTATGCATATCATCGTCTACAAAATACTGAGATCTCATCTCTTGTGTTCCTTCTACAAGTGGTCACTATTAGTGTCTACTATATGAAAAAACTCTCCAGTACTGAATCATAATCGATCGATCAAACATAGTTCGGAATGCATTATGGTATCACTAAATCCATAATATCTTGATATTATCGATGATAAGAGGTAAATTTCTTGATGATAGGATCTCTCACAATATCTAGGGAGTATGACAATATATTATTAAACCTCATAAAATAATCTTCTTTGGTTAAATCTCCTTACTGTGAATATAGAAAAGCTTGTATTTTGACTAATTGCAATGTGCCTGGATAAAAATCTGCCCTCAGAAAACATCCCAAATATGACTATGAGAGAAACATATCATTATATGATTAAGTCTCAATACTCCACAATAACCCAAAATATCATTAAAGAAGATTCACTATGAGGAATTCCATCTGATCTTCAGGCATCCTCATGAGGTTGAAAACAAGGGTGACTGAACCTAGCTAGTCATCAGCCACCTGAGGGTATGGATTGACCCAAAAACATAGAGGTCACATAATTTAAATCTATTATATAATTCTCAACCTATTTGGATCCATAACAAGTTATTTCATCATATATGGTTGGTGAATTACTTGAAGCTCATCCTATGGTACTACCTTCTATACATTCCTTTGTACTAAAGATATGTCACATTGCGGATCTTCCTCATAATAATACAGTGGAATCCTCCCTGGTTGTCTTCACAAAGGAATAATAAAATGAAAAGGTCATACCAATGTAATATATTATATCTTGGGAGCGTACTCAATATGGTTATGGAAATCACAACCCATTCATATATGATACATGTACCAATGTTTTCTTTTCAAACAGTTTAAACATGTACTAAGTCAACAAGAAGGTTATCAGAGTCGTGTTAAATGATTACATCGGCCAGTCCACCAACATTGGAAACACTTTCATTATATCCAATCTCAAAACATATTCAAATTATTTCCATAAATACCAAACCAATGTCACAGCTAGATAAAAATGTACACTCTAGTCATAAGGTAGATTCACCCCCTCTTATACTGCCCTACCATGATCTTACCCATTGGGGCCCACCTGGCTAGTGATAAGACAATTGTGACCACCCTAATCTCTCCTATATAGGGTAGAGGCTAGCGATTAATTCTGAATAAGAATACCAACCACATAGGATTTATTATTCTAATATACCAGTACAAACACACACATCTGCAAGCCCATACAATGCGGAAATGTAAACCACTAATACCAATGCATGAATACATCCTTAATTCTCTGTCTATCTAGATTAATATCTGATTTTCTACTCTTGGTCATCTTAATGTACCATCAATAGGTCCTAAATATATATAAGAAGAGAAAAATTTGGGAAATGATCATATAGGGTTAAGTATAACAATACCTAGTATGACACCCTGAAATCACTAGGAATAAAACCTCATGAGTAGTTAGTTAAAAAATGAAATATTAAAAAACTGTATATTCTCATAACATAAATCCATTCTCAAGTGGTATAAACCAATACTACCTTCCACATGATACTAATCTAAGATTTAATGAAACTATCGTTCTCTGATTACTCACTTCACAATATATGATATCAAAGGTGACGATCATCCAAGAGTTCAGGATCAATGGGGCCCTTCAAAGAAGTGCTCAATGGAACTCAATATATCTCATCATATATGTATAAAATCACACCCTGGGCACTAAGGGACACCTAAAATTATATTGGATCATCCTTCTAGATATTATATCGATACCCTCTACATAGTGGTCACACTGATACCCCAAACACCACGGAATAATGATAGAAAATACCACTTTGGTCCCACAGGGGGTTCACTAAGATCTATCGAATACTAAACCAGTAAAGGGAATCACGATCCTTTGTTGAGGTTGTAATTACACACTATACCCTCATGGGAAATGACCAAAGTATCAAAATATACTAAACCTAGTATATAATGAATATATGAATGGACACAAACCATCTATGAGGAACTACATGGAATGTACATAGGGTATACAGTGTGTATTAACAAATCTAGAGCTACCCATTACTTTTAAAATGTTCCTCAACCTATGTTTGAGTAAATGTCATATCCTGTGTACTATGGCCATTTTGGGAAAGTACATGCAATATACCAAGGGTACACAGAGTGTACTACTAAATCCAAACTTTCTCATGTCCATTCCCATGTTCCTTTACCTGTGTCTGATTACACGAGTCATTTTATTTACTCAACTTGTTCCCATATTCCTAATATTTCTTGGTCATGATAACTCCCATAGTACACACTGAGCATCCATCCATGGGTTACAAGGTGGGTGGTGGTGAGCACATAGTCTCTAATCTTTATCTCTTCAATAGAAACCCTAGTACATGGCTAAGGCCCCACGTAGCATGTATATCTGGATTACACACTACGTAAGTTGTAGTTTTTCAGATTTCATGACTTCTTCACTCATCATATGGATCATTCACCGCCATTTCCAATGTCTCTAGAAAACATAAATATGAGGTCAGACAACCATTATGGTCAACATTTGTCAGAAACTGAACCTTGATCTACGAGTAAAGCACCACCTCATGCTACAATAAAATTGTAGATTAGTGGTGGTTTTTTAGATGGGGTTCTGTAAAACCCCTTCTAATTATAAAATTTTGAGGGGGTTCACAACCCATTATAAATTTTTTTAGCATTATTGTTTAATATTTTATTGGATTTTAGAGACTCATATGTCAAAATAACCACTAATGTAATAATTTTTGAGACTATATATTCTGTTGGATTTTAGAGGATCTATATATATATTCATTTGAATATTATATTATATATATGTATAATGGAATTTTTTAAAAATGGAAATAGTGGGGGTTCAAAACCCCCTATAATCTCTTAAATTAGAGTGGGTTCCTAAACTACCTCTAATTCCTTATATATTAGGGGGGTTGAAACCCCTAAAATTTAAGACATTATAGTGGGTTGTGAACCCTCTATAATTTTCTACATTAGAGAGAGTTTTCAACCCCTTTGAATTTATGAAAGTATTGGGGGTTTCAAATCACCTCTAATATTTGATATTAGAGAGGTTTTTTACCCACTATGATTTAAGAAATTTGAGGGGTTCATGAATCACCTCTAATCAATTTTATTGGTCTGAGTTTTAACCCCATCTTAATTTTTTATTTTTATTTTTAAATAAATCTCATATAAGTTAAAATTTAATAATATATATGTGTGTGTGTGTGTACATGTCTATATATATATATATATTCCATAAACACATTATATAATTTTTTTCAAAAGCATTATAAACACATATATATATATATATGTAGACATTATATACATACTATAAATAAATACTTATACATGTATAAATATTGGTATATATAATATTATTGTAATTATAAATATATGTATTCGATATATAATTTTTATATACATTTTAATAAATACTGTACATTTTTATTATATTATATATACAATCAAATAAAATTTTCCCCAAAAAACCTTATATATACAAATATATATAATATAAAAAAATAAATATAAATGTAAATATAAATATAAACACTATATTTACATTATATGAATAATATTATACATATTTCATTATATTTAAATTAAAATAAATTTTATAATTATTATATATATATATTAATATATCATATTAATAATAAATTAATTGAGTAAATATATATATCATTAAATTATTTTATATACATTTCCAATTATATGAATGTAATTAATTTTGTGTGTATATATATTTGTGTATACTTCATACAATATAAACGTTTATAATTACACAAATAAATATATAATCTAAATGTATATAATATAATATATGTATAATATAAATTGTAAAATATATAAATCCATAGTATTTATAAAACAAACATATAATTTTTATTTTCTAAAAAAATAGTTGTAATAATAATAATTATTATAATTATAATGATTATAAAAATTAATAATATTATTGTTACACACAAACAAACATATATATTATTTTATAAAAATAATTATCTATATATATATTGTAGTTATAATATATATAAATATTATATATATATATATAAATATTTACACATACACAAATATAAATATATTTATAAATATACATAGAAACGTACATTTATATTTTAAAATATAATTATTTATATCTATTTTATATAAAATGTTATAATATATATGTATATATGAATATATATAAAATATAAATATTATGCACAAATATATTATATATACAAAAATATACTATATAATTTAGATTTCTATACACTAATATATATATATATATAAATATATATAATCCAATATTCTTGTATCTAAATAAATAAAATTTATTATATATATATATATATATATATCAAAATGAAATAATCTTGGTTGGTTTTGCTGTGTGTCTTGTTCCTCCATTTCAGTTGTTTGATTCTCAGTGTGGAAAATTTTTACTCTCCTTATGTGATGGTCAAGTCAAGTTGTGCACTCTTGGGGTGGGCCCATGGAAATTTGTACCCAGGGGAACCTAGGCCTGGGACTCGATATTTTTCTACAAGTGGGGTTTTCTGACGTGGTCATTGGCATCTTTGGGTTGTCTAGGAGTTTTCTGGTGGGGTGCATCGGGGTTATCTTGGGGTAGTTTGGGGGTTATCTAGAAGTGTGTCTCAGGGTTGTCCTGGGGTTGTCCCGGGGATAGACGGTTGTGTCTCGATGTTTTATAGGGGTGGGTTAAGGGTTTTCTAGTGGTGTTTCATGGTTTTTTCTAAAGGGCATGGGGTTATCTCCCATGTGTGGAATAGGGTTTTTCTTATGGTTGTCCATGGGTGGGGTGGGGTGTGTCTCGAGGGTTGTCCGAGGGTGGGTGGGAAAATTAAATACAAAGTGATGGTTTATGGGAATTTTTTTAAAAAAATCCCCTAAATTAGGGAATTTGAAACCCATTTAGTTGTGGTTGGAATCACCACTAACCTGGTAATTAAATTAGGGGTGGTTTAAACAACCCATTGTTGAGAAATTTACAGTTCATTTATGGTGAAATTATTGGGGTTTAAAACCCATTATCATATAACCACCACTAAATACAAGTTCATTTTACCAGCACTTTCTCAGAACAACCTCTTATCACAGTAGGTGGACACTACAGCAGTGGTTATGTTTAACCACCTCCATAGTGTTTATAGGTAGTTATAACCCCTTCTAAATGAAAAATAACCCCTTTTAATCACCGTATTTTTTATAGTGTCAAGATATTCAATAACCCTATGCCATTGTTGTTCATAAAAATGGGAATAATGGGGGTTATTAGTACATTTAGATCTACCTATTGTCATCCTTCATCGTCATCGCACCTCGATCACACCCTTGATCATGATCAAAAAGTTATGGTATTGATCATTTTCACTAAAGAATGTTCATGGAACCTCGTATTCATGGAACTATGAGCCTAAATAATTCCCTATGACGAACATTCAGCAAAACAGGGGAGAAAATAATAAACAATAAACATGAGTAAAAAACCTATACCTTTTTCATTTTGGCCTCATTCTTTTGTCATAGAATTGACAAATGAAGAGGAAAAAGAAACCATGAAAAAATAAGTCAACTGTCGATGAGTGAATCAACATTTGATTATGGGATTGATCTTCATTCGACATGTGATAAATAGAAAGGATTAATTCAAAAGAAATTTTCTACCAAGATTTTGGATTGATCACCGATGAAGAATGATCCAAGGTTTACATCATTAGTGAGGTTCACAAACATCATTGTCATAATGATCCTCAATCTGAATTATTTATGTTGGTGTCTTTTAACATATCTCCAATTGAAACCTTTCTATATGACAAGGGTTATGTGGCTAACCCTGATATATTCTCACAACATGGTATATATAGAGTAGGGGTTAGTTAATTAAATAAATATAATATAATTACATTATATATATGGTTATTTATTATTTGTGTCCAAATTTACTTTTTCACAAAATCCCAACACTGATAGAGATTATGTCCTATCTTGTGTAAAACCTACATTCTAAACACAAAAACATCCTAGGATTTTCAATCTGATTGTCTATTCTATTTCTATCCATCTTTTTTGGAAAAATTCTAACATGTGATAATAATATAACCAATATTTTTCAAATATTAATTTCTGGCTCATCGATCCTCGAAATCTCACTTTGTCTCAATTTTTGGCTCTAAAAATAATACTAGATATCTTTTAAGTACTTCCATGGAAAGAATTGAGAAATTTAAAATTTTCCCAAATATTTTTTTCCCTCTCAAATTTTTAAGGGAGAAGGTAACTATGTTAGGAAATAGGGAATTTTGGGAAATAAATTCCACCACCATGAGTAGGGACTAGATATTTTACTTTTATTATTACCACACATAAAAGAAGGGGAAGAATAATCTCTATATTTATAGTAGATATATTAGGGAGTTTATTGGTCTTAATGATTTGATTTATGCCACCTTTCATGGGAACAGATTCACTTGATATAAGAAATGTGTGAATCAGATAATGGCTAGTAGGATTTACCTCAACATTGTTGTGTTTTTTTGCATCAGATTAATGAGAGTAAGTTCAATCAAGGACTCTATTAATGATCATTTTTGACCATCATACCATATAAACATTTAGTATACTAAATATTTGTAGGACTTCCTTACCCTGACAGTTTAAAAATAAACAATTGAAACATGATGAGTTTAGCATGATTGTTCAAGAGGTTATGGGTATCTCTCAACCCTGTATTGATCTCCATGATTGTATGGTCAAACCCTATAATCATAAAATTATACTAATCACTTAAAACCAAATTTGTTTTTATATGGATGGGGATATTAATATTTCGGAAAATTATTTGTATGAATTTCATAATAGGAATGATGATTATTTTGATTTGGATAATTTCAAAATGTTGGTGTAGCTTTTATCTAGGATAAAAGATAAGATATCCTTGATGAGGGTTTTCCCTAAGTAGATATTTAGGAGTAAATGGATACAATATGAGGATTGAAATACCACATTAATTAATAATATTTAAATATTTAAAAATGTTTCAAATATTATTACATACCTAGAGAATTATAATGTAATAATATCTGGTGGGAATGAAATTTGTGATCATACAATCATCTATTTCCAATATCTCTTCAATAGTGGTTCCTCAATCCATAAAATTAATATTAGGGATGTTATTTCTGGGAATTTTGGTCATAAAATCAATTTTATGCTCACTATATTTCCATATTTAGTGTATATTAAGTCTACTACCATATCATTAATTCATAAATCACTATTTGACAAGATGGCTACAAATTTCTATTTTTACATAAATTATAGTATACTCTAAAAGAATATATTATGAAAATGATTCATATATATTTGGTGAATGGATTATTTATTTAGGGATTAAAATCACAATTTATTATTCTTATTCAAAACAATGATGTTTTGGACTTTCATAGTGATTATAGACCTATTTATCTTACTAACATAAATTATAAAATCACAAAAATGTATTTGGATATCATATAATCCATTAAAATTAGTAAGGTAGTTTCCCCTACCAATTTTATTTTTATCACAAAAGAAAAAAAATAAAGTGTTTTTTAACTATATCTAAATGCATCAATGTGAGGATGAAACCTATGATAAATGGTATTATTGCTCAAAATCATGATTTAAGAGGGTTCTGTGATACAATTATTTAGGATTCCATGATTGGTTTCTTGCATATACTTTGATTTAGTACCATGTTTTCTAATACGATCCTCTATTTTCCCAAAATAGTGATAATATCCATTTTTATTAATACTAGTCTATAGAAATTTTTTTCCTAATATTATTTTATTTTTTAGGGATTTTCTTTCTCTGTTGTACTTTTTATAATTTTAGAAGATCACTTTTTGAGATTCATCCTTGACATTGTGTTGAATGGATCCCTAAATACCATATAGGATGGAAGAGGGTTTTGTTCCCTATCACACCGTTTTAATGATAATGATCCCATTATTTTTCTCTATGAGAGATTAGAAAAATAACTTAATTATGGAAGTTCGGGAGATATATGTTTATATTGAAAATTATCATTTCATATAGAACATGTCAAAATCTTTATTCACCCATAATTTTAATTTCCACAAGTAGACTGGCATTATGGGGGAGTGATAGTTCAAAGGGGGTACTTTTCCATTTACATATTTGGGTATAAATGTTTTTTACAGAAGGCCAATAGTTTCCCACTTCAATGAAATTTTCGAGATCATTAATAATCATTTCAATACATAAAGTGGAAAATCTCTCACACTTGGTGTAATTATATCACTTTTAAAGGGTCTTTGCATTCCTAATATTAATTACCCTTTTATTTTATGTAATTTTACTACTACTTTGATAAAAAAATATGAAAATGATTCAAGATATTCATCATTAGAGGGTAAGCATTAACATGAATGTTTACCCTCTCAAACTATGTTTCTATTGAAAAACGTTGAAGGATCCAGGGGTAGGAATTACGAATCTTTCTGTTTTAATTTATTGAATTCAAGATCATTTCATATGTAAACTTTTGACTAACTATAATATATTTCTTAATACCATAATTCATAATAGTCTAGCCTCTAAGAAATCCCATTTTCTTTAATATTCCTTCTTCCCATGTATTAAGAGGACATATATTTCTATTATATTTCACTATAGATGGCATACCTAACTCAATTTTTATCATAAATTATATAAGGACATGTGGGTGGGTCCCCAATTGTTGCATAAACTCCATTAATAGGCTAAATAAATTTATTTTACCATCATGGATAAAAATTATCTTCCTCTCGATCAACATCATACATCTATCAGGGATATCATTATTAGTTTATGTTTAATACCTACAAGAACACACTGGTGTAGGATCTATCTAGGCATGAGAATCTCATGGAATCTTTAATGTGGATTCTTTATAATAATGCCTCAAGAAATTTTCACCTATCGAAATAAAATTTCTAACTATATATTTCCTTATCTATATACACTAAAATTATAGAGTACAACCTTGAAAAAAATCCCCACTGATGAAATGATTATGATTATTGGACTAAATATGTGTTCGAGATGCCATATGCACAATGATTTGGATGAATATATCACCCACATCTTCTATCATTTCCACATTTTTCTGTTCATATGGAATATTTTTACCAATATATTTTTAATTTATCACATCATCAAAATTGAAATAAAATATATTTTGTCTCACTACAATGCCTACGAGGGATTTGTCAAATTCAAAAATCTTCTTTGGTAACTATTTTTTGGGGGCTGGAACACCATCTGATGGAATTGAAATGTCAAATTTATGACAAGAATGTTGTTGATGTTAGCTTTTTATATTATGAAAATTCTATTATCCATTAAATTTTTTACCTATATGAAGAATGATCATGATAGGAATTCAATCATGTATTTATCTATGTATAGAAAATTGGGATTTATATGAAATTTCAACACGTATAAGGGATTTATCACTATTTACTAAAAAATCCTTCAAATACGTTTGATCAAATTCTATGAACATAGAGAAAAAAAAGGAAATAATGGTCCTCCAAAAGGATATTTATGAATACTAGTATAGTATCAATCTCATACTACATCAAGGACCGTTGAATGGTAATTTCATATAAGGTTGAGATGTTGGGAGTGATCATGGAAATTATGATCTCCCTATTTAATAATTGGATAAAAATATGGATTTAACTGTACTCATTATTTATTATAAATTCCATCAATCTTAGTGTAACCTCTTCTTCTAAAATGACTACTACGACTTGGTATGATGTTTCATTAAACAATAATTATATCAATTTTATGGTGTCTCAAACCAATTGGGGGGGGGGGGGTAATGTCATTAGTGACACTCTTTACAATTTGTATTTTGGGTTATTGAAATATACCATTTAATTTTGAATTCTATATTTGATTTAGATTCATTTAATCTAGGATATTTTTAAAATTGAAACTTTTTTATTTTTATAATGTTCGCGCCCGTGAGCATAGCTCAGGGAAAGTTATTATTATTATTATTATTATTATTACATAAAACAAATATTTCTCATATTTTATGTATGATGATTAATAATATTAATTATATATATTTATATTAAATCAGTGTATAAATAATTAATTTATTTTTATTTTGTATAGAATACGAATAAATCTATTTTGGTGGTTACAAATAATCTTTCCTATAATAGAAATTTATGTGTTATAATTTTATTATTTTTGAATTAATTTTTATCTATTTTAGAAATTGAATCCAATAAAATGAATTTCATATTTGGAATCATCATATCAATATACTAGAGATATGATTAATTTCATTTTGAGGCCTAAAAATAAGTTACCAAGGTACTAGTTAGTCACCACTATAAAAGCTATAATAAGGGAAAATTGTTTTAATATCATGTAAAGACAAAAACTAGCATAAAACCATATCATTAAATGGAAGGATGAGGGAATTATTTTTCACACCTAAAACATTAATATATTATTACCATTGAATAATTCAATGTGTTTTATAGATTTACTTATACGTGACAACGAACATTAATGAAACCATGAAATGTTTAGATAAAATATAAATTTTTAAAAAGTAATATTTAAACCAAGTTATTGAATTAATGGTAATGAATATGATCGAAAAATTTATTAAATATATTTATAATTAAAATAAAATCTACTTTTTATATGAATAAAATTTAATTAGTTTACCATAAATGACTCACACGACCATTTATTATATAGAAAATTATTTTTCTAAAAACATTCCTTCTAATTGATATGCAATTATATTTCAAGGAAAATATGATTATTAAAAAGTATTCTCATTATATTTTCTGATTTATTTTGAAAACTAAATACAAAATTTTCTATTTTAAAAATAATAAAATTTATGTTATTTATGAATTCATCATTTTAAAATATACATAGTTTGAATTTTTTTATCATTTTTTAAACAATAATTTTTTTAATCAAAAAATATGACATTCATGAAAATTATATTTTCCCATATTTTTTCACTATTCAAGAATAACCAATAAAATTTAAAAACCCTTAAATAAATCAATTAATAAATTAAGGAATATAATTTTGAATTTTTTAAATATTTTTTTTCATAGAAAACCTATTTATGAAAATTTTATAACCAAAGTAAGATATAACATTAATTTCAAAATAGTTTTTTGTTTTCTCATTAAATCATGTATTTTCAAGGTTATGATATGTTTTTTGTTTCCATGTATATCTCATAAATTTTATTCAATTAATAGTAAATTAATTTATGGCATTAAAATTACTATATATTCTAATTTAACAATATATATAAGATTTAAATCATAATAACTTTATTTTTCAACAAAAAATTGTGATTTTGTGAATTTATTTGAAAATTAACTTTTCCAAATATTAAAAAAATTATTTAATAAAAATATATATAATTTTGAAATTTGAATTATCTAATTTGTTAAAAATATCTAACTCAATATTTTTAATTGAAAATAATTACTTGGGAAACAAATTATATATCACTCTAAAAGAAAAAGGGATAAATTGACTTTAGCCTAGTTTAGAATTCCAAAAAAATTATAATTCGTGCCTTTATCAAAATGGTTGATATGTCTATCAATATATACATGATTCCCCTAAAATTGTTTTTTATTTTACTTAGGACCTTGGAAATGACATTGCATTATAGAAATAATTAAAGGTGCTTCTAAAAAATCCATAAATTTTACTTATAAAAACATTCCACATCCACCATTCAAAGACAAGAATCAACTTCAA